>OY755090.1:10161461-11361461 GCA_963576655.1 Gastrophysa polygoni
ATAGTGTTCATTCGAGGTGTTGATCGGTAATACTATTTTCTGCCTGGAGCCTGGAGCTTACACATCTGATTCCAACCATAACAGATTATGCTCTGTTCGTTGAAGCTGCTACTGAATATTACCTCGTGATTTCGTACTATATTGTTCAATATGTTCAGTGATTGTGAGACGAGTTTCATACATATTTCATCCACATCAACTATTGATATGATAAGCAACCAACTAGACCTCATGAATAATTCGACCTAGCTAGAATATCCTCACCTCGTGTATTTCAAACATCCATAACATAACAAAAGTGATTCACTTCATTTTGCCTCTACTCGTATAAGTTGGTTCACGGTTTATTCAACTGGATAAAAGTTCAAGGCGAACATTTAATATTCTACACACGAAACAACAAAAATCTACCCTGACTACAGAGTTACGTGAACCGTATTTTTTCGGGGATTCTTAGCTCACCTCCGTGTCATGCTCTCCTGCTACTGCAGGATATTTCTTGACCCCGGCCAAGGTGTAACAGCCGGAAAGGACAGGTGTTCAACCTTGAGAAAATCCAGTATCTGTTCAGAGCATGATGGTTTTTGAGGGTTCATCGAAGAACTAAGAGAGAGAGAGGGAGTTTGAAGTGTGAATAGTTCTCAAGAGATCTAGAGACAAGATATCGAAATGAGTTCTGCAAGGAGGTAGAGTCTTCCAAGTTTGATATTTTGCGCATTCCATCTTTATTATTAGCAATATTAAATGATTGAACAATTAGGTAGCCCAAGTATAGCTATCATCATCATAATCTAGTTGAACCTAACGTCCGTAACACATTTTTCGGCATTATCGTTCACAACTAGTAATCCCAGCAGAGGATTAATTATTAGTTTGAAAACTGTGTAAGCTATTTCGAGTTGCCCCGTTTTCAGTCACATCATATATGGTGTATTAGGAGGTGTATTAGTGTGTCATATAATAGTTCTATATGAGCTTTCCATTTATCTCAAATATTGTCATCGCTGGGAGCACTGCACCGGTAGCTCATCCTGTATCAAATGCAAATGAGTATGCAGATCAACTAAAGAGTCCAGACGAATTCTGAAATAGTTACTCCCAAGCATACAATACACACCTAGATACAGCCTCAATCTTGAATAGAAAAATGAAACATTAGGGTCCTTGTTGGAATGAAAAACACCTCTAACCAAAATTTTCATGACTTCAGTTCTTGTGGTATTGATGAATTGTTAAGGTTAGTGAAGCATCAAGGAGTTTCAGTTCTCGGGAGGGTTCAGTTTCATATTCAGCCGAAACTACGAGCATTCGCGTTCACAAACATCAATAATCGATTTCTGTTGTCGATATTCAGAAAGAAAATCTCGTTTATACGAAAATATTGCTCAATATCCACAAGAAGTATTGGGAAACAAAATGAATGGAAGATTTTCCATGAAGAACACTTTTTTTGGAACGCAAATTTTGATTTCACTGGTGGGGATTCTGATTACTGTGACCGCAGTAATCGCTCCAAATTATTGCGATTTGATTTCTCAATGATGACAGAATCGAGGAACAATGATCAGAACAAGTACAACAAGTTTCGATCAACCTGCTAGCGTGTTTTGCTTTGACGCAAAGTGTAGGTAGGAAATTATTCATTCGTTTCGTTTTTCCGTCGTGTTCTTTTCTGATGAATTCAACATCTGAGGTGAGGGAAGCGGAATGAAGAACACGGAAGCACCATATATACTGATATCATTTCTTATGCAGATCTTAGCTGCTACTCCTTCATCTAAATGAATTTGGGTATTGTTTACGGAAACCTCATGCTCTATTAGTATGTACTAGTGAAGTGAAATACTTCGAATCCAGTCACACAGTTCGATTATACTTAGGATCTCTTCTTTTCCTGTTGAATATACTCTAAAGCTTCACCATCCAATTTATTTTTATACTGAATGCAGTGCTACTTCATCGGAAGGAGAATAATTTATGCTCATCGATTTACCCAAAAACTGATGGACTGAATGATATATCAGATGAGGTGAATCATATTTATCATGTCGGTGTCGTCGAGAAGTAAATCCACATTCTCAGCTATTATTATGTTGATAAAATGAGCAATGAGCTTGGATTAATCATGCCTACTGAAATGATGGTCATCTAGCTATTCGAAGTAGCTCACTTAGCTATATTAGCTAGCTAATTGAGGTCAATTGACTTTTTCATCCTCATGTTGGGAATCATGATGGAACTTCCATTGGATATCAGGAATATTTCATTCTCTATGACTATAATCACTCCTGAACTATTGACTACTAAAGTATGTCAATTCGAACTGTTGTCTCGATTTGCGGCAACGATTGATTTTCGAGAGTGTCAAGGTTGGGATACATTCATTGTTGAGGCTTGCCTCAAGTTTGTAGAACTTTTAAGAAAGGCGGCAACTCCGCACGGAACGTAGCGGGCTCTAGGGCGATGCGCCTTTTTTTTGTTTATGTATTGTCAAGGGAGTGAGGCAGTCAGTGAAATTTTGTATTTGACACATGTAACTTCGCACCGTTCTGCATTTGCAATAAAGGATTGCACACGAATTATAAACTTATTAAATCCCACCTAAAACCTCAGTGAGGTGAATCGAGTCAAGTAAGACAAGAAACCCCACGACATTCATTCATCAAAGGAAATCTCATATGTAATAGATACAGTGAACAATGAGATGGTCGGGAGGCATATGAAGCTGTTGAAAAGTTAACTGCACTTTCCAAATAGGAACGGTGGGACTGGTTCGAATCTCATTTCTGTTTTTTCAACAATAATCAAGGCTTTCCAACACTTTTCGAATTATAAAAAAAATACACTATCAAATTTCATTCCTTATTCACAATGTTTACATTAATGGAGCATCCGGTACACGAACCAATATTCATTCGTAAACAAGATATTTCAGATTCACCTCGTGATAATGTAGTTTTGGGGTTGGGAGATAATCTATTTTTGACTTGGAGGCAAAAATTTCATTCGATATTAGAATTTGATCGATATATTTTATTCGAATCTTCCGGAGACGGTCAAGAAATTTCCATTACCAACAAGCACAATTTTATTTCCATGGTAACAGTGAATACTTGATTGAAAAAAAATATATAATTCCGTTGAATACTATTTTTTATATTAAGCTGAGCATATCACTCATTTCAGAACAATACTAGGAGACATCCATCTTTTTACGTTCATAGAAAAAAAAATGTTTGCATCTCGAAATACTTTGCTGATCTTCACTATTTCCTCAACCCGGTTGCACCTCGATATAGAAATCTAGATGATATTAAGTAGATAGAAGTAGATGAAAATAAGTACCGATTGTTTTATCTAGGCCAGTGGCTTTGTCAAAGCAACCATTCGAATCATGACTAACGATGACATGACTTTGTAGGGGTGTTTCTAGTAATTAAACCATGGAACACTGCTCTCCAGTGTATTCCAATATTGACTCAATACCGCTAATGACTATATAACCTTCAGACCAGTTAGTGAAAACCTGATGTGTGAAAAAAAATAATGATTGCAAAAGTTTTCGAACTTTCGTAGGGGGAATATATTCGAACGCTACTTATTTTGATTTCAAAACCATTTTTCATGAACGGAAGATATTGAAAATCGGGATTAAATGAAATTCAGCATAACTGCTCCACGAAAATTCACAAAAGTTGATCGTATGATAAATATGCAACCATTCAAACGGAATACAATTTCAGGTTTGCAAATGAGGTTGCAACGTAGCAAATGTACTCTGAAATCTTCGGATTATCTCGATGCTTCTTTGTTCATGAGAAAGGTATGACAATGGACGTTGGGTTTGATAACGTGCATCCATCCAATTTACATAACTATTGTTATGGTTCAAAATAACAAACTCCTTCACTGTTCATTACAGACTAACCATTGTCAAATTGTATGTTTCTTCACTCTTGTAATCGACATCGCTGACTGGACTACTTCTTGATTGCGAGATTATTTTTTATCAGTCTACAGTGGCGATTATTCGGCTCTAAAAAAATCCCCGCCATCCAAACGAGCGTTAGGGGTCTTATAAGTGGATTAATCAGCCAGCGGCAAAATTGACTTTGAATTTCCAGCAATCTAATGAGGTTTAGAGAGCGTATAATGGACGTGTGCTCTGTAGTTCATAAATGGATAGTCCTAATTCGGTCAAAGTGGTCCTCGGATGGTGTGGTTTAGGTTAAATCAATTATTTCATCGTGATGTGGGCATATCTGATGTCCTTTTGCAGACGCGTATGAGGGGGAAAGTCCTTGGGACCTTTCCTCCCAGAAGAGGTTCTCAAAGAAATTTTTGTGATCTCATCAAAACAAGATTCAGATGCAGAGATATATCAAAGATATTCAGTCTTGTAGTTCCAAACGTATAATTCCTCTGTTTCACTATACTCCTTATTCATGGAAATAAAGAAACAACAATACGCCATATCCAAATGAAATCATTCTCTTGACGATCCTGTTATTAGCATTCTGAATTAACAGAAAAGTATTTCTCGTCACTGCGTTATCGAAACCAAAATACCAACGATCCTGATAGATCTTCTCTGAGACATCCTCTGGAATGATTTCCATGGAATTCGACCGAAATTTTGAACATTCATAATGGAACATTGGAATAGAATGTCTGCAATCTCATTGTTCTCAATAGCAGCAGCATGAAATAACATGTTGAGTTCTTGAGCTCTACTGGCCAATTCTATTATTATGCAATATTTTGAGTGATGTATAATTAAACATGGTAATACAAACATGAAGGAGAATTCATTTTGTAGATTCGTTGAAATTACATGAAGATATGGTTCGAAATGAAATCATATGAAGGCAAATACAGGTGGTGAAGTTAGGCAAAAGAGTTAGACACGAAGCACAAGCACTTGAAAAGTTCATCGGGAAGATGTTTTTTGATTGATATCATCGAAAGAGTTCCAGATGTAGTGATAAAATCTCAGATACACACACCCACTGAACTTTCATGTTGAAACTGTGAAGTTTAACCAAAATCCAAGAATTTCTTCCAAAGTCGTACCAGTCAGCTGTATCAGTATTTATACGTTTTTCTCTTCATTGGCAGATATTTTCATCACATCATCTCGGATACTGAGGACACTTTTTTTTCTCATGGAGAATGTAATCTTGTCTAACCCCGATGAGATACACAGTTTGAAAAATAAAACAGAATTCAAATTTTTGCCGCAAGTTCCTTACTGGATCCGAATTTCATGAATACATTTCCAAATATCACAAGATATTACATTCACTCGGGTTGAAAACCGAATCATTTCAAAAGATTTCATTACACTATCTCTAAAGATTGTTTTGAGCTGCAAATCAAAAGATTCTTTTATATAAATGAATATTTCCCAGAAAAACTATAAAACTAAAACAATTTGTTGTTCAAACTGCTCCCTAGTCCTTGAAATTCCAAATTTCAATTTCATCAAATCATATAGCTCAATATCTATACCCTACAAATATGTTTCTCGTATAGAGTGGATCATAATGAACCAAACGGGCGTTACCCGAAATATCAGCAAATCATTCCGAATGATATCAAAAGACTGACAGCGCTTCCCCAACATACGAAAAGAGCAGGGTTGCCACGTTTTGAATGAAATGCAGTGAACCAAGTGAAGGTGACAAGGATTTCTAGTTTCACGCGAATTATATTTTCCTCACATCTCACCCCACCCATTAACTATTGATTGCCTGTTGGAGCCTGTTGGAAATGAAAGTTCTTTTTTTTCATCCCACAAACCCATAAGGCCTGAGAAACCACTGTTCACATCTCTTGCCATGACCATTATGTGGATGAGATGGAAATCGATGGTTTGTGCGTGAAGTGGTATGTAAGTGTCATGGTAATGATCTTGTGAGCCTGATGGGATGTGGAAATGTGACACGGGATGTGACTGTTCGAAAAAAATTACGAAAGGGTGGGTGTCATATAATATATAATCATCATATAATCGGTGTCATTTGAACTTCAATATCCATCTATGTAATATGATCGAGTTATTTATCGAAAGTATCGCCAGCTAACTATATTCATTTCCCGTTCACATATTATTTGATTGCTATACCTTGGATAACACACTGAAAATGCCCTATAGGGCGTTAATTTTCGAAACTCATGGCAATGATAAATGTTCGATCTTTTTTTAAGGTGGAGGAAAATAATGGTGAATCCATGTCTTCGAGGTCATCAAATGGAATTTTCTGGACAGACATCTACAGTTGAAAAATTTCAAAGTGACGGTGTCTACATTTATTTCTGACTGCATAAAGATGATGAGATACGAGAGTTCGAGTCGAGTTCGGCAGACGAAGATGATTCCAGAAGGAATAATCAGTAGATGATGGAAGACACAACTCAATATTCGGCTGGTTACATCGATATGGAATATAGTAGAATGCTTGTAATTCACACAAAAATATGCCCTACCAGTGGAAAAATAAAGTATCAATTACGGTACAGAAGACTTTTCTCGTCTATACATCATTAAATATTCACTATTATCGTATGTCAATATATCGAATAGTTCGAATGCAAATTTCCGTACAAATATTTGTTGAGTGAACATCCATATAGCAAACTAGTTCGATTCTCTGCAGAATATTGCGATGGAAATCAGGCGAATGTAATTTCAACCTCAACGACAGTTGTTTGACTCATTGGGAATATTAGAGTCCTTTATGCTGAACGAATTAATATAATGGAGACCTCGGGTTGTTTGCTGATATTATTTATGAGCAAACTCCCGAAACGGCATAGGAAACTTTGTTGGTCCGAACTTCAATCTACAATCGTACCTGCATAAAATCAAAGTCCGAGCCCTGAACTTCTGAATTCTCTGTACGGTATTCAACATTTCGAGTCAATGTCATATACATACATGCATTCGTAACGCGATTTCCAAACTTAGTTCCGTTCTCTTTCTGACCGAAATATTTTTCCTGGTATTTTCTTTTAGTTTCTTAATATCTTCAATCTTTATTTTCCATTTCATTTTTCCTTTTGCCTCCTTTCACCTCCTTCAGTATCAGTCACATCGATATCTGCCAAGGAACTGTAATGAAAGTCCGCATGATAGAATCCCATTTTTCACTCATGAAATGAATCACTTTTCGAACAAAGCTAGTATAGCATAGCGAAGCATAGATCATCTTGTGATGATCCAATTTTGTGTGACATCAACACAATACATAATGTACCAACATTTCGATCGAAGTACCAACGGCCAAATTATTCCGACACCAGATGCACCCATTTGAGATATAAAAAATGTCTGAATGATATTTGTATTCCATATATACCATACTAATTATACTATCTGTAAGTTCTTCGAGGAGGTGGTGCATTCATTTTTCAGCTTTTCATGGAATTTTCTCTCCTCGTTTCTAAAAAATAGAGTAGAAGTTATTAAAAATTATTGCAATATATTTGTAGTAAGGACAGATTTAGGATCTGCCCCAAAATGTCACTGCGCTTGAAATTAAACCTTCAGATACCTAAAAGAGAAATTCTCTATTGGCCAGTGACACCTTGTTTTTGAAAAAAATTTTTGGAAATACAAATATATTCAATAAGAATAAAACCTGTACTTATCTTTGTGGACGTTTCGGGAACGAATCTGCTCCCGTTCTCAACACAATTAAAATATTTTTCTCTTCGTAAATTCTTTCAATGTTTTCGATTTTGACACTGAAAAGTGACAATTTGGTAGACGGAGGAATTCTGGTTACAAGGTGTTTTTATTAATTGATATCGAATTTTCCATTTTCATATTCAAGTTTCAGAAGTGGATGCCAAGTTCTATCTATATCAACTGAACAAGAAGCAATATTATTGTCTCCGTTCAGGAGAATGCAAGCAGACTCTTTGATTTTCCGTTTTTGGTTGTTGTCTTCTCTTCCTATGATCCTAATATTACCCCAATCGGCCATATGTTGTCCATTTTCAGTAGATAGAGGCCTGCTGGTTTCACCGGTATAATATTTTCCACAAACACATGGTATACTGTAAATACAATTTTTTGATGATTGTTCTTCATTTTTCGGTTTTGTAATTATTATCATCTCAAAACGTCAACACGAATACTAAAACCTGAGAATTCACTGAATGAATGAAGCACACCTAATGACCTCACGATCCAACATAATCTTGATGGAAAAAATACATTATTTTGATTTAGTCATCATTCATGATTTCATATGTATTGCTGAGTATCACAGTTCAGTGAATCATGAGTGAGACTTCTCATTCAGAAAACAGATTGAAATTTGAATTGTCATAAGGACTCAACGTACTGAAAGAGGATCAGATGGAAATAGAGTGAGATGCAATGCTCGTGTAGGATACCTATCTTTGTCGAATACATGGAGTGAAATGATGTCTCATTGTCATTGTGAATGCATATACAATTTATTTTTCAACTCTCACACCTGCATCTAATTTCATCCAAAATTCAAATGAATTCAACATCATGAATGGATATTTTTCGATCTGCAGAACGGTTTTATCCAGTCTTTGACTGAAATAATGAATTGATATCCATCGATTCAGAAATGATTTTCAATCAAAATGAAGGTAATTCATTCGTGCAATGGAAACTGAGTGTTTCATCATCAAAATCCTCAAGGATGTGATCGAATACAAAGTGTCCCATCTGAGAATCAGAAGTTGATGTCATTTCCGAAAAAACCAGGAGTTGAACAAAATTCTCAGTATGTCGAGGACACCAGAGTCTGTGTCAACTGGTATGCTCAATGATTTTGGTTTCAATCATAGATTACTTCGTTCAATTGTATCATAGTTTCTCGTGATAGAGTTTTCCGTAGAATTGGAAATGAAGAAAAATATTTTTCTGTTTTCGATATTATTCGTTTTTCCTCATAATGCAGTTTGCGGGAGCGTTTGTAAAAGTTCCCCACAGCAGTTTGAAGTTGGCGGAGGTAAAAAAGAATCCGCCTAAACTTTCTCCGAGAAATCATTGAAGGAGCTCTATGCATCGGTGAAAATAGCACGGAAGAATGGAAACAGGTCGAAATAATTAGTTCTGGGGTGGTTGGGATCCGTAAAGGAATTTTCCAATTTCCATTGCGGTAACAATCTGCAGAGAGAATCGGATTTCGGAGGCTGATTGCTTGTCTCTAGATTTAGCACTCTCGCCATCGAAGGCAATCGTTGAGGGTACGACAGATTTACCTACGCCCTTTTCATTCACTATGAGATCATTCAATAAAAGGTTCCTTTCATGAAAGTGAGTTTCAGATTTGAATAAGCACTTCTGCGAAATTGCATGGAATTGTATGCCTAATTCAGAAATCTTATTAGAATTACCGGATATCTTCCTGATGGAGGGTGAGAGACTACCTTTCGTATCTCCACACAGAAAAAAATATAGTAAGCAGGACAAAAGTGTTAGTCAGCATAGGCACAACCAGATTTTCTCGTTACTCGAACAATTCCTCATGATGTTCATAACAATATTCTGGATACTATTAAGATAAAATATTGTTGGGATGATTGTACCTATACTTACCAGTTACTTATTTGAGTGTGGGCCCTCAGAATGAATGATCTGATACCTGTTAATATTACAGGCCCCTCCTTTCTGCATAACTGAAATCTGACGCAGTGGAGTAGGTGGACTGGGTTCCATCAATCGACTTCGGAAATTGTAATATCAGTGAGATTGTAGCTGCTCACTTGGCTCGCCGAAAACCAAAACTACCAACAGCAGGGTTTTCGGAGGAACTTCATTGCAGTTTCAGAGAAAAGAAAGCTGCATATCAATATTCGATCTACAGTTCCTAACAGAGTAGTCGCTATGTCATATCCGATACAGTCAAACACGCTATAAATCCAGGAGCCAAGATTCGCAAGGAGAAATACCATCAGATGGATGCCTAACAGTCCGGTGGTTGAAGCAAGCTATAACTCGACACGTCAAGTAGCCTGCAGCTGTAGAGCCAGATACAAGCTTGATGGTCGAAGTGGCACACAAAAACTACCCAGGACGTCCATTCGATATATTTTAACGACGTCGGCCGTTATTTTCACAAGAGGGGCATGTAGAGAAACACTAATATTATTATCAAATTGAAAAGTTTATAAGCTCTCGCGACTCTGCTCGAACTTTGAGAATGATGAGATAGGTTTTTTTAGGCCAAATAGGTGATTTTGACCCAACGGTTGAAGTGACCGGGCATCCTCACGTTTCTGAATATGATTCCTCGGTATAATAGAGCATGAAGAAGCCGCTTCAGGAAGTCATGTAGTGGTCTAGTTCAGCATGAGAAACATGTGAAAACAAGTGACTTCTGTGCCCGAATTATCAGAATTATCTTGAGAGAAAAATCCACAGTTTCCATCATTGAAACTGAGAAAAGTCAAAATAGAGATCTTCACTATTTTGAAGAATTTTTAATTTCAGCATTATCTACTTTTCTGTATCAATCTTTCACGATCCTATAAATATCTATATCCATTTTGAAAAAGCTCTGCCGAAATGAGTGCAACAAAGACAATAAATCATCACAAGGTAGTTTAGGAAGTAATTTTTTTACCTGATAGTTCTTCAGATAGATTCTATGCTTCGTCAATCTCAGGGAACTGGAAGGTATTGTGATATAGAATGAAAATTCGAGTGCCTCGAAAACACGAGAAAGTCGGGTTTTTCATATGTTGCCGATAGTTTCAAAACTATGTCTACTTTCATAAAATCTTCTCAAAGTCTTTTTTCACAAAATTCAGTAAATCATGTTAGCGTTGGTGTTCTGATTAGGAAAAAAAAACTCAGCTTCTACACCTTCAGTAACAGGTATGTCCGGATTTCCATCCCGATAAGGTACAATTTTCTATGGATAAAATGTTATCTATAGGCACTTTACCGCACTGCACGTAATGTCATTGAATATGCATTAGGAGTCAATCAACGTGGTACGGCTCCCTGTGTCCTCAATCGAAGCGACGCTCTTCTTCTGAGTGTTTTTCATGGGATATCCTCGATGATCCTGCGGCGTTCGCTTCATTTCTATCAGAACGTTCTTTGATGCATTTTCGGAGCATGTTTGGAATAGCGCCGCGGCGACTTGCGATCGATTCTTTCACGCCATCAAAACAGTAGCGTTACAAAAAGGTGAAGAGCACTAGGAGATTTTGGTACATTCTACCACTTGTTCATTCACAGTTCATGTTGAATATTCAATGTAGAAGAAGGAATATTCTTGTCAAAATAATATACTGCTCAGTTCCAACTGCAATTATTATTATTATCGTCGTCGTTCGAAGGCAAAATCTCAAAATTATGTATAGAATTCACGCCATACACATGATACACATCGAAATATCCGAGTCTTGCTGGACGAATATTCTCTATCATCTCATTATTGTTCATTCGTTTGCAGTTATCTTATCCTCACCAATATTTGATGGTCAATGGACAATTCTACTAATCAGTATCTAGTATCTACCGATCTATCATTATGGCCCCATGGACATTTTCCCTTCTACGAGGATGGTTATTCGTTACCTCCCAAAACTCCAAAATTATTGTTTGATGTTCAATTTATCGTTTGATCATTGTGTATTAATGAATTGGTGATGAAGTCTCGCTCTATTGGAACTTGATACACTTTCTCTGAAAGAGGTAAGGGATAATATTAGAACTCTCTGTGAGTCGACAAATGTTGCTCACATCTCTTTCTATGATAGAGTCCACAATCATCAGCTGGAATATTTGATCATTCGATGAGGATTCTTTGATGAGGAATTCGTTCATTAATCTTCATCAGCAAGAATTGTTGAACTGAAAATAGTTTCGAACATTTGTTGAAGAGTTTCAGAGAGATCCCATATTCATTATTCAGTTCATTTATAGTGGTTCAGCTTTCATCAAGTATTACTCATTTTGGTCATCATCAAATCTTTCAAATCACTATATTTAGTAAATTCTCAGAGGTTTGAGAGAAAATTATTTATTGAAGATGTTCGATTCCACAATTCGTCTATTTTGCTTAATTTCACTTCTACTCATGATTACGTTATATCTTCTATAAAAATTTGCTCTTTCAGATTAGGCAATGAAAAATAATGGGGTGGCTGTGAAAGAGAATGTCTTCTTTACGAATTACCCTGCATGTATACAATTTGAAATGATTGATAATTCGGAAATAAAAGTGAATTCGACGGGTTCCAGCATCTTCTCAAGAAGGATTCATTGAACTTCCAATAAGTTCATTAACTTCAGTATATTCCTCATTTTCCTACCTGCGAACTAGAGTGGAGTATGACAATGGCTGGAGTAGAATGACGAAGAGCGACCACCCGCCTTGTTCTTGGAATTCCAGGTATGATTATTAAAATAATAGATCTCATTGTAGGATATTACGGAAGAGAGTTGCAGTGTCAGTGGAGACTCTTGTCAAAGCCGTGAATTGCTGAATTCTCACACTATTACGTAGGACGGTACACATATGGACAGACATAGTGGGATCTATTGAGTCTTCCAACTACATATTCCCGAAGTTACAGGAAAGTTCCTGTTACTGGAGAGTGAATTAATTATTCAATAAATTTTACTGACAATATTTTCGCGGTTTCATCAGAGTACCTTGAAGGTCCTTGAGGAACTGAAAGTGAATTATGCCACAGAAAGGCTCATGTATCCACATATTGTAATATGTTGGGCTGTGACTTGTTCAATTGATATAGATTCATTCGAACACATGACTAGGAATCAAAATTCCATGAAGCTAAGGAAACTAGAAATCATCATTCTCTATATTTCGTTCATCAAGATTCCTCTATTTTCACTGCATGTGAAATTTCACTGTAGTCGTAGCCCTCCGAATCCGATATCTATATGTGAACATATTTTTCAACTTATTATAACCACCCCAGTGGTATGTCATCAGAAGAGTTCAACCAGAAATTAATGGATGATCAATAAGCTTTCAAATATTAGTTGAACCTCAATCACAACGTTTTTTTTAATAAAAAAATGGAAATTCAGTAAGTTATGAGGTTGAATTTCCTTGTATACCTATATTACAATGAAATGAGCATCATGGCTAACATTGCCAGTCACATAGTGAAGTGTTGTTTCTATCTTTATCTCGATTTTCTGAGAATGGAATGACGAATCTTGAGCTGCACTATTACTAATTTTTTAGTTCATCTCATACATGGAAGAGTTCGAATTAACGGGTTGTTCGAAACTGAATGGGTGGATGGAAGTCCAATAAACATATCAAATCAATCTATAGAATGCAAAAAATATCAACTTGTATGAGAATCATAGGTGGACGTGGGTAAACAAATATATCTTGTGCTGAAATGGAACCGGAAGTATCACGACATTGTCGATGTTATTGTATATTCTCCTATTTTTTGTTTTCCGAATCTCCGTTATCAGAAAGATATGAAAGACCGATCATCTAATGAGGATCATTAGAGAATAATCGAAAGAAAGAAGAAATGCTTAAGCGAATGCAGAAGCCGAAAGAACTAATGGCCTTCATTGAAGGAAGGAAAACTACATACATAGGCCACATTATGAGAAGCAACAAGTATGAACTGCTGAGACAAATGAATCAGAGGGAATCTGGAGAGATTTCAAAGTATTCTATGAAGGCATGATATTCACGAATATGATATCTGGAAAGAGGTGTAAGACCCCATTCACTGCGACTGTGGAATATTCCAAAATGACTCCTCACCAGTAATCTCTGCAATATTGGAACAAGAGGTTATCAGCTGATACTCACCCTGGTACTAGGTATAGAATGACTGCGCATCGTGTTTATAACAAGTAGAAAACTGAAGTTGACAACTGAAGCATCAGGTATAAGCGATGGAGCCTGAGTGAGCTCACCCGACGTAAATAAAGTGATATCGACGGAAAATCGATCATGTTGGAGCTCGCATTTGCAGTTTCAATAGATACCCATCGACGTGAGTGACACTACCCTGACCCGTCAAGGGAAATCCATGTGAACCGATCATCGCGCCTCATCCGCTTTCCACGCCAGAGCTTTATCTCTTCTACTCGATTGTCAAACAGACGTTGAAACACGTGGAACAGAATTACGTCGTCGTCTCTGTCTCTCTCGCTTTTTGTGTGCCGAACGTATTTCCGAACAATTGGTCCCATCGTTTCGCGATGTGTACACATCTGAATATTAAGCTTCCAGATACGCGATAGCGGTTTCATAGGTTATGATTCTATAGTACGGGCAACGGTACTTGAAAAGTATAACTCAGCAGAAAATGGACCTTGTGAACTATACCTGACATGATGATATGTTTCATTCCTGATTTGGAGTTCTTGACCTATCTAGCCGTGCCTCCCAGAGTTTTTGTTTTCGTATTCGTATTTTATTCCAAATGAGGATTTATGAAGCTGCAATTGGAGAAAGAACTGTGGAAGACCCACTGAAAAATCATTCGACAGAATCTCATGTCAACAAAAGAAATTGAATGACAAACAAGATGGATAAGCTCAAAACTAGTCATCAAATGATTTGTTTTTGTGGTCGACAGACTTTGATTTTGTTTTACTTGTGAAATTTTCTTTTGTAAAATAATGGGCCACTCGAGTATGGATGGATTCCAAGAATGATCCCATATGATACTATGAATATGAGTGGAATGAAACTGACCACAGAAAACTCCACCACGGTGTAGCTCGTTAGGTTATAGCCTATTGGCACTCATCCATGTATCTCAACTATATCTCGATTAATACAGTACCCACCCCGGTACTGTGGTCCCATCATTCTGGCACTATATTTTAGGGAAAACTATATTCCGGTATACAGCTAGGTGATTTTTCGACCCTCTTATCCCGACGAGTTCGTAAGCTTCCTCAGTTTTCGGTTATTCGTTGCTCGTTCAACCTAGTCGGGATGTCACATCCTGATTTTTTGATACTTGTAACCGGAATTCCTCCGTCTGCCTAATCGTCACTTTTCAGTGTCAAACAACTGAACATCAGAAAATTTTGCGGTGATTTTGAATTTTGAATTTTGAAGTGTTCGAATTGTGTTGAAAACGGGTGCAGATTGAGTCCCGAAACGTCCACTGAGATGAGTAACTTACAGACAGTATGTAGCTTGGCTATATGAAAAAACATTGAAAATATTGCGGCCACCTCTTCTCGGAATACAGAGCCCAATGAATAGTAAGGCAAGGCTTTGGGTGTTTTTAGCATACTCTTACGCTTGCAGCCACTCAGACTTTAGCCCGTCTGCAATACCAGATATTCCCCTGCGACATGATGCATGATGAGTTTTGCGATATTCCATTCAGATTTATATGGTATTGATACCGAAAATGTATAATCGAAAGAGTGTGAATCAAGAGAATGTGATTTTTCCTCATGTCTGGCAGGTCTTCGGTGACGATTTTCATAGTGTTAACACTGTCCAGTTCAATCAGTATTCTTGAGACACTAAGCATTGCTCTTCCTTTGACCACCAAGAGGAGGGGATGCCATCATAGTAGTGTCTCCATGGCTGCAAGCAGGCGTCAATTTCATTACTCTTGCGACACGAAGGCAAGCAAATCTTAGAACCTCGATCGACCTTGTAATTGTTGTATCCTTGGTCGATACATCAAGGACGCTTCAATTTATATATTAAATTGCGTTCAAAATTCACTCGAACAAAAGGACTTCTGATATTCATGAATATGAAATTGAGAAAATCAAATAGCTCTACCAAGTTGAATGAATCGAAGTCGAATACAAATAAGAGTTCAAAGATTTGCTTCATAGATGATGAACATTCATTGATGATGAATAAACATGCTCAAACGTGTATTTTCAAACGTGTTCCATCCATTTGAAATATTTGTAAAAAGGAACGAAGCTCAAGAGGCCAGAGATGTTCGGATGTTCGGGAGATGTTCGGAAACAGCATCACATACACCTCATGAAAGGTCCTTCAGAGAAATAAATGTGGTGAAGAGTCTTATGAGCTCGATAAAGGTATTGAACCTATCCACCTGGCCAAGCCAACAGTATGATTAGGAACACAATCAGAAGGGAGGCTGCAGTGTCTGACTTCTGAAACCCTGACTGGCCATACAGATTTTTGGGATTTTCTCTCCTCGTAAAATCTGTGAAAATCAATATGCTACAGTATTGTGATGATTGTTTTTACCGATTATAATTCTCGTTCTGCTGACGTGCTGTAGATTTCTGTGTAAAGTCGAAGAAATATATCTAAGTCTCTGCAGGTAGTTAGGAGAGTAGTTGAAGAGTTAGATTTTGGAACACTGATTTTATTGAAATATTATATTTCGTGAAGTTTGTATATCGCTAGATAGCTGAACAGCCGGAAATAAATACATTTCTTGGACTCATCTTGATTTCGTACGTGATTGACTGTACCACGAAGTTTCGAATATTTGGATTTGACTATCACCGAGAAAATATGGATGGCAATCCTGGCGGAAACGTGAACCGGTTTTGTATCTCATCTTTTCTAGGAATAGTTTTATTTTTATTGCTGACTATAAAGATGGAAATTAAACGAACACCGACAGAAACATGAGAAATGGTGGATTTCATGGGAAAGGCGGGTGGGTAGTATTCAGAATGGGAAAATCGATCAAGTGTTTATGACTGTGAAAGGAACTGAATTGGCTTGTAATCATCATTTCAACAAAAAAGTGACCCAGACATTGGGATCGATACAATGGAAAGCTGACATGGCTCATAATCATCATTTTTATGATAAAATCGATGTGAAAACAATCGAATGAAAGCGTAAGAAAGGAGAGAATTTCTCGCGATTCAAATAATTGATGAACTTCGAATGATTGACCTTCAATGAATCAAATGAAATATAATAGGAGTGGCAGAGCCAATATATACTCATGCCACGAAAATATATCATCAAGGTTCAGCATATTATCATTCATTAACTTTTTTCGACATAGTTTTCAGATAATTTGAAACATTTTTGACGTGTTCGACAACATCAATTAGTTCATCAAAGGAGGTTGATTGAAGTGCTGTCTTCCTCGTTTTTACAATTCGTTTCACACTAAACTTAGTATGGAAGAATTCAAAATACCAAGCTCTTTCAAAATATGTGGAAATATATAGGGTGTCTCATTCAAATCAAAGCAGTTGATGGCATTTCCTGTTGAATCGGAAATATATCATGAACGAAAAAATGTACATCAGATGCATTTTGTTCTTTTCGTTTGAAAGATATTCATTTGGTTCCATACTTTATCCTGACCTTGTATATGAATGAATGGATGGATGAATGAATCTTCATTGAGACGGAAACAATCCTGATATACTTTAATTGACTTTTGAAATTTGCTCACGATAGTCACGATAGTCTTTCCACCACGATCTATAGTTTCAAAGGCTCTTTTTAGATCTAAGATTACAGCAACTACATATTCACCTTCATCAATACTTTTTTCCATCTCGAGATTGTACGTTGTGAAGCGGACTCACATTGATGATGTTGTCTAAATCCTCATTAATCTCAAATATTGAATATTTTTTTTTATCTGTGGACAACACGAAAGGGAAACCTATGATGTTCGAGGAACATCGTGTTAGCCAGCGGTGGAATTTTGGGAGAGTAGGAAGGTGTTGGAATTTTTCTTGAAAGTTTGGAGGTTGTAAGCATCAGGAAAGATTTCACTAGGCAAAGAATTCCATAACTTTGCCGTTCTATTGAGGAATGATGCTTGGTATAGCGATGTTAGACAGGTCTCAAGCCTGACAGTGTAGGAGTGACCAGCTTGAGCTCGTCTGGTTTGTCTACTAGGAATCGCGCGTGGTGGCATAATAGATGATATCTCCGTTGAGCACCGACCATGAAAGTACCTATAAAAAAGGCATAGATCGCCGACCTTTCTACGATGATCTAGAGAAGTCAATGATTTGGTGAATGTTGTATCATCGACTTGGCGAATAGCTCTCTTCTGAACTGAATCTAAGAGCTTTAGCGTATGTTTGGGTGCTGAGCTCCAAAAATGTGAACAGTACTCCAGGACAGGTCGAATTTGTGCTTTGTAGATCATAAGCAGCTGCTGGGATGTGAAGTATCTCTTCGCACGGAATAGAATATTCGAATATTCGAATTCGAATATTCTAACGGTTGTTGATATACAACAAGTTCTAAAACTTTTTCAAGACTGGACAGTGTGTTGATTGGCCGGTATTCCCACCTATTAACTGTATTAGCAATTTTTTCAATAGGTATAACCATAATACTTTTTGGTTGCTCTGGAAATATTCCGTACTCTAGAGATCTATTGATAAAATGCAATAGAGCATACCCTAGAACCCCATATGTGTTTTTCAGAAATTTTGAGTATTATTTCTCCACTGGATTCATCTTTCAATTCATTTATTATTTCGGTTGAATCTGATAATTGAATTCTTCCAAACTGAGAAAATGTACTATCTGATGAATTCAAATTTCGCTGTGAATCATCGTCACCAATACTATCAACAATATCCCTAATACTGTTCACAAAATAGTTGTTGGAACACTCTGCAATTTCCATCTCATTCCTCACTATTCTTATCTCATTATCAATATTTTTGAAATGTTTACCATTCTCAACATACACGTATTATTCTTATTATTTTCCTCAAGTGATTTCCACATATTGCTTTTTTTTCATTCCATCCAATTCACAAATTTGTTACGCTCATTTTTGAAGTTTTCTTATATTTTATTACTTTCGGATGTCAAGTATGCTTTGTCCCTATTAGGGCTCCTAATTTTCAATACATAATCATACCATGGTACACTATTGGATTCATCAGAACTTTTCAGAGTCTTGATTCAAACAGAAATATCAATTTCCCCATTGTTTCGAGTTGTAAACATTTTATTTCTGAGCTGGTGAGATTTCCACGATCTGGTGAGATTTCCACATGTATCATCACTACATAATAGTCTTTTGCAGCTATCACATGGAAACAATTGATTGATATCATATTCCACCTCAAAATGACAACATTTTTTTTTGTCCATGCTGACTGATCTTGACTTGGTTGATGTTCACCAGAGGTAAAAAGTCTCCAAGATACAAAAACAAACCTTCACTCTGTTCTTAAATGAAAACTCACGTTTCTTCACTGTTGAATGGTAGATTAAGATAAGAAATTATCCTTTTTTTGTATAGAATGCCTGCATTTCTGCACTCCACCCTTATTCTTTCACAACCTAGCGAATATTTTTCGATTTTGTTCTGGTACATATATGTTCCAAAATTCACAATTTTCACTCAATTTTTTCCAAAGTTGGAACTATATCAGAAGCAGCAGCTATACACACCTCTATGTGCATATACTTATACAGGGTGAGTCAAAAATGTGTACCGAGCTTTCTGAGGGTGATAGACCATTGAAAAATGAATGTAGTTTGATGATTAAACTCATGGCCCAAAATGCATATTGAGGGAGATATGTCCTTCCAAAGTTGATGAAATAATTTCTCCGCATAACTTCTCCGCTAACTGAACGGTGAAAGCCACCTGATTGAAATTTCGTGCATGAATGTATGTTGTCAAAATACATTTTTTCGTCACACTTCCACATTTCTGATATTGTTATAAAGGGTGTTTTCAGAGGGTGAGTCATGATTTTTTGTAGAAAACTTTTTTTCCCTGTATTATTTTCGGTGAAAAAACAGGAGCATTCGATGGAGCGAAGAAAATTACATGAAAAAGGTACTCTTATTCAAATACAAAAAATTGAGCCGTTCGTGAGATATTTGAGTTTTTGTGGTTACATGATATCAGCAGATTGATTTTATTCATCGCGAGATTCATCGGTATAACGATATTTCACCCTCCGAAAACACCCTTTATAACAATATCAGAAATGTGGAAATGTGACGAAAAAATGTATTTTGACAACATACATTCATGCACAAAATTTCAATCAGGTGGCTTTTATCGTTCAGAAGTTATGCGGAGAAATTATTTTAATTTTATCAACTTTGGAAGGATATATCTCCCTTAATATGCATTTGGAGCCATGAGTTTAATCAACAAACTACACTTATTTTCCAATGTTCCATCACCCCCAGAAAGCTCGGTACACATTTTTGACCCACCCTGTATATGAGATATTGCGTTGCGATTAGTCAGACCTAATCAATACATTTTTTTTTGCCAAGAATGAAATCAACTTTGGTTCATGAGAGTATCAGAGTATTCAACCACTTTTCCAAAATCTTCAGAAAGATTGGAGTTACCGAGAAGTTCCGAAAGTCTGTTGAATGAATGTTGATTGACAATGATCCTCATTCTATGATTTCTACTGTGATCACTTGACATTAGAGTCGATAATGTTTTGATGGATGTATTTTTGGAGTACACCCATAGCAGAGAGTCATCAATAGAGATTACTAGAAGCCGTTAGCTAGACTGGAAATATATCTTCGATACCTGGGAGTTATTTGAATTTCAAAACCTTGCTGTGAGTCTTCACTTTTCCATTGAAGAATTATGCATTCATCATTCTGTAGTTCGGTTAAGTGTTAGAAAATATTGATGGATCATTCATTCTTGTCGACATCTAGGAGTTGAATGAAAGGTACTGCTGGTAAGGCAGATGCCTTTTCTTCCAAACCAGTAGCTTATGTGATATCGATTACCTCACGAGCGGTGCAGAATACTGAAAAACTCGAGAAAACACTGGAAACAGCTGTTTTATGCCACAGATTTCGTCCATAGATCTGAAGTAATTCATTGATGGTCCGATAGATGGATCCCACCTATCGATCATCTCTCTGAACTTGATATTTTTTCACACCCACAATACAGGGTGATTGAAAAGTACGCTGCATCTTTTCGGGGGTGTAATCCTCTTAGAAGGATTAGACCAGAATTTCCTATTATCATGAGTCCGAAAATGTTTCCTAAACTAAGGTACTCCTCTTCGAATACGACACCTTGAAGACGATTTTTTTGTCGGTAACTTTGGAACCATTATAAAATTAGGAAATTTTCGAAGTCAATCTCCTCGTGAATGATACGTTCTATCGAAATGAACTAGGAGTAGGTACCTTTTCTACGTGAAGAGCTCTAGAATCCCATAATTTCAAAATGAGATCACAATAACCTGGAGAATGAAAGGAAGAAAGTTGTTTTCACCTTCACGGCACGCTTCATTTCTTCGAGGAATTGAACAATCATACTCTTATCAATATTACTATCGAGTTTCAACACAATTTATATATTCATTCCTTTGTGATATTTCAGAAGTTTTCACGTGTTCGACACTGGGAAGAGTCACAGCAAATTCATTCTCAGTAAGAATTTTGTTTTTATTGTATTTCCAAATTTTTTTAAAACAAAGTAAAACTGACAAACAGAATTTTTTTCAGGTATCTGAATATTGAATTCCAAGAGCAGTGACATTCTGTAGCAGATCATAAATCTGTCCTCACTATAAATATACCGAAATGATTATCTCAATCTTAATTATCAATTATAGAAATGAGGAGAGAATATCTCAAGAAATCCAGAGGAAATTATCACCCTACCCCCTAGATTAACCTACAGGCAGTATTTTTGCTAGTCTGAATATTTTCCTATATACGTATCGACTCAACTCGTCTTGACGGACCTTGTACTCTTATAGCTACAAATATCAACCAGATCCATGAAGTTTGTGGAATTATCGCATGAAGTTCTCGCCAATGAACAATTCAGTTTCGATGAGGAAAAAAATTATTCGAACTTCCACTTTTTTTATTTCCTTCTGGAAATATAATGAATGCCACTGATAATACCAGAATATTCTTGGTAGGCACTGAAACCGAAACAGTTTCCTGGAAGATATCTGCCAATCAGTATGTTAGATGGAATCATTCAGTCATTTTAATGGGACACCTTACCTCAGGTATTCTGAGGTATCAATACCTATTCAAAATACTGTCTGTAAGTTCTTCGAGGAGGTGGTACATTCATTTTTCAGTTTTCGATGGGATTTTCTCTCCTCGTTTCTAAAAAATAGAGTAGAAGTTATTAAAAATTATTGCAATATATTTGTAGTAAGGACAGATTTAGGATCTGTCCCAAAATGTCACTGCGCTTGAAATTAAACCTTTAGATACCCAAAAGAGAAATTCTCTATTGGTCAGTGACACCTTGTTTTTGAAAAAATTCGGAAATACTTTGGAATCACTTTTCAGTGTCAAAATCGGAAACATCGAAAAAAGTTTACGAAGAAAAATATTTCAATTGTGTTGAGAACGGGAGCAGATTCGTTCCCGAAACGTCCACCAAGATAAGTAGAGGTTTTATTATTATTAAATATATTTTTATTTCCAAATTTTTTCAGAAACAAGGTGTCACTGACCAATAGAGAATTTCTCTTTTAGGTATCTAAAGGTTTAATTTCAAGCGCAGTGACATTTTGGGACAGATCCTAAATCTGTCCTTACTACAAATATATTGCAATAATTTTTAATAACTTCTACTCTATTTTTTAGAAACGAGGAGAGAAAATCCCATCAAAAACTGAAAAAAAAACCTATTCAAAATAATTTATATCACTATCAAGGAAATGGAGGTTATTTTCTTGGATTCATTTCAAAACTCTCCTATGTATCTCTTTTCTGAAGTTCCAATGAAAACGGAAGATATCCATGAATAATGACGTTTTTCTCAACAATTCTATGAGTACTTCATCTTTTTCTAGTAGATTGAGAGTTATGGTTCTGGTCTGCTCCGTGATATATCTCCATAGCATTATAGATGAACCACCTTGTACGGAAGATTCAGTTGTATCAAGAAATGTGTATTACTGTTTAATTTCCTTCCAGCCATTTTACGCCCTATCAGCATCCTCGATTTCGGAGGAAATCTTCGTCAGATCGCTGATAATTTCATGCTAAAGAGGTGAAATTTTCTGCTGACTGACAAGATAAATTGAGAGCGATAGGCTTTTGATTTTCTAATTTTCCAGCCACTCGAGCTGGAAAAGGCATATGCCATTTGGTAGATGTTTCGGATCGATTAGCTCATTTCATTCTCATAACAACGAAAAATCATACACAAGATTCAGTGATAATCCTGAAGGAGTATAACATTACAGGGCGATTCCTCAGGAACGCACGATAGAAATTTGGTACACACCCATAATCAATTTTCATTTACCCCAATAAAAATGCTCGAGAAGGAGGGAAAGTCCGAAAACTGTTAAGAATCACAGACACTTTCACTATCATTTATCAATCTTGATTTTGACTTTCCGCGAATAAAAATTGATTGAAGAATGGAAACCAATTATGTGCATTTTTGGAGAGACACTGGGTCAACACCGGAGTAATATGACAGGAAAAGAACGGAGGTACATGTGGAACAAAAGATTAGGGAATATTCCATATGGAACATCCTTGTTGCTACCATCAACCCACTCCTGGAACCAAAACTCGAGAGACTCTCTTGGTGAATTATGGTACATTGAACCCCAGCAACTGCTGACGATTCAGAAAGTGCAAATTTATCGTGTCCCGGAGTATACTGTCCACATGTTTGTAGCTCAGCTCCCAAACATTCCTGGAGCTCTCAGATTCGATTCAGAAAAGAGCTATTGCCCTTGTTGATGATACCACACTCACGAATTCATTGACCTCTCTAGAACATGGTAGAAAAGTGGGCGATCTCTACCTTCTTCATAGAAATTTCCATGGTCGGTGCTCAACAGAAATCTCGTGGTTAACAAACCAGACATGCTCAGGCTGGTCACCCCAAAATTGTCAGGTTCGAGACTGATGAAATCATACATCAATTGACCGGCGAAGATTTTCATGACGCTCACGACCTCGAGAAGAATTCCAATACATTTCTTCTCTCCAACAATCCACCGCTGACTCTCACGCTGTTCCTCGAACATTATAGGCTTAACTTTCGTTAAGGAAATTGTTCTGTCACGAGTGAGTACAGTTATGAAATCAATAGATATTGAGATTTTCATTCGAGATTGAAGAAGACAATAGGGATGTTTTCAGTCATTATTGTCCTATTTCTGTTTTTGCATTCATACCAGTGATATCATTCTCAATGATTTGATTTCAATAACAATTCTTTTCTCGAGAAGCTCAGTTCAATGAATGAATGAATGAATGATTGAATGAATTGACATCATTAGCTAAATGATCATTTCATGAATATCATCATATGAAACTTTTCTTCCCATATTTTTTTCTTATAATATTATTTTGATGAGATTGTTATTATAAGTTTCATCAGTGTCCTATCTTCAATCCAGTATTCATTTCCAGCTTGGTTTTGTTCCTCAATTTAATCTCAATCATCATGTAACATGCTTTGATTCCTTCTTATACCATCTCTCTCGTACCTACTCCATCACGTTTGAGTCATCTGGAATTTTCATCTGATATGCATTCCATTATTTGGCAAGTGAGATACTTAGAACTCCGCAGGGAACTTTTCCACATGATCGCTTTATCGGATTGACAGAAATGCCACTCATTTGCAGAGCTTTCGAGAGCATCGATTCCTCATAACAAAAGTTATCGATTCTCTCGGAGCAAACCTGTGCAAGCAATCAAGAAATTACTAACTTCAAAGGAACATTTCTGTTGCACTCGTTGGCTGTGATTTGTAATTCATTACTCTACTGAAAGAGGAGAAAAATTCCGTAATGACTTTATACGCCATGAAACATGAAGAGTAGGGCAGTATAATATTGATAATATGGATCTTCCATGTGATGGGAGGCATGGAATAACCCGTTCGGTCTGATCTAATTGTTTGGCAAGGATTTGGAGACCCACACGAGATTGCGAGATTGAATCAGGCTGATAATATGCGATGCGTGATATGGGAGAGCTTACAGGTTTTCTCATTTTATATCGAATTAATTAATCAGATATGGGTTCCATGCCCCTTCAGGAATGTCTCAGAATCAATGAAGCGAGTTGAATGGAGTTGTACACACCAATTGGACTTCGAACTCAAATCACAGCACTACCTGAAAACCAAATGACGTGGTGACGTAATCGCCCGAACTATTTGGCATATCTCAATTTCATAGAGATCAATGAGGATGAATTTTATCAAAGCTGTCAATGTACCTGAACAAAAAAAAACAAGTTCTATATTGGTACCGAAATATCCACAACGGGTATTTTATAGATACATGAACAATTTCATAGTCCCTTGCTCGTGAACAAAATTACAAAATTACAATATGTACTGGGAATGAATCTGCTCACATTTTCAACATCAAAAGTAGTGAATTCTGTCGGTTGCCAGTTGATGAAGAATATAATCACTATTCCGTTACTGTCCATTGCTATTTCCTAGAGATGAACAGTCTAGAATGGTGCCGGGTAGAAAAATCTGGTATCGCCATCATTTTCCTCTGGTTTTAGAACCGTCGAATACAAATTATCATCGAGATGTGTGTGAATCATAGCTGTGTGACGAATTTCAGTTCTCCTCAGAAAACAGAAAACAGAAAACAGAAAAAAATTGAGTAGACCTGATCCGAGGATCATAGTGTTTTGAGAAAAAGATAATTTTCTTAACTCTGAAGCGCTAGGAAATAGTGAGCTCATCAGTATTTCTAATAGATTCGTATATATAGAAGGGGTCCAAATAGTTATGATTTCCAAAATCACCCTGTATCTTTCGAACGGAAACAGCTATGCAAAAGCTGATTAGACTATCTCGAGTTAAAAAAAAAAAGTGAGATAGGAACGTGAAAACCGAAAGGCTCCATCTTCAATAACAACCGAGAAAACTGGCAGCAACCAAATTTTGATGCACTGTACAGGAAGCAATATCATTCTTCTTCAAGTCTTCTTCATTGAAAATGTCCATTATACATTGTTCATTTCCAGAAACTGGGAGGATGATCTAGAGGAATGATTCATCCTCCCATTTCGAAACGTTGCTTCAATTTGAAAATTGTTTTTTTCAATATTTGTTGGTACTCATGGGTCGCGCAACACTCACAGGAAAAGTACGTAATATTGATATTCTACTATAATTCGGTTTGTT
This sequence comes from Gastrophysa polygoni, assembly GCA_963576655.1. Classification (NCBI taxonomy): domain Eukaryota; kingdom Metazoa; phylum Arthropoda; class Insecta; order Coleoptera; family Chrysomelidae; genus Gastrophysa; species Gastrophysa polygoni. The sequence continues at coordinate 10,187,544 of OY755090.1, forward strand.
GACCTAGCATTTAATTGAATCGGTCGTTCCAAGAATGCAATTTTTGTATGGATTCTGAGTATGGCAACATTCCAGGAATCGGAAGCTTGCGACTTCATTGACAATGGATCCAGCAGGAAATTTCTTGCTAGAGTGAAATGAATAGCAACTCTCCCAGAAAACTCATGAGGCTCTTTCTACTCTTCTGTTGTCTATTATTGATATGATTTGATCGAACTTCATCCAGAATGGAAAACTCAATATTCGTTTGAGAATCCCACCTCTTCACTACTGCGAATGTTTATGAAGAGTATATTTTTCAAACGGTGGCAGGTATAGTTGGATTCGATGATGGAACGTTGCCTCACTATAAGGTTATTAGCGAAGGATGAAACAATAATTATTCACAGTTTTTTCACATAAAAATAAAAATTCTAGTATCTCACGTTTGGTTCTCATTCGACCATCAATTTCCTCAAATCTGATACCATACCCATGCTCTTTTCGAATCACAATGGAGCATTTTTAATTGTGCGTTCAGTAGTACTTACGTATCATGTGGAAATTCGAAATCATTGCGCCTTGACAATGTATTTTGTAGAAGAAGAAAAAATATGGCAGCCCCAATTGAGAGATCTTTCAGTATGCAAAAATTCTCAAATCGAAATGTTAACAATGAATATTCGTTTACCTAGGTGTTGGAAATGAGTTTATCAAAAAAAGTTGTCCGACCGTATTCGAACTTCTTCATTTCTTCAGATATTTCGGAAATGTCATACAGTTCGAAAACTCTGAACGCACAATTCGTTACTGTGATTCAATAAGTTAATCGGAATCTGACATGCAGTATATTATTATACACTGCAATTCGTCAATCATTATTGAATCCACAACTTCACATTCGAAAAAATCCTGTTTCTCTCCTACTCAACCCTCTCGAATTCATTTTTGATACCTCGAGCAGCTCATGGGATATTGCGTGGCCAAATCGTCGTGGAACACCCTTTATATGATCTTCAGGCTTCATGAACCTCTTCAACTGTCAATGTATACTCCTAATCAATAATTCATCCACCACCCAATATTCGGAAAACTATAAAGGTTTCCTGTCACGTTTCTCTCTCTCCCCATGCCCCTTACTCTGTGTCATTTTCTTCTCGGAATACTGTCTTCCAGCAAGACATGTTCTATTAACTGCTGCTACTCAATGGAGGATGAGGACACACTGATACGATTGCGGAGATGCCAAATCATCTACATGATTATATATCGTAAGAGTCTTTCGATCCAAAATCACTCAGTATGAATGATTCATTTCCGGAAATATCCATTACACCAAGATGGTAAGAAATTTTGATTTTCATCAGATATATTTGTCTTCCATCTCTGATCTGAGGGTTGAATCAAACGCAGTGCTATAGTACAGTGGTAGTAGTGCAGTGCTACCTACCACTATAGAGGAATACACATATATTGAAATAATTATTATCATTCCTATCATCATTTCCAGAAAAGAGGAGAGAAAATCCCAAAATATCTGGAAATATGGATATGAATGATTATTTGGAAGGTGAAGTGTCAGGTCTGTTGACCAATCCATCTTGGCTACCTGCAAGAGAAAGAGAATTGAAGTTAAATAAATAGCATAGCAATATCAATCGGAAAGCTCAACCTCATGTTGATCCAATTGAATCTGAAATATATGATATACATACGTATACATAACCGTACATGGTATATGAAATACTGAATATGTACATTTCACAATGTACTCACTTGAATGGCTCACAGTGGCGATTTGCTAGGAAACAGTTCTATATTTTTTTTTAATGAAAAACTATATTGATTCTCCGCTTCCGTCTCGAGTGATAGGAAATACAGATTAGATGTTCCCTCCAGAAAAACATATTTCCTGAATATTCTTGAGACCTTCACCCTATACATGTATGTACTTCTATATTTTTCAATATTCGTGAGCTTACTACTCCCAGATTTTTCTTGGCGAATTGGTTTCACGTTAAAACTACGGACAATCAGTTCGACGTGAATGTCGGGTTCTGATGTCAAATACTTAAACCTACTCCTGTGAGACTGAATTTTTCTCTGGAATTCGTTCATCATCGAGAATACTTGAATGATTGGATTCTTGGGATCCATAAGATAACAAATAAATATGTTGTTTTCGAAATCTATGGAAATACATTTTTTTCAATCGTCATTCCATTCCTATTCTTATTGACAACACTGCAAAGTACACTATTTGGGAATCTATAATCTGATGAATGCTCATTGATGTTTTCCACTACTCACCGGACAAGTGTGTTAGCATTCATGGAATACCGCAAGTTTTCCATCAGTTTGAAGAGTTTCTCAGAAATCTAGTCGTATCGATGATGAAGAATTCGTAGAGGAAATCTTTCGTTCCTAAGACAACATCTCATACAAAAAAGTGTGTGTGCTCTCGTAGTTTTTTCCTCGATCAGCAACACCATCAAACTACTCAGACTGGGAATCTATCTATTTTGCGGCACCGCTGAGAGATCCTTTTTCGGAGATCTACCGAATATTCGACAGCTTGGCAACGCTTAGCATCGGAAGCGGAGCCGGCGCCGCTGAACGACTATGTCGCGCTCTTATTCGAAGACGGTCAGTAGACAGTGTACGTCGGCAGCGTCCCGACGCCATGTTCACGCTTTGCATGTCCCGCGACGACCGGCCGCAAGTAACCAGCACCGAGGACAGTGAGTGTCTATTGTTTTTTTTTCTGTTAGTGATAAATGTTGTCAGATGTTCTGCACGAAAAATACCATGAATATTTTTTGTCCATCAGATACATGTGCTATGGAGAATTACGATAATACGGCCATCAATGACGTTTTCGGCCAGCCACTAACATGATCATCAATGTAATTTGGATTTTTTTGGAATGTATTGGAATCGTTCTCGATAAAAAGAGATGTCCAATCGATACAAGAATTGTATGGTTCCAATTTCGAGTTTTTCTGTGCATAAAGATGATTAAAGAATTGAATGAAAGTTGATTATTCAAACGAATTGTTCATCAGAATCTCCAAAATGAAATCAACGTTCACCGATGCTTCGGTTGATTTGATGGTATGAAAAATTTTCTTCATTCGAATCATTCTCCACAGTTCACAGAGAACCAAATATGACCGATGTTCACCTTGGTTTTCAGGCTTGAAATAGTTTTTTCCTACGACCACCCAAGAAAACAAAGCTTTCCGTATTGTTTTGTTATTAAAGAATTATAGAAAGTAGCCCATTTCATTATGGCAACGGGAAAGTGAGACTCACTAGTGTGGAAATATTGAGAAAACTCACTAGTGTGAAATATTGGGAAATAGCACGCTAACAGTGATTGATGAATGTGAAATCATTTCACCTGGAAATTCTCCTGCTGGTATCATCACACATGGTAGTTACATTTTGGTTTGATTTTGCATCCCACCCTTTCGGAGAATGATTCAATCCACTACTTTCCTTCCTTCTTCGAAATGCGTCTGGTAATGTGACCATCATCTCCTCCTTCTTATGATTTTGATTTCTGTGCATATTATGAATCCGATATATCATTCAAGGACGAAAGGTCAAAAATGACAATGACGAACAACGTTGACGTTGAATCGGTCGAGTAGAATTTGGTGACAAAAGATTTGTAACTGGAATATCGGGAATTCATGGGCATACACATTCATTTTCATGAAATCGACATCGACAACTATCGAAAGGCTCCGGTCGTGTTCTCTCGTTGATGACTACCGTACATTTCACAATGGACATGGGTGAAACTTGGAATGAAAATAATTCAAATATTTATGATCGTCAGAATAATAGTGTGAATAACTGGTTGTAATAACTTGTTGTGACTCGTTTCAAGCACTCGTTACATCCGCACTCGCCGCCATGCGTGGTGAAAATCAACTCGTGTGACATGAGTAACTTCCCACACTTGTCATGGTTAGGTCAGTTCGTAAGTTTGAAATTTTTCCAGAACGTATTTCCAACATTGCCAAAAGTACGTTGTCCAATCAACAAATTTATTGGCAGGATTGTCGTCATTAGCCGTAACACATACTCGTATACATTTCAATATAACAATCTGTCATGGAGAAACTAATAATTATCTGTCCAATTGAAGTACTGACTATAGGTTAGTCGCGGAAATAGCAATGAGTAATTGTCATTGAATTTGAGTGATTTTCATGGACTTTTTCATGTTCGTTTTTGAAAATGACGATATAAAATAAAATAATCATTCCAATCGCAAGAACATTTTGGAGAAGATCATTGTTTGGTCGTTACTGCGAATATATTGGAATAATCACTTTATTTTCTATTTCGATTCTCAGAAACAGAGAGGAATGATACGATAAACTGAACATAACAAAAAAAAAACAAATTATATAATCAATCAATTCCAATATATCAAATTTTAATGAATAATCATCATCATATCAGACATTCCAATCGACAAAATACAATCGAGGACATTTGACTATATTCACCTGGATAATTGTCTCACTGTTCTTAAACATCATTTCGATATTGGTTATGTCCAAGGAAATCGAAACAAATAACAAGAGTACAAAATAATGAGTTATGGCTATCATCCTCTCCTGTTCCTCATTCAACCTCCTGTTTGAATCTTCATCATCATAATATATTGATCATATTGATATTGTCATACAGTATCATTGAAATGTAGAAATTGTGCAAAAAATTTACTATGGAACAGTGGCACTACTGCATCTTCATCGATATGAAGGAATCGTGTTCATTTCCAATGCAGAATTTATTCTCAAGAGAACATGATACATTACTTCTTGCAAAATGTAGTTTGGACGGTAACAACCTAAACTCAAAATTAGAGCAAATAAGGGATATGCTAATGAGATGGTTTTATGGTTACGATAAAGCAAGTCACCATTTGATGCTGAGCAATGGGCATGTTCAGCGGAAAAAATGTTTCTTCATCTGATATTACTCCCATATCAGTTATTGAAATTCGGGATTTTCATATCAGCTTGAAACGAACAGTGGCATCGGCTTTCCGGCTGCTATCCTCGAGCAGACATAAACTGGTAAAGTAATCAACTCAAAGTAATGAGAAAATTCCTCATTCATCACATATGTGTGTGAGAGAGTTATATGTGACAAATGTATCGACTTCATCTGAATGTATCTGTACTCAAAGTTCATACCAGAGATAACAATTACCTTGCTAGATGCGTCGTTAGAATGAACATGAGAAAAAGAAAATCGAGTTAACCTCCGACCTGCCAAATATCAAGGCAGGATAATTACATCACATGTTTAGATGGGTTTTTGGATGGTGCTGCTGCTGCTGTGATTTGAATTCAAAAGTAGAGCATGTGAATCAACTTTCAGATCGAATAATTATTATCATTATTATTATCATTATCATCATTAAATGATGCCGTGAAACTGTGTTTGTTTTGTTTATGAAATTTGTGTTTGAACAACTTCTATCAGATGCAGCCAAAACGAACAATAACTTCACGTACCCTACTACAGAAATACCCTCATCTGTCGACTTGATCAATTTACACAGTCATTATTTACACCATTCACTCGATATCAATGTTGGTGAATTCATGATAACTGTCTAGGACACTGAATATAAATATACGGATGAATGTCATTCAATACAATCGAATTCATGTACTCGAATATTGAATGACGATTGTTGATCTCGATTATCAACATACTATTCGATGAAATAATCCCATGTCTAGTGGCTATTTCAGTATCTATACTGGAGGGTGTATCCTTCATGAACATGGAAATATCTCTCGTTCCCTTAGTTTCACTCCATTTTCTAGCTATTGGTATGGCTCAACTTTCAGCCCCCATCAGTTTCAGCATATTATTTCCTAGTCATACACTATCATCACCTAACCAACTACACAACTCGGAAATAATGGAATGAGCATAAGCATTTTTTTCTCGAATTTCACATGCATCTATTCATTCTGCAGCTGATTGAATGGATTGAATGAGTGATCAATTATTTTCACCATTCCATTTCAGTTCTATCAATTAGTAAACAAGGGTAACCACTTAGTTGACAACATTCTCTATCTTCAGCGACAACTGGTTGATAATATTAAATATACTTTATAACAGTGCGCCTGTGTAGATGTAGGCTATACCAGCTTCATATTGGTACGTTATCATCCTGGTGGAGGAGTAACGATCGATTGCATGGAACATTCGACATTGATATTAGTAAATCATCAACTTCCACCTGATCAATGACGAGATCTACTCGTATATATACAGTAAATGAGGAACCAATGGAGCTTTTGTTTTATTTGGTTTCATGAAATGCATAGCACCGAATATCAATGGAAACACCCAAATACCAACATGCATCTCGTTCAGTAGAACGCTCATTCCTGAGCTGGAATGCGTGTACTGAGGCAGTATTCTCGGCACGTTCGTGGTGAAAGAAATCTCCTGAATGTCGATTACATCCGGGTCATTCTACTAGAACAAATGCAGTGGATCTAGCTCCTAATGAAGGGCGATGCGTGCGTTTGCATATTTCCCGTTAATTAGATGGTATACAGAACACAGCGGAAATCTTTCCATCAAAAACTAGTAGGTCGACGTCACTCCATCGGGAGCATATAATTAGTGGAACTCGTGAAGAAGCCGTCAACCGTGAAGTCTCGGTGAACTATTGCAGTTATAAACTCCAGGCGAACGCTGGTATACTCTCGGTCGTTTCACTACGTTTCCGGCCGGAATTTTCAAGAGGTCAATATAATTTATGGTATTGCGGGTACTGAACTCGTTGATGAAAGTAAAGAGTAACTTCTGATGATATGAAATGAATTGCTCCGGGAATTCAGGAGACGACTATCTGTATCTCACCATATGAGCAATTCGAATTGGTTGAGTATGGAGTCTTGATGTATATTTCATGCATGCATTTTCTTTCATGACGAAAATATGAGATAAAAATGTAATCTTTGACTCAAGCTTTGTCCTTATCATATCTCATTCTTCTTGTATGTCCTATTTGATATGGAAATATTCGTTATTTTCAGAAATTTTGCACAGATCTATTTCTCACTGGTTGAATGGAAGAGCAGGTTCTGATTGCGTCATCAACGTGACAATATCAGAACTTGAATTCTGCCTTTTGATAGATATGTACGATAACTCTATTCATCTTTTTCCTTCTGAGAAAAATCTAAATCGTTCGTTCCTGTCAATAAAATCTATTTTTTTTTCTATTATTATCATCATTTTTATCATTATTCATTCATTCATTATTATACACTATGATAGATTCCATGTAAAGCTCTATATTGTGAGGCTATAGAATATAGTATAGTTTCTTGATATACTGCAAATTGCAATATCTTCCTCCTGTCCAAACATTCCACCGTCGGTTCATACAATGTTGAAGAAGAAGAAAAAGAAAAAGATGAAAATATCAAATCTGAAAATATCAATCAAAAATCAATTCAATTGGGTGCAACATATTTTTTCTACACCATGGAGTCAGTAAACATGATGATGACAAGGAATCCAATGAACATTCACATGAGAAGAATAGTTGCAATTCTTTTTGGGGTCAGCAAAAGGCTTCTACTCTTCATGGTTCAGTCGCAGCTGAGACTATTTCCATTCGAGTGATGATAATTTGAGAAATATATAATTTGATAAGGAACTGGAAAATATATATTTCGTGAAGGTAGAATCTGATACTCCACTCGAAATATCCACTTCGAAAATGAGTGGTGAGATTCTCTCCCATCTCCGAAGTAATACGAAAAGCTGTGATATTCTATAACTACATTCCATAACGTCACCAATCTGATGAAGCCACTCTGCCAGGAAGCACTCCATTTAGACTGAAGAGAATGTTGTAAGATCGATGAGAGGTAATCACAGATATGAAGATGATGCTGTCCTTAACAAGAGTACTCCGTTACATGAAACAACTTTGTAACTAAGACCATAAAACATACCATTACCATCGATTACCATACCATTTGATTGAATTCATTTGTTTTGTTAGATATATAGAACAGAACTGCTGTCCAGCTATCAACGATTATGTTCATGTGTAGATAATTTCCAGAATTCAAGATAACATCACCAAAAAAGGTATTCTTTCAATAATGTCTGTATTATCATACATTCATATCAGTTGCTGATCTATGTTGAGGAAATCTTTCGAAGCTCTCTGCGCTCGGTGTATCCTCTGAATTCATCGAATTCAGGTTTTATCTGTGCCCAACAGCCATTATCAACAACAAACACTCCATGGAATCGATGAGCAGGCGTACTTTCTATTCGAAATCAGAGAGGCGTTCCAATTTGCGAATGTGAAATCAGTTTGTTTCACTCTCCTTCATTCATGAGAGGTTCTCAGATTGTTTCCATCTCCAGACATTTTTTCCCAATCTTGGAATATCAACAAGAACTCTGAATTCCAGAACTAGATCAATAATGAATCTCTGAACCTGGAAAAGACCGATGAGATGAGAGGGAACTCAACGACACTCAACCATATGATCCATGTTATATACATATACAGTTTGACCTACTTGAGATCTCCATAAAATCGACATTTTTCAATCGATTACAATGTTTCTCATTCATTCAGCAAGGTGAGTATCGAAAACTCTAAGTTTTTTTTTCATTGATGATTTTTCATTTACGATCTTTTTCGTGAAATTTTGATAGCATTTTTCAGTTAGGTTATCGAGCACAAAATTAGGGAGATGAGAAGAAATAAAAGAGTCATGATGGAGGAAATTATGACAACATACAAAGGGTGTTCCATTTGGAATAACAAACTCACGATCATTCGAATGGGTCAACTTTCACAGTTCATTATGAACAACCCTGTAGGATAATTTTCCTGATATAACTTCTGTCATCAAATTGATGATCGAGGTGTCACTGAAGTTCATGCAAAATTCTTGATAAGAATTCAGAAACGAATATCAGCAGGCACATTGGCACATTATTTTTCGATATTATCGGTGATATCAATATCATCGATATTATCGATACTGCCGATGATACTATCGATCTATCTATCTTATTGTTTGTTACAATAATATCAGTAAATCCTTGATATCGATGGATTGCTATCTCCCACCCCTAATTAGGTAATAGTCATATATGTATCTGAAGAGTTTTCTTGAGGTTATTACGCATATTGTGGTGTGGAAATTTCATTGTATGCATATTACACTGAATCATCCATGACAGATCCAAGACAAAACTGACACACACTGACACACTGATGGGTAAGTTGAGTGAATATGATGACCATACATGATGATAGTTACCGCACACATTTATTTTCATGGAATCATTTTATAGGTTTGTTCATCAAACCGTGTAGTGAGTCACCGCTCAGGTATTTGCGTTCTTGACTGATGCATTATGGGTTGCGTGGTAGCTGTTGACGATGAACAAAATTGACTAGAAACATGATGAAAGTATACCTACTCAGGTCTCATTAACACACATGATCAGTGTATACAGTATACATAACCCATTGGAAAATGCATTTCTGCACTCGCCGTTACGTCTCTCATACAAAATTTGTAACTCTTCGTCTAGTTTTGTAATATACTATTTCACTTTCCTTGTACAATGTAGGCTTTCTTGAATGGAAACAAAATTTGATTCGAACTTGTTTCTCATCTTGATGCATTCGAAGTCCGTATATTCGACTGTTTTCTATGGAGTGTTGTAATCATAAGTGACATAGTCATCGTCCCAGAATTCTTATGTAATTCCTATTCATGAACTATGGCTCTGCTGGTTAGATTTTGGCGGAGCCGCCATTTATTAGTTATCATTATTCGTCAGTGTCAGAAGCAATGCGGAAATACATAATTTCCAGAACCCTTTGATCGAGATGGTGAACTATGCGGAAGTGTATCTCTGACTGGATTCATCTCCAGCTAGGGAATATGCGAGACTGACAGCAATTTTTCCACTGTGGTGGAGCTCCCACCATTAATCGAAATTTTCATGACGAACGTGATTTTGATGTAATAAATTTCGATTACATTCGGGTTTTGCTGGAAGTGATCTTTTTGCTGGGAATCCTTCTCTACTGATTCACCACACAGTATTGTGTGGTGATATTCAAGTATAATTTTGGTGAGAGTTTTTAGCATTATTTAAAATAGCAATTTTTTGATCATGTAAAATACTGTTGCATTGCAAATGTAGCCTGTTCATTTGACATAAACCATCCAACTGAGATTTCGAAGCTCAGCTCATGATCAGCTCAAATAGTCTTCCAAAACGTGGCTTCTTTTGGACGCTATTCATTGCCGTAGCGGTTTCGCCATTTATTCTAATAACAGTTTACTGATTTCCTATACATATTTTCATCGAAATTTTATGGTTCAACGTAGCGCTCTCACCATTTATTGAAATTATCATACATGCATTTGTTATGTCACGAAATAGTTTTGTAAGGCTCACTAATTGAATGATGTATTCATCGGTTCTCTTAATGATAACAAATATCCCGATCCCAAAGTGTAATCGGATGAATGAAGATATCGTAATATACAGGCTGATTCACGGTGAATGACACGTGATCGGTTTGAAAATTTTGTGGAGACCATATATGGACATTCTCTACCCAACTAGAATATTTTCAACGATGCGGTGATGCCACTTCTATTAGAAAGTAGTAGCAACTGTTTTAGAATCTCCAATAATTTTCCAACAACTTTTCTCGATATTATCCCATACCTGACTCACCGTTTGAAAAAAAAAATGCAATTTTTTTCTTCAGAAATCATGACCTCTGAAAATGCTGATATCTCTGAGTTGAGAAACAATACGATATCAAAATTCGATTTGAATCTAGGTGATACTTGGAGGCTTCCCATGGGTACTTTAGCATGATTTTGGTTGATTCAATACAAGGTGGTAAAAAATACAGTTATATCGATTGTTTGAAAAAGTGACTGAAAGTTGATTATTTCGAATACAACATCCTGCATATCATTGAATATCTAGAAAGCTGCTGAAATTCACTGTTCATCTATGCATATCATACCTATACGTAACTAGTCAAGTTTTGAACCCATGAGCATTCATTTGTGAAAATGTAGCGTTGTAAGATTCTCCTAATGATATCGAGATTTTCGTCACTTCAGAAGATTTGAGTACCTACAAAATCGATGGAACATTTCAATCCAATTCTCAGGAAATATTCTAGTAGGGTAAAGAATGTCTGAATATGATCTTCACCGAATTGAAACAAAAAACAAAGTGATCTGTTTTATGCTTCACCAGAAATTTGCCATCCACCGTGGATCAGCCAGTTTGACGATTGACTCAGGAGCAAAGTATCTTCTTGTGATATTCTGTGTTGGAGGAATGATGTAATTAAATTTTTTTCCATCACGTGAAAATGAAGAATGATATATTCGACAAATCCGAATGAAAAATTCCACTCTTCTTACCTTCGGAAGTTATATTAACTCGGAATTTGAGAATATGAATCGTATAATATTTCGTAATCATTGTTCCTTCCAGCCATATTTTTCATATTCCCCTTCCCTTCCCTCCCCGCCGTTGTGGTTGAGTGTTGCCCTTGTCTCACGAGCACTTTCGATAATGAGCAACGTTCATGCAAGCATATTTATTCCTCTCAGTCAAAAGCACCAAGATTGTTCCGATAATTGGGTTCAGAACGTCGCAATAATTAGGAGCAGTGTCTAGCTTCTTGTATAGCTCGTGAAAATACCCTCGAGGTGTGTATTTCTCCTCGAAATTGGTCGTCATTAGGGCAGATTCCTAGGCAAACACCTAGTGATGGGACTTGAACGTCTTGTTATACTCGTATATATGCGAAGTAGGTCGTTGTGACAGTCGTTTGTTTGCCACTTTCTGCAAGCATGTAACCGCTCGAGGCTCGTCAGAGATATTCGCTGACTAGGATTCTATATACTTTCGGAATGTGCACAGAGTGATACGTGTAGTCTCATCACAGCACAGCCTCTTTTATCTACCGAACCATGCTGGAACAGGATGGAGTGTTCCCTCGAATTTTGTTACATGAAATATGGTGTCAGTCAGCAATGGGATGTTGGGAGACAAAAAGGGGGATTGGTATTCTTCTTGAGAGTTTGGAGGTCGTGAGCATCAGGAAATGAGATTTCACTATAGCCAGAGGATTGTATCGCCGTTTATTGATCGGGAAAATCGTGGAAATACTGGAATACTGGAATAATTAACGAACTACATGATCTACAACATGTATGATATGATATAGTTTCAGATAGGGGTGAGAAAATTATATATCGATAACTATCGATGATTATCGATAATATCGATAATGATTTGGGAAGAAAATTATCGATATTATCGACATTTTCGATATTATCGATATAATCGAAATTATTGATATTATCGATATCATCAGAGATATCAGTGTTCCATTTTGAATGTGGAAGATTAGTCAGCCGGTGAAGCCAGAAATACTGAAACAATTACTGTCTAAATATTCTTTTTGAACAGGCTGCCAAACCTTTCAAATTTCATTCCGATAGTTCCTGAAAACAGGATCGAAACAAAAGTGCTAGTCTAATCTATTGATATCCGGTATACCGGGTGTAACCGGATCATGGTACACCCCCTTTTTTTCTTCAGTTCGAGAGATGAATGAAATTTGGAATGACCCATAAAGTTGATAAACGTCACGTGTTTCGCCATACAAACGAATTCTTTTCCACCTCCAGTTTCACCGATTTCATCGATAATCTTGGAAATCATCAATATTCTTTATATTACCGAAATTGTGTTCGAAGGAAGATTTACAATAGCTGGGCAATGCCATGGGTTGAAGTAATACTTAGTCGACGAAAATCAACATCAGTGATATTGAGATTATCAAAACTATCAGCAGCAATATCGATAATATCGATACATTAAAATTATCGATAATCGATATTTCAAAACTGTTATCGCCCACCCCTAGTTTCAGATAATATTCTGTACGAAATGATTGCATTGAAACTGATGCCACATTTCTTGATTTTCAGCACAGAAAAAAATCGCACTCGCCTTAACAAAACTGTCAGTCATTATAGGCACAATTAGATTTTCTCGTTACTGTAACAGTTTTCAATGGTAACCATAACAATATTCTGGTCATTGTAAGGATGAAGCATTATTAGGTTAACAAGATTATTATGATTGCGAGTATCTTGGATGAAAACATTGTTGCATACGATTACCTATTCCCTCTTGTATTTCTCTAGCCTTTCTCATTTGCCTCAAAATTCTTTACCTAACCATATACCAAAAATTGGTATTCGTTTCTCAATTGACTGACTGTACACCAAGTTGGTTGTGTCCCGGATTCGATGATAGTTCGTTGCTTGATATGCTTTGAAATCCAAAAATCTTTCGAACAGCCGATATCATTTGAAGTTTCTGCACACCCTTATCAGCCTTCGCAGGTTATCAATAACCTTTGAGATGGAGGAAATCCGGGAATATCATCATCCATAACATGATATTCGCACATCGAAACATGAAATTGGAATTGTTCACCTGAAGTCGAAAAGTATTTTCAGTATTTCCTTAGTGAAAATGCTGGCCTAATGCTTTGTGATGGGTGATGTACCAGAATTGTCCTCTGTTTGATAGTTCAAAGTTATTCAATCGTATTGACGTATCAACTAATTAACTCTGGACTTCAGAGCTCATCAGCTATCATAATATGATGAGATGGAATTCAGCAGCCCGATGAAAAACGGATAACAATTTTTGAAACATTGTTAAAAAAAGAACTTTTAGGCTTAAGAAATATATATTGTGACGATTGTGTGGCTGAACAGATGATTTTGGAAATATGTTTTTAGGCTCAAAAGAAGCGCTGTGATTGAGCACGTATCTCCTGTGAATTAAATTTTTTCTTCTCGCTTTTTTCAAAACAAATATTGTTCCGCTGCTGGTGAGGACCGCAGTTTGCATTTCATACCCAGATGTTTATCAAGTGTTTTTCATCTTGCGACTGGATAACGCAGTAATAACAACAATACATACACCACTGGTATATTTCCTAATTATCCCTACACAAGCTATGAAATGTATGAGTTGGCATTGGCGGTATACATTGAACTTCCCAACTAAAACAATCTTTGTCATGATGTTCTCATAAAAAAACATCATGAAACGGCATCATTTGTTCGATGATTCAACCAATATGCTTCTCATTTTCGAATTCGAGTTACATCACTGACCAGAATCCCTGGGGACGAAATGAAATTGCACTAGTTCGGAATTGATACCAAAATATCCAATGACGGCTATTCTTATTATAGACACATAAGAATTTTCACAATGATACAAACTTGTTTGTGAACACAGCAATACTGCAAGGTGAACATACAGTTGGATACGTAATATATGTATAAGCTTCCAGCACGATTATGTTGCTAATAATTTTTCATTATACATCAACAAACACGAATGGAGAATGAACGAAAATTGTTAATATGTCTCAGTAACTCAATCGATTTGCTCGTTCCCTCCTTCAAGAACCCATTTCTTTTTCATTCGACATTTGTTGGAACAGATGAAAATATCTCCGTTGAATGTGCACTAGTAACAGTGCATTCATCAGGCATGGAACATCGCGTCTAATAATATTCTCGAAGAAAAAAAAGTCAGCTAGTCCAGACCACGATTTCATTGAATTTGAGGGGTTATGTAAAGTCTTTTTTTGATGTTTATTTCAATCAACGCTTCTTGCCAGCCTTCTTCATACAAAAGTATCGTTGTCTCTACCAGAAACTATGAGTATGACATAAAGACATAGCCGTAACGTATGTCGTGATAAATGAGGAATTTTTGTATCGATTTTGATTGGTTAATATAGCAGTTCATCTCATTGATGATGGCAGTTGAATGTCACGGATTTCGGAAACGTAGAGAGTACTTCAAATGATGGAAAAATTTCTGTATTGCTGAACATGCCCATTCTAATCAACTGAATGGATATGAATTCATATGCGTTCATCTGTGAGGTATTGAATATCATAAGTTCATGGCGTAGCTCAATTTGACATAACGGAAGATATTGAATATGGAAGAAATATGGGAGATATAGAATGAATCATTGGAATCAGGACATACTAGTCGGACAGAAAATATTCTGTACAGCTCAAGTGGAATATCCATATCGCACTCAAGCAATCAACTCAAAACTCAACTCATACTCAAACTCCAATTTCGTGCGATATGGAAATCATATCCACTCTCGTTATACAAACTTCAATATTCTTTTATAACGTCAATGAAGTCACATATTCAAATTCCCGTCCTTTTTTTTTGTTCAGTTCAATGTTTATTAGGATTTTGTTTCTCCATCATGATAACGAGCTCTTCTTGATATTGATGCCTGCTTGTTAAAATGCATCAGCATGACTATCTGGAGGAGAATTACATCTCGTATTTCATTACTTGGCATATATTTTCGTCCGAAGGATTTCTGCTCGTTCGTTCGATGATGAATAGGAAAGCGGTTAGCAAAATATCACAGTGTGATGAAATGAATCATACAAAAAAGTCTCAAAATTTATATTTTACCGTTTGTTGATTTCTTCTTGAGGATGACATTATCGAAACTCTCTCGATCGTTTGCTCAGTATCAATTATGAATACGATTTTTTCCTAGAAGATTTTTGATCTGTCATAGATATTCAAATACTGAGAGATGATGTTGGGAGTTATGAATCTTGTCAAATTTGATGTTATTGTCGACAAATCATGTAATGTGACTGGAATTCTCAAAAACTCAACTTTTCGAAGCTCGACTAGATGTGATTCATTTGGATCTGATGTGATCTCGGAATGGTTTCGGCTTTTTGATTGAATAGCATCATTTTGATCGAACGAGCAATCCTCCATCCTCACTATATCGGGTACCTAATGAGAAAATGAGAAGAAATTTCGAGCAAATTCCACTTCGGTACCTTTGTTCTGAGAACGATTAAGTATAAAAGTAAACATGAGTTTCAATCGATTTTCTGCTTATCTTCCTGGAAGGTGATTCTGTGCATGATATGAATGAATCAGATCTGCTCAAATCGTGAGTGATTTTCTAAGATTGTCCGTCATTCACTACATGATGACGCGAAATTATTTTTCAATTCGCCAAGCTCCCAACTTCGAAACTCCACAAGTGAATGAATACCGAATCTTGCAGTTTTTGAATATCTCTGCCGATGGTCCTTGTTCAAACCTCTCTGATTTTGAGATAATATCGACGAATGAGTACACCAGGAATCGCATTATTCGGGAGAAATAGTATTCTTGTGCCACCTTTCTGAAAACTGATGAATCTATTTCGAGAAGATCTAGCCATGAACAGAGGTTTTATATCATCATCCATGGATGATTATCATAAATTATTTCATTAATGAATGGAAGACATTCAGAAGTGGAGCTATTATGCACAATCTCATTGAACTCTTCGTGGTATTCCAGTTGAGGACTTTTCTCAATCAAATTCGAACGAGCGATATCCAATCGAGTGATTCAGGAAGTAGAAATATAATTATCATAGATTTGTGTGATCTGGAAGATGAAGTAGTCGATCAGAGTATTATCACACATCATTGCTTGTCAATTGTGTAACGATCCATAGCGATTTGGACAATATCGAAAGAAAGTGGAAAATACTTTTTCCATCGTTCCAAATATTGCAGTTTCAATTATAATCACCTGGGAATTTGAATTATCGTCTATCAGGTACCTAGAATCAACTGTCTAGTTCCTGCAGAGTGAGTCATAGTAGCTGCCAGGATACCTATTTAGATATTTCTGAATATTTTTATTGGGATGAGCACTGAATTGACTACTAAATATATTGCTGCAAGAATTCAATCAATAATAGTCTCGCACATCATTTAGTGATATAAACAAAATCCTTAACCGAATTTCAAGTGGAATTATCTTGGGTTCGAATCTCCAGGAATGAACTATATCACTCGAGAGTCGACTTTTTACATGTCTATTTTGCCATCATCAGAGCACTATGAGATCAGTTTTTCCTTCAATGAGCGTATGATGACACGCAATCATTATACGCAAGCAGAAGTTCATTTGTTCTCTACAACTTCCACGCAGATTTGACGTAAAAGAAAGAAGACAAAAATCCTGTATCCAATTCATAATAATGATAGACGATTGATGACAGTTGATTCTGGATCACTAAAGTAAACTTTCTGACTCAGGTGTTGAGTTATTCCTTGAGAACTCAACTCTGAGAAATTCTAAATTCTTCAAATTGTATCTGATACATCAAGTGCTGGATCATCCCGTTGTTTCCTTCATCTACTTTACATAACATTTTGCATTTTGCATCACTGCATACATTTGTTGCAAGAAAAACATTGTCAAGAGCATCTTTAGTGGGTGTTTTCAGTAGTTATTCGTTTCACTAGGCAGAATTTTACAAGATTCAATGCCGCGGCTGGTGTTCCATAGCCGAGGCGTAGGCGAGGATAGAGATCCAGCCAAGGCATTGAATCTTTCTCACTGCCTTGTGGAACATATATTTTTTCCTCCGAATTCATTCCAATTTCTCGCAGAATCGAAATAATTAAATTCACCCAATATCAAAAAAATTGAATTATTATCTTTGAAGGTATCTGGCTCTTCGTTCACCGCTGATGACATTTGTTGAATTGCTTCTGTTTACTTTAATGTCATTGTCAATTTGAGAAAATTGTCGAGTAACTGTTCGGAATTGATTCAATTGGAAGTGGAGATGAGTTATCGCCATTATCACTACCTAGGATGAAAGACCTGGCGAGAGATGTAGAATTGAATCTATAACCGGATGAATCAAGAACTCTTTTTCTGAGTAGGCAGTATTAGCCACTTTTGTTGTCATTTGGAGAAGAACTATATTGATTTTGAAAACGTTATTGTTGTCGCAAATTTTGACAGTTCAAAAACTGCCTTACTTGAGAAGAGCCTCGTGTGAAATTTGCAGCATCGTCATCTTGAAAATTCCATGTTTGGGATTGGTCGTCGAGTATTGAATAACGTGATCTGTCATGATTAATTCGTCAATAGATAACGTACAGGGGGTCTATTCTCAAACTGTGACATTCAATGTCGCATGCGAGATATTCACTTTGTCGAACAAGAATTGTATTTGTCTATTCTCAAATGTCGCATTCGAAAATTTTTGATGGAAAAATTTTCGAATGGTGTCAAAGCAATCTTTTTTTTTTTTTTTAATCTGTGGACAACACGAAAGGGAAACCTATGATGTTCGAGGAACATCGTGTTAGCCAGCGGTGGAATTTTGGAAAAGAAGGAAGGTGTTGGAATTTTTCTTGAATGTTTGGAGGTTGTAAGCATCAGGAAAGACTTCACTAGGCAAAGAATTCCACAACTTTGCCGTTCCATTGATGAATGATGCTTGGTATAGCGATGTTCGACAGGTCTCGAGCCTGACAGTGTAGGGGTGACCAGCTTGAGCTCGTCTGGTTTGTCTACTAGGAATCGCGCGTGGTGGCATAATAGATGATATTTCCGTTGAGCACCGACCGTGGAAGTACCTATAAAAAAGGCAGAGATCGCCGACCTTTCTACGATGATCTAGAGAGGTCAATGATTTGGTGAGTGTTGTGTCATCGACTAGGCGAATAGCTCTCTTCTGAATTGAATCTAAGAGCTTAAGCGTATGTTTGGGGGCTGAGCTCCAAACATGTGAGCAGTACTCCAGGACAGGTCGAATTTGTGCTTTGTAGATCATAAGCAGTTGCTGGGATGTGAAGTATCTCTTCGCACGGGAAAGAAAACCGAGTTTTTGTGAAGCAGTCTTCGCAATGGACCTCACATGATCGTCCCATGAGAGAGCACTGTTGGTGGTGACACCCAGCAAGGATATTGACGACCTCATAGGAACAGTGGTACCCGACATCATCAAATTGGGCATTGTGTGATCAGCCTTCTTGGTGAACATACAAGCTTGAGTTTTAGTTGCATTGAACTGTACTAGATTCTCAGATCCCCATTTCAGAATTCTTGTCAGATCCTCATTTAAAGCATCAACCTGTCTTCGCCTTGCACCTCTGGCCTCATTGGATGATATAGGGGCTCTAGAGGAAAAGGCGGAATGAAGTGTACTATCATCCGCAAAGCTATGAACTGGGCTGGAGGTCACATTCAACAAATCATTGATGTGGAGCAAAAACAAAGTTGGTGCCAAGACAGAGCCTTGTGGAACACCAGCATTGATCGTCATTGTATCAGACGAGACCCCGTCTACCACCACGTAGAGTGATCTATCTGCAAGAAAACTCGATAGTAAAAGACACAGTTGGGGCGACAATCAATGTCGAATGCGACCCATACGAATCCACGAATTCAACGATAGGCACAGATATAGGTACCTACCTATGTTCTTCTATAAGATTTACCTATTTTCAATTCCCATAGGTTCTTGTGGCATTACATTCTCATGCCACTGGTTCCTACCAAAGTGCTGTAGGAGACAATAAAATTTTTGCACTGTCTCAGTCCTCTGTAAGCAGATGTGTGGATGAAATAACAGTAGCTCTAAATTCCCCAGGAATATTGTCAAGATTTGTTAAATTTCCTTCTTCCACTGCTTCCATTCCAGGGGTAGAATTGAGAACTGAGGCGATATTCTGCCACTTACTTTTTGCGTGTTGAAAAGTAAAACTCTGAGAAAATTTGCCAGATAGAGACTTATTTTCTTTTTCTTCAATCAAATTAATCAACGTTTGCAATAATTCTTTTTTTCGGCGGTCATTATATTCATTATTATTATTGTTTACTAACAAGACTCAAGACCAAATCACATGGGCATAAAACATGAAGTATCGTCATATATAGGTGTTGCCAGCTCATCGTATTCGACAAAATTTGTCTCATGCGACTTTGATGCCGAAACCAATAGAGAATACCACAATTCAGTGTTGTGCGACAATTTTCATCGACATATGTCGAATTCGACAAATTTCACTCGACATTCGAGAATCGACCCCCAGATGATAGATGCAGTATTCAATAATCGTAGAGAGGCAGAAATCTATTCGGGATGATCCATGGAGTCATTGAATAAAATTATGCTGATTACAACATAACATTGAATCGAAGAAGAACTCATGAAGAACTTGATATGATGAAGATGAGTTTCCAACGTGAAAATGTAATCCACAGTATGTTATTTATTATTGATGAGGAAATTCAAAACATAATGAAACGATAACAGGAGAACACTTCAAAAGAACGGGTTTCCGATCCTCAACCTGATCAACCGATCTCACAGAATCAGACTAAATGGCTGGTGATTCTTCCAAAATTCTGCCGGAATTGTGATGAAATCAGAGTTAATCACATGTGGAAGAACGATCAAAATACAACCTAATAAATCGCATAGGTCGCATAGGTGGACCATTTCGTTCTTCGTTCAGTATATTCATCGGTCATCGGACACTGAATTGCATTTCTGATACTGCCAGCCAGTTCAATATTGTTTGCACTCGAAACCATTCTCTACGTTTATTTCCTGCGGGAGATGCAGCATATGGATCAGGTCTGAGGTTGAACGACCTTTCTGTGTCGGAACGCGCAGGAGCCTTCCCATGCACCTGCGACCTCAATAGAGGAAAGCACGATGTGGCCGCTAACTCAGAATTGATGATTCCTTCAGAGTTTTTTACTGAAAAGTTCTCCCAACAGTGATATTTGGAATGTGTAAGGAAAATCCAAGGACTGTGAAAGAGACAGGACTCTGAATACTGTCTGTAAGTTATTCGAGGAGGTAGTTCATTCATTTCCAGCCTTCCTGTAAGATTTTCCTCTCCTCGTTTCTGAAAAATGAAGTAGGAGTTATTGAAAATAATTTCAATATATTCGTTCTGAGGAAAGATTTGTGATCTGCCCCAAAATGTCACTGCGCTTGGTATCGAACCTTCAGATACCTAGAAGAGGAATTCTCTATTTGTCAGTGGAACTTTGAGACTTCGTTTTCAGGAAAATTTCGGGAATACAAATATTTTTGATGAAAATGAAAATTCGCAGAATTTTCCAATGTTGAGCTGGGTTTGACACTGAGAAGTGAGAATTTGGCAGACAGAGGAATTCTGGTTACAGGGTATCTTTTATCAATCGATATTGAATCTTCCATTTCCATATTCAGTTTCGGAAAGTGGATACCAAGTTCTATCTACATCGACTGAACAAGAAGCAATATTATTGTCTCCGTTCAGAAGAATGCAAGCAGACTCTTTGATTTTTTGTTTTTGATTGTTGTCTCCTTTTCCTATGATCCTGTTGATCCTATTCCTGTTGATGAAAGTTTTCAGTTGTTGGACGACCGTTCTTGCTGTGGAAATTCAATGAATAGTTTTCTGTGTAATGAACAGTTTACGAATATCAAACGATTGCGCCCTCATCATTTATCAGTTTATTATCATATTTATTATGAGACACCAAAAATAATTGGCTCGAAGGAAGAACATTACTGCATACAGGTAGATATGATATGTTGCTGTTTCCGTAAATGTGAATGCCATCCAGATATACAAAGTTTCTCACGGTAGACGTTCCCCAGAGGGTTTGACAGTTTGGAAAAACTCTGAATTCTGAATTTCTGAAGTCATACCAGTTCGGGTCATAATGGATGTCGCTATTAACTTCCTTATTTTATATAGAACTGGTATATTATTCCATTTTTAGACTCCTGAGGAAGTTTCATGATGCATTCCATTAAGTGTCCCTATACCTATTTCCAACTGTTCCTCATATATCTTGATTCATACGGAAATCTCGAAAGACGTAGCCTCTTTTCGAACACTGCGCCGTTCATCCATTCTCGACCACTTACACCATTTTCAAAGTTGAAAAAGTTTTTTATCCATTGGATGTTCAGATTCAGAATGTGATTCTGAATCGAGTAGCAATAACTTTCCCTATGCCTATTCCCATCGGTTTTCTTGTTCTATTTCAAAGTATTGCTTGGCAGAAACCGAAACATGTTTGTCTCTCGGAACAAACACGAATAGCGTTGGAAATAGGTTAAAAATCCATAAAGAATCTATGCAGAATGTAATTCACCATCCAACCCAATTATATAGGGTGTCACATCTCAGTTTCTTCTAGTGAAGATATCAAAATATGGATTAACAAGGAAATATCAAGTTGTAAGTACCTATAGTGGAACTTCATGGAACACATCATGTTTTTTCCTCAGGAATTCAAAAATAGAATGATGTATCGAGTATAAATTTGAAATAAGAAATCTGATGGTGACATCCGGTATCAACCAGAAGTTGTATCATCATGGAAATATTTGAAAATGGAAGAGAATGTTGAATAACCCTCATTTGACTAACTATGTATAACAAGTCAGATTGGTCGGAAAATTGAAATATACAATTTTGATTCAAATAAAGATGGCATCGTAATATCTACCGAATATATATTTATACTGGAAATCATGCAATTTTTCATCATTTCAGGAGTTTCCCACAAGCAAGTGAAAGGCGGATACCTCCTACGATATAGACGTGAGTATATCTACCAGTAATTATACACTGAACTTCCAATGTTTTCACATTGTTCAAATTCTGATGAGATGAATTATAGTTCCTTACCCCCTTGTTCGAATACCCTTTTCGAAACGATAGAGGTGAAACTATTCACAATTTAATTCTGAAAACCCTGGAATCGAGAACTGCTTGATTTTCTCCTCATGTCATAGTAGTATGAATAAAATCTTTTGAAAAATTGCGTTTTTATCAATTGCGTATCTCCAGGAATCCATGAATTCATCGTTGGAAACGTTGAAGAATTCAGTTTCAAATCATGCTGGAATAGTCTTACATCTTTTCGACCTTGTCTGATGGGAAAATTAATGAATAAACAATAAATCGAATAGCTACGAGATCCCAATCATTTGATTCTCAAACACCAGATCAGTATGATATTGTGTGCATATATCTGAGTGCTTGTTGATGCACATTTTATGCATATTTTCCTACATAATTCTCACATAGTTCCTACATTGTTCCTACATATCCACTATTTTCAATCAGTTCCGACTCATTCAATTAGAGAAAACGATATTTCCAATACAACTTTATATTTTCTTGACGAGTCCCACTGCCATGATGCAGGGAACCGAATCGTTGAGTGATTCTAGTACCGAGATCGATCTACAATAGGATTTCTATACATTGGGATCTGGTAAATCATGAACAATACTCCGTCAGTTGGAAAGGTCTCGATTGGTAAAAGTCCATCAATCTGCCATCAAGAGAATTGAATAACTCCAACACTATTTTGGAAAAGACAGAAACATCAAAAATTCTTTAATATTCCTTACCCTCTATTGGAAGAAATTGAATAGAACAATATCATTGCCTCTTCTCCAGGAGATAGTATCTTCAGATGATGATCGGACTATGATGTCGAACTAAGGGTCTGAAAATCTAGTAGAGTGTTGAATGCAATAAAAACCTAGGCGTCAATAGCACTCTGCCATGGAAATACTACGTGAGGTCCATTGTGAGAACTGCCTCACAAAAACTTGGCTTCCTGCTCTGTGTGAAGAGGTACTTTACATCCAAGCATTTCGTCATGATCTACAAAGCGCGAATTCGATCTGTCTTGAAGTACTGTTCACATGTTTGCAGTTCAGCTCCCAAACATACGCTGAAGCTCTTGGATTGAATTCAAACAAGAGAGATAATCGTCCAGTCGGTGATACTACACATGCGAATCATTGGGTTCTCAATTGGATCGACAATTGAATAGCTCAATAACAACACAGATTCTCTGAAACCGTTCATATTTCTTCATCTTTTCCCAACGCTGGACTAATCAGCTCCCACTTCATGGATGAAATCGGTCACGTGAATAATTGTTAACGTACATTGTGACCCTACACGATACAATCATTTCCGTCTCAATCAATTCCAGAAAAAATGATTTCCAAACCATTGAAATCATCGGAGGAACCTGATCGTTGCCAGTTTTCAATTCCGGATGGAAATCCAAAAGGATTTCATCTTGATGAAATATATCCAGATGAAATATATCGAAACTGAAACACCTGGAATCCAGAATTTCATTCAGCCAGCAGTCGGCTCCAGGCGAATACTCCACGATACGCCGATTCGTTTTTAATCAACCCCAGCTGGGATTCGCTGATATTGGCATTTACTGAAGGACTGGAGAGAATGTTCGTTCTGAAGGTGAATAGAAGTGGCATGTTCTTTCTGGAACATGGGTGAAAAGCCGGGATTGTTGGGCTTACGTGTGATAGTGAGATTTGTTACGATCGCGCAAAATTCGATATTTTTTGCATTGCAGACAACGCAAAAAAATTCATCATCTGCACTCTTACAAAAAATAACTTCTTCTACGACCACTCAAGAAAACAGCGCTTCCAGAATTGTTTTGTTATTTGGAAAGCTGCATTTTTCACTATGGCAACAGGAATGTGAAACTCACTAGTGTGGAAATATTGATAAAACTCACTAGTGTGGAAATATTGATGGAACCCACTAGTTTGGAGTATCGGAAAAAAGCACGCTAGCAGTGATTGATGTATGTGATATAATTTCACCTGGAAATTCTGCTGGTATCATCACCCATGTTTTTAACATTTTGGTTTGATATTGCGTCCTACTCATTCGGAAAATGATTTAATTCACTACCTTCGTTCCTTCTGGTGATGTGATCGTCACTATACAGGGTGTCCCAACGAAAACTTTCCACACGGATTTACTGGGAAATGACAAATTATTCTCGGAGGAAAATCTGAAACACGTCGATTTCGATTTCTAGGGGGACACATGTCAGTGATGAATTTAGTCACGCAACTTCATCCCCCTGACAGGGGCGGCTACCCCATTGCGAATCATCATAGGGAACTTGGGTCGAGTGATACATCATCTGAAAGCTCTCTTCATTCTCTATCCAAACGTTTATGATTTTTTCAAAATCGAAAGACTGGTACTTGAGATTAGTGTGGTAATAGGTTTAATTTGGATAATCAATATCGTACCTGTTCTAATTGAAATTAAATTCATTAATTGTTCGAAATGAGCCCCTCCTACCTCCATACAATGATAAAGTCTACTTTCGAAACTATTACGAACGTTTTCCAATACTTCTGGAGTTATGCTGCCGCACTCGTTTACAATTCGACCACGTAGATCCTCTAGTGACTCTGGCGGAGTGGCAAATACTTTGCTTTTGAGATGCCCCCATAAAAAATAATCCAACGGGTGAGGTCCGGTGATCTAGCTGGCCACTCAATTGGTCCTCGTCGCCCTATCCAATGATTGGTATATCGTTCATCCAGAAAGTTTCTAACCGCTACTGCATAGTGAGGTGGTGCTCCATCTTGTTGAAAATGGAGGTTGTCTGCCGAATAATCTCCATCGCTTTCGATAACATCCCTTATCATGGGATCGATGGCATTTTCAAGAAGATGTAAATACATTTGTCCATTCAAATTATCATCCATAAAAAGTGGTCTAATAATATTTTTGCCAAAAATACCACACCAAACATTCAACTTCTGCGGAGTTTGTGTGTGGACCTCACGTATTAACCTGGGATTGGTATCGCTCCAGTAGCGGCAATTGTGACGATTTACGTTTCCACTAACAAAAAATGTACTCTCGTCTGAAAAACAAATATTGAAGAGCAAATTGGGATTTGTTCTCAGACGCTCAGACATTTCCTCACAAAACTGTTGACGTCTGTCAAAATCGTCTCCGTTCAGTTCATGTACAAGTTTGATTTTGTATGGATGGAATCGATGTTACTTGAGAATTCTCTGAATACTCGATCGCGCTACACCTGAAGCTTCAGCCAAGCTTTGAATACTTTGAGTATGATCCATAGCCACGTGTCCCAAAACCACTACCTCAACAGCCTTGTTCCTTATCCGACGTTCTGGATGATCTTTCTGGTTTCCCACAGACCCAGTTCTTTCGAATGTATCAATCCACGTTTGAACATAGGTATGAGATTGTATTGAAAATTTTAGCTGCAGCTCTTTGTCCAATCATCATTTTTGTAGTAAAGTTTAACTAACTCAATTCGTTCTTCTGATGCCTAAACCATTTTCAGGAAGAAACTTAACTCACAGAATACGACTCAAATGATATTTCCATAAGAATCATGCGAACTGTGAATTCATTCTGAGAACATACACGCAGGCGAACCATGAAAAACAGGTATTTTTTGTCTATGAAAAAGTCAACAAAACTAAAACTAAGAAATATGGTTTCCGGGCTTCAGTGCCGTGATCGGTTCAACTCTGTGGAGGAGGTTCCTTTGGATGTTTCGCTCACAATTGGGGTGAGCATCTTCCGCTTGTATTGTTGTATTCGCGAATAGCGACATCAACCTGATACTTGGTAGAAAGATCTTCGCAATTAATAGTCCCAGCCTGGCTACTTACTTTATTTTGACTAATTTGTTTTTGTTTTTCGTGGGGTGACTGGGTTCCCTGACCAGATGGGATGTTGCCATTGTCTATCTGTCCACTCATTGAGTCTTAAAGTAGTTGATATATTGAATTCGAATAAGAACAGGTGAGATATTGAATAATTACATTGAACCTGTCGAAAACAATAATTTCAATCACCATTCATTCGATTTTAAAAAAAATTATACACGTTTGGATAGAGAATGAAGAGAGCTTCCAGATGATGTTTCACTCGACCCACGTTCCCTATGATGATTCGCAAGGGGGTAGCCGCCCCCGTCCGGGCGATGAAGTTGCTCGACTAAATCCATTGTCATGTGTCCCCCTAGAAATTGAAATCGACCTGTTTTAGCGTTTCCGAAAATAATGTAATTTCTCAGTAAATCCAGGTGGAAAGTTTTCGTTGGGACACCCGGTATTTCACTAAAGAACGAAAAATGCTCAGGAAAATCATATGAAACATTTTCATGACAATGGCAAACAACGGAAATAACGTTGTCGTTGACTCGATTAGGTAAGTTTCCACACTTGTTGTGTAATATGCTATTTCGCACTGTTGTAACCAAAGAAAAAATGCTCTCATACCGACCGTTCATTCGTACTTATCCATGACACACTCGGCATGGGATTTGCTTTTGACGATATGAGAGTCACGATTTCACTATATTCTTGATCTCATCATGTTCCTTTAACGCTTCGAAATATAATTCCGTCTCTTCCACCCAACATTTTCTCGTTCTTTCTGAATGTAATGAAATTATTTTCACGTGAAGAAGTGGAACATAAGCTTGACAAAGAATGAAAGAATTCCAGTTGAACTGAATTAACAGCACCTGAACAATCATTTCTAATCTAATCACTTTAAATCCAGTCCAGGACCGTAACAACCACAATTTTCAATGGAGGTCGTGTTGAACACGGCTATTTCAATAGAAATTGCCTAAATGTTGGATATGATAAGATGTAAAAATGGTTATCACTTAACTTCCGTATAAATTATGGAATAGTTTTATATCAGTTATATGAACGTTATCAGATAATTCTTCAGTTATGTCGATCTGCAGCCGTTATTACAGTTGGTAGAGAAAAATTTCTGATGTAGGTAAAAGTTCGAGATCTTTGTAGACTTTCTGGGATTTCCTCTCCTTGTTTTCTGGAATGATAATGTTTTTATCGAATATAATTGTTACATTGAATTCATATCAGAACATCGTCCGTCGATATCTCAAGTATGATATTCATATCTCATAAATAAATTCATCTAGATGAATTTTTTGGACTTCGATCATCAAATGACCTCATATACTGCTAGAATTTATAATTCAACAATTTTCTGGGAGAGGAGTCGAATCCCATTTCCCGAATGAGGAGAATCCAAAATTGAAACACTACAGAAAGAAATCACTAATTGCTCATAGAATTCGAACTTATTATTTCGGTTTATTGAAGTTGTTTCATTGATGCAAATCACCTACATAGGCAGTAATAGTAGGCCGTGGTTCAGCTCATCGAATAAATCTGCATGTATTTCAATTCATGTGGAACGTTTCAACAGAGAAATATATGACAATGGTGTACTTCCACAGCATATTGGAAATACAAATGATCAAAAGATCATCAAGCAATGTTCACAGATCATACCTATCTTATTGGCCCTCTTGGCTATACGTATATACAGAAAATTCTCACGGAAACAAGTAATCGAACTCTATGAAACCCGATTCATGTGCTTCATTCATGCTTATGATTTTCCGATGAAAATATGATAGTTTATGGCGTACCAATCAATTCAAATATTTGATTACGGCTTCAGTAAAGTGTTTCCATTAACAATAAAAAGTGATATGGGTATTCATTGAATTATATTATTGAAATTCTTCAATCCATATTTTTTCATGCCTATTGCCTCATGAGTACCTTATCCACATAACCTGTCGCATAAATTCCAAAAAATCACTGCGTTCGAAATTCATCTCTCATATTTCCAGGAGTGAGATTCATTGCTAGTCAGTGGACCTTGATATGCAAAATTCAGAAAATAATGTTGATTTAATTTTTTCAGATTGGAGGTTTCTTACCTCGATCTCGACTACATGAGTTTATTGTTATTCGACTGAGCTTTCTTCTAAATATATCAGTTCAAAGTAACCAGTCATATCAAATATATTTTCAGCGTGATCATACTGATAGCCTTGAACGGTTAGAGCAAAGTTTCAGCGCAAAGCCAAATATGTTTCATGTATACACACGTGTTGATCTGTACTGCATAAGTATCATGAAGATGAAATTTAATGTATTTATCATCGTGGCGAAGGCGACTGCAATCTTCTTTGATGGTAATTGGGGTTGGTACGGCCCTGTCGCCACTCATAGCACCCTCCGAGAACCCGTTTGAAATTGAATAATAATCAACCGCTAACACGTTCCCGACCTCCGTGATTCTATAAAATGGGTTTCCACGATGACGTCCTCGAAGAAAAGCCGAGGAAATTCAAGCGACGAGCATGATGCGAAGGAAATTAGGCCAAGAATTGGTATTCAATGCAACGTTGTATCGTCACAATTCGGAAACACCTTTGTCGTGCATCGAGCAGGTGATGCGGATGATACGGATGCTGTCGGATTTCTCAACTGTCTGGCAACCTTGTCGACGTTGAGTTTTTGTAACGTAATTCTTACAAGAATAGTATAATATTCTACAACCAGTGTATGATGGTGATGTGCCACTAGGATCGAATCTAGGTCCTTTGATAATTCTTCTTCATGTTAATGACCTACTTCAACATACCTCTGTGAATCATACCGTTCAAATGAGTACTCAAATTTGGAAAATATATTTCAGAATTTCCACCGACCGTGCTCTTCATGAAATCAGTTCTGATCATGAATATAACTGCTCAATCATATTCCCTCTATTTTCGAGTATTAACCAGTATAACTATTTCAAAATAAAATAGAAAGACAGATATGTTCCTATAGTATGTTCAGCTACATTGTTAAGGCATTAATGTGTCTATCATTTCAATGAATACAAAATTTCATTCATTTTCTACTTACAATGACATTGGACGATGTTCCAAAAGGGGTTGATGAGGATTTGTTATCATTTGTTATCATTTTTTATCCTCTTTCCCGTCATTTGGACACACAGAGAAATCCAATATATTGCTGAAACATCGTGTTAGTCAGCGGTGGAATGTTGGGAGAGAAGTAAGGTATTTGAATTTATTATTAGGTGTTCTAATATGACGATGATAGCCTATAATGAATCACGACTACTATGAATGTGACTGAAATCAAGAAAACGTCTCGCATCTCTGTTATAAATGGAAATAGACACAACATATAAAGGCGAGAAGATTCTGAATAGGATTCCGGAGGTTTCTGCAAACTAGCAGGCAATTTTGGAGCCATCTACCGTCACGTACAGGCCCCCAAGCCTATACGTGTAACAGAGGGACTGATAATAAATAGGTACCAATTCTGCTGATAAGATAGCTCTGGAATTGACATCTGGTGGAGAAGCCCAGTTCCAAACTGTGATATCTTGTTTTTGGATTTTTCCCAATTCGTCGAGCGACAAGCATGGTCAGTCCTTCGTTTGCTGGTTCGATCTGAATTTTCATCGACAGTTATCTTATTCACATTCAATCTGAAGCACTTTGGGAATCGAACGACCAGCCGACTAACCTATTGTCTAGGCTTCATATAATTTCTACAATGTTGTATGAATATCTTGCCAAATGAATATTTTTGGGAGCTTCATTCATGGCTTTATTATTCTTCGAAACATTTCAGTCGTGAATAGTGACAGTTCATGCTCACATACTTCAGGGAATTTTGATTGAATAAACATTCACGGTGTTCGATTAATCACCTCCATTCGTCGATGACACTGATAACATCGATGATAACAAACATGTGATAGATGCTCGATAGTCTTCTCTTCTGTGATCATATTTCCATTAGTGTATAACAAATTGGTTTGCCTCTTCATCCCTTTTCAATCGTCCAATGATCCTTCTGATTTTTTATTCGCCCTCTGCTTGGACTCTTTTTCATTCGGAATCGAATTTTTGAGAGGGTATCCACAGGAGTCCCAGGAGTATTAGACCCTTCCTAATGCAAATGTCCCGAGATTGAAAAGAAAATTATAAAAATATGAGGTTTCACCGAAAGAATATTTTTTCACAGACAAGTATCGTTTTCAGCTCATTACTGATTGGAGTCCCAAATCTGCAGATGACCCAAAATTAGTTTTCCGAGTGACAACTCGACCTTATAAGAGTATGGTCTAGGCAAGAAATTCCACAACTTTTTCGTTTTATTGATGAATGATGCTTGGTAGAGCGAACTTCGATAGGTTCGAGCCCGACGATGTGGAAGTGTCCAGCCTGAGCTAGTCCAAATCCCAGGTTCCACTGAATCTACCCAAAAACACCTTTCTACGATGTTCTGAGTTCCGTGAGTATCACCGACTAGACAAATATTCTCCTGGGGAAAGAGCTCCAGCATATATTTGGGAGCGGTGCTCAAAACATGTGAACAGTACTCTAGGATCTGTCGGTTTTGCGCTGAGTAGATCTTGACGAACTTCTGGGGTATGTAGTAGCTCTTTGTACGAAACAGGTACTCACATATTCATATATACTTCATCATTTGGTATACTTGATGATAACATTTCAAGAATGACTAAAAATGATTGTGATACCATGCATTTCCAAAAAAGTCAGTCAGTTGCCATGCAACAATGTATTCGTGATTGAATTCAATTCGATATTATGTATCACAATTATGATGATCCAATTGGATAATCTGAAGAGAAGCTGCTAGGATTCTTGAAGTTGATTGAACAATGATGACGTTTAGAGTGGAAGAGATGAATCTTCCCTCTGGTATGGAAAATGAGGGATATGACAAGTTCCAGCTACAACAAAGTTTATATCACATTTATCAGGAGCTCGTTTTTCAAGAAAATGAATGCTTTTAGCTCCAATTAACGTGGTTTCCGAGTCTCCCTGAAACATGATCATCGAAAGCATCGTTCATCATACTCGTGAAAACTCAAAAATGTTGACTGACTAGCATGAAATTCGCTGGGTGGCCATTTGCGGTAACTCTATCAGACACTGCTTTAGGTTTGACGACAAAATTGGTCAGAACGACGTTACATAAGCAGTCTCTATAAGAGTCGAGTTCCATGTACAGTTTAAAAACTAACGATAATTCGACTAGAGTGTCATTAGAGATGATGACCACCTTCTAGTAAGGTACTGGAAAATAGTATACATATATTTCTCCACAACACTACCATGGAATATTGTCTCTGTTTTCATGATAAAAAATGATAATTCAGGCAATTTGATAGAAGAACATCTGAGAAAGACTCGCCATTGATGATGAAGTTGAGTGTGATGATATTTTCAGGTAATTATCTAAGACATGACAGATAATTGTGGATAATTGTGGATTCGCATGGGGATAATGACACCATGAAATGAATTCTGTAGGATGTGAGTTGATTCCTGATGAGGTGAATTATTTTCATAATTGATCATCTTCAACCTATTCATCATTTACCTCGAATTTATATCATTCATATATATTATATTCATGAGCCATCAAATTTGGTATATAAATTTCTATTCCTTGATTCGTGATTCGTGAATGCATGAAGTAGCCTCAAGGAGATTTTGCGCCAATGTAGACGCACCTTTAGGATTACCATCCCAATAATCTTCCTGCACTCTATTCCATTTGTAGGTTCGGTTTCAATTTCGAAGTAACTCGGTGTAAGTCTATTGTCTACGTCCCGGCGGACTTTACCATTTTATCTCGTACGAGACGAATATCCTAGAAATTCGAAAGACATGCGAGTTTTTTTCTTCAGTCGTAATACTGTGGAGATAAAAATTGCCATTGAAAGATATCATGATGAGCATCAAAGACATCTATGTGGATTTCCCACTAAATTATCCAACATTATATATAGATTCACGGCTTCAGATATAGGATACCCCTCATCTAGAAACTTTCCGCAGAATAATCTCGGGTGAATCAATTTGTAGAACGTGAAAAGTTGAATTCCCTGAACGAGAAAAAGCTAACAGCTCAGAGAAGTTCTTCTGCAGATATGATTCCGTAGAGCTAACGAACGTGTCTGGACATTCGTGTTTGTATTCCCTTCTGACTCTATCTTTCACTGCGTGAGAAAAAAAATGTACACTAACTGCGATATCTCTGATGGAGCAAGACAATTTCTTGTCCATGAAAGAAGTGACTGCTGTTTTTGTCTATTATATTGGTAGACATCAATTACAAGCGAGACTTGTTTCGGGGGAGAAAACTGAGACTGAATTACCAATTGTTCACAAATCACACGTAGAATGATGTTTTGTAGATTTATATGTTGAATTTCTGGTACTATATGTGACAGCAATACATTATGGTAAGCACTGGAAAAGAGTGAGATAAATATTGTCAGCATGAATATAAATTATGGTGAAGAATATGAACGAAATGTATTGATTCTCAGTATATGTTTTTGTTTGATAGATGCATATATTGTCTTCACGATGAAAGAAATGTTACTCATTTAACCTATATTACACTCAGTGCCGATGGGAAGAATGTTACACCAAAAGCATCGAAAAGTTTTAGTGCAGTCTGAATGTGAGCAATCTCAATTTGTGTACAATATTGTAGTTCATAGAAACACAGCGAACAGGACCTACAGAGTGTGAGTAGTATACAGGAGGAGTGAGTGGCTATATATCACTGTCCATTGGTTTGATTTCTTACAACTTCAGTCTTTTATGTTTGAATATAAAATGGATCATCCTTTCACACAAGCTATTTTAGTTCAGGTGCGTATTCATTCAGATCAGGAAATGGTCGAATGAGCAATCAAAAGATCAGATGGATATTTATCCATTGTGTTTCATCATGAATACTTGAGGGAATTATGCTTCAAGTGACCTCAAGAAAATGGACACGATTGATTACCACAATTAACCAGATGACAGCTCAGAATCTTATTGTTATCGATTCCAGTTGATTTTGAAATTGTTCAGTCACTCTCTCAGAAATCTACAAAAGTACACAAATAGGCTTCCTCAATACGTGTCACTCGATAATGAAACACATATTTCCAAGTTCTCATCCTGATGGATATGTTTCTTGCAGGCACTTTCCAAGTGCCTCAATGAAATCACTCTCTATGAACTGAAATATGGTACTAAAGTTCCTCGCTTCAGTTGAATAGCAATAATAACAGTTTCAACAGTGTTAATAACAGTGTTGATGACAGTGATGATCGTTTGAACCACATCCAAAGTCAAGTATCAAATATGTCACCATTGCGATTCAATTCGAATTTCCCGATATCGGTGAGAAAGTATATTATGTGATTCGTTCATATCATTTTCTGGATCCTCATATTCATTCATCATTCGCGCTCGGTGCTCAAATAACTCGTTACAAAAATGAGGCCCATGACAGTTGTTACATAAGATAATATTACATCGTGTAACACGAAGTACAACCGGGGCTCCTGAAATTGCAACCTGCTGCGAGACAACGATTAGAAACAGAATTCCGGCGAAACGTTTCGAAGTAAGGCGATATTTCTGCCTCGTTATCATCCTGCTTGGGAGTTAAGTTTCCTCCAATTATTACCTCTGTCAATGGAAGCCAGAAAAATCGAGTCAATTGATGTGGATACGATATCAAATAAAATCACATTCACATTCTCATGATGATTTATATATACAGGCTGATTCGCGGTGGATTGCATATCAGACTATTCTATTATGAACGAGTGAAAGAATCGCTTCCGAAAGTTGACGGAGAGCATATACCTACATTCCCTACCGAAATAAAAAAGTTTGAACAATGCGTTGTTGCCATTTCTTGATTCAAGGAACACTTTGTTTGTCATCGATCCAGATACTGATAATGATTAGACTGATATTAAACTTACTGAATCAGACCGAAATCGGATCTATTGGATCAGGAATGCACAAAATACACGAGGATTTGACACTCCTTCAAGATTCACCAAATGTTCATCGTCTTCCACAGTACTGAATATAAGGAGTGTGGTCTTATATTCCTCGAACTACCACCTTTCAATGAATTCCAGAGCGCAGAATAGGTACGATGTAACTCTGTAGTCGTGGGTCAACTTCTTTGTCCTTTTTTTTCTTGAATCCTTTGCTAATGGAAAATAAATTAGGAAAATTCAGTTCCCTCATTATGCTCTAGTCCTGCAGCCACAAGTTCATTAAAAGCTCAGGTACTTTGGGCAAGTTTAATAGATCCTTTGACTCTTTCTACTTCGAGTTAATACAAAGAAGAAGCCCATGGAGAGATTTCTGAAGTATTCTACATAGAAAGAGGCATCAAAGGAATTTTCAAGATGGAGTTCGCATTCAACGATTAGTGATGTTGAATTGATGTCTCCTGAAATAATCAGTAATAATATACCAACTTAAACGAGACATTTTTTCAATCAACGCCTTATAACGAAAACGCGAGACGAAAAAAGTATCCTGTATCTATAATGACATGATGGAAATGAAACACGAGTGGAAAATATTGCAACATAATCAATGGAATCATCGAAATCACAGAACGAGACCATTATCGAACACAAATATCAAACAACAGAAATAACGCAATAGAACTAGGCTATGGAATTTCGTGAAAGCCTGAAAAAACACACCAGAAAACCACCAGTATGAATGAAATCAGAACCCAGAAAGGATCCTCTCTGACAGAAAAGATGTTACAGAAGAATTGGATGACTTATCCTAACACATAAGACCAACCCCTTTGCTCTAACTGAAAATCTTCAAGTTCTCGAGAGGTAATCCGATTTTTTTTTTCTCATTCATGAATATTATTAGGAAATTCTAATTGTCCCATATTCTTTGCATACTCATCAATATCATAGGAAAATTAACATTTGTTCAAGAAAGGAATCAACAACAGACAATAACATCAAGTTTGACCTCAATGCTGTACAAGAACATAATAGGATACTTAGCTGAACACGTTTTTTCATGATGTCTTTGCTTTATTCCATTGCAACAAATGTTCGAACACGTTGCCATCAACATATCTCATTATATTCTTATTGTCTTCTGTTGTTGTTGGCGTGAGCTCATTTCTGATATTACAATCACAAAATGAAAAAAAAGCAAACATATGAATATATATATTCATATCCATAATCAAGGACCAACTCTATTTCATTCGTCAGTTTCGTCGATAGATATGCACAGCCAGTCATAAAAATCAAAATTTTCAGAAGAACATGCTGAATTAGACGTATATTTGAGTTGTATGATTGAATATCTATAAAATTGTGAGTTTATGGTTTACATGGAAGTGTATCCATACTGCGACTGATTCATATAATTTTATTGAATGAGCTATGAGAAAGAAAGAAAATTGTTCAACAACAAAGAGTGTAAGTTTTATTACAAACCATAGTTTGACACATAGTTAGACACAGTTTTCTAGAGCAGAACTAGTAGTGGAAGAATTGAATTGACTATACTTACCTCTAAAAATGTGTGTGTTGAAGAAATATATTTATTTCACTATCCATCTCGTAGTCTGACCAACAATAATTGTATTCATTACCACTGACATCAGTCAGTTAATGTTCTGATTCGTATTTCCTCTGGTCCCACTGCTATATTATCTATTATATATATATATATATATATATATATATATATATATATATATATATATATATATATATAGCTATAATGCTATAATATATCCTAACCCCTCCCCAATGTATACGTTTTCGGAAGTCAGTCAATATGAATTAGAATGTATTTCAATCTGTCAGACAGTCCTCATCTCTTTGTCCACCTAGTACTACCTAGTCGTATAATAAACATCAGCCTCTTGTTGTACAAACTATTCCATTCAATTTGCAGTCTGCTCACGAAAACTTGGCTTCCTGTTCCGTGCGACGAAGTACTTCATTACACCCAAGCAACTGCTCACGGTCTACAAGTTTTAGTTTGGTTCAGTCTCCAGACGCTGAAGCCCTTAGACTCTATCCAAAAGAGAGCTATTCGCCTAGTCGGTGATACCATGCTCCAAATTCAATTTCTGAAACATCGCAGAAAGATGGGCTATATCTCACTATCTTTCGAAGGTAGGTGCTCAACGGAAATCTCGTCCAACAGGCCACCACGAGCTATTCCAGGTTAGACAAACGAGACGAGTTCAGGCTGGTGGAACGGCAAAGTCATGGAATTCTGTGCCTAGTCAAGTCTTTCCTAGTGCTCACTATCTCCAAACTTTGAAGAAAAATGCCAATACCTTATTCCTTCTCTCTCAACATTCCACCACTGACTAACAAGATGTTCCTCGAATATTATGAGATTTCCTTTCGTGTTGTCAAAAGTGAAAAACAATCAGTTTGATTCACCTATCGAGGTCAATCGCACAAACTGCGAATCAAAATCATGTGTGGATACCGTCTATTAGAAATTCAGAATCAAGTTGATTCATGATCCATTTTGTAATCGATGAAGCTCATCTATAAGTGGATCTAAGAGACGTGATCATGTACATAACTATCAAACATCTGGAGTCAATCATGTCTTACATGTAACTATGAAATGGTTTCAACTAGTACAGAAATGAATATAGGGAGTTTTATTTTGAACAGTTCGCACCCTCGATAACTATTCTCAGAACATTCCTTCTCAAAAATGTATGGTTCTGTCAATTCTCGTTTTCAGAGGGACATAGTTTCAGAAATTAAAATGACTGCCCACGAATGAACCCATTATTACTGCAGACCCACCCCTACAGAAACTACAAAGACGAACATGAGTCGAGTGATATCTTGATCACTTGAGGGGTTCTTGATCTCCTCTCATCAAATTTGAGTTTCGCACAAGTTCTCCACACAGGAATATTCGCACGAATAGTAATTCCTCTATTATTTTGTGCGATTGTTTCAATCGTTATATATCGCCACCATCTTGAACCGCAGTCATTGGGAAAGCGAAATTCAGACTGGATCAAAAAATCACAATTATGTAGAATAGATAATTTATCGGATATAACTCATCTCACCGATATCTTGTCTACCACCTATATGTAGTTGCTATAATTCAGCAAATATGCTCACCTTTCACATCTTCCCATTCTGCCACCATCTTGAACCATGGTCACTGGAACACAAACTGAAAGAGGGAATGAAACAATTCTTCTCCAAACTATCTCGTGTATAAGAATATTTGTTCATGCAAATGAAAAATAGATTCGAAAACTCCTCCCAACAGAACATCGTCGATCACT
This sequence comes from Gastrophysa polygoni, assembly GCA_963576655.1. Classification (NCBI taxonomy): domain Eukaryota; kingdom Metazoa; phylum Arthropoda; class Insecta; order Coleoptera; family Chrysomelidae; genus Gastrophysa; species Gastrophysa polygoni. The sequence goes on from OY755090.1 coordinate 10,225,420, forward strand.
AAATATAATCATCGAAGGAAACTAATATGACTGATATTCAGAATCATTAATGTGTTATTCTGAATCCTTCACAGTCAATTGATTTGCTATAGAATACCCTCAAAATCTGTACGGAAAAATTTTGTAGGCGACGCTTTATAAAAGCCAACGTTCATTCGACGAACTCACAACCAAATCCGGAAAGATCCTATTGAAATTTTCCGACTCGCATATTCGGAAACTTCAGTAATCATACGACTCAAAAAATAAAGATTCGTTCATCTTGTGCAGGATCCGTATATGCCCTCATCAATTTGATCCGTTGAACAAATCCTCCACTCGGAGATTCTTAATTGAAAACGAAATATTTCATTGAAAATATACCCATTATTCTAAGTATCGAACCTATAACAGATACCTAATACATGATTGTTATCGTGTTTGATGAGAAAATTTCATGAATTCATGAAATCAAGTCGAAGATTCGTCACCAAGCGGCTTTCTTGAGTTTTTAGCAAGCCTATTTGATCATATCAGATAAATGATCGATTTCAAATGTTCTTCTAACAAAAGTCTTCCAAGGCGATTCTCAACTCAATAACAATGCTAGGAAAATCTCTATCCACCCGTAATGGAAATTTTGCACGTAGAATCCAGATCGACAACATTTCCCGATCGTGCAAACTAACACGTTTTTTTTTTCATTTATTATACGTCTGTTTGTTTTTCAGCTACCGACCCGAATAAACACCTCCGATTCGGCTTTTTACCTTGCAGCATTCCATCAATATATCCCAGTCCTTTTGTTAGCAAACATAAAATCCCTTGTAACAAAGCATTAGGAATTTTCCTCCGGGTTTTCGTTGTTTTTCGACAAAACGGATCCAATTTGAGAAAGAGGCAATACACCTCGCTCGCTTTTCCTCGAGGCAGTGTCTTATTCATACTTCGCCGTGTGTGATATTCTTCAAATTCTACTAGCGTTGCAGCAAGAAATTCTTGAACGAATCTATCGAAATTACACGTATTGTGAGATGGAAGAGCTACGACCGTTATGATTTGAAGCTTACTCTAGCAAGGAATCAGTGTTCTTGCTTGAAGACAAAATCAAAATTGGAACTGGAACCTGTTATTATATGAGAAAACTGGATTGCCTCATTTTTTGACTGATAATATTGTATGATATAATTCTATACTGTGTACTCCTATTTTGTAATTGGATCTTGTATCTGTTGAATCAGCATAATAGTGCAAATGATGGAGTACAAATATGATACGATTATATAACTCAGAAGGCAGAGTTCAATTGAACGATTGAATCGGGTATTGTTCTTTCATTCAACCATACAATGGAGCTAATTCATAGATATGAAATAGCTCTTTCCCAGGTATAAAAACACTCAAAATTCCTTGAAGAATAGTGAGGAATGTGAGAAAATCCTGTTTTTTATGTTGATGTTATGTTTCAATGTGATTAATGAAATAAATGAACTACTAATATTAATTCTACTCTAATTCCAATGAATACAATTTTAGTATTCATTACTTCCAATCCATTTCTCATGTTGAATAGTGTTTCTCAATTTGCTTCTGCAATCACCTGTATTATGTTTCAAATATCAACATTCGTTTTAGAATTCACATTTCCATTCTATTCAATGTACCTTCCTACTTTTTGAATTGTTTTGAATTATATTTTCAGTCGATATTATATACATATATTCTTGAAGCTACTTCTACCACACCACATTCCTATTCTCATCGTTGTTCATTTGGGAAATTCTATATTTGATAACTTTAGTATCAAATAACTAGTGAAAATTGATTGATTGATGCGACTAGCTGAAGTCGTAAAAAGAAAGTTCATACGAATTCAATGGCATGATACACGGCTATGTCACTTCCGATTCCATCAGAAGTGCTCTAATATATTCGAAATATAGTCAGCATATCAATTGTCGTGAATTCTCAAGATTTCATTCGAAAACGAACATCAGAACTTCTGATGAACTGATTATGTGAACAATTCATTATATACCAAGTGGGTAACATTTACTAGAAACTATCCCTTAATGCCCCCCTCATTTTTCCAAACTCATCAAACCCTGCGTAAACGCCATAAAATTCAATTACGATTCAGTTCGCCAGCTCCGGAGATTGGAGAACTAATCAAACTCTCAAAATCTGAGTAACCACTAACTAACCGAAAGGCATGGAGCGGTTACCATCACCACAGTTTTGCGACTGCTCAGGAAAGAGTTCCGGATTTCTACGAGCACAGGAGAATTTTCATCAGACAAATATGATTTTGTTCCCATTTTTCAATCAAATATACCATTCGAATACAAAATAAGTAACTGAACTACTGAAACAATATTCAGGAATGCCTATTCAGGTATCGACTATTCGAGTTGGACAATCATACAAATGCATTCTTTCAATGTTCCACCACATTTTCTGATGCTTCAGATAGAGCACACATTGGTATGAATATAATATAGAGCGAACTGCGTGTCCCAACTTGACAGATCTATTACGAATGACTCATATTCATACATGATATAGATCGATTCGAGTAGTGGTAAAATACCCGAACTCCGATGAATATAGAAGTGAATATATAAAGAATTCATACAACAAACATCATAGTCAAGAAATGATAACACGATTATTGACATATACCGAGAAACTTTTAGTAGGTAGTATATCATGCTCGACATGGAACTCGGAGCCTCACAGCTATACTACTTTATCCTTGACAGATGACATTTGAAAGATATTTCGTGAAGTGGGCTGTAATTCACCCATTGAAACATGACAGTTGATAGGTTATAACATATGAAAACAGCATCGAACATTCGAAACAACATTCATGACATCACAATTGATATGGCTAAGGGAGAGAAGGACGTACAATCATGTGTTTCAATTGATATGACGGCACGTTCCAGAATCAATATTTGATGAATGTGACTCGTACGGAAGAACATCGTAACAAATGTAGTATTAATACTACCAAGAATCAACAAATGGATAAAGATGCAGATGCAGATCACAAATTATTCTGACAATTTCTGAGCTCTCATAACTTTTCCAAAAATCTTACAATTTTCAATCGGATCGAAGCATCGCTCAAAACTCATCGATTTCTACCACTTCATGATACTAATGAAATATAAATAATGATCAATGATAATGAATACGGCTCATCAAACAATAATTCTAAAATGGGTATCTGAAAATGTAGTACAGTTAGTACTATGCAAAAAGAACTCTAGCTTGTATGTTCACCAAGAAGGCAGATTATACAATGCCCAATCTGATAATGTCGGGTACCACTGTTCCCATGAGGCCGTCAATATCCATGCTGGGTGTCACCACCAACAGCGCTGTCTCATGGGACGATCATGTGAGGTCTATTGCGAAAACTGCTTTACAAAAACTCGGTTTTCTGTTTCGTGCAAAGAGATACTCCACATCCCAACAACTGCTTAAGATCTACAAAGCACGAATTTGACCTGTCCTGGAGTACTGTTCACATGTTTGGAGCTCAGCCCCCAAACATACGCTAAAGCTCTTAGATTCAATTCAGAAGAGAGCTTCCGCCTTGTCGATGATACAACACTCACCAATTGAAGTCTTTTCTGATGCTTACAACCTCCATACTTTCGAGAACAATTCCAACATCTTCCTTCTCTCCCAAAATTCCACGGCTGGATAACACGATGTTCCTGGAATATCATAGGTCTCCCTTCCACCGTTCCACATTTTTGGAGGGAAAAAAATCACTAGCTTCTGTATCGAGATTGATGGTATTGTGACATTTGGACCTCCTCTTGTGATTTCTGTAGGATTCAAAGCATTGTCAACACGAAGAGAGAAAATCCTACACAAAAAACTGGAATAATGAAATTAGGATGAACTCGGATATGAAGTTGTTCTTGGATACATAGTTGTTTTTTGTCTAGTTCTCGATATTATTCTCATCGTACAGGCTCAGGTGGAATTAAAAAAAATATATAAAAATAATATATTGTATAGAAAGCTATGCAAGGAAGGAGACAAGAATGATACAAAATTCTTCTGCGTGTTCAATCGACATAATAATAAATCATCGAAGTCGACCTCCAAAAGATCGAAGACGTGGATGAGACATTTCCCTCTATGTGGGTAGTTCACCATGTGCGTTACTTTCGGCTCTAATGAAGTTTATTCAGCAGTTTTCCGAAGTCATAATTCAAACTAAACTTCCAATCGCTTCCGATCACTCCTATACAGTGTTTCAGACCATTCCAGTTCCGCTTAATCCTGACGAATCTCGCCGACGTGACACAGTCCTGCTCCTCCCGGGAGATTAAACAAAACAAAGTCGTTTGTCTCCGAAGATATGGCTCTCGAGACAAACAGAAACTCAATGAACTCGTCGTATAATGGGTTCGTCTTCAGGATCTGATGGCCAGATGAGTGAGACAAGAAATTCTTTGCGAGCTATGATATTGCTCTCCGAAAGGTATAAAGATAATCACACCGTCAACCACCAATGTGTAGAACCTGGAACGCTTGAATTTTCAATCTTCAATTTTCAAGAGGAATAATCTATATAGAGATTGGTGGAATTACGTGATTTGAGTTGATTCGCTTGTGTGATTTTTCTGGGAATCGAAGTTTTTGAATCCTATCGATATTATTAAGTGAGCGAGTGAGTGAATATTCCAATATGTGAGTTCCAAATATGTTGTTTTTGTAGTCCATATTTCAATGACTGACTGATTGAGTAAATGAGTTCCTTCATCAACAGAGAGAGCTTAATATCTACGATGACTCCATGGGACAAAACGCAGTTGATGTGATTATCATCTTCCACATTCGTAAAGGTTGGAAGCATTTGTAGTAGACAAACAAGACGAGTTCAGGATGGTAATCTATACATTGTCAGGCTTGAAACATGCCGAACTACTCATTACCAAGCATCGTACAACAACAAGAGGGAAATTATGGAATCTTTTGCCTCATAAGGTTTTCCTCACGCCCTCCAGACTTTCCTTCCCTCCCTGAATTCCACAGCTGGCTGACACCATATCCACCAAAAATTATAGGATCTCCTTCCATGTTGTCGAAAGATATAGGAGTGATAGATACACTATTGAAAGGAACTGGAATTGACATAAAAACCGTTGATTCTAGCTCAATTGGGAATAGGGATAGATACAGATACTTCATCATCATCATATCATCATCCATGAGATCAAAACATAATGATCAACCAAAGTACATATTCAGTACAAATTTCATCAGTGGCTTTCCAAACTTCGTCATTTTGCAACCTTTATATAGTTGATTTTTGTTCATATTTTCTTTCTGTTTCGATAACTTCTACTGTCTTTTGAACAAATGCCTCACATTTTAAAACACCCTGTATAGGTTGATCTTCCTTGCTTTCCACGTGGAAAAGTCGAAAGCAATTTCGAAGAAGTTTGTTTTCGCTGTGACAGAATGAGTAGCCCGGGCTCTTCACTAAAGAATATGCTGAAATTACCTATCGATTCTGAATGAGGTTTAAATTGCCTCGAAGGAATCGAGATTCATATTTTCATGATCGCACAGTTGGACTGGGAATGGAATTGCTAGTTTTATAGGATATCACGTTCATCGATAAGTTTTCGAATTATTCATCAAATATGGTTCCATATGGTACATTATATTTCTATGATTCTTCAATAAGAAGTCCTAGTACTTGTTGCGAGTACATTTCTCCAGATGATAATTTCAGGATATTGTTTCGAGAATGAAACATATGGAGGAAATCATATTTTTCTTGCGACCTCCTATGGAAACAGCGCTCTCAACATTGATGTTTGGAAAGTAGCTCATATCACTATGGCAACAGGAAAACGAAACGCACTAGTGTGGAAATATTTGGAAAACGCACGCTTGCAGTGATTGTTGAAAGTAATGATATTTCACCTAGGAACTTCACTGCTGACATCATCACATATGGTACTTATATTTCAGGTTGATTATGCTTCCACTCCTTTTCGAAAAAGATTGAATCTACTACTTTCTTCCATCCTTTGAGACGCTTCTGATAATAGGACTATCACCACATTCCTTCTCTGATCCTGATCCCTGTGTATATCATGAATCAACTACATTATTGATGCGAGAAGAAAAAATATATTCATGAAATATCCGATGGTCGCCGAACCTTCAACAATGCATTGGCGCATACACATTCTTGATGAAATCGACATAGCTATTGTCTAAGGTATTGTCTATTATCGGAAGGATCTCTGCTCGGGTTCTCTCAATCTTCATTGCTGTGTTTTGGGTTACGTGGTAGCTGTCGAAAATGAGCGAAACATCGAATATCAAATTCGAGTAGGCGTATTGGACAGTGGGTGAGGTGGAACTTGGACTAATTATGATTCAAATATTCATGGTCGTTGGGAAAACAGTCCAAGCATTCGTTATATTTCCGCTATATGCCACTTTCCACACTAGTTGTGTATTATATCAAAGAAAAATTCTGAAGCAATCCGAGTGAATTCGAAATTTTCCTTTCGAAGTGAAGCCTGCAAGGATGTATTACCGGAAAGCTCAATTACAGATAAAATCTCATCACACACAAAATCGTGTAAAGGTACCATTGTAGAGGTATCATTGTTATCAACTGCTCCAGAAACAATAAGAATGTAGGAAAAGAAGGACTTTTCGATGCGATCTGATACTTGGATATATAGAAGCATGTAAATACCATAGGTAGCAAAGAAAAATTCACCTTGGGAATCTATTGAACTTGATTACTTCGTTCAGTATTGAATCATTATTCGCGTATCCCGTTTCTTTCAGAAAGTTGACATCATATGGACAGGGTCTTTCGCTCCCTGTCAAAAGATATCCTTTCATAGATCATCGCTCAAAATCGGGTAATTGATTTGAGATTCAGTAGTTTTCACCGACGCAAGATTTTCTCATTCCAATTGAACACATTTGTTTCAAAAGTGAACTTTCGAGTTTCTTGATTTTTTTCCAAGTTTCGGATATTGAAGGAATGTGAGAGGAGGATAACTCCTACAAAACAAATATTTCTGCATACTGATAGCAGTAGCCCGCAGTGAACTTCTAGGGACCATATGAGAGAGTCAGAACTGGTGACTGCACATAACAAATTCGGAAACAGGCTCGATTCGGATAGGCTTCGACTTTGGCTCTGGCCAGAAATTCTCCTACTCACCCTGTACCCATACCATATAAGCTACTAATTTGTATCAGAACTTGATGTAGACATATCCTCTTGATGAATTCGTGCGAGTACAATAATGAACATGCATACCAATAAGGTATTGTTGATATGATGAACCGCACAATAAACTGACTCCCTATTGCATATTCAACACTAACAGTTACATAGAATGTTATCTCATTACTCTTCTAGACGTGGATAGTTCACGTTTCACGGAATAATCCAGAAATTCCGTAGTCGCGAAATTTATACTATTCGACGGAGTCCATTTGGGAGAGTATAAATGCTCGGCAATGCAGAATTGATCTGATTTGATTCTGATGTATCAACGTCGAGATAGCGTGGTTTTGATTATTCCTCTTCAGTTATCACGACGCATATACAGGAAGCTTTCTCACATGTACGGATTTATTGAAAATGTATTCCATATGTATTGCATTCCATCTTCTCTTTGGTTCATTGAAAGGAATATAACGATTGGATGATAGTCACTCCAAAGACTACAAAAATGAAGTTATTGTATATTGATTTTCGAATATGCTGCCCGAGTTCGACAGAGAAACTTTACCAATTAGTTTCCGATGACACCCAGTATGCATCATCAATTGACAATCAGCAAGTGAAAGGTTCCGATTCATAATCAGCAAATAATAAATAACGATAATATAACCGTCCATGCAGACCGAATCAACAATTAGAAAAAAAAATGATACGTAGAAGGACAAGCCTTTGAATTCCTTCAACAAAAATAACCGACAATAACGGAAGATGCCAACTTAGCATAACATCATCCAGAACCATTGTCTGAAAAGATTTTCGACCAAATCAAAAATGCAACTTCCGAAAAATTAATGTTGAATCTGACCAATGACACTATGAGTCTCCATGAGTCCCTATGAGTCCTAGAACCAATCAGTGGTCATCTGCGTACTAATTGTTGCGCACATATATCTCATAATATCTATACAGGTCACAACGACACAAAGACATGAGAACTGAAGCCAAAAATACCAAATCATGTCAAGCAAACCAGACAAATTGTCAGCATACACACAGAATCATCGAGAACAAGTACTTCTACTGAGAGTTGAAGGTTCTGGAGTTCTTTCGTTCACATCCTGTAAGGAATATTTCACTGAGTTAATTTTTTGAGATTCCACCAAGGATGCATGTTCTCAATAAGCAGCCATCGACTCTTGTATTCTAGCTTTCGGTATACAGATTGCATCATCCACAGAACATGTCCAATCTGAGAACTGTGAAATAACAAAGATTTCACTTCGGCAAAGGAATGTGACCAACGAATCCAAAAATGACACAAAAATCCATGAAATAATCACGATGATGTGAGGAAAATTTTGGTTCGTCAAAACGCAAACAGCATTTGCCGCAATGATGGCAGAGTAGCTATGAAACGCTCCAGAAAAGGGCGACATTTTTGTAGATTTCTGTACAAATAGTTGGTGTTAGTATCGATCGAAAAGTAACCTAACATTGCTACTTCCAAATCAACATTCGAATAAAACTGATTGTACGATCATAAATGATACTGATCTTGTTGCTTCTTTTGTGTCACCATCTAACGACTTACGTATGTCTATTTCTGCTATAGCATATTAAATGCTGAAATCAAGTAGGCTATAGGATGAAGTCTTCGCAGAATGAATCAGCTGGCAATTGGACGAAGTAGTTTCACTTCCTTTTCTAGATCGTGGAAATAAAAGTCACTTTCAAAAGCTCCTCACGAAATCAAAGTCGGCAACTGCTTGATGGTGAAAATTGGAAAATCAATTGCCGTCATCAAATAAACAGACATTGACCATAGTTCAGTGACAAATCTTGGTATCCTTGGCTCAGTATCGCTGCATCTTATTTGAGATGCACAATCGAATTCGACCGGACGAAGTTGAGTAGTGATTCTTATTTCTTCTTATTCGTTGACAACACGAGAGGGAAACCTGACTCTTGTATTATATTTGGCAGGTCGAGAACATAGTTCAGCGGACTATTCAGCGGAATCCATGAGGTTGTAGCTTGCAAGTGTCCAAGACGATAAAAGCCAAAGTACACAGAAAAATTCATTCAAGAAATTTCTTTGAAACTGAAAATTCACACCTCTGAATCTGTCGAATATATTCATTGGTTAGATCATCGTCAAATGGATGGGGGAAAGAAAATGTCAGTATGGTGGTAAACTAGGCATTCAGCAGACGATGACAAATAGAAGAATGAGAACTTTGTTTCAATTAATTTGTTGTCGACACCAGAATCTTGTTCAGTATGTACATGAGGAGATATCCAAAAGGTAATCTAGATCATTGGTACCAAAAAAAAATGGAACGACTTCATTTCAGACACTGATCTCAGAGAATCCAGTTCCCACAAGATCACAAGATGTGAACCATGGATGTTTAACATGATAGATATCATAAAAAAATATGAAAGAATCCTACTCAAATTCGAACTCTCTTTCAACAGAGTGATTCTCTTCTGCCCCTCTTTGAGTCATCAAACAATGCTAGCACCAGATGATGAGGTGTTATGGTAGGAATCCTATGAAAAGCAATAAAAATAATGAATTTCCCGTATTTTTCGAAGAAACGTTCCTATATTTCTTTCTAGTTATATCATAATATATGGTCTGAAAATATTATTCCGGCAAAGCATAACCTCGAAGATGGAACGATACCGTGTATATAGGCCTCCCAATTTCATTATATGAAATACGAGAGTCTCTCAAGGTCTTAATACACTTTGCTTCTCTTTCAATATATTCTTGTGGTTATTCTTTTTCCTCTGTGAATCCATATCTCACGTATATGCTGGATATCTCATTGAATGAAATCGTCGACAAGGAAATGATCCACAGTCATACCGAATGGAGTTTCATGAATTGAATTCTATCTTAATAACTGGATATTCATCACTTTTTAGCTTCGTTTATACCGTGTCTTGATTACTCTCAGTGAGTGTGATGAAAACTTGCCACTTTGAAAATTCAGCTTGTTCTCATGCATACGAGATTGAAATTGTATGTGTATTGAAATGGTGTTATCACTATGACAACCATAAACAACGCTGTATGTGAATTATGGTTGGGAAGATTGTTGAAGTCTTCATCCTGTTTCATCAAGGGTGAGGTTTTGAGACTCGTTTGTCCAATCAAATTGAGTCCAAACCAGAACCATGTCGTATGCTGGAGGTCGAATCAGAAAACGGCGTGAATGTATTACCAATACATTTCAATTTCACCAGGTAAGATTCAGCATATAGTATTAGTTTACCAAATTGATGAGGTAGTGATTCGTTGAAGTAGGTGTTTAAAATTGTTTGATTGTCATCATCATCATCATTGATCTGTCATAGTTAGCTGTCACATTATGCGGTTCCACTTGATATTGGAATTTCACTCGAATGGTATCATTGGATTCAGAAAAACAATGCAGAATCCATGATGCTGAAGTATTCAATGTGTTCCATTCGAGAAAGAAAGGGAAAAGGAAAATTATTCATATGTCAAAATGGGACGTTCAATGATAATATAGTACTTTTCATGTTTCAATCATTTATCTTCAGAAATGAATGAAAATAACGGGATGCACCATGATTCTGTGACACCTGGTATATTTCTGAGTCAGCATACCAGAATAAGTACACAGTATGAGGATGATATTTGGTTCAGAACCGTCGAAAAGCTTCGAGTGTTCCGAGGATTAAAAAGAATCACTTTGCCACCTATACACCATATCCTCCATCAGAGTGATCCATCTTGCGTGACTTCCTTCAAGCGGTTCATTTTCATCCCCTACCCCGAGCCACCACGATTTACAGCCCGACCCCCTCATTTTCGCTCGTAAATCTTGTGCCAAAGACGAGGCGCTATAAGATGGATGTTCAGGCACCACACATTCGCCTTTGATCGTTGATGCCTTTTTATGGAGGAATTAAGCTGAACTTTCATGGTATGAACATGTCGTGAATATTCACAAACAAGTCTTACGAACACGAAGTTCTCTTTTTCCAGCTCTTTGTGGGATTTTCTCTCCCCGTTTCTAAAAAATTAAGTAGAAGTTTCCGAAAATTATTCCAATATATTTGTAGTAAAGACAGATTTGTGATCTGCCGCAAAATGTCACTGCACGCTTGAAATTAATTCCTCAGATACCTAGAAGAGGAATTCTCTATTTGTCAGTGACACCTCGTTATTGAAAAATTTGGAAAAACGAATATATTCAATTAGAATAAAACCTCTACTCATCTTGATGGATGTTTCGGAAACGAATCTACTCCTGTTCTCAATTAAAATATTCCTTCTCCGCAAAATTTTTTCAATGTGCAGTCGGTTTTGACACTGGAAAGTGACAATTTGGTAGACAGAGGAATTCTGGTAACAAGGTGTTTTCATTGATTGATATTGAATTTTCCATTTTCATATTCAATTTTCAGTTCCATCTATATCAACTGTACAAGAGGCAATAATATTGTATCCGTTCAGGAGAACGCAAGCAGACTCATTGATTCTCCATTTTTGGTTGTTGTCTTCGTTTCCTATGATCCTTATTCTACTCCAATCGGCAATATATTGAAATAATTCTCAATAACTTTCTGAGTTTTCAGAAACGAGGAGAGGAAGTCCCACAAAAAGCTGGAAAATGAATGTACCACCTCCTCGAAGAACTTACAGACAGTATTCACATAGTTTCCTGTTCTCTTCAGAGTCTTATCCAGGTCACATAACCTTCTCTGTAGGGGTTAGGTATCATCCAAAATGATATACCCTTCATTTTCAGATTAATACATTTCAACTCACATATACATATTTGGAATAACTTCTACTGGATAATATTAGGGCCCACATGGAAAATATTGATAAAAACAAACAAACGCAGTCATGTCTGATTCAACCAATGGATAATCAAAGGAGACAACAATTTGATATTGTTCATATCCTATCTACAGTGACATTATTCTAGGAAGAATCAATACCAGTGGTATCTTCTCACTTGTAATTGTGAATTCATTTGAAACGTGACTCAGGCATAATTCAAGATATTACTCATATTACCCAGGAAATTCGTGAAAGGTGGATGAACATTGTTGAATATGATATTCATGATTAGATTTCCTCAGTGTGCTTTGGGGGTATTCAAAAATAGTATATCATATAGCAAGTGTGGAAAGTGGCATATTTCGCACGATTAGATGAAGTGCTTCTCAGGTCGGTTTCCCCATATTGTATTTTATATTTTATGTTCTTCCCAAAGAAGAGGACACAAAAATCAAGAGCGGATTATCTCATCATTGTTTTCGAATAGCTCCAAATGAGATTCCTACCTGGAATTTTATACCATATATCATGCTCTCAAATGTTTTTTCTCTCTGTACCGACTTGATGACCTTTGCGTCTGAACAGTCGTGAGCTACGGTGAATTTTTAATGGTTTCTTTTCGTTTCCATATGATTACTTGTCTCGTAGGACTTTTTTCTATTTGAAATGGCATTACCATATTTCTTCATTTTCAGCATTCATATCTGATTCGGAACTTTCCAGAGTTCCACATAAAATCAGAGGAAAGACCACAGAGAGGTGCACAATCCAAATTAAACATAAAATATTCGTGATGAATAATGAATGGAATTTCACAAGAATAACATCGCCAAATTCAGACAGCAAATACATAACTGGAATCAATGAAGAGATATCGATCTCACGATGAATCAGTAAAATCCTGATCAGAAGATATTGATAGAGAATACATTACATATACACACAGGGTGAGTCAGAAATGTGTACCGAGCTTTCTGGGGGTGATAGAACATTGAAAAATAAGTGTAGTTTGATGATTAAACTCATGGCCCAAAATGCATATTAAGGGAGATGCATATTAAGTTGATAAAATTAAAATAATTTCTCCGTATAACTTCTGAACGGTGGAAGCCACCTGATTGAAATTTTGTGCATGAATGTATGTTGTCAAAATACATTTTTCGTCACACTTCCACATTTCTGATATTGTTATAAAGGGTGTTTTCAGAGGGTGAGTCATGATTTTTTGTAGAAAACTTCTTTCCCTATATTATTTTCGGTGAAAAAACAGGAGCATTCGATGGAGCGAAGAAAATTACATGAAAAAGGTACTCTTATTCAAATACAAAAAATTGAGCCGTTCGTGAGATATTTGAGTTTTTGTAGTTACATGATATCAGCAGACTGATTTTATTCTTCGCGAGATTCATCGGTAACAATATTTTACCAGGCCATGATAAATAATTTTGTTCTCAATTTTGACGTTCATGTCATCAACATTCGAGTCAACATTGTTGTAGTCGATTTGTTCGTGTGGTTTTTCTGTGTCATTTATCACTGCAATTATCAACTGAGATTTTAAGGAATATGGCAGGTTATTCGTTCTCTGAACAAACTGATATGCTTCTAATGCTTGGCGAGTGCTTCGGAAATGCAAATGCTGCTGAAATATCGTTATACCGATGAATCTCGCGATGAATAAAATCAATCTGCTGATATCATGTAACTACAAAAACTCAAATATCTCACGAACGGCCCAATTTTTTGTATTTGAATAAGAGTACCTTTTTCATGTAATTTTCTTCGCTCCATCGAATACTCCTGTTTTTTCACCGAAAATAATACAGGGAAAAAAGTTTTATACAAAAAATCATGACTCACCCTCTGAAAACACCCTTTATAACAATATCAGAAATGTGGAAGTGTGACGAAAAAATGTATTTTGACAACATACATTCATGCACAGAATTTCAATCGGGTGGCTCTCATCGTTCAGAAGTTATGCGGAGAAATTATTTTAATTTTATCAACTTTGGAAGGATAAATCTCCCTTAATATGCATTTTGGGCCATGAGTTCAATCATCAAACTACACTTATTTTCCAATGGTCTATCACCCCCAGAAAGCTCGGTACACATTTTTGACTCACCCTGTATACATACAATAGTATATCGCTATCCAATCAGTATCAAGAAGCAACGACACGAGTGTGTCAATATGCTTCATGAAGGATGTTTACTAAAATAGGGCCGATTTCATAATGAAATACTAAAAGCTCCTTTTCCTAAATGATCCTTTTAGTTAAAGTTCCATTTAAATGCAATTTTAAGAAACTATTATTTCATAACCACTTGAGATTGGTAATTTTACTAAATGACCCTTTAACGAAGATTGGTTATGTTGGTATACCTGGAAAGAGGTATATTTGCATCAGTTACTGCGGCTTTAGGCACTATTTGCACAGAATTGGTGATCTCTAATTTTCAAATCACTATCTGAAACTGTTTGTGTGTTCAGACCAAAAAACTGTTTTCTTGTTCTGAAAATTTCAGCATCATCTCCCGGTGAATCTATTTTTATCAGTGTGCAATCTATTGCATACATTTTGATGTATTGTCTGTTCAATGAAGCAATTGCATTTTACACCTTGCTGATAATTCTGCATGCTGAAGAAGTTGAAACACCACTGAAATCAGCAACTGCCTTCTGCATACATCCTAGTGCATAAAATCTCGAGTGAGGAGAACTTGATTCACTGGTTTAATGCTTAAACCCCTGTAAAAATTATATTTATAAAATGAATGATGCCACACTCTATTGAAACGCCTACCTGTTAGTTGGTGTCCCTATCAAATGCTCAATAGCTTCTAAAAGTGAATGAAAAGTAGGTTTCGTAATCCTGAATCTAGCGAAAAAATCGTCAAAAGTCGTCAAATTTCTCCAAGTTGTTAACTCAATCTCTATAAATTTTTCTACGTCTCACGAAAACATAGTCGTCGTCAGAATCACTCGAACTGGATGAAGTTGGATAGTTCATGTTTATAAAATAAAAATGTAATCTCAAACTCAATATAAACTCAACAGCACAAAACTGCCAACACAATGGTCATATGTGAGTTTAGGTGGATAAGTTAGAAACAGAAGATGAAAAATGAGTAGAATGACATTTCTTATTTTGCGGCAAAAGAGACCTTTAAGCCTGTAAATACGGAAAATTGAGCATTCAACTAAAGTACCCTTTAAAGGTACCTTTATCGATAAATTTGTTTCATGAAATCGATATCGAACTTAAATTGTCCTTTAACATTTGAAGGAGTATTTAATTTGATTATGGAATCGGCCCTAAGTGTAGAGCATTTGAGGGGGTGATTCCTCATCGAGAGAAAGATAGGGTCTTAAAGAAACTTCATTGGAGCATCCCATGTTAGATACATCCCCTTGAAGGGGGCACATAAATTTTTTTTCACAAGCACTAGATTAGTTACAGTATTGGAATCACCTGACATTTCTTACTACCAAAAAGACACTTAGCCAGTAATTTATTTGATTTACCCCATGGTTGTAAGGGGTGGAAAACGCAACCCCTGAAATTTATATCCAATTTACCTTGTTGTCTTATTATTTGTTCACCATTTCGGAATTCATTTCCGATAGCCTGTTTCATTCTAAACAAAGCATTATGATAAATATTGGGATCAAGTCTGGGTACGACATGAATTGTTGCAAGTTCCACGCCATCTAGCGGCTAAAGATCCAAGGTAGGTTTCTGAACGGTATTCAAAGGAAAACAAACAAATAATGGAATTTTGGTTAATTGTGGAGTTCCGTTATTTTTGACATTATCAGAAGAGTTGGCTCAGAAAAGTTGTTTATGATTGAAAACCATATTCATATTTGAAACACAGCCCACTACGCAAAATTTAGAAACTTACTGTATATCCTTCAAAATGCAGTGTGTATGTAGACAGGTCTATATAGAAGATCGCATCGTAATGAACGGAGATGTTTGGTATGCATTATTCATGGTGTTTTCATTGGGTATCTATAGAAAAACAATCAGCATTGAACAATCATTCGCAATTGGTCCATTGACAAAAACATTTTCGATTCATCAAGGAGCTAATGGAATAGATTCAGGTAAATAATGGGTCTCATGAGATTCAAACACATAATCATTGGATTACCAGAGCGACTCTCAGCCACCGCGGCCACCAAGCAATTAGGATATAAATCAATGAATGATCTGGAGTGCACAACGACTGACACATCATTGATGATATATAGAACAAAAATACGAAAGAATTTGTCAACTATCATAGCTTTGGTTCATACACAAATTTTATCAATATCATGGTAGGAGTGTAATATACAGGGTGGCCCATCGATAACGTACCGCAAGGCATTACTGGCTGGGAAAGAACTTTTCGATAAAATCCGAAAAAAGGTCAAGTTTGTTTGTCAAACAACACATTCTGACGTAACAAGCATAGGAAAACCTCCATCCCCTAATCAGGGGTGCCCCCCAACATTTTTTTCAGATGGGAAGGGGCTGGTCATTCCCTACACAGGAAGTCATTTATCCATGAATGTTTGATATGCTGTCCGTCAACCTACATACAGTGGTACATTGAATACACCATAATAATAAATTTCAAAGTCAACAATTCGTGAACACTTAAACAACGACATGTATCTAGCAACTAATTGACCTAATCCGAACGTGAAGAAATGAATCATATTCATTTTTTACTCTCTAAAATGAGCCTAAAAAAATCTGTGCATTGGCAAAAACAGCGACTTGGCAAAAATAGCGAATTCATTCGAAGGAACTTATTGCGATAAAGTACAATTGAACCGATCTTTGTATTTTCTGTCCCACATGATGGTTGGAGTTTCAACGCTCCATATTTTCTGGAAGGTTGGATCCATTTGAAAAATCTAAGGAGCACTGTATAGGGAATGACAAGCCCCTTCTGAAGAGGTATCGCTTGACCCCCCTTCCCATTAAAAAAATGTTGAGGTGACACCTCTGAGTAGGGTTGAAGGTTTTACTATGCTTATTTCATCAAAATGTGTCCCCCTGACAAACAAGCTTGAACTGTTTTCGGATT
This sequence comes from Gastrophysa polygoni, assembly GCA_963576655.1. Taxonomy (NCBI): domain Eukaryota; kingdom Metazoa; phylum Arthropoda; class Insecta; order Coleoptera; family Chrysomelidae; genus Gastrophysa; species Gastrophysa polygoni. The sequence goes on from OY755090.1 coordinate 10,242,560, forward strand.
TTATAGAGAAGTTCTTTCCCTGTGTATAGATGAAGGTAGTTTAACCAATCAATCCCACTGTCAGATCAGTGATATGTTACAGAAGGTGCCCATAAACGAATACATTCCATTTGAAGATAAGAAATGGCAAAACAGCGTGGAAGGTCGCAAGCAGGAATTGAAGCGATCAAAGTAACATGAGCGATTCACGACATACCAATTGCGCGGGTATCGATACGAGAGGAGAAAACTTCAATGTGTCTCCGTCGGGGTCTCCAAGTATGGGTACATATTTTTGCACCAATAGTCGAAGGAAAAATTATATTCACTCTCCATTCAGAAACCTAGAAAAATTTCTAATGAAACGTATTTCACATCATTTCCAGGAGGGATAAAGTGAGCATTCAAGGAAGCCATGAAAACTTTCTTCTAATCTTGTCGCTCAGCACTCGACACTATCGTCATGCACGTACAAGGTGCTATCAATATCGAGTTCATCCGTCAATTGTGCTACTCCAACAACACCCAAACTCGATTAGCCTCTATACGTATTCGCGTCGCAACCAGAAACTTCCCCCGACGAGATGCTTCTATTCGGCGTGGAATTAGAGCGATCTCAGCGAGAGCAATTAGAGGAACTTTGTGGCCAAGAACACAGTTTGAAGAGCGTATCGATTTCAGGAGATTAGCAATATTCGAGTTTCAATGAATAGGGTTCACCAGAATGCGAGTCGGAAAGTTTCTCATCCTCATCGATGAGTTACGATTTACTGATCACAACTTCACACAAGTCATTTCCTAGTTCTGATAGTCTTCCTCTATAACATGCAGATACATAACTCCCATTCGCACCTGATAAACATATGCGTTCGAAGGGGGCACTTGCTCTCCCCCCTAGGGAGATAGGCAAAAATTGGAGGAGATCAGAGATATATACATCATGTTATGACGGATTGTTTCACAGAGGATGAGAGGAGACTCAGATTCTTATGTTCTCAGTGAACTTATAATTCTGTGATGTCCTTCACGCAGATTCTCTTTGAGTTTTTTTTGTCCTCAATTTAAATAGAATACACTGAAATATAAGTGGATCATGACGTATTTTGAATTCGAGTGTTTTGAAAACCAGTTATCTACGAATACTTTACGCTATTTATTTTTATTAGCACAGTATAGAGAATACTAATAAACTGTGTTATTAGTATACTTTGATAGTTGAATATTTGAAATACGCGCGTTTGATTGAGTTCGGTTTGAACACGCTGAGGCGTATTTCAAATAAGGAGAATAAGACACCTATTGAAAAACATTCCTGATCCTCACTCTCATAACTCTCGATCAAAAACCGGACGAATTCCATTCGATATTCAATCTTCAACAACTTTTTCAATACTGCGTCAAATCTGACCATTTTTTTCATCAAGTTGGCAGCGTTTTCCTCATTATATAGTATAATTCAATATCATGGTGATAATATGATATTCCCAACGCAAAAGTTTTCAATGAGTTCTGTATCACTCAGGGTTTAACAGAGAGATGCATTTTGTGGGTATATTTTGAACACTGAAATAATTATAAGGTATGGGACAGTCGGACAAAAAGATTCCGGAACCAATTGAGGATCTAAAATTTTGAATATCAAAGATGATGCTATTCATTGGAGTAGACGACAACGCAGCATTTCTGAGAATATTTCAAATCACGATAGGGTATTTGAGTAGCCAAATTTTCACTAGTAAAACCACTAGAGGTCAAATTATTTGAACTGGTGTGGTATTTGGCAAGAAAATTCCATACCAAATGTGTTTCCAACAACATCAATTTTCGTCTTCATCAAGTTGACAAAACCTGTTTTTATAAACGTCAGAAAAATTTCCAGTATAATTCGCTGTTGGGTACCCACCAGGAAAAATTTCCGATGGTGATCTGACAGAAATACACGTTCTGATTGGTTAAAAATCACATGTGTGGAATTTTCAGGATAATACAATGTACCGTTTCCTGTATATGTCTAAAGTACCATAGACCTTGAGAAACCATGTATAATGTCATATCAACATTGGTGCTTTCAATCTCCATAAATTTCCTTCGTTGTGTTGTTTCCGAAGTTAGTCAAAGTTTGCCGATGTAGACACTTGTGCCTCAACTGACGCCTTATGATAATGATTATGCAGTATTTCTTCTCTACTTTGCGTCATGTATATGCACTGATTTGACTTTCCACGTCCTATATCACTTCCGGATAGAAAGTATCGATTAATTGATAAGTAAATGATTAATAATAATACAGAGACCCCGTTGTTTCAGGTGGATTTTTCTGTCCAAAATGGTGCGAGGAATGGGTGGTACTTTATGAAGACTCAACGCTAGCTTGGTATTCGGACAAAGGGCTAGGTAGACCGAAGGGATACGTCAGAATAAGTGACGCTCCAGAACTACTTGCAGTAGGAGAATGGACCAGACAAGTACCTAGAAGACCAAAATTCCCGCATTTCTGTAATATCGGTGAGCGGGCTGAGGCAAATTGACACTTGCATTGACGAATATCCATTTATTTGGCAAATATTTTCTTCTACATTCATGCTTCAACGCGCTATTCACACTCTGACTCAACGATTATTCATCACATTTGAGCCAATTGACAGCGAATTCCGTCATAGGGCTTTGAAAATATAAACCTTGTTGAAAATTACTCCTTCATAACCATTCAACCATTCAAATAGAGGGAGCCTGCAGAAAAGCAGAATACGATGATAAATAGATACAATATTACACTCAGATAATAGTTTTTCTCTGAATATTGATACTTCAGCTTGAGCTTGAGTGATGAGCAGCAGTCGATCTTCACGTCCAAACTTTGTACTAGGCAGTCGACTAAAATTGTTCATCGCATAAAAAACGCAGATGGAACAATAATAAGTAGCCCAGCACTGAAGCATACCATGAAAGTGCATTCATTTCCTTGCGAAAGGTCCCCTCTGTTTACAGTAAATGTTCATTACGTAATCTGAATGTACGAACTGAAATAGCGCGTCATCAATATTACCATAGAACCTATTGCGTCGCTATGGCAATCAATGAGAACAACATCTACTGCCTACTGACAGCTCTGAAACTTCAATTCCAATTTCGATTTAGTCATGTCGTTATCATTGAATATTATAGCCGTAGTAATTCAGCCCCTACATGATACAACACTCACTAAATAATTGACCTCTCTGGAACATTGTGAAAAGGTGGGCGATATCTGCCTTTTTTATAGATACTTCCAAGGTCGCTGCTCAAAGGAAATATCCTCTATTATGCCTCCACGAGCGATTCCTGGTAGACAAACCAAACGAGCTCAGGCTGATTACCTCTACACTGTCATGCTCGAGACCTGTCGATCATCGCTATACCAATCATCATTTATCAATAAAGAAGTTGTGTAATTCTTCGACTAGTAAAGTCCTTCTCGAAGCTTACAACCTCCATACCTTCCAAGAATTCAAAAATTCTACCGCTGCCTAACAAAATGTTCCTCAAACATTATAGGTTTTCCTTTCGTATTGTCAACATCAGATGAGAAAAAAGATGATAGCTGAAATATCCAAAGATTGCGGAACTCATAACCATGAATGCATAGACGTAAGCATATATATTCGAGGAGTTGACATAGGTATTGTGTCTAAAATTATTGAAAGGGTATGCGATCGAGTTCTCTCGACCCTGACTACTGTATTTCAGGTTGCGTGGTAGATGTTTATGATGAGCGAAATTTTGCATAACTTTCGAATTTCAGTAAGGGATATCTTGTGGAATTTCATGTACATGAATGTTAATGGACATGAGTGAAAATTGGAACAATGATGATTCAAATATTTATGATAGTAGGAGAAGCATGTCTCGTGCTGATTATTCACTCTTGCGAATTTTTTGTCAATATCCACATGAGCTGTGTTTTCGTGGTAGACAGACTTCAATTTGATTCATCTCTCATTTCTTGAACATTTGCGCACTATGGCCCAAACATTGAATATTCGTTAACAAGTGTTTTGCTAGATCTTCAGTGCGAGGAGGTCTGAAAATTTATATTGTTATTCCACAGGTCAGTTGCTTGCCATCGGTAGTCGAACAGTGCGTGATGTCCACTGGCTAATGGCACAATCACCGGCGGAAATCAAGTGAGTAGTGATTATTTCTCTTTGTCTTACGATCGGAATGAGATATTCAAAGTGCGTTCATTTTAGTTAGCGATGAGCATCGAAGCATTGAGCGTCATTAAAGACGAACAGTTTGAGTAATAAGTTAGTTTGGTAAGGGGTCGCTTGGCTTTCAGTAACCTTCCATGACCCCGACAAGAATGCTCAACTCCCAGTCATATTCAAACTCCTTGCGAAGTTTGTGATGTTCCTGAATGGAAGAAACCCGTTTGATCTCCAAAGTCACTCCTTGCAAATGTTCCGTTCCTTCCGTTCGCGGAGTAGAACTATGCATTCGCCAAGTAGATAGGTATTTGTTCGGCAGTACAGTGAGAGAATTCATTCTATATCATTCAATGATGTATCATTCCCTGTCCACATCTGATTCAGTTGATTTTTCAATGCATCGAACTTGGTAACTTGAAAGGAGTTATCAAAACTGACCTACTTTCCGCCTTTTTTGAGGTCTTCTGCAGTATCATTCAGTTCATTGTGTAATCAATACATCAGGAAGAGAGAATTTCACTCGAGTCGTTTTATCATCTCATCAATGCAACAATGCAATGAGTATCCCAACTTTCCAGTTCACATTATCAACAATGAGTTGGTTTCAATCAAGTTTTCCTCAGGTTCCATTACGTTTATTTCCTTTTTGAGTACTCTTCAGAAGATTGGATCAAACAACCACCAGAAACATACCTACCTGTTTCAACTTTCTTGGAATTATTGGCTATATCATTGAGTAAAGCATCAGGATGGTTGTCTACCTCCTCTCCATTCGTTGATCCAAATATCCGGAACCACCCTTCAGTCCAAGACAATCACCAGCGATGGCGCCTTTTCAGTCCGGAATTGCTTAGTTTCCTTACCTAACTCGACCTTGCGGTGTTCACAAGAGTCTAGCGCCCTACCATGAGGTGGTACCAAATTTATCCGAATGATGTTGGTGAAAAGCGACGACGAATGCGAATGAACCACATACGATATTATAATCCTTCCTCATGAACATATACAATATCAGAATCTCAGATATATCCTTTGTGAGGAAGGATCATTTGCAGCTTTGTTCATGTATAAAAAAATAGTACTTCTCGGAATCAGAAAAATCGATGGAATCATTCAATGTTTCAAGAAGGTCAACAGTCTGCTCACCGCTTTCCTGATATCGCTAAGACCGTCATATAAACTCTAAATGAGGAATCGTTCGGGTCGATTATTTCCCACCTCACTGGTAGGGCACTAGGCTCTTGTAGCCATGCTACGCAGCATTTCATAAACATGACGCCTGGACCTTTCAAATTGGGCGCCATCCAACCTACATTCAGATCGCACTCGCCGAATTCGATGGCATGGTCCGTGCTCCTAGCTGGTTTGGCCTCACCGCTCCACATGGATCCTAAGCCAGTCGGCAACGTACGCACAGTTCTCGGCTGCTACCAGGAGCACAGCGGCGCTGACTTCAAAGCCTTATTGGTTGGCTCACCAATCTTTTTGAGAATGTATTCACCCAAGGACTACCTCCAAATACTTGTGTTGCACCAGAATATGTCTCGAAAACCGCGATTATCACGCCCTCCCGATCGCTGGCCGAACTTTCCAGAGATTCATGGATCAAGTCCTCGTCGGATAACCATTCTGTTCTGGTCACGTCGACGAAGTGCTCGTCGCCTCTCGTTCTCCTACTGAGCAAGAAGAGTACCTTCGCGTAGTGTTCCAGCGCATGTCCGAAAATGGCGTCCTTTCCAACGGGGTCGGGACACCACGTTTCTGCAGATGGAATCCGCCCACTTCCGTAAAGAAATCGAGTGATTTCAGAGCACCCACAACGCATCGGCTCAACTAGTTGCTGATCGCTTCATCTGGCATGAATCGCACAAGTATTGCTGTGAAAGAGCGAGAGCAAGAGTGACTGCACAGTCACCCTTCACGTGGCTACGCTTCTTGGCACCTTCGCAGTTCTTCCTGCTCGTTACATCCAAGTGCATATCGACTTCATCGGCTCCTCAACTCTCTCGGAGGGATTCAGATATTGCCTCACAGCCATCAACCATTTTTAGCAGAGGAAGGTACTACCCCCGTCGACATCACTGCATTCTCTCTTCGTTTCTTTCTTTCTTTGAGATCGCGCGCTCTCAGTGTCACGCTGATGGAAAGTGGATAGACGCTCTTCCCGTGGTGCTACTCGTAATTCGCAGCGCCTTTCGTCACGACCTTCGCTCCTTTGTTGCCGACCTTGTGAATGGGGAACCCCTTCGCTACCCTCATGAACTGCTTATGTGTTAGACCGCGGACGTGAGGCTTATCGACCGTCTCCTTCGACCGACCCAAGCCAATCCACGTGTTCTCGCCACCAGCCATGGTGAAGACCACTCCAACTCCAGCCACCATAGTGCCCGCACTAGTTGCCTCCCCTGTAGTGTTATCACAAACCTACTTTTTTTCGACCAGTTTGTCCTACCAATAACCAGCGAGAAATCAACTCAAGGAGCGAGATTTTGTTGTTGAAATAAATGGAGCGATAACTGTACAACGAAACACCAATCGTTACTTTGTTGCCCAGGTACCTATATTGATATCAACATAATTTCTTTTTGGTTGTTTCCTAGAGTTGATAAATAGTCTGAGATTTCACTTTTCGTTTGAATATTGACAATTAGTGAATAGTCCGAGTTGGTTCAGCTGGTTCAGTCCATCAAGTCAAGTAAGTTCGAGATGCTGTACTCCCTAAGGCTGTACAGAGGCAGAGGAAGAGAGGCAACGAGCAGTGATCAGCTGACTGTTGGCAAAATTGCACCTTCCTTTGTTGCACATCCAGACGAATCGATAGCCCTTTTCTTTTCTTATGTTCGATTCAATGCTCCTCATAAGTCGATGGGGCAAGGGTGTATTTAGTTGAGATATATTAATATCATATCTGTGTAGCTTATCGACAGAAGAGTTCAGTGCGTCTACAGACATCGTTTGTATTTGTGTGTGTATGTTCGTTCATGTCTCTATATATCCAATACAAGTGTGGATTTTCACTTCAATAGGTCGTGTTCACAGTCTCCACACATTGAATCTTGATAGTATGTTCAATCAGAATTAACACTCCAAATATTCACTCACTAACAGATATGTAGTCACTCAGAAGCTTTCTGTACAGTGATCTTGTATAATTATATCGCGATCAATCCATAATAGTTCAAAGCAAGTTTCGAATGAGGTCCTTTTACCCAAACGAGAAGCATAAAATGAAATGAAAGAATCCGTAACAAGTATATATTGCAAGAGAAATGCCATGATTATCCGTATTTCAGTAAACAAGGGCATCATTCGTTCGCTATCCATAAATTTTCCATTTTTGTCGCTTTTTCCGAAACGATGCGTGTTCCAGGATATTGGAATCGACTGGTTGGATTTTCTCACTGGACAATAATGAATGTCCGCAGGATATTGCCTCCGAGGGCGATTCCGCCGGGAGATTATTTGAAATTTCGATGCCAATAACGCCTGAGAGTATCTCTTCACACGAGAGGATAAAGGGTTAAGTAACAATACGTTAGTCAAGATTATCTCGTTGTCATTTGTAGATTCGTTCTTTTCACCATCGAGATGGTCCAATTATTATTGCCTCCAATTCAGATGTTATCATTGCCAGACACCTAGTAAGGGGTGATATTTTCTCATTTCAATAATCATATTGTTTGATTTCAGTGACTGGATGACTGCCATCAGCAATACGGTGAGTTTTAGTTTGTAGAGTATTGTAAGTTATGATCTGCTCCTCTAATATATGGGTGGTTCACTGAAACCCTCTCAAGTGATCACGTGCTTTTTCATTCGAATTCTTCTGATCTTACTGCTGTTATTTGCACGCGTTCCTCACTTTGAAAAAAAAATGATTTTGTGTAGAGAGATAGGAAAGCTTCAACTTGATTTATAGAGAGGGTGGATGAAGTTGCGTGATCAAATTCATCACATGAAAGTGTCCACATTTCCATTGAAATCTTGTTGAGCTACCCTGTGATGTGATACAAATATTACTGTATTTGTATTGTACTGCAATGCAATACAATACTGTACACATGCAGTCATACTGTGATACATTGCTCCGAATATCTTCATTATTTTCTTCCAATTATATCTTCAAAACACTCCGTATCTCGTCAATTTGGTAAGTGAGGAGTTCTGGACATTTCATTATTCATTCCGTGATTTTTTCGTTAGTTCCTTGGATCCAATGAATTGTGCTCACTTCCTTCAATTCTTGTAGGTTTTCCCAACATACGTTGTTTTGTTCAGAATGAACGATCTCAAATAATTTCATAATACAGATCTTGGATGTCTACTGTCCACGGACGTTGCTATAATCGTATTCGTCTCAGAAGGAGTTATCTGCATACTCACTAAACTCTCCATAACAACTAGTCCAAGAAATCTCTTGTCAATATATCTGTAAATTGCCTCCGATTCGTATAACGTCCCCATATTCTGTTCATCTTTCATCAACACGACTGTGAGTGATATTTCGTGTCTACAGTGAATTATTCAGGTGTCTCCTGCAGACCAGAAGGGGATGTTGTTTGCAGATTAATTAACAGCTGTTCGTGACAAATTAACTACATCCAGCCCAACTGCGAGCCCATTCAAACCAAAATATATCTGTTTAAATGAGATGTTCTTTCAAACTGAAGGGCATGAGCTGAAGTTGTCGTTCATCCTAATTTTCCAAAGAAGAAATATTGACAATAGTTCACTTCGTTTTCGTATCTGTTAATCACAAGAGTATCGTTGTCTATTTCGAACCAAATGTTTCCCCAATTACTCATGAATAAGTCAAGAACGAATAGATGCCAGAATGCCATATATTCACATGTGATTTAATCGAATGGCACTGAGTAGAAGACAATCCTATATATCGCAACGTTATTGAATCGAATCAATCCTAAAGGTATTTCCGAAAGTTAGTTGAATTGTCCATAGTTGGAACTTTTGGGAAAATCTTACAGTGTCTGCCGATTCAGACCACTGTGGAATGAATATTCAAAACTCGGCCATACAAAAGTGTTCAAGGATCCAGTGAAAAACCCAATTAATCAGCAAAGTAACAATATACCACAGAGAGTACCAAACGATTCGTGAGATATCGAAAAAAATCAGGAGGAAACTACGTTATGTCGAACACAATATTACATTTGGAGTCAACTTCGCGGATTTCCACAAGCAAACTACTGTACTGTTTCAGATTGAGAATATGTAGATCTGGAGAACGTATATGCCATTGAACAGGTCCAGTATTTCTAATCTACCCGCCAATGAATTCAATTTTCTCGATCAACTACTTCACAACTACATATTATGATCTACCGTTGAATAAAGAATGAAATGGAATTGTAAGTCGAACCAAAACGAACATGTGGGTGCAATTTGAGGTACAATAGTTAGGGGTGGTATCTCATGGGTTGTTAGCCAGGGGGTGGATTTTGCTATGCTGCATGAACGAGCTCATGGTCTCTTACGACACGTATTTTCTCCATTTTTTTTTCTGTGAATAACTGAAATAGGTATCTGCTGGCCTAAAAACTCTGAGACAACCGGTACCTATAGAGAAGATGTAGAAAAAAATCGTTTGTTTTTCATAATAGCCAATTCACAACCTGCGATCAGTTCCATATTCTCTGAGTGTACTGGTTGTGGTGGTTGTCGGCTGAATATGGAGACAAAATCTAGTGAGCTCTATGATCTGATCCGATCTGTGACCTAATTGAGTGTAAGATCGTCGTGTGAAAAAGAAATCGTGTCTTGTGTCGTGTTTTTGCCTGAAATACTCATTCTTCATCAATTTCCATTGTTTAAATATTCCTTTCGTTTATAGATTTGTGTTGTGTTCCTAGTTTTGTTTGATTGGATCTGTCGATTAGTTCGTACTCAGTTGACGTTATTTTGCTTCACTGTTCATGACCGTTCGTTCTGAGTTTCATTCTGATTATTTGTCATTAGGTCTCATTCTATTTGTGCCGTATATTCTTGTTCATCCGTGAAGTGTAAAACCGTCTCCATTCATGGTTTTCCAAGTATCATTTCTTCGCGACATAAGTGGATTACATTCGATATCGAGTGTCACAGGTGCGATGATCAAAGTCCTGATCAAAAATTGATGATCTATACTAGTGATACTGATTCTACCTTCCATTTTTTCCAGGTGTTGATCTATTTATGAGTTCTAAACTATATGAGTGACCGTGACTATCTACTGTATAATTTCGATTTCTTAGGTTATATAGGTTTGACAAATGTTCGACAGGATACAACTGAAATCCTCTTTCATCCATTGTTCTCTCAAATTGGGCAACAGAAGCCTGTAGTTGATTTGCACTGATTGAGCAGACCAGATTCTCTCCATATTTAGTGAACAATGTTCTAGCGTCTGAGACTAATTAGATTTCTAGAATATAATATAGATAATCTGCTCATTTGTTGGTCCGTATTGCCATGCACATCGATGATATCCCTTTTTCTTTCATAAGTATACTACCATACGTATCGATTCTCGACTGTTTTGTTGCAGCTTCCTCCGCCTCCCCATCTCCCCCTGGATGACAAAAGACTGTCGCTGACGCCTCAACAGCAGCAGGATATTGTCACCAACAAACGTGAGTATCCCGGGGAAACGTGTAAGGAAAGTGCAGTTGATTTCCACGTGGAACTGCGTAGAGAGGTATTATCGACAATGTCGAAGAAAAACTCGAGTGGAAAGCATTATCATGAAGTATCCATTGTATCTGTTTATACCATTTTCATATTCCGACTATCATCATAATGAGGTGTCACAAACAGAATAGTCCTTGATAACGTCAACAACAAGGTAGGACTACTTGAGACGAACCGGGTGTAGCATTTTTATTTCTCCAGATTCAATTTTCTGTAGAGACAAGAAGAAAGTTGATGAAAGTGAATCCAATTCGCTTGACCGATTCGTTCATCATGATAATGGAATGTATCTTTGGATTCAATGAAATTCTGTTGAAGTGTAGTTGAATTCAACGAGGGACATGCGTTTGAGAGTATTATCGGCATTTTTTGAGAACAACTCGAGTGGAAAGTAAGCTGAGCTGTCACAAACAGAAAATTGTCTTTGACAACATCGATTTCAACATAGGAGCTACTTCAGATGTATCGAGTGTTGTAGTTTTATTTGTCCTACTTCAGTAGGCTATATTATTTGAATGAAGGCACAAAAACGCTCTGTGTCCACGATACGGTAACAAAATTTGGAGAATTAATTGCTTGAACTTCTATGTGATGCGTAGATGTGATGCGCAGTGGTGTGGTGGTAGAGAACGCTGTTCATACTAATACGAAAACTAATAACATCACTAAACTGATATTTTTCGTTCATGGTCTTCATGTTCTCCATATTCGCTTATTGAAAATGTGCTATTCTTATGACGTGATTATTTCTTCATCTATCCTCTGTCCTGGAAACAAAAAACTAAATAATTTGACATACACATTCCTTTCCTTGTTTGAAATACTCGGGATTTCGTTGAACCTTTCAACCATTTCCTGAGAATGATTGGCGTATGATTTGAATGGTTGATCAGTGTCGAACGTTTTTTGTTGATTGTGAGCGAATAAGACTATTTTGTTGCTCAAGTTTGTTTTATAAATCTGAATTTTGGGAATTTCATGAAGTGATTCAATAGAGTCCAACAATGAAATAATGGAACGTTCAAAAGTCGGGAATTGTAACAATCGTTCATGAACGCTAATGAAGCGAATCAAATCTTATCAGAATCAAAATATGACTTCCATCCACTACTAAAAATAAATCTACCAAGTTTGATGGAAACTTCACTGGTTTCGTTCATTGAACTCATCATTTTTAACGTACGTTTCGTTAGGTCAATGAAAGCTGAAATACTTTTTTTCATCTATTCGACAACACGAAATGAAAATCTATAGTATTCGAGGAACATTCGTTTCTGAATGTTTTCAATAGTCACGACACAAACAACTGAATCATGACATAATTCTATGAAATGACAACAAACAAACAAACAAACTTTTCAGCCCACTTTCCTCGACGAAATTTAGAAAGTATAATAAATGAATTTACTGCTTGAAAAAACCAGTAAAGGTTCACAACTTCAATAGTAGGGACCATTAATATATCTCTTTGGATTCCTTCAACTATTCGGCAGAAACATGCTGTTGAACAGTTACTGACTTCTAGATTGGTTCTTAGAGTATTTTGCAATCATTTCCTCATTGTTTATCCCTGCTTATTTTTTCATCGAAAAAAGTTTTCCGTGGATTCCGAGTTCATTAAATGGAGTTGACATTTGTTCACAATCTATGAGTGGAAAGTTCTTCATGACCAAAAAAAACACAAACTCGATGAATGTTTCATGTGAGAGTTGCATCAGTATAAATAAATAATTGAAGATATAATACTCATGACATATCTCAGTGAAAAAGGTAGTCAATCATGAGACTCATGATTCATAGAAGTCAATCTCAGTAAAAAATATTAGAGCGATATTTGGAAAGAATAAGTAACGAGTAGCTTTCTAGATGGTTCCATAAAGTCGAGGATGTTTCGAGGGTTTCATCAAGAGAACTCTTTGATGACATGAGAAACTGTTTGTATTCGTTTTTTTTTTTATTATTTTCCAAATTCCTAAATGATGGAGTAACGCTGTATTGTTTTCTGGATTATTGTTGAATTCATTAAACGAGATACGACATTTTCAGTTCAATATAACAATATATATCATACAGCAATGTGGCTTCAATATTTCATTCAAAATGGAGTGTCGGAAATTGCGCAATATCTCGATTTCTGTGCAAGAAAATATCGTTCTAACTGATGAGTGAAGAAAAGTGAACTCATTTCTCTCAGAAATGGAACACGCTTTCTTTCGTACTCTATCAATTAATAATAGTATTATATTCAACGAGCATTCCAAGATGGCATCCACCAAGGAAAATAATAATTGCAGCACGAGCCGAAGGGGAAAGGTGAAAGGTAATAGGTCATCATGAGCGAGTTGAATACTATACTTCATCCAGAACTGAACCAAGATATCATAGCTTCAATTGTAGAAGTGATGAAGACATTTTCAAATTGATTTGAGGAATGCAAACTGCAGGCTTCCACAGTTTGTTTCAGTCTTCGTTTCTCGGACACACAATAGAAAACCATCAGAATCATAACACCTGCGAAAAAAGAATGTTCGAGCATCCAAGCATCCATGTTATGCCATTTTTGGGTCTATATGATTGGTTCTGTTCACATTCCATTCAAAATTCAAGTGGGGATCTGGAAACTTCATCCTAATCCATCGAATGTACTAACATTGAATTATCTTCTGATTGTTTCAATTCTGTGCCTCTGCTGCTTTGATTCCTAGCTGACTTCAGATCATTCACAAATTCACAACTAACCTCTTACTTCTGATTTATCAGTCATAATGGCCGGTTCCATTTGGATTTGACATATCGATTGAGTTATGTTATAATTCTATTGAAATGTCATTATTCGAAGTCAACTGAATCGATTGACATCGAATCGAGTTTTCATTATTCGAGGCAAAATGGAATACGTTATGGATTTATAACTCGACAGTTGTAGATGGAAATACCCAAGTGATTGAACTAAACAGTTCAATCAAGGATAGAGAATTCTGACAACTAATCATGCCACAATGTTTTTTTACTGCAGCTGATGATTTATGGTGCATTTATGCACCAATTTTGAGTAATAAATTTTGAGTCGTAAGTAATAAGTAATAAGCTTCAAGTCGTAAAGAGAAAAGTAACATTTATGCAGGAATTATTAAGAAATGTCATAAGGATGACTCTTCTCATTGGTCAATTTTGAGTGACAGCTGATGTTGTATGGAAATTGCACAAATCCCAGATTTCGAAATTTCACACGCATGCGCGAATACAAACAGTTTTCAGTTTTAGTCGTAAGAGTTGAAAGTTGGCCAACTTTCTTGTTGATTAATTCTTACAACTTGAAACTCGAAACTAACAAGAAGTGTATGAATGCGAACATTGAAAACCAATGATTGAACTTCTTACGAATTATTACTTGAAACTTATTACTTACAATCACTGCATAAATGTACCATTACTCCTCCTACTTGTCATCCTCTGGCATAATATCCCTTATTAACATTGATTCTTTGCACCGATGAATTGAATGAATAAATTCTGATGTCAATAAATGCAAGCAATTGTATTTTATTAAATATTTACTCAGTGAAAGTGTTGAATGGAGAATGGCTGCTGACCATGAAGCATTATATTTCATTACGTTTTCCTCTCAATGATTCCCGACTGCACTGTTGAGAAAAAGTAATTTCTTTATTCATATCGTGAATCAAGAAAACTCTTCCTCAAGTAAAGAACAATAAATTATTCTTTCATTCATCGCTGCTCGAGAAATGTTTGTCTCCTGTCAGAGACCACAAATCCCTTGCCAACCACAGTGGAATGAATCTGAATTGATTCGACACGTTGGGATCCACGTTGATCGTCCGATTTTGCAAATCTCTGCAGCCACGTGTGCTCGGCAACGGCAACCTCCGGAAAATTCCATCGGATCGGGCGGTGAATCCATTGGAAATAATGTCGAAATAATCACTGATTGATTGTTCTAGCGGAATTATCAGTATTCAGTTTTCTATCAATCGTGTGATTGAATGAGGTTCGAACGAGTAATCATCGCTTTCAACACCATGATAATTGTTTTTGTTTGTATATATCATCTGGTCTTGATGATTCGGGAACGGTTATTATAATCAGACTCACATGCTCGGTAATATGGGTGAACTGAAGGTGCAAATGTTGTTCGAACAAACTTCTTGATTTCACGGAGTGTTTTCGAATTTCCTTTTCATAAAAACAAATCGGAAAATCGAAATAGTTCACTTAAAAACTTACATAGGATTAAAGAGGAAAGAGCCTGGAAAAAGAATGGAAAACTGGAAGTATAATCGATCTACAGGAAGGCTGTACATGAATACTGTGAGTGAATGGAACAGAAATGAATAAACTGTACATTATTTTCCTGTGAATACTCAAAAATCTAAACCTCATCCACAGGTAGAAATAGAATTCATTCATGTAGTACATGAATAAATATTGTTTGCATACGTCGAAATGGTAATACATATAATATAATACAAATTATTATGTATAGTGAATATACAGTCGATAAACAACTCTCGGTACCTCAAGAACGAGGACAGACGTGAATCACAGAGAAACAGGATGTTACAAAACTATGGGATCGAAATTCTAGGGGTTATTCAGTGCAACAGTCCTATGTCTATGTCCGGAAAAGTGTCACTACAACTCTACGACCCTAAGACGCGTTGAAATATAGAAAGACGATGAATTGTCTTGATAGGATTCAATGCAATAATGTTTGCTCTTCATGTACATGATATCATCACAGAAATTGTTCAAAATGTCTTCCTCCAATACACCGATTTGAACGTGGCACATGATTTAGGCGGACTTGACTAAAAATTTGATCCTCGTTTTGAATTATCATAAATGCTGCGATTATTCGTCTAATTGAGTCTTGCTGTGTTTCTTCTAGAGTTCCGTAGATCAAAGACTTCACACGTCCTCACAGGAAAAAATCTAGCGACGTTGAATCGGGTTACCTAGGAGACCAAGAAACTGCCCCACCTGTGGCAATCCAACGGTTCCCAAACCGCTGATTTTTTCCTGTGTGAAGTATAGCAGTACTAAAATATATCTACATATCATCAATTGAAATTTATGAAACCTCGAATTGATGAACCTCGACAGTTTCGATTCGAATAATATGAGATTCTTATGAAATATCGTGCATGAAACATAAATATTCCACCGAAGAATTATTGTTTGCATATATTTTTGGGAAAAGTCAAAGCTCTCAAACCAACAATGTTGATAGAAATAGTGAAAAATCACATTGTTATCAACAAATTCACATCACTGATCACTGTTTTGATAAAAAGGAATTAGGCGACTATTGTCAAAGGAATTATCATGAAGGATTATTTAATTTGGCTCAGTATGATCAACTTCTCAGTTTCGATGCACAAATAACTATACCGTGTCAAAATTCCTAAGACAACTTTCCTATTCAGATGGACTATCAGCGATTTGATGATTATATCAAATTGACAGAAAATATAATACAACGGAATTATAACATATCCCGAGTGACAAAGAAATTGTTTCACAAGACAACATTCAATTATTTGTGAGCAATAAATATGACATTCGGATAGGAGAAGTTCGAGAGTTGTTGTAACTTGGCTCTTTGGGTGAATTCTGGCTCTCCTACTGAAATTGATAATTCTCATTTATGAATCTCCTTTGCTCTCATGCATTTTACTAGAATGCACATCCACAGGAAATTGACTCTGAATGCAGAGGGTTTTGAATGGCAGTAAATGTCAATTTTGCAGTTCCAGGTCTTGCTTCAATTAGTGGGTTGGCAACTGGCAGGTTTTTCTATGCATTGTAAATTTTGCGTGAATGCAGATTTGCTTTGATTCGAGTAGGTATTTATTGAATATACTAATTGAAAATGTGAATAGAAGTTGTGGAAGGAGTTCAGACGAAATTTCTATTTTTCTCAATGTTCTATATGCTGTGACATAATGAAACATTCGCAAATTCCAGTGAAAACTAATATTGAAGCTCATTTTATATTTTGTTCCAACAAGTTTTCCGAGGAAAATATATATTCACTCAGGTTGTCACCACATTCATTCCAAGAGAATTTGCCACTTGTGGAAAATCCGAGATTATTCCAATGTACCCCGAGTTTGGATAATATCAAAGATCGAAATGATAAGCGATATTCTGATCAGAACTTGAGCATCATATCCGATAATATCATCACTAACAGTAGGTATATTCGCCAAATTCGAGCTTCACGAACTTTATCGAACTCATATTTCCACCTTCATCATGCTGTTACATCCTGTTTGAAAATCTATATTCGAACAATATAACAATCAAATTGTTTAATTACGTTTAATTCACAAATTGGCTCTAATTCAATACTGTACTGAAGCGGAATCAAACAAAAATCATTAAATTGTAATGAAATAGTTTGTTCAATACAAATTCAATCATGAGAACATGACATGCCATCCTCCATGAGTTACGTTCTGTAACGTTATCATCTGAATCTGATGGAAATTTCAGTTTTTTGTTCATGGTTCATATATGGTCAAGCTCTGTTTTCGGTTTTTTCTTCTGAGTTTCTGATCGTTGAATCAACCAATCAACGATAATTATCAAATTGCTGCACTCCCCTCAATGATCATTCTTCAACAACTCGCTTTTCATGGGAGTGCTCTACATGACAACTTCCAGATGATTCTGCAAATGAGACATGAATTATTTCTGTTTCTCTTCTGTTTCTCTACTCCCTTTCACATCAACTTTTGAAAACTTTTTTCAGATGTGATTCATTGTGTTCAGTGTTTTATTAGGGAGTGAAGATATCTGGAAATATTTTTTTAATCATTCGTTTTGCGTCTATAATACTGTTAGTTGACAAAATACTCGATAACTCATTTGATAGTAGATACAAGAATCGGCGATACCTTTTTTTACGGAAGAGCAATTCAAGGAAGTAGTCCTTCAGAAGAGAGATGATGTTTGTATGTGTCAAGTGTATCTGTGTGAAGTAAATGCTAACGACTCAAACTACGGTGCTGAGAGTCATTAGTTTGTATCTCGCGTTGGATTGTCGTTCCTCGGATACACTTTTTTTGTTCTGATTGGAAACGTGAATTCAGTGTTCAGGGTGATCGAAAACCAATGTTGACTACTTCAGCACTGCGAACTGATCTACGTTCGGAGAATATTCTTCGCCAGTCCTTACTCACACCATGGAACATGTTATCACTGAGCGCTATTCAATGATACGAGCCGCACCTGACAATTTGAACATTCGTGAGTCAAAAGCAGAGATGGGATTTCCACGGGACACTGAGAAAAATGATACTCTTTGCTTTCTAAAACACAAAATGATCACACACTCGTAAGAACCAATCATCAGAATTCTGCAAAAAACTGAAATAGTCATATCGGAAACGATATGGAAGTGCTAATTTGGAATTTCATTGATCAGCTTTAGGATTTGTCCTGATACAACATTTCGTGAACTGTAGTGTCATGAAGGTTGAATGCCCGATAAACATCACCCGCAACTCATAGCCACGCCTATTCGTTTAATGGATATCCAACAAAAACTGAACACCTCGATTTTCCGGCACCTGAAATCTAAGACTTACGCTACCCAGCCTGAGTAGTTTGATGATTTGCGAATTTGGATCATTGATGGATGCCGTCAAATAACACCAAGAATGTTGAGTAATGTACGTGAACGTTTCGAGCAAAACTTATTTAACTTCATGGAAGTGAATGGTGCCCGATTTCAGCATTCAATAAACTGAATGAATCACAAAAGTAAGTAGTCTCCCACTATTTTAGTTGTCATTCGATAATCGACGAAAACTTGGAGGCGAAATTTCATGGTCAGATAAGATTTTCGAGATGAGGTATAGCAGAAGCCCTCATCCCTATTCAAAATCAAGGGGTTGTGCTCACCCCCGTTAGTGGGTAGAAGTTACGGGGATGAAAAAAGCAGGAAATTTGTGCCCCTCTTATCAGAAATTGACGGGTGCCAACGATTTTCCACATCATCATTTTGAAGCAAAAATCGAGGTGTTGATAACGTTTATAGATTGGATTGACCAAGCAACAGTATGCGCATATCAGAAGAATGAGGATAATTCTGAACGATTTTCATGATATCATTCATCGTTTCACCTCTAACGATAATAAAAATCTAAGATTATTTTCAATATACAAAACCTCGAAATACCTGTATCTCCCTTATCTTGAATTTTTCATGTGAGCAATCTTTCATCACACCTCACCATCAGATTCAACCTATACCACAGTATAGAGAATACTGATTCTTATTTATCAAACCGTGCTATAACTTAGCGCAGCGCAACAGCATAACGTGGTTTTTCAATTATTATATGAAGGTACTGTAACCTCTGGGCAACTTTGGAAAGAAGAAATCCGTATCAAGTTCACCATTATCACCATCTGAATGTTTTTTTTTCCTTGGGGTGTATTATAATCATATCCCAATATCACATGAAGAGCCCCATCACGGTCATTGTCAGACTTCATGACGAACAAAAACTCATTCGTTATGTGAGTACGCTACTTTCGCAAATATCGTTTCGTTTTGTTTTCCTTGTATCCCCATTAGGAATTTAATTCAAAAGTTCCGTGCACGTGTATATTCACAACAAACATTGTGGGATGAATTCATGATGTTGATTATATTTTCAAGCGATTTTCCAGTAGAGCTAACATTTTCACTGCGAATCAGCTAATTTATTTTCTGTAGAACTCTTTCTCGGTGAATTATGGACCAATCTGTTCGCTTCCGAATTTAAAGTTTATCTAGATATCAATAAACGATCATTGTATAAGTATAATTTCTGGTCGGACATTCAGCATGTTAGTGAATACATTGACAATTTCTAACGGATACAAAACATTGATGCTTCCCAAACACTAATAGGATTACTCAGGATTTTTTTTCGATACTCTCTATTCTTGAACAGAATGAGGTTTCTACTGCGTGATTATACTGAGGGGTTGAACATTAGCTCTTTCCTGTGCTGACCATCTATCAAAGGATCATATAGCGCATTTTTTCCATTTATTAGCAAGTAGTAATTATACTTCTTGACCACGTTCTACTAGACCACCATGTAGTTTCGCTTCGGAACGACGAGTGTGTCACTGTTATCAAGCAAAACAATTTTTTGCTGGGCCCGGATACCTGAGTCTCACTAATACTTCGTCAATACGTTTTCAGTGCGAGAAGTGTGTGTACTGTTAAAATGAGAAAAAGAACGCGTAAAGATCAATTGAGTTATGTGACGAAAAAGATGAAACGCCTCCAGGAAACAATGGATATTTTAAAAAAGGATTATTTAAACTCTGAAATACAATAATTTGGTTAGAGTTCACAGGGCGTTGTTTATGCAACAGACCCGAGCAAGTAGATCGTTGTTTATGCAACGATCACATCATCCCTTTGTATACCATATCAATAATGTGGTTATAAGAACTGTACAGGGGGTTGTTTTATGCAACGGACCTAACAGGAAAAGAACTATAATATGAGTATGACCTACTCTTATGAGTGATATGACTCGTCAGCGAAACCATATAATATTCGGCTGTTTATGCAGCGAATAGTCTTACATTTGAGGTGCAGGTTGCTGACTTTCGTGCACATCCTTTCAGGTGGAAGTGAAACAGATATAAGGTCACCGTCGCCACCACCTGTACGAAAGCCTAGGAGAATTCACCAAATCATCTCATCATCTTCGGATGACGAACAGGAGGAGGGGTCCCAAATAATAACTGTTGCGGAAATTCACGATCCTCCTACTGCGGAAATAGCCGCATCCGTTACAACTATAGACACTCTATTGGGCATGGATCCGAAGAAATTAACCTCCGCAGGCCCACCATTAGATGAAGATATTGTTTGCCGCTGGCAAAGCTACTTGACCGAAGGTATCGATAAAGTATCAAGAGAAGATTTTTCGAAAATTCTTTTCCCTGGAAATTGTACACAGATAGCAGGTCCAGTCCTCAATGCCGAAGTCGAAAAACTCTTATCGATCCCAGAGAGGAAAAAAGATACAACTCTGTCCTCCATTCAAGATGAATTGAGACGTGGCCTAACGTTGCTGGGAGAGGTCATTTCACTACTTTTATCCTCAGACGGACTTCCGATAGAATTAAAAGCCCTCCTAACTCCTAAGACGGCGCAGTCGGCCAAGATTTTTTGTGAAGTCCACTATTTATTATCAAACCACCGTAAACATCAAATTTACCCTTATATGTGTTCCACCATTCAAAAGGTTGCGGAACAGTCGAATAGAGATGCTAGCCTCTTCGGTTCAGATTTTAACGAAAAATGTAAGGCCGCTCAAACATTGGAAAAGACCACTATCGATATAAAACTCAAGAAATCTGCCTTTGTGAAGAAACAATACTTGCAAGGATCTTCGAATTATTTAAACTCCCAGCGTCAGGCCCCGAGATCCAAAATGAAATCACAGAATCCACGATACAGCAGGAAGAGCGAGTCATCACGGAAACCACCAGGAAGGCCATATCGCCAGGAATATTACCAACGGAGGCATTGAAGGTAGACACATCAGAAAAATTCGCAGGAAGAATTCGTTTTTTTTTTTTTATGACGAATGGGCGCGTATAACAAAAAACCCTAATATTCTGAGGTGGGTTAACGGGTATGAAATTCCCTTTATTTGTAAACCACTTCAGTCTAGGGATCCGAAACCTAGACAATTTTCCAATAAAGAGGAAAATCTTCTGAAGGAAAGTATTGATAGCCTTCTGAAGAAGGGAATCATCTCAGTGTGTTCCCATAGAAAAGATGAATTTTTGTCGCCATATTTTCTTGTTCCGAAGTCTTCCGGTGGATATCGATTTGTTTTGAACTTGAAGTAATTAAATTCATTTATTGAAACTTCACACTTCAAGTTAGAGAATTTCAAAACGGTCAAATACATAATTTTTCAAAATTGTTTCATGTGCACATTGGACTTGAAAGAGGCATACTATTTCATCCCTATGCATAGAAAATTTAAAAAATATCTGAGAGTTTCCTCCCAAGGTCAGTTATTCGAATTCAATGCTTTACCCTTCGGTTTATCAACTGCACCGTATATTTTTTGTAAGATATTTAAACCCATTTTGAGTTATCTCAGATCGAGAGGTTTTCTTAGTGTCAACTATTCAGATGATTTTCTTCTATTGGCGGATACAAGGAGATCTTGCTCAGAAAATGTTTCTGTTACAGTAAACTTACTGTCCAAATTAGGATTCATCATAAATTTTGAGAAATCCAACTTGTACCCTAATCAAAAAATAAAATTTTTGTGTTTTCTGTGGGATAGTAGAAAAATGCTTTTAAGTTTAACTGAAGACAAAGCTTTGAGAGCTCTTAAATATATTTCTATGATAAAGAATTGCAATAAGGTGAAAATTCGCACCTTCGCCAAACTTATAGGGTATTTGATATCAATCTGCCCAGCTTTTACTTATGGATGGGTGCATACAAAAAGCCTCGAATATTTCAAACATAAAGGCTTGAAAAATTCACAGGAGAATTTCGATTCGAAAATGACACTATCAAATGAATGTTTGCAAGACTTACAATGGTGGAATGATAATATATATATAAATCCGGATGTTCACTTATACAAAGGAAGTATCATTATAAGATATTTTCAGATGCATCCACTACCGGTTGGGGTGTTTTCTGTCAGAATAAAAAATCAGGTGGATTTTGGAATGAATCAGAGGCGAAATATCACATTAATTATCTTGAACTCCTAGCTATTCTTTATTCATTGAAATCATTCGCTAGGAATGAATCGAACATCAATATATTGTTAAGAGTTGATAATATCACTGCTATAGCATGTATCAACAAAATGGGGAGTACCAAGTATATTCGTTTATCCCAGCTAGCAAAATCTATTTGGAACTGGTGTGAACGAAGAAACATATTCATTTTTGCTTCTTATGTTAAATCGAAGAAAAATAAGGCTGACTCGGAATCTCGGTCTAGACAAACAGAGACTGAATATTCCTTGTGTAATAAGGATTTCGATTCTATCACGAGACATTTTGGGAATCCATCAATCGACCTTTTTGCCTCATATGCGAACAAAAAGTGTGAAAAATATATTTCATGGAAAATAGATCCAGGTTCTGTGTCCGTTGATGCTTTTTCGATAACTTGGAAAAACTTGAACTTTTATGCCTTTCCTCCATTCTCCTTGATGCTCAAAACTATCAATAAAATAATTTCTGATGAAGCGGAGGGAGTAATCGTGGTTCCCTTATGGAAAAACCAACCTTGGTTCCCAATTTTTATGGAATATCTCATATCAGAACCTATTATTCTAAATCCAAGACCTGATCTTATCCTTTCTCCGTTTAGGAAAAGTCACCCAATATGGCCGAACATTACCCTGGTTGCAGGGAAACTGTCCGGGAAGCTTTCAGGAGAAAAGGCGTCATCGAAGAAGTTATTCCGACGATATCTTCTTTCAGTAGTAACACACTGAAACAGTATGATTGCACCTTCAAAAAATGGTGGTCCTGTTGTCTCCAGAATAACTATAATTTTTTCAATCCTTCCACTAATGAAATTTTGTTCTTCCTCAATCAAGAATATAGTAGAGGTGCCCGGTATAATACATTGAATTGTCATGAATCTGCCCTGAAAGTGATTGCAAATTTCGAAGAAAATGAAGACTTGTTACGAAGATTCATGAAAGGAATTTTCAAAGAAAAACCCGTATATCCTAGGTATGAGGTAACTTGGGATCCTCAGATAGTCCTTAGTTATCTGGCTACTTTATTTCCCTTAGAGAAAATAAATCTTGAATTACTTACACATAAATTAGCTATGTTGGTGTCTCTAGTTACCTCACACAGAGTTCAAACATTATCAAAAATCAAGTTGTCCGATATAAAATTTTGGGGCACGAATTACAAAATTTTTATTTCCGAATCAATTAAGACATCTTCCCCAAACAGGCCACAGCCTGTCCTCGTGTTACCGTTTTTTTATAATAATCCAGAAATATGTGTTGCCCGTACATTAGAGCATTACCTAAAAATAACAACACCGCTTAGGAAATCAGATAATGATAACTTATTCTTAACATACAAGAAACCACATCATAGTGCAACAGCACAGTCTATATCTAGATGGCTCAAAAAAGTTCTTAAGAAATCAGGATTAGACATCACCCTTTTCAAAGCTCATAGTGTTAGACACGCGTCGACTTCAGCAGCACTTCGTTCAGGTGCGAACATCGATTGTATCAGAAATGCAGCTGGATGGACAGCAAATTCAAATGTATTTGCAAAATTTTATAATAAGCCTCTCTGTACAGAAGACAATTTTGCTGAAAGAGTTGTTTGTCAGAAGTAAGTGCACCTATTAGATGTTTTGTTATACTCGCATGGTTTCCATCGATTATATGACTAGCTATTTAGTTTTTGCTGTATTATATCACGAAAATTGCCTTGATATTATTAGAATAATATACATACATGTTTAGATTATCCAGGCCTTTATTCCAATATGATAATGATGATATCCGAATGATCGGATGATGTTCATCGACCTTACAAATCTGATACAGATTCACCTTTCAACATCTACATGGTGGTCTAGTAGAACGTGGTCAAGAAGTATAATGATAGATTAAACGACTTACCTGAAGGAAGTTCAATCTTCATTATACGATTGACCACGTTCGTATAGACCACCCCTCCCTCCCCGTGTGATCAACCCGAATGAGGTATCAGATTTGTTCTTCAAACGTATTGACGAAGTATTAGTGAGACTCAGGTATCCGGGCCCAGCAAAAAATTGTTTTGCTTGATAACAGTGACACACTCGTCGTTCCGAAGCGAAACTACATGGTGGTCTATACGAACGTGGTCAATCGTATAATGAAGATTGAACTTCCTTCAGGTAAGTCGTTTAATCTATCAATATATCACCATGACAATGCGAATGTATTTCTACATTGCGTGCGAAAGTAAACATAAGCATGGTAATATAAACTGTGTCGAAGATAGGAATTTACAGCATGGAGATTTCGGAAACGATCGGAGATAAAAATTTGGTTGAGTGAGAAAAATTACATTCAGAGGGCCATTTCAACAATCTTCGAGAATTATTCATTGTCTTTATGTTATATCGAAAAAAAGGAATATTTGAAAATTCTCTATTTTATATTTTTTTACTATTATTTTTAGGTATAGAGAAAAACTGAATAGACTTCTTCATGGCAACTTTTGATGTGATTCAACGGGCCGATATTGATTTCTTCCTTCGAGGTCCTGATGATGTTTCCACGGACTCTGAATGATTTTTCCATTCTGAATACACCTATGTGTTATACTGAATGGTATGAATGTGTTTTCACGTACTCATTTCCAAAACTCCAATTAACATCATCAATTCTACTTGTTATGAAGAGAAATGAGTCAGCGCAACAATTACTGATCTTTCAGTGACAAATATTGATTGATTAGCACTGAATGGTGTAGGCAGTTCTTGTCTTTTCATAAGATAAATTCCCAAATAAATTGATTCGCATCTATTCTACAGTCTCTAGGCCAGCGCTAACACCAAATTTGACACCGTTTGTTTATTTCTCTAGGGATACATCACAAAAACAATTTTCTTAATGGAGAAGGATCGAGAGCACAGTAAGCGTGTGAGAGTGTTACAAAAGCATTCGATCACCCCAGAAATACTGTCAGCTGTGAGGAAAATATTTTTTCTTCAGAAAATAATGGTTTTCAATCCGCACATTTATTATAAATTTTTTTCAAAGTTCAGTTAACTGAGTAATTCAGACAACATCAACATCAACATGAAATGATTTGAAGCTTTGCTTTGATCCTCTACTTACCTTAATGGAACCCACTTAGTGACCAATCAATATTTGACACTAAAAGATCAGAAATTGTTGAGCTGACATAAGTTTCTTCAAAACGAATTGAATTCATGATATCGTTGATCCAGAAGGATTTGAAAAAAAATATGACGTCTGAAACTAGGTCGAAATACTCGAACTCATTCAAATTGGTCAACTCAAAGTTCTCCGCTTAGTGTATTTCGAACTGTATCCGTATTCGAGTGATCGAACTCCGAGTTACGTGCAATAGATTCCCTTTCCTATCGAATATTTCCCTTCAATCATGAGCTGTTTTCACTCCAAGAACGAGGCATCTAGGACTATATTCCGGGGTGTACGACCTTTCTTTCTGTGTTTATTTCCTCGAAATCATTTTCATTTATCACTGTCGTATCGATCTGAATGATATCCTATATCCTGTTTTCATCACCTTCTTGTCTATCTTCGTATTCTTCCGAGAAAATGTGGACGAAGTGTTTTCTACTGTCACTTGTTTCCTTTCGAAGACAGGATGATAATGACTCGTCGATCTCGATGAGAAATCAAGTGCCCTGACGTCGTGACAAATGAAAAACGATTCGTTTTCCCGTTGCCGATGGAAAGCTGTCGCAGAGCTCGCCTGAGTGATATAGAGAAAAATTGAATCGTTGAGGAGGAAAATTGAACTGCGAATGGGCTTTTTTGTTCTGCTAGATAATTCGATTGGATCCAGATTGTAATACCAACGAATAGAGCATCTGAACTGCGATGCGGAACTCATTTCAAATTCACTATCACGATTATTGACATTGACAACATTGTGCTCGAATCCTTGTCGACAATCTTCGAGTTCCCAAATGTTCCCATGCGTTTTGGACTTTTGCGACAATTGGGAGAAATTTCACTGCAAGCCCATTTCCTACCCTCGCCAATGTTGATGAAACATTGACTGCATCGGGAAGAATAGATACGCCAAAGCACTTTTGCCAAAATGATTCTAGAATATCCTACTCTGGATCCACAAGGCCAAGCCATCGCTATACCAAGCATCATTCATCAATAGAACGGCAAAGTTGTGGAATTCTTCGCCTAGTCAAGTCTTTCCGATGCTTACATCCTCGAAAATCCTCAGAAGAATCCCAACACCTTCCTTCTCTCCCAAAATTCCACCGCTGGCTAACACAATGTTCCTCGAACATCATAGGTTTTCCTTTTGTGTGTGCACAGTTAGACACGTTCTGTTACATTACATACATAACATACTGAGAACAGAGAACTGCTTCACAAAACCTTGACTTTCTCTTCCGTGCAAAGATGTACTTCTCACCCCAGCAACTCCTCCCTGTTCTGGAGTACTGTTCACATGCTTGGAGTTTTCCAGACACAGGCTGAAGCTCTCAGATTCTATCCGAACAGAGCATCGTAGAAATGTGGGCGATCTATGGAAACATGAAGATAAGCTCTTCCATGAACATTGCCATGGCCTATACAGGGTATCCCTCCGGGAACTTCGATCAATACATGGAAAACTATGACTTGATGGGGGCAATTCGGCTAAATTATTTCCACGATGCTGTTAGATAAATGTTAATTCACCCATCATTTCGAAAACTACGAATTTGTGGAATAGACAATGTCATAGAAAATCACTCTCGTTATGAAAATAGTGGGTTTCAATTTGAGAAAAGAATTATCTCTACGATTATCTCAGAGTAATTTTCAATGTCAGTTTCTGATCACCCTGAATTCATTCATCATAATAATATCAACACAGTATACTGAAGTTCATTTCTTCCTTCAAGGAAACCAACCCCAATCGAATGATTGCAAAAGTCATTTTTGAAATAAAATTAGCATAATCAGCATGAATTTGATATGAGCAAGTTGACATCAACTTCAGGTACAACCGGATGAAAATATTTTCAATACTAGATTTTCAAATTCGCCCCACGAATATATTATCGATGCAGTTCTCGAAGGGACACCCTGTACTGTCAGGCTCGAGACCTGTCGAACTTTGCTCTACCAAGCATCATCCAGAACTCTTTCATGGAAGAATTCCTTTATTTTTCTCCTTCACCAACATCCTACTGATAGCTTACAACATGTTCCTCGAGCATAATAGTTTTTTTGTCGTGGTGTCAAGAGATCACGAAAAAATATAACCAGAATAATAAACCTCTAGTAGATTTTTTCAGCAAAAAATCCATTCAGGGACGTTCACTTATCTTTAGTAATGAACTTGAAGTATGGAACTCTTCCAAAATTCGAAGTATAATGGAACTCGAACGCCTCGGTAACATTATATGGCCATCTTCCAGAATTATTTGGCCCCCATCGAGCAATATATTGAAGTTGTGTACTTCTAGTTATCTAGTATCTAGTTAGTACTTCAAGTGTATCTCATATTAGGAATGTTCGTTGAGATGACATAACTTCGATGATAGTTCTGTTTCCCAACATATGGAGACAGAACGAATTGATAGGAATTTTCATTTTAAGGAATCCATTCGAATGTCTCGTTGATGTATGATACTCAATTCTCTCAACGTTTCGGTTCGAGCGGAGGAGAGATTCTCACAGATAGTTTCTACACAGTATCACAAACAGCACCATGCACTCTGTCCAGTGTCCCCACCAGCTCCATTTTTCCTCAACATGAGCCGTTACAAAATTCATGGACAACTATTTACTTCGATACACTGGTCCCTGAAGGGTTGATGAATCAATATCTCACCTCTAACAACACTATTTGGTGGAAACAATTCAAGGAATCTGATATTGATTGAATTAGTGGAATGTAGGTTTCAATCGATGGCAATATTTTTTTCCACGTGACATACTCTGTATACCACTCAGGTTGAAAACTGAAGAAGTGATAAGCGATGAATATGAAATCAAATGAATGAGAGGAGAACTGACAGCAGCAGAGAGATAGATAACCCAGACAAGCCTCATCAGGACCTGTGTAAATTTGCTAGAAATACCTCATCACAGATCAATTAGATCAATAAGGTCAGACGGGCTAGTCACTGCATGCCAGATGAGCATCTGTCATAGAGAAAAAGAAACTACAATACACGTTCTTATCAAGTATGAGATTTGTTAGAGATCTGGCTTCAACAAGACGTTGAAGAGCAGAACAGAAGAAAGCTTCAAGAAGAAGGCTATCTAGTGAGGAGCCTAAAACTTCAATAACTAGTTTCAAACCTATGCAGGAGCCAGATTCATTATCCAGATGATAATAATTTGGCATATGACGCTGTGTAATGGAAGAGGCAGCTACTATGAAAACTCTCAGACCGAAAAGGTATAACTCACATGTCTCATTTCTAGGAAATGTAAAATTAGGAGTACCTCTGGTTACTACAAGAACTACACGATGACTGGACTTCAGAGTCTGAAGTATTTTTACCATATTCTCAATAGAAAGCTGGATCCCCGAATTTGCCCCGAGTAGGAGAAGAAATCCTATTATATCTCAAGCAAACACATCAAGAAGAATAATCCACTTTGAACTTCTTCAGATGACTCAGAGAACTTTCCCTCATGGATTTATCTATTTTCAATAACATTGTACGTGCGAGACAGGCTCTAAGGTACACCGACATCCTCTTCTGGGTACAATAATTCACCAGATACAATCTCTAGCGTTGAGGCGAACATGAAAGCATCAAAGGGAATTCCGATAGGAGAAGCTTTTACACCAATTTATACCACTATTGTACGTTCCTACTAGGAAATCAGGACATAAACTACTCGCATCAACTTAAAGTTCAGTTATTGATAAAAGGCAAGTTGAGAGAAGTGAAGTCCATCATTATGCGTGGAAGTTTTCAATCAGAAGGTCCCCGTTTATCATAATCGCGAATATTTCCTTTCCACATACGGTTCAAACACGGATTAGGTCATGTTAGTGAGCTTATGATTTATAACATTCAAAATGATGGTAAATCAAAACCCATTGTGAATTAATTCCTTGACTCCTGATGTTCATGGAGAGCTGGAAGAATCTCAACTAGCACGTGGATGGAAACTTAACAAAAGTTTTCAATCCGTCAACTCTATTATATGGAGTGATTACAATGCTCTTCCATTGGATAGAAATTCGTGATTTTTGAAGGTTCCTGAAGTATTTCAATTGTCGTACAAGAATTTTTTACTCCTGATATTTCCTACTGTTCTTCAGTTCTCGTTGCAGATTCAATTCAGGCACCATCCTGCAAAAAAATTGTCTACCAGAAATGTATCGATGTAATCCGATATCAAACTCTAATAGTATGAATTCAAGAGTTGAATATGTCATTATTCCCAATGATGTTATTCGCTTGAGATGAGTTATCTGCCTTTCTATTAGTAAAAATAATATGATTCATAAACATGAATAGCATATCGCCTCGAACGTTCAAAATGCATGTTTGTCGAATAATCAAATAGACTCGTTTATCAAATGATATTTGCATCAAAACAATGAATATCAAATACCCGCTCTCCATCATACTCTATAGGGGTCGAAAAGGACACATCGTGGAATCCCGAATAAATACGTCCCCCAAATACATAAATCTACATGATTTTCGCTAAACTAGTATAAAGTGAGAACCGAGGAAGCATATATGCTCTCAGACCTCTCGGCCATTTGTATGTAGAATAAGGCTACAGTTATATCTGAACTTGTTTTCGACCATGCTGTTCGAGATTTTCCAGGAAATTTCCGTGGGTGTGATTAATGACACGAGCTGTGCTCATGACCTCAGCGAGTTCTCAGTTTATATGGTCCTTTTGTCCAATCTTTCGTTTCATTCTGGAAGCCCATATTCATGATTGAATCGATATGGCAATAACGTTTATGAGGAATAATATCTCAACTACCACAAACTTCAGTCCATTTCCTGAGTGTGTAAATGCTCACAGCGGGAATACATCGAATCAACCAAATGAACATGAATACGACCTACCACGGCGGATTACACGTATTCCATCAAGCTGACAGTTTCATGTAACGTTGGACTACTATTTTCATAAGAAGAGGGGTCAAGACGGATTTACCACACATTGTACATTCACATCCTCGGAAGATTCGAACTGACTCTATAAATCTTCACCGACGTCTGGGTGAATGAATAATCAGTTGGTTACTATCAAATTGATATCTGATATTCATTTGATCCAAAATATCCAAGTCTCAAGAGTCTCGATCCTTTTTGTTGATTCTCAAGTACATACATACATAATTTTCGAAATGCAACCTTGTAGTGCATATTAGATTCACGGTTTGATAGTTTTTCATTGAACACCTACATGAACATAACCAATGAAGATATATATCTGAAGATACATATGATGTAGATATTACGACCAATATGAAACTTCTCATGAGACTACATTACATGAGTACGATGTGTAGTCATTGAAACGTTTCGAAAATCTATATCCATAATAATCCATGATGTCTTCATTATCGCCGTTTTTGAGTATTGCTCGAATACACATACAATTCATCAACCACAACCACATCACAACATTAACTTGAGGATTCTCATTGTACTCAATATCTACTCTACTACCTATTGGATTCACTCTAGGTTGATTTGAAAAGTCATTATGTTAATCTTATGACTTTGTGCTACTTGGGATATGTGTCATTGTTCGACAAAAACTTCTCAAGATGCCAACTCAATAAGCTGCTAACTATCAACTCCAACAGGCAAGTAATCATCGAATAGGAATAGAATATCATTCCTTGGGCGATCTTTCCAATAGCTTACTCAGTGTCATCAATTTCTCCTTCAGTGATTTCCAACGAATAACATTTTTGGTTACATAAACTGATTCTTGTGATTATAGACGATCACTCTCGAAAGTAATTTCTGAGGAATACCTTGGGAATTACCAAGGAAGTCTCTCATTCGTAACAAAAGAAGCCAACTTATTTTCCAAAAGACGTATTGTCACTCATTAAATAATGTTCTGGTCTTTGGGGTACATATTTCATATCGCCTCAAGTTGACCACGCTCTCCTTCATCTGACGCTTTCATATCCTTCTTCACGTTTTTGATGACGTATTTGATGTCATTCTCGCATTCGTCGAAGTAATGGTTGGTCGTGAAAAGTGCATCAAGAATTCGTAGAAAGGTGAACTAATGTGAAGACGCATCCGTTAAAAACGTAAGAAGTATGGAAAATGGGGCACGTGAAGAATCGTGAGGAAGGCATCATGAAATATCATTCCGTATGCCATCTTTCCACTGGCTAACTCGGTATCATCTACTTCTTTTATGACACTGTGGATGGTAATTTCTGGAGAATGTCTTGGAATATACCTAGAAATTCGCCAAGTGTTTTCACCCATAAGATTTACTGGAGATGGCAGCGTATTAGCCGAAAGACGTATTGAGTCACTCCTATTGTGATGGTGTTTCGGAGGTAATTCAAAGATTCCTCATAGAGTCACCAGTGAGTCAACCAGCCACTGACGTCAGTTAGGTACGCTCTCTTCCACCTAACGCTTCTCTTACACTTCTTACGTTTTTTGATGCTCGACGCGTGATTTCTTCTCACGGTTGTTCACGCATCCTTCAAGGAAGTGGAAAAACGTAAAAATAGCATCGAGGATCCGTCAAAACGTTACGTTGAAGCGTGAAAACGGGTCGTCTGAAAAACATGTGAAAAATCGTGAGAAAAACATCTGAGGGAACGAGTGCCAGTGGTATTTGCCTGTCTCGCTTGACAGTCTATCTGGCCCAAGGATATTATATTATATATTCTCTAGAAGATCGAGCTTAGAGAGGGAGGAATTAGAACAACCATAAGAAGGAGACGTAGGAGTGATCAGCTGACTGTTGGCGTTGGCAATACATTTTGATGTGGCATGCCAATGTATTGAGAAATATGACATTTTCAGTTATTTTCATTCGAATCGAGGTAATAGTGATAATATTCGCTTGAATCTATTGGTTTTACGAATCCATAAGTCTGTTAAACAAAGACACTCAGTTCCATTTATTGTTTGAATATTAAAAATTGCCTAATAATCCCAGTTGGCTCAGCTCAAATCAAGGAAGGATTTTTAAACTCTCTATTCGAGATGATGTTGTCCTGTTCAGCCTATGGCTGTACTGATAGATTTGGAAAATGTCAGAATAAATCATTCCATAGGTAAGCTATTGAATGATGTTGAACAAATTTCAAAAAGATCCTAGGCGGCAGAATCCATCAATAGAAACAGCAAACGAGAAAGGCAACCACTAGTGGTCGACTGACTGTTGGCAAGATTGCACTTTGCTTCATTCCTACTTCCAAACGTCATCGAATAAAGTGTCGTTCCGTAGGCCAACATCTCTCCAACGGCTGCGCGGTGAGGAATGGCTGCTGCCAAGACCGGACCAAGGACAGAACGACCTCCTCTGCCGGCAGCGCCACCTCCACGACTGCGGCTCGCAAGCCGAAGACCTTCGATGCCGACCACACCGTCCTCTCTGGCGTCTGCATCGACTGGGGCCACGGCTGGGGCTGGGGCCAGAACGCCTGGTCGGTGCATCCGCTCTACGCACACGACGTGGCCGCAGTGACGTCATCGGTGTTCTGCCACTTCGCCGACGACTACACCGTAGGGGGGATTGAAGAGGCCGATTGGAGCGCCTTCGGAGATTTTTGCTTCTAGGCGGTGTTGCGGGGGAGAGTTCTAGGAGGACGCTCCTCGACGAGGAGTTGAGTTGAATGCCAGGAGTTGTCATGGGTCAACGAATATCTTCTTGAGTATAGATGAGCATTTAGGAGAGATGGTGATGGTGACCACTGATTTTGTATTTGTTCCTGAGATATGATGACTTTGATATGATAACTTTTTCCAATCGTTGGTTGAGTACCTATTGAGCTAACCTAACTACAGTAGTTCCCTAAATTGAAAAGAACATAATCATAATTTGTATCGAATACATCAATTCGTGATGTCATCACTTCTTTGAATGTGATATCATCCATTCGGTTTCTGAGTGCCACACCCCATACATTGTTTATTTCTTGAAATATACAGTGATGGAAGATTCCAAAAATATTTGACACCCATGATTGGTAATTGAGAATTTTGAAGATACTCACGAAACTATGCTTTGATGTTACTAAGTTGTCACGAGATCAATTATGATGTCAGATACAAGAAAGATAGCTGTTCGAATACGTTCAAATACAAACTCGTCGTAAGTGATTCAGTCGCAATTAACTAATAGATATACAATATATCAATAGTTTTACGATATTCTGCTGATTTGAATTCATGAAAATACTGATTTCAGAAGGACTTTAGATTCCGTATTCGCAGGTACCTATTCATCAGTGATATTTGTTATGTTGCCAAGTTCACATTTCCATAATAATGAGGTCATTTTTTTCATGTGAGAACCGATATGATGAAAATTAATCAGAGGTTCTATGTAGAAACAAGTGATACATTATCATGGAAACACTTGATATGGCAAGATTTTCAATATGACATTGAATTAGCCATTACCAATGATCCATGAAAATGAATTTTCATGACATCTCACGCGACCATCTTCGAAATATGGACGTTTTCCAGCACGATTAACAAAAAAAGGTCTCGTATTCCCAAATGATATCAACCAAGTAAAATAGAGATCAGAATTCTAGCGGTGCTGACAAGCTATATTCAATATTATAGAAATTATTATGACGTTTCATATGGAAAAATTTTTCTAAATTATGATAAAAATTGCAAATTTTGACAACATTGCGAATATCATTATCGAATGGAAGAACACCGATAACCTTCAATTATTTGGAATCTTCCATAGATGTATAATCCAAAGAACGAAATATGTATAAGATGTTACAAAGAAGTGATGGAATCACAAATATTTGTGATACAAAATGAAATGTGTGGTCGAAAATGAAAATCGACGTGTCTGAGGATTTCTGCTGATATTTTCAATTCAGAAATCAGTGATTTTATTCTACTTCATGTGCACAGTGTATTACTGAGTTCCAATCAGAGCTGCACTGTATCATAACGATCTGATTTTGCATCCATCAATTCTACCATCTTTCAATAATAATAAAAATTTGTGACCTAAATGAGTAACCGTTCGAACGAGGTACAGAATAAGCATATATGTTCAAGTACGAATGTGATATGTATAATAACGACACATTCTACTTCATTCGGCTTTTCCATCATGAAACGGAATATTGAACTCTCAGATCATGACTAGTACATAATAAGCGACCAATTACTGATACACAAAACCAGATAATCATTTCAATGAAGCAGTCATTTCGTTTGCTTATAGGGCTAGAGATTTTTCTTTGGATATAGACAATATCAGACAGTTTCGATATTATTTGATTCATGTCATACTATCGACATCGACACAATCAATTATCGATTGCACTACGAACCCTCAATTCCGAAGAGCTGAATTTTTTTAGGAACTGGTTTTCAAACATGAGAAACGAGACAAAGAAACCGAATTGATTGAATAGGAAGTGATAAACATCAGAGCCAGATTCAACTTTTCTTTCCACCATTTTGAAGCTCTATTCGATTCAAGAAATAATTAAACACCATTTGAAACTGTCTTTTCTGAATCGCTCTTAATTTTAAGCGGAAAAATCCCTCATACAAATGTCCAATTAGGTTTTAATTTGAAATCAGTGTATCTGAGATTATGAATCTTCGAAGTGCGTTTTTTGATTTCGACGTTTTATCCTCGTTTCGATCGTGAAACGTTTTCATGACTGAATCGCAACGAATCGGAAGCTTTCCGCCCCATTCCACATGGCGTGAATCTCGATTAGCAGGATCGATTTTTAATAAAGCAGTCGGCAGATCTCCATTTCAGAATTGTAGTCTATGGGAGAGGCCTATGTTAATTCCAATTCAGTTTGTGAGGAGTAGCTGTTCAAGTCTAGCCATTTTCTCATAGCTTTTGAATATTGTTACTGGTACATTTTGCTAGTTTGATGAAGCTCAGTTGACGAAATGATGGCTGGAATCTTTTCGATAAATCCTTTGTCAGTGAGCAATTCACGCAGCTGACAAGTTTCGGTTACGAGGAAGTTGTAGAGAGGTACCAATGTGGGAAGTCGACTACACAATATTGACACGAGCAAATGAAAGATAAGGAAGGAAGACACGTGAAAAGAGTGCTCAATATCCGCAACATTATATTTCGCTTTGAAATGCTAGGATATCACAATTGATATCAATTTTAGTTACCATACATAGCAAACGTGAAACTTCCCAGTGTGAAACTTTCTCGGATCGTCAATCTGAATGAATGATAGCAAGTCTCAAGCATGATCATTTTGAATTCATTCAATCTGCTAGAAAAAAAAAACAGTTATTTTTCCCAACATCGCTATACCAAGCATCATTCATCAATAGAACGGCAAAGTTGTGGAATTTTTTGCCTAGTGAAGTCTTTCCTGATGCTTACAACCTCCAAACATTCAAGAAAAATTCCAACACATTCCTTCTTTCCCAAAATTCCACCGCTGGCTAACACGATGTTCCTCGAACATCATAGGTTTCCCTTTCGTGTTGTCCACAGATAAAAAAAAAATTCAATTCAATTCGTTATCGAGGATCTTCATAATTCGTTTTTTCGATGAGGGAGGTCACCTCACACATACATTTTTATTTTGAATTACCAGTGAGTGGAGGAACAATAATCAACTATCCAAATCAGTAACAGAACTAGTATCGAAATTAGTATAACGAGGCAAGAAAAAGAAGGAAAGAACAAGGAAGAGAAGAAGGCGACTGCAATGTAATGTATGTAATCTATCTGGATTTGATCACAAGACATGCGTATATTGTAATTTCACGAACATTTTGGCTTGTTCATGAACATACTTTCATTCGTTATATCAAGCATCAGAGGGTAGTAAATTAAAAAGTTCAGGACCATAATATCTCACAAATTGCTGTGTGACTGTGGTTCTGCAAAGGAATAGGAATCTCCTGCCTCGCTATCATTCACTATGAGCAGAGATTTAAAACCTCATCAACCATATTCTCTTCTAGAAGTATTTATAGAGGTATTCAATTCCAAGGACGTTTTGTTGAGACAAAAAATATGACTTTTCATCCGAATAGACTTGTGTCCTGCAATTTCTAGAATTGTGACTATAATAACGGATCAAATCTTCTGAAAATTGGCATGACTTTATGTTTCCACGCAATCACCTATATCTTTTTTGTTCCGAAAATTATGTAAACCCAGTTTTGGGGAAGTTGGAGACGGGTCCACACTTCTATTTGCCCAAATTCCATGATTCTGAAGAGAAACTCTGACGAATAGCATAATCTTCTGGCCATGAAAAAAAATGAGAATTCGATCTTTTGCATTTTTTCTTCATATAACTCACCGTTATCAACGGGGGCATTATCGCAACATCAATACATTCATTAATTGATCAACTATTAATCTCATAACAGATATTGGAAATGTCTCCCCCTTGCTGCGATACAACCTTCCATTCTTCTTCACATAGGACGGCGAAAAGGTTCTTGAATCCTAGGAGTCTTTCTCATGTTTTGGAAAGCATGAAATGATGCGTTGTCTGAACCTTATAGTGGTTGTAGCTCGACCTGTAGCTGTAGTTTTAGGACACCGTGTTTATTCGAAGAAAAAGTCTTGTTTCCATCCCAACGAAACGTCATTGAAATATCAACATCAAATTTTTAATCCCTCTTCATTCCAATTCTTCCTGAAATCTTCCATTTTCACAACTATTTTTCCAAGACCAAATGTGTATCACGACTGTATGAACTTCTCTCTAGTGGTATATATCGAAGTGGTATAGACAGTCGATTGTGGAAAATTGCATTGTTAACTTTTATTGTATATCGTGTTACATATTATGCTAAGCAATATGACATAATTTGATTGTGCCTGCGACTTACTGTTACTTCGCTACTGGAGTGGATAGCTTCTTTATCATATCTTTCACGAGACACCAGCTTTTTAGTAGTCCTATAGGGTGAATTTATCTGCATCTCTACAGTGATCATTGTCTGTCTCTGTGAATCTCATTCATATATCCTTCTGGAATCCTGATCGACAGGGATGAGTTTCTGTAAATTCAGAACTGGCCTATCGTAGAAGTATATATAGTATCGGCATCAGATTTATTTATAACAAATTCTTCATACACTGGCATTCGTCCATTTTTCAACAGGCGGTATTTTTGAGAGTTGTGTCGAAGAATTTTCCGGAATTAATAGGCTTCCTAGGTTGGATTCAGAGCTACATGTTCACAGAACTGAATATTTTCAAAATATCCAGGATAGCAAAATTATGGTATTCAGTGGTGATGATAAATCATAAGCAGAACAATGAATCTAGTTCGTCTTCGACATAATAATAGTTCTTTGATAATGTAGCACAAATCAGTCACAACCACAGTGGAATTCAGAACTCAACTTGAATAAAAATAAAGCCTATCTGAGTTCGACAAATAAATCGCTATGTTCCTTACGAGCTTCAAACAATAGAATATAAGAAAGATTGCACATGATTTTTTTCAATTAACTGGAGTCGGTCAGAGGAAATTCCAAAGTACACACAATCGAATATTTTCGACTCGAACGTGAGCACGAGTGCATTTAATTAAATGAATGCAGGCACATATTCATGAAATCGTACATCTTCCGTCTGAGTTTTCTTGAAACGAGCAAACCGTACAATGCAGGATGAGAATAACATTTTTCATGTCCCTTTTTTGTTTGCTGGATAATTCAAACATCTGAACGCTTCTCCTATTCCATCTCTATAACCCAGTTTCTGAAGTCATGATGAATCGCAAAGTTCTAGACAGTTGTGTGAACGTGAAAACTCCTTATCATAACTGACATTTTTCTACAAAAGTTTAATGAATTCTCATGCTAATCGTGAGGTATCTTGCGAACAGCAAACATTACAAGTAAATTATACGAACAAGGTCAGAAGTTATTCAATATCAACGTCTATCGCAATCTCAACTATAGTGTGTGGAATTATAAAAAGTTTCCTAGTAGGTATAATGATCATGGAACTTCATTCATCCAATCAAGTCATGGAATATAAACTTTCCCATTGAAAAATATGACATTACTCGATAATGTACCACTCAATATAATCTGAATGAATCATTCGCTCAAGAGACGTTTAATCAAAGAATGCTACCTCGAGCGATTCCTATCACTTTTTCAACATGTAAAAATGGTGAAGTACACTGGCATTTACCATCTCAATTTGCGTCTATTGTGTATTTGTCAGCTGTATCCAATGTTCTGGAGAGTGTTCCAATATACAATCTAATAAGTATCCATGTAGATGTCAAATGCAGCCATGATATATACATTTCATAATGGCGGAACGTTACTGTGGCCGTTTTATTTCAATCTAGATGGTCGATGTTCAAGTGTTCGATAATAGTGTTATCGATTAGAATACAACCCTGCGAACGATAATTGCTTCCTTTGATCAGCATTGACAAACCAATTTTGTCTCTTGTATGTAGAACAATGCCTTTCATTCAACCTGAATATATTACAGAACTGTTCTCCAACATAGGTTTTGATCAGTATTAGTTCAGATTAAATATGCCAACAGAGTTCAATCGCGCCAATAATTAGCTGATATTTTTTAATTTGTTCTCCATTACCGTGTCCGCGCAAAGGTGAGAATTCCTTCAAAAGTGCGTGGACACAATGAATTTATGTTCTGTCAAAAAAAAAATGCTTCACCTTCTTGAACATTCTGTATTTTTGATCATGGTCAAATGATATTTGAAATTATTTATTAGATATCATTATCTAAGATTAACCAACAAACTAATTAGTTCATTGAATACCATGTAGATAACTAAAATAATAGCAAACACAACATGACTGGCAATGAATGATCCTTATCCAAGTTTGATTTACCTGAGGTTTTCCACAATACGCACAAAATTTCCATATTCAGTGGAAATACTACATGAATATAGATTCTAGATTCCATGAGATGAATACTCACTCAATTCATACTGTACCTATATGTATAACTTTCTATTGTAAGAAGATTAGGTGATGAGAAGTGGGATGATATGACATATTGATCGTTCCCTATGAATTATTCCATTGTATTTCCATGTAACATACTTTTAGATAGAAAAATCCTCATCTGGAACAACCGTAGACTGAAATATTTATAAGTGTTTAGATATACATTGTACATTCCCACTGCCACATATGAATATTGGTTGAATAAATTCGATATAACAGTATTGATGACATTAGGATACATTGTCCTTTTCAAGTTGAAGCTTTATTCGCACTGGGTACAGCTCATGAATTTGGACAGGTGTAGGATCAGACCCCAAATTTTCACAATTTCTGCACTAGTGGTACTACAGATAAAATATTTCATTGAAAAAATTGTGATGGACCAACTTCTAACAGAAGGATAGAAATGATCAATATATTAAATTCTATCACACCTATATAAGTGTTATCAATTGATAGAAGTTACGAAGTTCTCTGTCTGATTTTTCTTTCACTAAATAGCAGACTATTCATAGGTCTCTATAGGTATATTTGATTCTTGTAAGGCAGTCATTTCGATATTTCAGTCAGATGCTATATTTGTCATTCACTATATGAGGTGTTACAAATTTGTAGGGATTTCGAATGAGACAACCAGGGAGGGTCAAATATAAGAGCATAGTTCAGGATACTTCCAGAGATTCCAGGAATATACATGAATTCTATCAAATTCTTAGAGAAAATGAGTACCTCCATACCTTCAACAACCTTTCTCACTGAAGTTCTCATTTCATCGATTGTTATGGCATATCTCCATGTTGGAGGAGTGACAATGATTGTTATATATGGAATTCTGTTGGATGAACATCTATTCAAAATCAAGAGCTATGTCCACCAATTCTGATCCTACTTTACTTATCATCCTGAAGATGATCGTGGAATCATTCATTTATGTGCAATCCTGAGATGGAAAATGTATTCCGTAAAATTATCATGATACTAACATGCAGTATCTCAATATGGTTGGATATCTCAACAATGATATGATTTTCCATCGTGATATTGATTCACATTATATATCCTGTCTCATTGTTTATTGTATAATGTACGGTGTAAGTAGCTTGAATGTAAATATACAATGCACGAAATATCTATACTCATAGGTCCAAGTATTAGAAGTACGCTATGATAGTATTAAATGTCATCATGATGACAAAATATGGAACAATAACTAGCCTAACCTAACAATTTCTATCAGTATCATGAATCTAAGTGTGCTATATCGATCAAATATCACTATTTGGATTGATACACATATATTATTAGTTCTGCACATGGTGTCGCCTCAAAAACTGATTTTCACATTAAGATTATAATCATTAATTTAGATCAATTGTAAGTCAGAACTCCAACCCTGTTAGAATAGTTACTAAATTATTATATACATATAGTCTGTAGACTAAACGTATTTCTATATCGAGAGCTGAATCGAAATGAGAAATTTTTGCCACCTGAAATATTTGTGAAAGCATTTCATAATGTTCAATAATGATGATACTGATAACCTCTCATAATGTGTCATTTAACAACCACAAATAAATTAGTCTTTCAATTCGATATGAGGTCTCAATTCAGAGGCATATCCTTTCAATGCCA
Organism: Gastrophysa polygoni; assembly: GCA_963576655.1. Taxonomy (NCBI): domain Eukaryota; kingdom Metazoa; phylum Arthropoda; class Insecta; order Coleoptera; family Chrysomelidae; genus Gastrophysa; species Gastrophysa polygoni. The sequence goes on from OY755090.1 coordinate 10,283,990, forward strand.
TTACATGATGTTATCGAATCAATTGCTTATATACGCGAACTTTTCACTCTGATGAAATATGGATATCATAAGTTTCAGTTCCAGAACATTTCATTTATTGTAACATTATTGCTGTGAATATATCATACACTCAACGTAGAAGATTCAAGGGATTTTTGAGGGAAGTTTCGGTAATATCGCATGCCATGAAAGGGTGGATGTTTTTTTGGAGATCATTTAACCTGTCACTGTGGTCTCTGGATATATGTAGGGCTCAGAACCCAAAAGTGTCAGAATAGGCATCTAATGAGCCACCATATTTTCATTGACCTGAATTCATTTTGTTCGTATTGAAAAGGGTATATATCAAACTTATCTTCTCACGCTATTCTTGTTTCAGAGTATTGACAGCTCTGACGAAATGATTACACTCCTTCATAGTCATGATATCCCAAATAAAAAACAATTTAGATATTTGGAATCGAAAGCACAATTCGTAATATGAAAAGATTACATCCAACAACATAACTTGAGAAGAAAAATTAAAAAAATTATGATCCTTCCACCACTAAGCAGCAATAGTTTGTATGGTTGTTGAAAATTCGGGTGCCCATTTGATTCCATGCATGAGGATCTTCAAAACCTTCGAAGATACAACAGAGTATGAATGGAGGTATCAAATTGTCTATTCGAAAGTGTCATTCTGTACGTCATACGAATATTTTTGTTCTTGTGTCTCCGAGTGAAGTCAGTAAGAAATGAAATCGGAAAAGCAGTTTTTTGCATTTTCCTGTACATCTCGTAAAATTTTCTGGATTTCTTGCCGGCGTTTTGTTGAGCTACTGATTACGCAACTTTGTCATCATTTTCAATATGTTGTATCCCTGACGGTTTCCAATATCCCCTTGCATGTAATCGACTTCCTAACAGCCTGTGCAATGAAATCATTTTGTTTTGCATTTCTTACGAATATACGCTCATCAAATCTATCACAAAAAGTACGATGCAAATCATTGGTGGTGGATACATTTACTGCTGGAACTACCTTTCAGATCTCAGGACAATTTCCACCCTTCTGTTTTCCAGAACCCTTCATATTTTGTCTGTCACCAACAGAAGCGAAATATCGCGAGAATCAGATATCAAGCTTTGAACAATGGCTTTCTGATATCGAAGGCTTTTAAACGTTAAATTAAGAGATTTTGTACATAAGAGTCCAGGAGAGAGAGCAAGAGGAAAATAAATGTTTTTCGTTCATGCTATCTATTATGAAAAAATATTTTCTACCTAACTGTAAGCGATTTTTGGGAGTATTTTTTCTCCATTCGAAGAAGCGGTATACGAATGGTCTTCTCTGTTTTTATTTAGATATTATTAGTATGAGGAATGCATTAGCTATACAGAATATTCCCGAAAGTGAGGCTTTCTTCCATCAATACAGGTTATGATGGAAAAAAAGTATCTAGAGCAAATGAAAATATACAATATCACCTAAAAGTCCATTAGCGTAACGATGAATCAGTACCCGCGTAGAAAAAACTTTCAGTTTCGTCCATGAAAATTCACTTCAGAAGCTTTTTTTCTTGGTTGAGTATTCGTGTGAAAAATGATGCAGCTAGGTCAGTGATGAAATGTTCGATGGTCTATATAATTGATAATATATTCGTATATTGCGATGAGTTCAATCTACGTTGAAAAAAACCACACCTTCAAGAACATTCTGTATACACTTATACTTGTGTAATATGTGGATACTACAAATTTACTGTCACCAAATATGTGAATGGATGTTACTAAAAATGCGTGCAGTCACGTAGAGCTATGGCTGTCAACTTCTAAAATAGCGATCTCATAGATGTTCAATACTCTTAATTTTCTAGTTTAGACTCAAGAATAATAATCGCATGCGCCGAAAACAAGAAGAAAGTACAAGGTGAAACCGTTTTCATTCAAAAAATACTCTTCGTCGTTGTTTTGAAACTCGAAGAATATGCATGCAAAATTTGTATCTACATGTGTGATTGTCTAAAATAATAGTAATCAACCTTGTGTGAATAGAAACAATGGAACAATGTTTGGAAACTCAACAACTTCGTGCCAATTTCCTTCATGGAAACCAGTTCTACTTATTCAATGAATATATATTTGTTTTTCCTTGGAGGATACAGATTTCAATTTGAGATCATGTTTCCATCGATAATAAGGTGAGGGATGGGCCATCAAAAACCCTTCTCGATGAGGTATCATATTTATTTTTTTTTCTAAGTTGAATATCCTCAAAGTTATCGCCCCCATGAATGAACTCGACGTATTTCAAGTTTTTTACAATGAGATATTCTCTTTTGGCAATTTTACCATCCAAAACATCCTCGATAGCCTACCCTACCACCCTGTGTTATAGTCAAACATATATTTGTAAGTAAAGGAAATAGATGATATTCTCACAATCGTCCAAATTTATCTAGCTATTATATAAAAGTGATTGTATGATATGTATGGCTGTCTAAGATGATATTCATATAAGTGTGTCAAAAAAAAATAGATTGAATGTTGAAGATGTATAGACTGAGGTAATGTTTAGGGTTATTAGCAGATTCCTCATTCGAAAATGAGATCAAAAATTGGTTGATTTAATGTTTCTATAGGTTAGCAGAAGAATGCGATACAATTAGTTATCCATTTTCGAATGATGAAGACACTCATTGAGCACACTGTATACATGTTATATCTGTACCAAATGAATAAAGATGTCTAATGAAGTGAGCTTTCAATATCTTTCAGTTCACAGACTGCGAAGTTATTAGCGAGAGAGATGGAAATTCAAAATAACAATACAAGGAAGTTGAAGTATATTTTTCTTGTGGTTTTCCACGCTGTACATTGTTGTTGAAATATTCGTGAAAATAGTGGCTTAGAGCGCCATCTAATAATCGGATGCAAAGTTAGGATACTACTAACAGATTTCGATACGGAAGAGATTTCTCTCATTGATTGTATGAGTTGGTTCGACTACAGTGGCTTCAAACAAGACAATGGCGATAATAGGCTGATTATTTGCCTCCTAATGGCGGATGGGTAGACCTAATGGGAGCGCAAATTTTTGAATCGTACCCTGATAATCAGTAGCCTTTTTTCGAAATAATTGATACAGCCGACAGTTACACAACCAGGCATTTTATGTATTGATACTATGCACACATGATTATTCACGAGTTGTAAATACGAATAAAAAAATCTGGTTTCTTACCACTCGATTTCTGAATGAATTTATCGAATCATGTCAAATCAGTTATTTGATGGAAAAAAGTCAAAAATATAGAGGAAACATGATATGTTTGAATGATTTTTCACGAATTCGATGTAAACTTGATGTAAGCTCATGAGAAATTTGCCTCCTATGGCAATGTATGGATGCCACTGTCTTGTATAGAGCCACTGTAGTTTCGACTGGTGAAACAAAATGCGTAATGAATATTGATTCTTGAGTTGATTGTTAGAATGGATATGGTTGAAAACTAAGTCACAAAAATCATTTGAATGCATCGTTCATGGGCATTAGGAATCATTTGGAGAATTTACCATGCACCTTCCTGGACACTCGATCGTTTGAGAACTGAGCTAGTAACTACAAGTTGCCGCAAAATACTCAAACAATATAGTTTGAGGAACTCTACAGTTCATTTCACCAACACAAATGTAGATGTAATAATAATAATAATACTTCATTTTCTTAATGACATGCAAGAACATGTATAGAATTTGTCAGACAGGATGACTAAGACTAACTCAACATCAGGTGTTTCCTAAGACATTGCTTGAATGCTTTCAGTGTTACACATGACTTAATGTCGGTTGGAAGTTTATTGTATAACCTTTGCTCAGTCACAGTGGGTGATCTATATAGAAGATCAGTTTTTGAAAATGGCATATGTAGGTCATTTTGGTGTCTTGTGTTGATAGAGTTCATGTTACAAAAATATAAAGACACATACTTCAAATATATACAAAGACGGTAAAGTTGAGATTACATAAGATTTAAAAAAAAAACCGACAACTAGTAGTACGAGAGACACCAGCGATACAACAGATTAATTTTATCTGCGAGATGAACACATCATTAGGACAAGTGGATGACCCCCAGAAGCATATTCCGTATCTCAGTCGAGATTCAGCCTGTGTATAATGTAGCATTATTGATTGTTTTTCCATCAAAACTGATCTCATATTTTTGAATAAATAGATAACAGAGTTGAGTTCAGAAATTATTGACTCACCTCACAGTGTTTCCTTCACTCAAGACATTCATCAATGTATAGGCCAAGAAACCTTACACATTTACATTTATTATTGATGTTTACACGAATGGTTGGCACTTGTTTTTGCCTCCAATGAAAATGTATTGACTGAGTTTTTCCTGCATTCAAATGAAGTGAATTCATGCAGAACCAGTTATACAGACTAGAAAAAACTTCATTACTTTTTTTTTCCAAGGAATAGTTATAGATGTATCGTCCGCATACAACGTGAAATGCTTCGGATTTCGATTATATTTTTTGCCTCGTCCTTCTTTTCAACAAATTCATTCATCAATGTTCATACCACATTCATCAAGATTCAACGTTTCTTTCTAGAATCAGAAAACGTATGTTTCGTCATATAATAGTCTCAATTTTGGAAGTGTCACTTTCAGACAACTCAATAAAATATGATGCATCCATCTTCCAGCTCTCGGGCCAGAAGTCTTTCGGTTGGATCAATCACCCTTCTGGTGTTATCATCCCTATATTTCGCACTAAGTGCATAAATAACTAGTTCATTTTCACTTATTCATTTATTTCATTCATTCAGAGATACAAACAGACCACTTATAGTCCACAAAAGTATCGACAAATATATTATTGATTCACAACATATGATATAATATTGATGTTCATAAACATAGTAATATAATAATGATTATATAATAGAAAATCAACGAGATTTTTCGAATTAGAGATTTGAGACATTCTCAATTGTTGCATTTGTATCATCATATCGTAGTTTTTTTTTCTATTCTCCTCTAATGACACTTCAGGTATTTCATTATTGATATCATTGTAATTCCTTCAATATCTTATCGTTTAGAGTATTCAGTGCATTCCAATGAAATCATCCAACCTGCATCTAAATTTATATACAAGGCGGTTTATTCTGTCATATTCACACTTGGTGTAACGATCCCCCTCAGAGCATGTCACTCGATTTCCCTGAATTTTCTATTTCATTGAATAATCGAAAATATTGTTAGATTAGATTGGTGTTGTGATTTTGCGACCTTTTCAGATCTATTGTGTAGAACTCCTCCTTTCCAGAATGAGCTGTATAGTTTCACCTTTTTCGATTAGATTCACTGACTTGTACAGTGACTCTTTTAGTTTCTCTTCACTCAAGAAGTAAGTAGCTCAATCTTGTCGGACAATATCCTAGTACTATTTTCATGACTAGTGGCCGACTATATCCCAGTAAGGATTGAAGTATACTATATCCTATAGTAGGAACGTTAAGATTCAATGTTGTTACCTTCGAAGACTATACGCTGAGATATAGCCTATTGATTGTAGTATCGTTGAAGTCTTTATTCATAACAACATAATCAAATATATCCTCTCTCAAGGTAGAAAAAGGAATATAAAAATGTTTCATAATATATACTACCAAACTCACTTACATCCAGAAATTGATATTCCTGAAATATAAAGTTGATGCACTAAAATAAAAATTATTAAAATGAGAACTTTGTGAACTTTCACTGGAATATTACTCAATTATGTCGAAATTTCTACACCCGATTGACTTGATTTTTCACTCCACTGAAAAAAATTAAATCGGAATCCATGTCTCCAAATTGGTAATCAGAACTGAACTACTTTCCGTCATTCCAACTTTTTTCGTTACCATTCTACTCGAGTACCTCAATGATCATACTCCATGAATTTAGTCATTTCTTGTTATCGGGCATTACTCCATGAAAATTCTATAAGTACTGACAAAACTTTTTGAACTTTTGTCTTCGTCTGAGTGGGATTGCTTTCCAATTTGTTATGAATATTCTCATCAAAGAAAAAGAATGTGAATGAAAGTTCGGAAAAAAAATTCACTCCAAACATCCACCCATTATCAAGTATGCAGTCATCCAGAGGATCTTGCTATACAGTGTAGAAGGCCCTTAAAAGTCAACTTTCCATGACATTGTTGTTGTGTTATTTGTTCCTATGAGGATCAGTATTAGGAAAGTTCAGAGTAGAAAGTTTTGAGTGCACCACCTAGTAATAGTATTATCAATCGGAGTCATACTGCGTATTATAGAACAACAAAGCGACAAATGAGATGTTTGTGTCGGAGTGAATTTCCATAATATATCATTAGAAATTCGCGAACGAATTTTGATCGTCATTTTGTTTTTCTCTCTGACCGTACTAGGACACTTTCTGCTAACCTGTCTGCCAATTCATTAGAAAATCACATTCGTGGGCGATCAATGAACAACTATAGATGCTGACATAAGACTATGAGAAACAGCCAAAGAAGGTACAAGAGATCGTGAGTCATTCTATTGTATATTCAATATGAAGGACAGAAGCCAATTATCGGAGAATAACTGGGTTTCGTCAACTTTGTTGGTAGGTGGTGGATCAGAGACCACAGTTCTTTCCATGGAAGTAGTGCTTACAATCCACACAGATATTAACGAATCACTATATCGTGTGGTCCAGTTTGAACTAGCGATAGTTCACCATATGATTGTACTACGGAAAATTAGTCGACATGCATAACGCCTAATGCATAATTGTTTCCCATAACGATTCCTAAGAAAGAAACAGCAATTCGAAGTTCATTTCGAAAAATTTCTCCTAACTGTAAGAACATTGTAGCGGATCTGACCAAATTTGGTACAAGTAATCATGAAATAGGTGCTCGATACCAAACGTGTGTCTTTTGACAAAATTGTCCAGTGACTCCAGTGGAATTTTGATCTGATTGGTTGAGAGATGATTGAATTAAAAAAAAAACAGACCACGCAAGGGCAAAGATTGGATAGTTCTGATAAAAAATATGACTTCGCCGAAAAATAACTGGAAATGCATTAATTCATGCTCTCATTACCGATAGGCGCACTGAATGAATCATACAACGATTTGATAAGAAAATTCAGCTCGAGAAACATTCACACTGTTTACAAAAATGAAATGAGAACCTTTCTTCTGGCTATTTTAGTGTTCTAAATGAGGCGGGAAAAGAGAAAGAATTCCCAGGTATCTACGCCACTGTACATTCCTAATGAATGGTACTACTGTCAAGTCTCTATTCTATCAGTACTTGAACCAATACAGGGTGGCCCATCGAAAACGTCCCACAAGGCATTACAGGCTGGGCAAGAACTTTTCGATAAAATCCGAAAACAGGTCAAGTTTGTTCGTCAAGGAGACACATTTTGACGTAACAAGCATAGTAAAACCTTCAAACCCCTAAGTAGGGGTGTCACCCTAACATTTTGGGAGAGGGGTCAAGCGATACCTCTTTAGAAGTATTTAGAAGTCATTCCCTACACAGTGCTGCTTTCATTTTCAAAATCGATCCACTCGTTCAGAAAATATGGACCGTTGGAACTCCAACGATAATGTGTGACGGAAAATGCAAAAATTGATTTAATTGTACTTCAAAACTCATTCATCAGTGAAGTAAATGTTCGAATTGCTGTTCGTCAACCTGCATACCGTAGTATATTTGGAGCATTTGGGGTGTCACTTCGCGACATACGTTGATGATTCTTCGTTGCATTTGTTCTATTGTGTTTTGTAAACAACGCTTTCGATGTGTCCCCAAAGAAAAAAATCTAAAGGACTCAAGTCGGGTGACCGAGGTGGCCATTCTATTGGGCCCCGTCGTCCTATTTATAAAATAATTTGCGCACATTGTGGGAATAATGAGGAGGAGCTCCGTCTTGTTGGTAAATCAGTTCCTGTTCATCGTATGCAGGATCGTTCTCAATGATATTTGTTAGAGCTGGGTCGATGGCATTTTGTAGTGAATCCAAGTACATATGTTGAATTTCCAGGGAGGAAAAGAGGTCCTATAATGACATTTCCAAAAATACTAGCCCACACATTCAACTTCTGGTGGTGTTGCGTGTGTGTCTCGTGGAAATTCCTTGGATTGGTGTCAGCCCAGTACCAGTAATTGTGGCGATTCACTAAACCATTGAGGAAGAAGGAACATTTGTTCGAAAAACACACATTGAATAAAAAATTACCATTGTGTAACGCTCGCTCTCTCATAATTTCGCAAAATTGCAAGCGACTCTCAAAGTCGTCTTCATTGTGTTCGTGCACTAAGCGTATTCTGTAAGGATTGAATTTGTATTTTTTCAATACCCGTTGGACACTGGTACGAGACACACCCGTTGCAATGGCCAATTCTCTTGTACTTAGCGTACTATCAACTGCAACTTGCCCCAATACTGCTATCTCCGTAGGTTCATTTAGTACTGGATTTTCAAGCTCTCTCTTTTTGTTATGAACTGAACCTGTTTCGCGAAATTTGTTCACCAATTCGCGAACAATTTTTCCGGAGGCATGTTTGTCAGGATGCCGTTGGTTAGACGACTCCGCGACCCGATTTCCACATTCATCGTTTTTGAAAAAAAGCTCAATGATTTCCACTCTGTCTGCAATTGCATAAACAATAATAATAAATTTTAAAGTCAAAAATTCGTAAACACTTCAACCACGACATGTATCTAGCAACTACTTGACCTAATTCAAACGTGAAGAAATGAATCCTATTCATTTTTTACTTTCTGAAATGAGCCTGAAAAAATCTGTGCATCGGCAAAAAAGCGACGCGGCAAAAATAGCGAGTTCATTTGAAGGAACTCATTGCGTTAAAGTACAATCAAACCGATCTTTGTATTTTTCGTCCCACATGATGGTTGGAGTTTCAACGCTCCATATTTTCTGTAAGGGTAGATCGATTTGAAAAATCGCACTACAGGGACTGACAAGTTCCTTCTAAAGAGATATCGCTTGACCCCCTTGAAAAATGTTGGGGTGACACCCCTTCCTAGGGGTTTGAAGGTTTTACTATGCTTGTTACGTAAAAATGTGTCCCCCTGACGGATTCTATCGAAAAGTTCTTTCCCAGCCTGTAATGCCTTGTGGTACGTTTTCGCTGGGCCACCCTGTATGTACATCATGTACTGTTGCAATGTGGTCGTAAACGCTTCAATATCCTGAGACTTGCGGTAAAAAATGGTTTTCAAATCTCAACTTCATTAGATTCGCATTGAAATTTTCACACATACGTCGCACATTTCTAGTCTTGCAGTTTCCTTATTGAGTAATCACAACCTGCTCAGGAAAGTTGCGTGGTTTCAGAAGTGCCTGTGGTATGGTCTCCTATTTGTTTGTATTTTTAGATTCGAATATTTCTTCAAACCATTGTCCGACGGTAATCAAGTGAATATTTTCCCAACTTGGCGCCCAACGTTGATATTGAACCGCAGAAGAACTTCTCTCCATGGAAAGGAGACATCAATATAATACAAGATCACGATCGAATAATTCGAATCAGAGAATGCCTGGTTGTGCGGCATTTCTTCAAATCATCTACTGACGGTGATCGAGTGATTTGTCGCCAACAAGGCCATGGTAAAGCACTGCCCCTGCCCATGGTTTTTGAAGATACCTTGCCCAGAAACGCACGCAAACGAACCTGTCGTCCCACGTGAGGCAATCGCGATCGCTATGGCTTTAACGCGACTCGGGTCCTCAGACGGAACACTCAAGGCACGAGGAGCTCTCGGCTTGCCTGGCATGAATGCAGTCACATAGTCGCGGTTGGCCGATCAACTTCCGATTCGGCGGGCTCCTTGGTTACTTTTGTTTCATCGCCGGTGTTTGTTCGAAATCGTCGATCTGAAGGAAACTGTTCTGGGCTGTGACGGAACGATTATTCGAACTACAAAGGTGAGTCACCGCGCACGGGATATCCCGAAAAGATTCAATTATAAGTTCTTCACACGTCGACTCATTCTCTCACGTCGAATTGATACAAAAATTTTGGCATTCTCAGACAAAAGGACAGATCTTCCCCAAATACTCCGAATTTTGAAGATATTTGATCCATCCTTCTCAGGGTGAAAATACTGAAATATATTCTAAAATATTCAAATATCGCTTCGCCAGACATAATTTTCGCGATTATCTCTGACTTCGAAGATGTATAAGAAAATGTCGAGTATATTCCGAAATGATGAATCAGACTATTACTATAGATATGAGGTGAATCATTCTACACGACAATAAATTTGAGTTCATATATTATCGATATGTATTCACAACAAAGTCAAAATGAATTCATTAAAGAATTGAGAATTCTGAATCAAATAATTCTGCATTTTGATTTGTAAATTTGAAGAAACATTTGGTGCCTTGAAAATGATATCAAATCAAGTACCCACATCAGAAATACAAGATCTGGGATATCCCCAATGACCACGTTCAGACGGTCCCTTCGTAAACTGACTGATGACTTCATTCTAACAAAATACTCTTGGCCATATTGGTATAATCATTACACTTGGTCAGGTTACCTACTTGATTGAGTTTCCGAAAACTGCTGCATACCTGGCCAAAACAGACTTTCGAGCTAAATTTCATGATTCCAAATGGTGTACTGTCTAAATGATAAACCAAATATACTATATGAGAACGCTGTTCACTGACTGAAGATGGTGTGAACAAGCAGTGAAACTTATTCCGTTGGGCTGAATTTGGTATGGTCAACTTGGTCAGAGTAAGAAACTCGTGTAAATGTGGCCAAATCCAGAAGCAACCGTCATCACCGGACCAGATATGTATCGCCTCGCATGGTACCTGTATTATGGTTTGGTTCGTATTTCTCCATGATGATTTGATCAAATTTAACAAGGAGAGTTGGCAGTAAATAAATTTCATTCACTTGGGAATTTCAGCAACATATATGGAGGTAGAAGTATAATGAATTCATAGAATAATTTCAAAATGCTATTCCATGAGAATATTCCAAAAATCTTTTCAAGTATATGAATTTATCGAAACGAATGATAATATAAAAATATGATAATGATATGGAAGGGTATTGTTCAGGTAATTAATAATAATGTATTCTAAATGAGTTACTGTACGTCTTCTGACAATACGTTAAGGCTGAAACCGAAACGGTGGCACAAATTGTTAGATTTTTAAGTCAGGATGCCTATTCACACATTTTCACATGTCCATCATATGTTTAATCGTATTCCTGTTGATATATTCGATATTAGAGAATTTGTCAAAGATTCTGAAGAAATACGTAAATCATCATTACCATTAGTATGGAGCAGATTTTTTATTGGTGAATATGAATGAATTTCGATCAGTAGATTTAGACTGAAGTTGGTTACGAATTGTGGGTCTTCATTTATGAAAAATCACTCTATAGTCCCATCACATAATGAATGAAGGCATGATTATGACTTATCACTCTCACGAGACAGACTACTGCATAATTAATGAAAATCGCACCGAAATCCGTTGCCAAAAAATTCTCATTTTTATATTTTCGATACTATAATCAAGGATGCATTGAGGAATAAGCAAAAAGGACTCATCCTCACTGATATGTACCAAGATCAACAGATGAGTTTCATGATTCAATTTCATATTATATATGTATAACGATATGACTCGATTGTTACATTTTCATCAGACACCTTTGAACAAGTCGATATAGTGACGAGTTTTGATAATTGAACAAACAGTTTTTCACAATATTTTCTTCTCTGCTGAACACTGTTCGAATCTACGGTCAAACTACTGGTATAAAAGACAAATAAAGTTCATTGGCAAATATTTTCGAGGTTATTTTTAGGATTACTGATACCATCAATATCGTGCATATTTTTCTTCTATAGAGGTCTTTGCAGCTCGCACGATATTCTCTATAAATTCTTGGTGTCCCTATCAAACGCGAAGTGAAACCATCAGATTTGAATAAAATTATCATAAATTTTTCTTAGATAAGCCTAAGGCAGTATACCACAAGAAATTCTAGAGATAGGTAACAAACTCTTGACTCCAGTTCTTATTCACAATGAAACGTTCTAGAATTTGACCTAGAATCATCATAATATAGTCATTCCTAACTTTGTTCAACGTCATGTGTGAGTTTTTATTGATGTTAGTATACATGACGAATGATCATAACTATAATAACAATCATCAACAATAACATGATGCTTGCAAAGAATCCTCAGAATCTGTTCTGAGGATCTTCTGACAGCTAATTTGATCACACTCTTTCATTTCATCAAACAAGCTCAGTTTCTTCATGTTGGGGATATTTCGAAACGAAAAAATTATTTGTCTATCTCATTTTCTTCATTATCAATCCGCTGCTATAAACTTTTTGTTCCGATTCAGACAACCCAATTGATTCAGATCGATAACTTTGCAATTGGGTCAATCAATCACTTTGTAGGACAGTCCTGTACCATTTGCTAGGCCAGTGTCAACTTCATTCGATTTGTCAGTTTCCACATGTTATTTTATCTAGATTTTCGCTTGTGCAGCATTTCAGAATATGAGTGAGTAGATACATTTAGTAAACCGAAATCCACCCGTACCATCATATAATAATATTATGTGAAATCAACTCATATGAAATCTACGTAGTTCATGATAACGTAGATAGTTATCTATAACCACCGTTCATGATTCATAATAATGAAGAATCTTTCAATTTATCTAAAATGATAGATGGATTCGATACATGCTTTCATTCTTTCAATCGAACAATATTCAACTTTTATACAGGGCGTTTCGCAATTTGGCAGACAAAAGTTGGTAGGTTACGAGTGGAGAGAGTAGGAAATAATCCATATAGATCTCTCATACATGTGAGGCTATATACATGAATATTTTGTTGAAATTTCCAACGTTATTTTAAATAATTCAACCACTGTTGGTCTAGAGATTTATTATGATCATCAACGTATGTAGTCACGGAATTGAATATATTACATTTTGGTTACCAATATATCACGAAGAAAGAATGGAGATACAATGTAGTGGAAGGCGAAGTGCAATTCAGGTGGTCATAGCAAATCACCAGTGAATTGTTCTTCCACTTATAAGAACAAGTTCTGGTCTACTCCGAAGGGTATTTACTTCCCGGACGATTTTTCCGGAATAGGCCGGAAAATGCTAATTCCTCAAGAAAAAAATATTCAGGAGAATCATCTTTCGTATATAATGAGATATACAATACATAATTCCAGGTCAATTATCTTTGAGAGAATTTCAAAATATGGAAATGATTTTGATTCCACCAGAGGACTACAACAATACATAAATGAATTGAATGCAGAATATATTACCACAACTTCCTTTCACTCATCAGTGCTGGATGGAATAGAAAATTAGGAATTCTGAAACGTACCTATCAATTTGAATAAAATAGATTCGAAAGTCATTGTTCAGTATCTTGTATTTCAAAAACCTAATATTTCGGGCTCGTATGGTATCACCTTTCTACCTTCTCGAAATTTCTTGACCATTGATGCCTCGATTCCAAAACACCTTGTATCTTTTTTACTCGATAAGTCCTTCAAGGTATTCTGAGGGTTGCTTCGGCGACTAAGGAGATGGGGAACAATAATGATGAGAAATTTAAATATATATTCTTATTGTATATTGTGGAATCGGTAATGTTAGTATATTTGTCTACTTCATTCGCTCAGATTCATCTACGATAAGAGGAAATAACAATGATGAGTGATGATTGAAAATAAATTCGAACGAAAATGAGATGAATCATCTCTTTTATTTGACTAATATCAACAAATCTACAAGGAGATCAATAAGCGCCCTGAAAAATAGATAATGTCATCAGAAATAACTCAAACTCAAATGAAATATTGTTTAAATACCTATTTTTTCATAAATAACGAGAAAATATTTTAAAAAATGGTTGAATAGAAAATCACATGACTTGTCAAATGAGGTGAAACATGGCGCATCTTTTGATTCGGAATCTTTGAGCCAGTAGTTCTTGCAGGGTTAAGGAGGGAGACTTCCGAACCGCTCTGTTATAACTTCATATTTATCCGAAAAGTATGATAGATGTTTTTCAACGAACATATCAGTCCCCACCCATTTTGGGCATGACCACTTTAATAAATTAGGTACGTATCCAAACCTAGGTATGGACGAGTAAGTATTCGAGCTCACCTACTTTCAAAACTAGGAGTGTCTCATTAATGGGATTAATGCAGTAAAACAACAGAAAATGCCTCTTTTCATACGCGTCTTACTCTCTTCTCTCTCGATACATATGTTAGTATAGTTATCTTCTCACTCTATCTATCTATCTTCTACATCTATTTCTATCTCATCTGATATGAAAATCGATTGCCATGCAGTCTCGGAAAAACTGGAAAATGACTCGACCGATTTGAGAATTTCTTAATATTGTTCGCCTCAATACTGGAGTTGCTTACGAAGAAAGAAAACCAGGAAGAACCCATCATAGAAAAACAATCAAAACATCGAAATTGGTAATTCTTATGGGAATGGCCACTATTGATCACTTGATATTCCAAATTTTAAATTTCAATTCCAACTGCATTCATCTTTCATGTCAATGAAATACATTGAATCTATTTCAATCACAAACGAGTTAGGACTGAATAACTTTCGAAGAGTTACGAACACATCAATTTTAGGTGGTACGGAGTTCATTAGGTCATATATAAATCAATTGCCGTTCGTCAATCTCGCAAAAAATCTAGAATGACTCGACATATTTGAAATATCATATCTGCCTCAATACTAGAAATATTTGGGTTCAGGAAAACTCAATGAAAAAGCCGAGAAATCATAATTGGTTATTTTGTATGGGAATCCCACTTCGGATTACAATCAATAGATGGAATTAGTGGAGAACCAATCGTTTGACAACTGCGCTATGTATAACTGCCATTCATTCCGTGCGGTTGTATGAAATCCGATACATTCGAAATCGTTTTTTTTTTCGTAAGGAACGGTAGTGAATTTTGTGAACACATTTCGTTTGAGCGAATGCAAACATTCATTCATTTTGAATAGCCAAATGAATTTGCAGGCATAGCAATTACAACAAATTCATTCCAATGTGTTTCTTAATCCAAGCTTACCTAACTTTACCTTTTCTAATACAAGCTTACCTAACCTAACCTTACCTAACCACGAACTCATTCAAATCTGTTTTAGGGAAACAATTTGAGGAATGAAAACATGAAATGATAAAAATAAAACATATGAAAATAAACTAGGAAAAATATATGATTAAATGATATTCATATCATTTTATTCATGTTAACATATTAATGAAGAAATAAAAAATAGTAATTCATGATATCTCATGACCACCAGATGGCTATTTTGACCTAAGTCCTCTACAGATTTTTCTGCTCTTCGTTAAACGTTAGAAAAAAAATCATCATGATTGCAAACTCATTCACGACTCTCGTTCTACAAAAACTCATGATTCCATTTTTTTTTCAAAAACAAAGATCAACTAAAGTCGGTGATAGGCTACAATGAGAGCTCCAAAATGGCCTCAAATCATGGAGTACCAGATTCTTCAAATTTTTCGTTCTATTGAAAGTGGTTTGCTATCTTCACGGAAAAGCTAGAATCAGAACCCTCAATATTCAGCGTGAAGAATTTGCATGAAATCAGCGATATTCCAGAAAGAAAGCCTCGAGTGATTTTGCAATCATGATATGTTCATTCTCATTTGACGACATATGACGACATAATTCAAATAGCCTAGGGTCAACAAATCAAAACACAAAAAAATTACTATTGGATTTGCCAGCTCAACGTGAAGGTAGCAGAAATCGCGTTCTTTCGTAAAAGACGAAGAGCAATAAATTCGACAAAACGGTAATAGATTAGCCTTGAATTATGAATCGGACAAAAATCGACTTTTATAAGGTGGTTTCTATAGGGGTGGGAAAAAATCCATTCCAGTCGCTCGAATGTCTCATAAACAAACAAACTATTGGTAAATACGGGCACTCTGAATGAGCTGGTCACCATTATTCAAGCATGAATCGCGGAAGCGAATGGAATACGTCGGAAATTATTCAAGATTGCATCGGAGATAAAATCAGAGAAGTGGGATGAATGGTCAATTATGAATCGTTTACATTATGGAATTGTATGTACCTATTCCACCAGTTCTTTTCACATGAATTTGAATGCCAATTAGTTTGCGACAAACCTACATGATCTAGGGCAAGTGGCCCAGTAGGTGAATGACACATTGAATGGACGATATCACAACTAGACACGATATATGGATCCCGTACTCACGAATCTACACTTCATATTGATTATAGATTGGAATTGAATTCATGATGTTGATGAGGTGACGATGAAGTATAATTCATCATTGTTGGAATTTCTGAGAAAGATTGATTGTTTTCAGGTCATCGAACGATTGATGAAAATAACATATATCTTCATTGGCTTAAGTTTTTTCGAGGTAATTAGGAGGGTTCTTATTTCAATAACGAATTGGGGCAGAAAAATTCCAATTTTGTTTCCTCCCCAACATTTTCAACTATATTCGAATCCTGTTACATCAATAATTCCTGTTAGAAATATACATTTTTTTTTGCAGAATGCAATAGACTGTGAGGTTGGGAAAATTGCCAAGATGACGTCAAAACTAGCACAGATGCAAGTGAGTATTCCTTCATTTTCCATTTATGCCAGAATATGGCGGCATATCTATCGGACCCGAATCGCTAATACAAAATATCAACATGACAATTCCTTTCATTCTTTCTCGATCCAGCATATTGTCTATATATTCTGAAACACCATTTCCATAATGTTATTCAAGATTTGTATCGGCAATTTTTTTTTCATTTTGTTGGGACACGAGTTGGTGAATTGGTTGGTTGGTTGGATTTTCGATTGACTGGTTTGTACAGGATGAGTCACTATATTTTGACTCATTCCATGACTATTTTGTAAGTCATAGAGAAATGTTGGAAAAAGTTTAAGGATTATTCGATGTATATCTTCCCAAAATATTTGCTTCCATAGGTCACATGATGAATGAAGAAGAGTCATTTTCGAAATCTTCCTCTTCAGATTCCATACTTCTTGGCATACTGAGCGTTTGGAATACTAATACTAATATAATATCCATGCATCATTTCAAAGATATTTTTACTAAAAGGAGTGCAGTAGTTTTCGATTCATGTTCTATTTCAACAGTATCATTGATTCTGTTCGTTATTATAATTCCAAAAGAGGTTCTACAAATACCGAAGAGTTCGAAATATTTTCCCTCCATCGAAAAAAACCAATGAAATCGAAAATTTCGGAAGAGAAATATAGCATTATATCCAAATTATCCAGATCTCAGTAAAAACACATTTTTGGATTGAATTAGAGACTCGATTTTGAACAATTCTCATAGCCATCAGCTATTTTCATTCTTTCACATATTAACGAAGACGAAAATGATTAATTTATTTTTTGGTTTCTGTGTGTCGATACTGATAAACATCGAACATTAAAAAGCTCGTGGAAAATTGAATCCCACTATACCCTTCTGTGGTTTATACCTTTGCATTTGAGAAGATATTTGGCTACGGTTGCACCTAAGAGGTTGGAGAAAGAAATTGGTCCAGGTGGTCTATCGATATGGTTAAAACCATGATATCGTGGATTCGATCCCTGACCGGCTATTCGATTTCGGTTAATTGATGATCTGTGTGATTTATAACAGGAAGTCCCATACAGTCCCATATAGTCCCCATATAGTCCCATACAGTGGTTTGGATTCCACTTGCGAAAACTGTAGTTTTCTGTCTTCATAACTCGCATAAGCCCTTCAAAGGCTTCTGATGGTTGCCTCAGCAACTTGAAAGATTAGTGATAGTGACAAATGATTTTTACAGATATTCAGGCTTCCATGCAGGCCTACATTCGACCTGAAATATATCTTCGTCCGGTTTTTTTTTGGTTGATACTGATTTTTTGTATTATTCGTCTACTATCATCGGCGACTTCCAAAAATAATCATTTTTCGATTGAAAAAAAATGTCACAATATGCAAGCTGATGTGATATATATATATATATATACATATATATATATATATATATATATATACAGGGTGTCCTTAAAAGGTCTTTACAAAAAGCTACCACATATTCTTCAGACCAAAACAATTCGATACAAGCAAACTTACCTCAGTAAAAAGTTGCTTAGTTTGGGCGCTAGACGGCTCTGAAGTTGAAATTTTCAAATCGATTTTGCTTCATAACTTTTGAACGGCTCATGAGATTTTTTTCAAATTTGGTACGTTGGCATAGACTCATCGGGCAATGGAACTCATATCATAATCATAATGAATATCATTCCATGGGCGTAGAACTTGATTTTTTCAGTAAATGAACATCTAAAACTCCTACGCCAATGGAAAAAAATTAGTTTCAATATGAAATCTAAATTATTCAACTCATTCACTACAAAAAAGGTACTCTTGACAAAAGTCGATTCCTCTCATGGTTTCGACAAAATTTTAATTTTAGTGATTTAGAGCATAATTAATAATAAAACGATTAACAGATATTTCATAAAAATTGTTCAAAATGTTCACCATTTTCACGTATACAAAGATTTATACGACGCAAAAAGTTGAAATGTACTCTTTGCATAACTTCTTCATCGCCTGTAAGATTATTCGTCGCCTGTTGGATACGTTGCCATAATTGTTCTACAGTATTCACAGGGGTCTTGTAAACCGTAGACTTGAGTTAACCCCATACAAAATAATCCATCGGTGTTAAGTCTGGAGAACGTGGTGGCCAATTCACGGGTGCATCATTACCTCTACCTATCCATCTGTCTGGGTACTGTTGGTTTAAAAAATTCCTAACATCCACCGAAAAATGTGGTGGAGCTCCATCGTGCATAAACCATATATCTACCCGATGTTGGAGTGGTAAATCTTCCAACAAATTTGGCAACGTATTTCGTAGATGTTGTAAATACATGTCTCCTGTTAATCTTTGTGGAAGTATGACAGGACCAATTATAAAATTTCCTATTATTCCAGCCCAAACGTTGATTTTGAATTCGTGTTGAAAATGGTTTATTTTAATGGAATGAGGATTTTCAATTGCATAAACGTGTTCATTATGAAAATTAGTTATTCCTCTTCTCGTGAAACAGGCTTCATCAGTGAACAAAATATTCTTTCCAAAGTTCAGATTCATTTCTCTTTGCAAATTAATGAACCTACAAAACATCAGACGACTTTGTGAATCATGGATTAATAAATCTTGAACTGGCGTCTTGTGGTATGGGTATAATAATAGTTCTCTTAGTACTTCATGAACGGCATTCCTAGAAACTTCTAGTTCATTACTTATCCGTCTAGTACTCAATTCTGGATTTTCTTCAATACGGTCTAAAATTTCTACTTCGACTTCGGGAATCCTTACATAACGCTGTCTTCCATAATCACCAGTTCTAGAAGCAAAATGACCGGTCTCCCGAAGACGTCTCTCAACTGCAGCAAAGGTTGGGTGGCTTGGTACGCGACGATTTGGAAACCTTGCCGAATACACCCTCACACTCTCTCGACCATTTCCTTGACAATATCCGAATACCAATAACATATCGGTGTATTCTTCATTGGTGTATTGTACGGCCATGATAAATCAGAAAAGTCCGATATCAACAATCAACGTCAATAAAACTCGACAAATCAAAACCAAGAATGTGAATATCACTGTTTTCGAGCAGATAATAATAGTCTTCAGAAAAAAAAACCAGTGCTACTTATTTTCAATAGAAATAACCTATGCAAAAAGTACATCTCAACTTTTTGCGTCGTATAAATCTTTGTATACGTAAAAATGGTGAACATTTTGAACAATTTTTATGAAATATCTGTTAATCGTTTTATTATTAATTATGCTCTAAATCACTAAAATTAAAATTCTGTCGAAACCATGAGAGGAATCGACTTTTGTCAAGAGTACCTTTTTTGTAGTGAATGAGTTGAATAATTCAGATTTCATATTGAAACTAATTTTTTTCCATTGGCGTAGGAGTTTTAGATGTTTATTTACTGAAAAAATCAAGTTCTACGCCCATGGAATGATATTCATTATGATTATGATATGAGTTTCATTGCCCAATGAGTCTATGCCAACGTACCGAATTTGAAAAAAATCTCATGAGCCGTTCAAAAGTTATGAAGCAAAATCGATTTGAAAATTTGAAAATTTCAACTTCAGAGCCGTCTAGCGCCCAAACTAAGCAACTTTTTACTGAGGTAAGTTTGCTTGTATCGAATTGTTTTGGTCTGAAGAATATGTGGTAGCTTTTTGTAAAGACCTTTTAAGGACACCCTGTATATATATATATATATATATATATATATATATATATATATATATATATATATATATATATATATATATATATATATATCTGTTCTCGCCATACACATCATAAGCCTTGATATTTTTCACAAGCACTTCTGGAATGAATCGCTCATACCAACCTACTACCTTACTAATCTGCCTTTAACAAGACACTAATGAGAAGCTTCAGCGGACCCGATTATCATATCATTATGTTTTTACTAATCGGCCTACCAAGTCCGCGCAATCTTGTTACAGGCCATAAAAATACAATTCAATTAGTCTGAATAGGCGAGCTGTTGGACATTGTGTCACGAGAGAATGACTACGAGATAATAATAGTATCGTGTATGGAGGCTGACCTGAAGAATTTAATTGACCATTTTCCAGTTACGCAGTTGACAATATTTCAAATTTCGAACGTAGAATGATTGACTATTGAAGAGAAATGTTAGAAAGAAAAATGATGAATCACCAATCGATTTTGTAATATTGTCTTCGTTCAACATTTTGCTTGAGATGACCAATCGTTCTGGTTTTACCAACACAGTCCTTTTTTTTTGGTGCTCAGTCCTGGTTACACTCCCGACACAAAAGGCGATCCCATATTGTTCAAGAAACATCATGTTAGTCAGTACTGGAGTGTTGGTTTAGTAGGAAGGTTCTGGAATTTTCATTGAAAGTTCGGAGATCGTAAGCATCAGGAGAGATTTCACTTGGCAGAGAATTCGTTTTTGCCGTTCTTTTGATGAAAAATGCTCGGTATGAGTTCGGCATGTTTTGAGCTTGGCATTGTATGGATCACCAGCCTGAAACCGTCTAGTTTGTCTACATGGAATCGATCGTGGTGATGTAATAGAGAGATCGCCCACCTTTCTAACTCTGGACTCCAAATATGTGAACAGTACTCCAGGACAGGTCGAATATGCGCTTGAGGTGTAAAGTACTTCTTCGCACGGAACAGGAAGCAGATTTTTTGTAAAGCAGTTCTCGCAATGGACACATGATCGTCCCACGAGATAATCCCTCGAGTTTTTGTTGCATTGAACTCTACTAGATCTTCCGATCCCCATTTCAAAAATGTTGCCAGATAATCATTCAAATCATCGACATGTCGTCGTCTTGAACTTCTTGCCTCAGTGGATGATGGCTCTAGAGAAGAAGGCGGTATATAGTGTACTATCATCTGCAAAACTATGGACTGGACAGGAGGTCCCATCCAACAGATAGTTGATGTGGAGTAAGAGCAAAGTTGGTGCCAAGACGGATGCTTGTGGCACACCAGCGATAGTCATTGTACATGCAACTAGTACACGAAATATACTCTGGTTTGGGAGCACGAATCGAAAGAAATAACTTTTCAAATAGAAGAATGACGAGCCACCAATCATTTTTTGGAATATTGTCTTCATACAACATATTGAAGCCTCGATTTACTAGAGCACTGTACGGTATATCGGATTTTTCTGGCAAACTAGGCATGAAACTTGAGACGACCATTCGTAACCGTTTTACAGGAACACTCCTAGTTTTTCGGTACTCGGTCCTGATGAGTGGAATATATGAAAACGTGTCTTGTAGATGAGTGGAGGAGTCTCAGTATCAGATATCAGTAGATAAGATGCCCAGAAGAAGTCTGATGAACATTATTGATATCTATATGATATATATTCTCGGATATATTGTCGAACAAGTTCGATTATTTCATTTGCAGAAAATAGTCTCATAATGATACCAATTTGAAGGAATATAAATGTTGGGTATCTAAAGAAAAGCTATTTCGATATTCATTTGCGTGTTCTGTCATCAAAAAGTGAAACAGAATGAAGAAAAAAAAAATCTATATTCCATTCTCTATCGAATAAGAAAATGTTTCCGTATCATTCGAAATATTTTATCACCCTCAATGATACAATGTCTGAAAGTGTTTCTTGTTGACATTGAGGCCCATATTTGTAAGCAATGAAACGGCCATCAAACCCACATGAAATCCCTCGCAATCGATTGTCGAGATCGAGAAATAGTACCTAATTGACTTTGGTAAGTTCCCACTGCACCGGTAAAAGTATGATTCGATTAGAAGTTACGTCACTTTCAAATGTACTTTCATAATCCATTTATTTCTCTTCAATTCAATTTGACAACAAACAGTTGAACATTTGATTAGATGGCTTTCAGTTATGCTCTTCTGCGGTTTTACCGCAAAACAACAAGGTTTGTTCTCATACAGGGTTATCATTGGATCCGATATAAGTGGGTGAGATCTTCGAGAAATATCAATGACTAACTTGTTTTTTTCTACCCCAAGAAGGGTTCATTCAGAATCTACAGAGTACGGCACCGTTTTTGTCATTATATTCAATAAATAAACAAATAATAAATGAAAAACAATTGAATCACTGAGCTTCTGCAAAAGTTAGAATATCTTGCCATTCAAAAATTTCGTGGCTATCGTTAATTTTTTTTTGTCAGAAATTTCTCCGGTGGTGGCTAGTGATATATCACGAATGGAATCGTTTCTCCCAATCCATGGAAGTGGGTAAATATTTCTCAGGTGATCTCTCACAGAATTCGAACTATAGAGTGGGCACCATTTTGTTGAAATAACATACTTTTACTTTCAGAGAGATGCGTCAGTAATGGTAGCAGTTAGTTCTCCACATTTATCAACAATTTATGCCGGTTATCAACTTGTCTAGAGAAATGAGAATTCTCCGTCCCATGATAACAACAGTCAATTGAAGGAAGTTGCATATCAACACCGCGTGGTGTTTGGTGTCGAAATTTCCTACTGTGAATATATGCGATTAGGTATCTAGTTATATCTAGTGATTTCCTCGATCCACCCTTGCTTTTGATCGAAATGTAATCAGTACACGCGACAGGTGTAAATACCCTCAATGATATACATAGCATAGCAGTAGCCTGTGTTATTTCACGGTAGAATATGATAGCACGAGAAATGTACTATTGCATTTGAGAAACAACACATAAACATCAATAATTTTCACATGCCTTAAATCAACCTAGGTTACCTCAAAGAGTCATAGATGCCAATAATAACTGACTGCTCAAATCAGATATTGGTTTGATATGCAATGAACTAGATTTGAATTGAATTTTTCATCTTCTGTAATGCGTAGCTGAAATATGTTGTATCAGAGATATCATTATATCCATCTACACCTGGATGGACTGAACTTCAATCTGATTGACTGTAATTGGCTATTTGACGTTACATATGTAAAAGACATTCATTATAACATCACAGATAATTTTACAGAATCTGAGAGAATACGTCCAAAGTTGAAGTAGAAATACATTCATTCATCCACTATTGCTATGATTATTCTCCATCTTGTTTAGCAAAAGACTCCCATGAAAACAGTTTTTCATGATCCGGCTCCGCCTCTGGATAAACATGTTCTCGTACCCATACGGTAATGCCGATTTACATGCGATATCCAACAAGTGAATATCGCATAACGTGAAAGTCGACATTGAAAATGCAGTTGGCCGATTCACCTTTCCAGGTCGAGTCGACATTCGAATGTTTTCGGTGACGGTCAAATCGTTGAATTTCACTCCATAGTCGTTCACTTGGAATCGCCCATAGTAGACAAGAGTTATGAAGGCAAACATATCAACGAATAATGAGTTCTTTGATCTCACTTCATGATGATTTCAAGAAGAAACGAGAGAAGAAAACGTTCATTTTCCTCAGCAGTTCAATGGATCATTGATACATTCTCACTCGTAATATCACTAGAGGTTGTGAAACATACTTTTGTGGAACATTTATAGTTTTTCAAATATTGACAGTCCCATGGAATTCGTGCAAACCGATATCTTTGATCAACTACCCGAGTGCCACAAAAGTCAACATTCTAATTTTTGTCATGCCTTCCTGAATAGGTCTCTCACAATCGAACACCCAATTATGTTGGTCAACCGGATCCATGAATTCTCATTGGCTAACTTAGACTCTTCATTAATGTGAACAAAATCACCACGTTAACCTGACAGGTCATTTTGGTTTGTCGGATTAGTTCAGTTAGTTAGTTTTGGGACACCCTGTCATATGTTTTTTTCAGAGACTACCATCAGAACGGTACTGGTATAAACTGAGCGTGAAACTTGACTCTTTCTGTGCTATGGGAACTATTCTAGAAAATACCAATAGCTTGTACTTGTATCTATGATACCAAGTCAAAATTTATGTATACATAATGTGAGCTACTTCTGGGACTCAACCTGAATGTGATTACTTCGAGATAAACAGCACATAATTGTCTTCGCAATCGTCACTCATGATTTCTCTTTCTTCATCGTCCCTCAGATGAAAGAACACTTGTTGAGGAGACAAAAACATACATAGTCATACATGTCTGAGGTTCTTGTTCACCTCAAAACGGACCGAGGACCATATCATCAGAACATATCATGTTGAAAACAGGTTCATTTTAAAGTATCTTCACATTCTTCCCACCGAAGAATTGCACTTTATTTTCTCTCTTCTCTTATTCATTGGCGCGACGACTATGTCATCAGAATTATTAATCGTGATGAAGATAATACCCATAACGGTATGTCATATACAAACGTGATCATCATTACCAGGATAGGAAGACAGGTACGCGATATATTATGTTAATGACCCATGCTTCATGCCCCCATTTGTGGCTAAAATACAGGGCGTTGTTGTACCCGAGGCGATATCGACGGGACTTCATAATAACCGATAGGCTGATGACCTCAGAATTAACATTACCGTAAACGAAATGCTAATGAAATGAGAATTAATAGACAAGAACTCCAGCAGTGATTCATCTCCATGATACCAAAGTGCAATCAAATGAATGATATGTTGAATGGACGTATTTTATGGGAATTCCTTGAAGTGTTCTTGATTGAAGTGAGAATCGGAACTTTTCAAAGGGAAGAGCAACAGCAGCAAAAAATAACATGAACATCTAATGCAAAAAATCAACAGTATATTATTATGCCACTGAAGAAGACATTCAAGAGTCTGTCCTGTGCATTAACCATGAAGACTGAGAAACAAATGGACTTATGTTCGAACACGGATCTAAATAGCCAATTTCGATGACGCGGTTCATTTCCCTCCTTTCAGATTGTTTGGCTTACCTATATCTTGTGATCAAAATGAGAGAGTATAGGAAATGTATTCCTTTCATATGCAGTTCAGTGGGAATACTTCTTCAATGGAGATGTTTCTTCTAATCAATAGTTATTCGGTAGTCATGGTATTTTCAGCATAAAGGTGATTCAATTCTTGTTTCGTCGAAACCATAAAATTTCCAACTACATATCACCACTACTCATTGATGTGTTCATTTTCATAACAAAATCATTGACTCTGGAGAAGAGTCATATTGATGGCGTTCCATGAACACACCCTATCAATGGACACAAGAGAAGAGCTCACAGTAGTTTGAAGGTCGTTTCATGTAATGAATTTTTCATTCCTAATAGGGGACTTGCTGGATATTGGTATCAATATTTCATGAAAATAATAGACAATTCCAATGTACGTCAGAAGCAGTTTGTGGACTCGAAAACCTATCAAGCTCCTAGCATCTTCAGAATTTTTGTTCATTCACTGTTGAATAACAATAACTACTGAAATTGAGTAACCAGATAATGATTCATTTATCAATATCGAAAGTTTCACTGAATATACTATATAGTTCTTTCCTCATAATATTTGCACTATCTCAGATTGAAGTGAACTGCTCTATTAATGACTGAGATCCCAATTGAGAAAACATGATGTCAGAAAAATAATAAGATTAGTTAACTAAGATAGGTCATTATATTCCGTCCCCATCATCTTTCGCTTCAATAGTTTGCACGGTAAAGAAAAGATACATCACTTAGGGTGGATTCATGCAAGTATAAATTCAAACTGAGATGAATTCAACTCTCAAACCAATAAGATCAAATCGCGTGAAGTGTTCATACAAGAAACTGAGGAATTGAGATCAATTTAAAAATTGATATGTTCAAGTTGGCCAACATTCAACTGAGAAATTGATGAATTAATTTTTTCCATGAGAGCTATACGACGCATGCTTCTAACTGTATCCTCAACTTTCCAATATGGTTATCCTCATGTTTTGTTAGCGAATTCATATCCTATTTGTTTCATTTTTCAGATATAAATATTTGTATTCAGTTGACCATTTATTCAGATTGACATTTCGAGACAAGCATGGATAAATTTCCATCTGTAGTGTTATTTCTCAGCTTGAAATCCATTTAAATCTTACATTCACTTCAGTTTAGTGGAAGTTGCATAAATCCACCTCTACTCATTCATATTAAAAATATCGTGGACGACTATGTGCGTTACTCATAACTTCTTGCCACCAAGATTTTCCTATATTTGGCATCGTTGCATAATTGAAAAAGTTGCTACAGCACAGATCATGATTCATTATTTGTTATGATGATTATCATGTAGCATGTCCATTCATCACCTTTCATCATTGTCGAATATTTACGTCGATGTGATCAATTTCATTTTCTTGAATGAACAATAGAATGACGATTCCGTGAAGAAACGAGAAAATTGAGTATCGATTATTCTTCTAGTGTTTGTTTATATGCGGAGACACGCAATATATATATAGGATTCATAAAAAGAGCCACTGATGGTAAATCAGAAGTTTTTGATGTTATTTCATTTGAACTCATCGAGTATCGTTAGTGATATTCAACATATAATATTTGATATCATATGGGAATTGTATGCTACAGGTCCAGAATAATGCATAATCTCTTCGTGGCACGTTTTTTTTCTCAACTTTTGACAACACGAAGCAAAAACCTATGATGTTCATGAGAGTTTCCAAATAAACCACATCCATCGGACTCGTTTCGATTATAGTTGATATTTTACCTCAATTGTTCGGTTTCATTGTTCCTTCATTCCAGAAATAATCTCAACTTCTTGTTATAGAGAGTCTTCAAAACTGATTTTTCATCTAATTGAATCGATAGATGAGATCTATAAGATAATGCTTCGATATCGATTGACGATTTTGGAATGATCTCTAAGGCAACCCCAGCCCAAACTGAAATTTGCTTCAGAGCTGCATTATCGAATCTTCTGTCACCCCTTGTATAATTGTTCACGTGCAACATGCAACCGGTGTGAGCCAATGCAATCAACACGAACATATACACAAACATACATACACGTACCTCCCCACTAACCCACTGACCCAAGTCCATTTTGCGACCCTTCTTCCACCCCTTTAGCGCATGTTCGTCAAAATAGGTAGTTGGAACAAATCACAGACAAAGCATAAGAGTAGTCGACAAATCACCTAGAATAGCTACTCTCATCTTCGGAATCCTTGAATTTACCCAATTAATCGTACAAACATGTCGGCTAGAAGATGACGTTATCATCAAAATGAATAGCTATATATCCACCAGTTTGAATAACGTAGTATCCATAGATTTCGGATACCAAGAGATATACAAGAAAGATATACAAGAAGCGTTAGAATTGCGAAAATGGAACGTAAGTTTTTTTGTTATTCGAATAGTAGTATTTTATTCAATTTGTTCAGAATGATTATCCTTCAGCCATCAAAGAACTGTTCAATGACGACTCTCCAAAGAAGCGAGTGAATATTTAGGCTTCTCTAAAAAAAAAGGTTTTGTTGTGAGTGACATCGAGTGTTGTTGACAGCAGTAATGTGATCCTAGAATATTTGATTTCGTTTCCTTCCGATTTTACATGCTTTGACAACAATATCTGAGCAATTTAAAATTTGTATTCTTAGATTTTCATGCATGTTTTCCGTAACAATTATGCAATCAGGCCTTCGAAGTCAAACCAGCTGTTTTCTTTGAGTCAATATTCCAGATGCCGTCTTGACATTTGGGAAACGAATATTTTTGAATGAATCCGGAAGAAATCGAAACATCGTGGAATGATTTCTATTTTTCCTGGACTCACATACAAAAGTCGTTTTTCATTGGAAATTCAACGTTTATCATTTTATCAAATATGGCCCTGAAATTTTCATTCCTTATAAGGGTACATTTCGGGTCCTTGAAATTGATGACGCATAAAAATCATCAGATACGAGTAAAAATCCTTTTGAAGGGAATGCCATCCACCCATTCCTTTTTCGCTCATGATTTTTGGCATATATTTTTCTTCGTTGCACTCATTTCGCGATAACTTATAGAATATAGATATTCGTAGGATTTCAAAATATATAGAAGCGAAGAATGATGAATCAAAACACTAAGTTATATCTCCTGTACATGTTTTTGTCAAATATTAATTCACAAGGATTTGTTGCTAACAAAAATTGAAAACTAAAAAGGAAGAAAAGGCCGAGATGAAGTATAATATTGGATCAGAAGCTGAAAATAGGTGATGGTGAAGCGATGTGATCTTATTGGTTCATGTTGTTCCAATATCATGCTGCATCTGCAATTTCCATATGAGGTTGAAATTATCTACATTTTTCTATCATTTCTATCATTCATTTTATTTTCTGAGCGCCAGTTTCCTATATCATTCAGCCTCTCATCTCCTATTCTTTTGATGATTCCTTTCCACATAAACGAGGTTCAAACAACTCATTCCAATCAAAGACATTGTCATTCTCCTGAAGGAAATTAATGGTATTTCATGGAAATCCTTCTTCCGTAGGCTCGTTTCCAGCAGAAACAATTGCAGGAGCGCGAGGAAAAGCTGCTCAAGCTCTACGAGGATCAGCAGCAGAGGGCCTTCGAAAGAGTGAGCAGAGGCAGCGCGGGCAGCAACACGAGCCCCACCGCCACAGGGGGCGGTAAAGTACGCCAAATGTTCGACGAGCGGAGGCAAAAAGCGGGGGTGGACCGCAGCTACCCCCTTGAACCTCTCAAACCCAAAACTGCTCCAAGAGGCCCCAGTCTCGACCGCAAGGTAGCCGCGCCTATGGCCAGCACCAGGACCACTGCGGTGCGATCTACTGTACAAAAGAGTGTCGTAAGTATCAGGAATGGTAAACCTGCTGTTCAGAAGAAGCAGGTGGTACACAGTTTGTACGATAATAACAATGGTAGGGAGTCATACGAGGAGCAGCGCTTCGAAACTGATAACGACGCTTTCAATACCAAGTCGCACAGGGATATGATCGATATGATGAACAATCATAGTTTGAGAGATAGCCTGGATAACGAAGAAATGCCCAAAATTGGATTCGATGGAGTGGACAATTACGAGGAGCCGATAAGAACTAGAACTGATGAGAGTACAATGAAGAAAACCCAGAAGAAGAATGTCATATCTAATGGGTATACCCCTGTTTATAGAAAAGAGAACCCTGTGAGTATATATCTAGTAGTAATATTACAGTGTGAATCACGAATTATTTTCATTACTATCTGAAAGAACGCTGCTTGGTCGTTACTTGAAACAATCCATTAATTGATCAAACATTTTTGTCAATATCTCCAAATCTTGAAATTCGAATATCAGATTTGAAACTGCCCAAAGTTCAACTTACGTTACGTTACATAACTGTTAGTTTCATGACCTCTATATTTCCTACTACGGTGTGTTTCACATGGGAATTTCACAAATAAATGAATATACGAATATGAAATATACGAATGGCATCAGTGCCTGCAATCCAGATGATCCACTGAGGAATTATACCAATTTCTATTTCGAAACACTCTTCAATTCGCGTGGCGAGTGTTGCAGACTGCATCAGAATCAGCGAGATGCAGGGTGAGGATAAGGGAACATTACTCTTAAATTTCTTCAAATGATCTAAATGTAATTAGCCATCATATAGAAAGAATTCTGAACACGTAATCGGTCTCAACAATTTCACCCTACTCACTACTAATTTCACTTCACTTTCGCAATAACTCATAATCATCCTCGTAAGCATATCTTCAAATAAGTAATGTATACACGTTGTTCAGATGGAAAAACTTCCGATTGAGAGAAGCTGGCATGAGTTGTTTATGGTTCAAATCTTATGCCTGATTATTAACTCAGTGCAAGACCCGGAGCAAGCGAGTGACAATAATTAAATTCGATGTAGATGTAAATATGTACACCTCAATCAGCTATCGATGCCGAAATCATCGCGATGAGATGACATAGCTGAGCCAATGTCTGCTCTCATGGGCATGCGTTATCAATAGTTATTAATAATTATAAGTTGTTTTTCATTTCATTTTATTTATTACTTCCACTCATTCTACATTCATTGTATTCACGAGAATTCAATGGTGTCTCAATCTGTATCAACACTCTGGATTTTTAGTATTCAAAGTTGATCTTCCACTTTGGAAATATTTTTTCATATCGTGAACTGAACTACAAGATGTTAAGTCCTTCTCTCATTGAATTATTTATGGAAGGACTAATCAATACAACTGTTACATGCTCTGATTTCAATTAGCTGCTTCGATATCGAATTCCAGACATTGGCATATATTTCATTACTTCTTGGTACATTCCGAATTGAATCAATATTCCGTTTCCATTGAAAATATGAATGTACCTGTCTTCGTCATGACCTTGAGACGAAACTCCAATTTATAACTCGGTATCTTCCAGGAAACTTTCACAACCGTCATTGGAGAAGTTGCGTGTTCGTTGCGTTTGAATATTCCCACAACAGAATCGACTAACTTTCACTGGAATTACAGATAGCAATCGAGAAATTCTGAGAAAACTGACCTATCATTAGCGAAGGAGTTTCGCAGTAAATATGAATAAACGTTGTGTTTTATTGTTCCTATTCAGGAAACGGTTGAAGTTGACCTTGCTTCGTTTGAAGAACGGGAGTTTCTTGGTGGGATGAGTCACTCGGATGTTTAGAATCAACTCTTCGATTATTTCTTTCCAAAACATTCAGACTTGTCAAACAACCTTACTATGTTGAGATCGTCGATCTTGTAAATCCAAATCCGTTTCTACTGATAATGTCGGATATCTGAGAGTGATGAATAGCGAATGATTCAATTTTTGCATTCCTGTTGAATATCAAATTCACATCGTGACTTCCGAAATTTCCAAGATAACCTTCGAGATCGACAGAGGTGGTATCATCTAGTGTCAAAATTGGGAATCCTCAGTAAGGTATCAGAACACCAATCTATATTTACATCATGATTCCAAACTATCAGATATAACATCTCAGAAATGAGTGACTCCGGCCGAAGATAACTCAACTATGTTAAAGACGCACACAGAAAGATCAAAAGAGTATAGTATACCCAGTATAGTATATGAGTCTCTCCAGCCAAAGTCACATGTCAAAACAATATAAGCCTGTCAAAATTTTTGTAACTGCAAACCCAATTTCTGTCATCTTCCACAAATAAATACATTAACTCAGGTACAATTTCAGTCCATCCATCAATGTTATGAGCTCTCCACAGAAATTCAACATTCTAATGATTTTCAGGTCGTATCAAGAAAATCGAATTCTCCCACTACTAACGCTAGGACTCCACCAACACGATCAAGGACATCTGTGTCCCCCAGAACTCCTGAAAGAACAGTCAGTAGTGCCAGTAGCACCAATAGCACCGGCAGCACAGCTATGGGAGATAAGGTCAGTAATGTAACCCAACTTCCACAAAAATACTAGGGTAATTTTGCACTTATCATGTGATGGGTTTTTTTTCGATTTTTCCTTGGTTTTTACGTATTTTGACCTCAGGAACCCGAATTTCACAGTGATAACGTGTGCAAACTTATATTTCTCGAGATATTCCAGGAAAAAGTATGAAAATTACCCTTCTTGTTTCGGCCTGTTTTGGGTAGGCAAGTTTCATTTCTCACATAAGATACTCTTTATATCTTTCTTATACATTCTAGGAGCTGAAAATAAAGAGAAACATCCTCTAAAAAGTTTAATTCATCGTCTTTAGCATATTCGATGAATCCTTCTGTCATATGAACGGCGCTGTCGGATGTGCATCTGTGATCTTTCGACTCACAGAACTAGTGATTCTGATGTAGATTCTCATTTGGCAGCGCCGTCCATATGAAAAATGCTGGATCCACCTTCCTCCAAGATGCTGGAAGATGCATACACTTCCAATATCTGTATTTGAATACAATGACCTCGAAACCACAGCTATCATGGTCTAATTTAGCTATCCTATGTGGAGAACACAGGAAATTTATCTTTCTTTCGATATAGTGCATTTTTGAAAGCAGTCTCTTCTGAGTTCACTACTGTTTTTGGCATCATTAGTATTGTTTCGTCGAATCCAAGAATTGCTATGATTATGTTAGAAAATCACAGGGTTCAAATCCCAATTCCAGCATATGTTTGCGAGCTGATTTTCAGACATATGAACAGTATTCCAGGACAGGTCGAATTTGCACTTCGAAGTTCGTAAGCAGGTGCTGGGGTGTGAAGTAACTTTTTACGGAACAGAAAACCAAGATTTTTTGAAGGAGTTCTCGTAATGAATAGTGAGCATCATCATTGGATGATGATTCATGCGGCGGAATGAAGTGTAATATAATTTCAAAGCTATGGACTGGACAGGAGGTCACAAACAACAGATCGTTAACGTGAAGCAAAAACAAAGTTCTGATCTGTCTGCGAGAAAACCCGAAAGATCCCTGACATGGTCGAGGCATCAGTTAAACATTTAAACCAATCTCGAGCTTTTCCAAATTGTTTTTTGAAAAATGCTGATTGATGAAGTCTTTTCAGCACCGATCAGTTCAGTATTTGTTCAATGCAAACTTTCCAGACTCTTGTCGACCTCATGGAAAACTGACAGTTCTCGCCCGAGAATGGAACAAACCAATATCAGATATTATTGGGGGGTAAAAAATCAGAGATTATGAACTGAATCTATGCTTGCCTTATTATAGCGGAATCAATAATTTCTGCTTCCCAAAAATGATCTCTTACTTCAATATGCTCATTTATGTATATCAACGGGCAGAAACCAATTGCGATCTTGCAATTTCGTTTTGAAGAATCGTCGATGAGATCATTGTGTCTGAATATACGACCATTTTATTCTCAACCGACAACACTGCATCTTTCGAAGCGATGACGTGACTTTCAACTAAGAGTAAACAACGTATACTTGACTCATCTATCTATCGATGGCAAATGAATGAAAAATTACTGATTTTCGTCAGGCGAAATCTTCGGCCGTCTCCAGAGCCCCGTCGGGCGCTCGCCCTTCTGCCAAGCAGTCGCCCCGCTCTGCCGTGGCAAGAGACGATCTGGCCGAGTGCGGCTATTGCGGCAGAAGGTTCGCCTCGGACCGCATCCAAAAGCACGAGGAGGTCTGCGCGAAAACGGGAAAGAAGAAGCGGAAGGTGTACGACGCTACCAAGCATCGGGTGGTCGGCACCGAACTGGAGTCGTACGTGCTCAGAGCGGGTAAAGGGACCAAGCAGTCTCACATGAGCAATAAGGTAGGTCGAGTTTTCTTCTCGGGTTTATTGAAGACGGCTCATTCTCACTCCATTTTTTGAACCATATTTATTGTTCAGAGTTTGAAATTGCTACTTGACTTTGTGTTCTCAAAGAATGGAAAATACATGACAACGGTTCGAAATATTGAATTGCGTTTCATAGAGAAAATTATTATATCACATTTTCTTAAAAACTGGACATTACACACTGAATAATAATGATTATTTTTTTTTTCAGCATCGATGCTTACATACATAAAAAAAACATAAAAACATAGGTGACATTTCATTATTCAGAGACAATGTGCCAACAAACAATAGTTTGTATAAGATCAATATCACAATAATAGATAAAATAAACAAAATATGACGCACTCTAAAAACTTATACATTCAACATTCATCTTGAACCAACTTTTTCTCCTGAACTGGTTAAGATTTTCATTGGTTTCACCAAACTTCTTCACGGAAAACTGAGTTTAACATTTGGGTAGTGTTACGAATTTCGTGAAATGAAATCTTAACAGTGTCTTGTAATATGATTATGAATATCTACCAACGAATTCGATCTATCACAGATATACTCTGAAAGGAGGCTATGTTTCAATTCGAACACAAGTACTAATACATTAAACATAACCCTTTGTTTGACAGATTTGTCTGTATTTTTTCAAAACGATTTTATTCATATTGTGGCAATGAGAATAATATTGTTGAACAAATCTGTAAATGCGGAAGTACAATAGCATTTTAAAGTGAAATTTTGGTCTGCATAGACAAATTCTTTCCAATTCTTGATATGAATTTGAATCTTTTCGTATACTTTCCCAAGATATAGTCAGCATGAGCATGAAAATTCAGATTCGAATCCAAAATTACACCTAGATATTTAGTTTAATTTTCATTCAGTCATGTAGAGCCACCTATCCAGCAGATCTGTAGCTGATCTGTTACACGTACAGCGTGAGGGCTGATACGGATGGTAGATGTCACCAAGATTGAATAAAAAAGGTCTTTGGTACTTCTTCAGGAACCTACCGCAGCTCTTTCACCATTAGATGGCGTTGAACATGAAACACCACATGTTATACCCAGACTCTGACTGTTTCGTGAAAGTAAATGATTTCATATTAGTAGATAATATTACGAATAGGTACCTACCTATACCGCTAGCTGAATCATTAAGAAAGTTTAGTCAGAACGTTACAAATAGCTACAATTTTCAATTTGAAATTTTCATGTTAGAAACCTGCATGCAGTTGATACTTCCTCCACCTACAAATCAAAATCTGGGTTTATCGCAATGCATTGGTTCTTGTGAAGTCCGCATTCTCGAGTTACATTCTCTATTTGCATTACATTTTAGAATTCTATTTCATCGACCTTCCATAAGAGTTTGCATCGCTCTCGCTGTGACGATGAGGATTGATCGGTGCAGTCATTCTAGTTGTCTACTTAAATTCAGTGGCAAAACAATTGGTCTCACTTTGCGTAGAGTCAAAAATGACATTTGTCAAAAATAGGATAATTTTGATGAACTTTAAATACTAATGTCGTGAGAGCGTATCTCTTGTATTCGAATCGGCATCAAAAACTGAGAATAATTGGCAGAATACCTATTTTCAGCTGCCATTTTCAACTTCTTCCATTGACTTCAGTTTCGGAAGTATTGATACAGTTTGTTATATATGTCTGGTCCTTCTGAAGCGTGAACTAGAAGTTATTTTGAGTTCTGCTGTTGAGTTTTATCTGAACATCTGTGAACAGTCATAAACGGTGTAAAAATATATGTAAATGGTGGAAATATGTTGAACTCTATCTATAAGAAAAGTCAGTTCCAACTTCGTTATTTGACATACAATGCTATATTTGTTTCAGTTATGCTACTTTTGCAATTCTTAGATAATGATTCATGGATTGACCATATTATTTCAAATTGATCTGGGATTGTGATGATGAATCCTAAATCTGTTACTGGCCCCATTTAAATGATTTTTAAGTTGGACAATTCGCACATTATTTTTTTCAATTGGTACCCTATTTTGCTTATTCAAATTACACCTCAGAGTGTTTGAATCCAACTTCAAAAATCGCCCGTATTTTAAATTTATCACGGCAACATCAAATGGCTCGAATATCACCCGATGTACCATCGGGAGAAGTATACAGGTCAACTATAGTATACAGAAGTATACATTATTGTTCTGACAGGAGAACCTTTCATGATATCAAATGAAATAATACTTATAAATGTTTTGAAAGGTGTTTCCAAATATTCACTGATCAAAGTCCACTTTTATTTACTACTATTAGTTTACTAATTAGAACTCTTCATTTCGAGCACTGCAGATATACCGTCGCCGGTGTATCTAATACCTCAATATCCATTTACACTTCAATATCTATTTTAGCACTGGCTGAAATTTTTATATTTTTCGACATTTTCAGTCTTCCAAACAGACATCTAAGAAAGACTGGCGTCGCACCCACGAAGAATTCATCGCTGCGATAAGGGCGGCCAAGGAAGCTCAAGCGCATCTGGCCAAGGGCGGCAAGCTGTCAGATCTACCGCCCCCACCACCTTCTTCCAACCCTGATTACGTCCAGTGCCCGCATTGCGGCCGGAGGTTCAATGAGTCGGCTGCGGAGAGGCATATCCCCAAGTGTGCGAACTTCGAGTTCAACAAACCGAAGCCGGGGGCGCCACCTAAAGGCAAGCCGATTCGGAGATGATGAAGTAGAAGTGCTGTGTGATGTCGGTCGGAGTTTATATTTTTATACTGCAATATTGTGGAATTCATTGCCGCTTGAGACGAGCTAATCTATGCTATATTTTGTAATTTTATTTTATTTTATTTCAGTAAAAGTATTGACGATATTGATGTTTTGAATGCCTACACAGAATTGAGGTGTAGGGGCCTGTACGTGGCCTGTTCCTTTCGGAAACCTACCTCAGAACTTTCGCCATTATTAGGCGCTCACATGACACACCCCAAATTCCACCCAGGAAATCTATATAAGTATTCATATATTAGTGGAAAATTGGTCCAACTTGCCAGAACAATATCGACTGACATAGCAGATACAATGGTGGGCCGAAACAGAACTGTCTCACTTCTACTCGACGAATTGAAAACATTGTAAAATAAGATTCTTCAGGATGAATGAAATAAAAAGTATGCCGTATGGCTCACAATTCAGTTCAGGTTGAGTGAGGCATATCCTCAAGTATACGAGATTCAAGTTCAAAAAATACAGATCTGGGGCGATAGTTGAAGTGCTGAGTGGTATCGCTTAGAGTTCATATTTACAAGCTGCAATATTTTGGAATCTGTTGCTTCGAACGATCTGATTAACATGCTTTTTTTTGTGATTTTGTTATATTTTTTCCAGTGAAAGTGATGATGATATTAATCTTTTCAATACAAAAACGGAATGCAATGAAAAGTATTTCCCTGGCTCACACTTCAATTGAAATTCAATGACAAGGCTTCCAAATTATTCTTCATTCAAGAACAAATCACACGTTCATATCATACTTGATAATCAAGAATTGAAATGATAACTAACATCCTTCTGTGTGGTGGGGTGACTTCTCACATTTTCCAGATGCGCACATTTGCTCCAACTTTCATATATGAATGGAACTGTTAGTATGTAATATGTACGCAATTAATAGTTTGGGAGTATTTGAATACTTCAACTTAATAATTTCACAGTTCACAGAAAGAGTGTTCAAAAAGGTAGAGAAAACATATTTATTGATCAGAATATACAAATCGGACTTTGAGTCCGTCTTCAATGGGCACAGGGAAAACCTTCTTGTTCTACGCTCCGGGTGTGACTGTCCAATATTTCCCACTCTGATTGTCTATGGATTCCTCTATCTCAGCAGTATTTTTAGTGTCAATGTATTTTCCGTTCAATCCGAGTTCATACCGGTTACGAAACTATTATTCGTAATAGGAAACTTCAATCCCTGTCTAGGTATGAATGAAATGTAATACATTGGAGTCTATCACAAGAAATAAATGAAGCAAAAAGCCTCATGGTTCAAAACTATAGTACAATGAACAAAATGAAGTCCAAGCAGAATTGTATAAAATATCTTCAATACCCTTCGAAGTATCTACCTACATATATATTCCAAAAATGACATCAACGCTACCACTGTTCATATGTTTTCATCATGTTTTCTGGTGTGTGAGGAGATCGTTAAATTTTCGGTTTTCCAGTCGTGGAAGAGAAAACTCGACAAAAGAGGTAAATACGTTTCTTCACCTCGAGTTGTTCTAATGAACACGAACCATAAAAATCCATGAGTTCCCCAAATGTTGAGGTGAAACTGCTGAAGGTGATGGAAATACAAAATATGAATACAACCATCTATATTCGTGTTCTATTCTTATTCGTGCGTATGGTAACCTTTTCTATCATACATGATGCCTATATCCATTCATCTGAAATTACTGATCATGATTTCCACAGATATAGTCTAAGGATCTCTGACAAAATGTTCAAGTAACAAATTATTGATAGGGCATGATATGAATGAAATCTCTGAGAGTAGGTGTTGAAAACGCCATCTGTGGGTGCATAAATGAGAATGCGTGTTGAAACGACATAGCGAACATTGAATCAAGTTTCAAATTCAAATATCAGTTCTGGTGGATTTCAACTCTGTATCTGTACTAAAGTAACAAATTTGAAGCAATCATTTTTTCTATGCTATATAATTGCTAATTATTTAATAATAATAATAATAATAAAGCGGCTTTATTCATCATTTCAGTTTCTACAAAAAAAGAGAACAAAATGTCGGACTGATGAATCGGCGAAGTGTCAGCTATAGCTGTTTTTCAACTTGACCTCAAAAAATAAATAATAAATAAATAATAAATTCAAACAGGTGAAAAAAAATATATATATGCTAACAATTACAAATCAAATTACCTACTATAACAAGATAGAGAGGAAACGATTTGTATTCCTAGATTTGTATTGATACATAACAAACCTACATCGTAAACCAATACAGTATTCAGAAGCGGGAAGTTTCGTACCTAGTTTTGAACCTAGTTTAGTTCCTTGTTTTGTATCGATACATAACAAACATACATGGAAAGCCAAAACAGAAATCAGAGCGGTATCTATCAACGTAAGAACAAAAACTGCCTATTCTTCAGGAGAAGTTTCAATCGCTTTTTAAAGTTACTCAGTGTGTATAGTCTGAATTCATTGGGTAACTGATTGTAAAGTTTGGCAGCATTGTACGAAAAACATTTCGTATAAATTGAAGTGGAGTGAGGAGGAATTACAAGAAGGTGTCTATTACGTGTTCTGAGGTCATTCAATGCCGAAAAAGTATTCAATTTTCTATGCAGGTATTTAGGAGTTTTCGTTACAAGAACTTTATGTGTAATAGATAGTAAGTGAAGATTTCGAAGATCGTTCAACCTCAGCCAAACAGAGTTATCAGAGCTTATATGATCAAATTTCCGAATACCGGAGGAGAATCTAATACATGAGTTTTATATTCTTTGAAGACGATACTGATCAGATTTCAGGAGGGCAGGTCCGTAGACGCTATCACAATAAGAAAGTTTGGACAT
Organism: Gastrophysa polygoni; assembly: GCA_963576655.1. NCBI lineage: Eukaryota > Metazoa > Arthropoda > Insecta > Coleoptera > Chrysomelidae > Gastrophysa > Gastrophysa polygoni. The sequence continues at coordinate 10,323,539 of OY755090.1, forward strand.
TATCAATGTTTCGCATAAAGAAAGCTTCAAGTGCTTGGAAAGCAAGTGTCTGTGAGGAAAGAGTTGTTTGAGGATGTTGAAGGACGCTTGGCAAAGATGGCTGACATGTTTGGTGAATCTCAGCTCAGAGTCAATCCACAGTCCAAGATTTTTGCATTCCTTGACTATAGGCAAGATATCAAAACCGATTTTTATTTTCATATCTTCACGAGCACTGTCCACTTTCTTTCTCGACCCGAAGAACATGACCTGAGATTTTTTTGAATTCAAGCGTAAATTGTGCGCGGTGGAAAACTCGTATAATTTATTCAAATCTTTATTTATATTATTTTGTGTTTCGTTTACAAGTAAAGAATTAAAAGAGACATAGAGTTGAGTATCATCGGCGTAGTTATGAATTTTGGCATGTTCTATAATTTCAAAAAAATCAGAAATATATAAAGAGAACAATAGTGGCCCTAAAATAGACCCCTGGGGAACACCGTAACCAACCGGCAATGCATCTGACTCAATACCTTCCAAGACGACGCGCTGTGTACGATTGCATAGATAGTTTCGTATGAATTCTACTGCTCCGTTAGAAAAACCAAAGTATTTGAGTTTGTTACAAAGTGTCGAATGGTCAAGTGTATCGAAGGCCTTACTGTAATCCAATAAAACTAAACAGGAAACTTCACTATTATCCGCGGCCTTGAAAAGATCATCCGTGGTTGAAAAAAGAGCGGTAGTAGTGCTGTGTTCAGTGCGAAAACCAGATTGTACAGAAGTGATTATTTCATGTGCATATATGTAATCTGCCATTTGATCTTTCATGATCATTTCAAGGGCTTTGGAAAGGGAAGGCAGGATACTTATAGGTCTCAAGTCGGAGAGCTTAGTGGGAGAGTTGCATTTAGCCAGAGGAATAATCTTGGCGTGTTTCCATTTCGAGGGAAAGATGTTCATGTTAATCGCCGTATTGAAAATGAATGTTATATGTTTGATTAACTGGGACTGCACCAATTGTATCATACTAATGGAGATTTCGTCTGTTCCTACTGCGTTACTTTCTATTTTATTCAGATATTCATTTACCGTTTCTGAAGATATATTTTTGAAAGAGAAGACAGGACCATTAACTACACTTTTATATTTATCGAGAAGAGAAACGAGTGTTTTAGATTTTTCAGGATGCATTATACAATTAAAGTGACGATTAATTCTATTAACGTTTTTCAGTTGCTCTGGAAGACAAGGCGTTGCCTTCTGTCGAAGAATATCAAGTGACCTTAGCGTGTTATACATAACTTTAGAATTTTTCCTGTGCAGGACATGTTCGAGATATGCTTTTTTTTTGTACCTGCTGAAAGCTCTATCCCTGAGTCTTATCATTTCTTTAATATTGTAAGTTAGCCAAGGAGCTGGTGGTTTGGTGACTCTTATGGATCGGAAAGGAGCGTGTGTATTGAAAAGTGCGAGCAAACCGTGATTGAGGTAATCTAACATTTCATCCAGAGTTCCTAATTCGAAGATTATATTCCAGTTGTGAGATATCAAATGTTCATTGAATAGGGCCACGTCAAAAGTAGAAAAGTCACGGTAAGTTATAAACTTAGGTTGTCTTATAGATTTGTCACAGTCAATTTTACAACTTACTGCCAAATGATCTGATATTCCATTGATATCCAATACCTCGGTATTTAAAATATTTTCTGGATTCGAAACTAGTAAAACATCTATCAGAGTTTGACTTCGAAGAGTGATTCTCGTAGGTTCATTTACCAACTGAACCAAATCAAAAACCAAAATCATTCAACACTTGATGACATTTCAACTCCATAATTTTTGGTGATCAAAGTATCACAACAAGCATTTTGTTTCACCATTGGAAACTTCTTGACGAGCTGGAGATGATAGTCAACATAATACGATGATGTCGATAGGTATATGGATCCGTTTACCTATACAGGTGTTGGTTCTTCCAAATGGATAATCATCTAAATGTTGTTATCCACCCCCATTCCGCAACTGTCAATACATATACCTATTTTTTTCGCTTCAGAGGTATGAGATACAGCGTTGTAAGGTTAACTCTCATAATATCTTTGAATTCGGCACTTTCTTTGCACCAATCTTGTTGTCAGCAATAGGACTTTAATAAAGTTTGTACCTCGTCGTTCGTCACCTGACCCATTATTATATATGCATTACTCGTAGTATGTCTAAGGAAGCTACTCACACTTATTTATCACTTCATTTTGAAGACCATGTCCCTGTACGCCATGATGATGATTATATCGATGAGACACGAAATGCCAGTGGCAATCTAAATAATCATATACTCAATGGGTTCCTGCTGATGAAATCACAAAGTAAAGAAATAGGTATCTATTATTCATATTTTCATGATGTTATTTTGTACTGTTCTGAGGGATTAAGTACAGTTCTGAACACATATGACATATTCTACAATATTTAATTTCGAAGATATTGCTTGATTTCCTTGGGATGGTCGATATTATATCATTCGATATTCTATAGACTTCGAGGACATTTGAAAAATGTAAGAAGATGAGCCGAAAGAAATTGCACAGAGTGTGGAGTGGAATCATCACCATATGGTGTATATTTCAGATACCACCGCGTTAAATCGAATCATTTTTTTTTCTGATGTTCATTCAATGTGTTCGGAACTATAGTTCAAATCACGATAATACAATATGTGAAATCAAAAACTGATGAAAAAATCATGAGCTAACAAGTTGTTAAGATGAGTTTTACTGTTCCCTTTGGGAATTGACACAAAAAGGAGAATCTTTCGTACAAAATTCCCTGGAAGATATTCGATTTCTTACGACCTGAAACCATGAATGTTCTGTCAGAACATAGTATTATCATTCTGGCGAAATTTCAACCCTCAAGTCCTACCAAATGATAACTAACATCTCTCAAAAGAGTCATCGTCTTGCAAAAGAGAAATACGAATGTTCCTTGAAAAGGCAAGTGGAGATTCCTATCCACATTGAAAATATTGATCGGACTAACATATTTCGATAGACATTTTATTTCATTTTTCCACCCTGTATAGTGACAAATTATAGGTATGAGTATCTGTACGTGACATCTTTTGGATTATCGGCCATCCGCTGATTCAGTTCTCTCTTCTTTGGCCGTCACATTATAGCCAATGTCGTGATATCTGACGGGGTACGTTAATTGGGTTCCCTTATCCCACGAATACAATTCCTGTAAGAAACATAAAGGTCAGCGAGAATAAGGAATGAAGGTGAGATGAGGGTTTCTTTATCGCCCGCAATGAAAGTACGGCAAAGGGTCGTGCAATAATAATAAGGTCATTTCACCAAAGGAAATCTTCAACAAATCCACACTATTCTCTTATTGTTTCACAGGTTCTCTTCATCCAAGTAATATTCTCATATGTTAAGCCACTAGAAGTCAAATTATATCGCTCAAGAATTTTTCCAGAGAACCATCGTCTAAGGACTAGGGATAATTTTCAAAATATTGGTGAGCTCTAAAAAATTTCATATCAAATGGTATTCTCTAAGAAGATTTCACGGCAAGAAGAGGTTGGTATGAGATTTCGAGAATAATGAAACGATGTTGTATTCATTATTATTTGTTTGTAAGTCGTTTGTAAAATCTATGCTCTACGGTACCCAACGGTTAGGGTGCACTGGTGTTTCAGTACAACTCAAATTGGTGAATCTCATGTCTCATATTCTTCCTCAATACTGAGTTCAGTTCACTGAAATTGGTTACAATTGGTTTTGTTCAACACGTGAAATCTCAAAAAGCTTGGTTATATGATTACTTATTTTATTTTCTTCTTGTCTTTCAAAATTCATTTTAGATCGCGCAATGGTGATAATATTCAGTTGAGAACAAATTTCATAGGAATCAATCCGAAGGCAGCTTCTTCATTGACAAAATTCCAGCAAGGATTCTTTGTTAATTTATACCGTTAGTCGTTTCATCTGTAGTTTCAGTTTATACAGAGTGATGCAATCGGTAATGATTTCTCGGTAATTTTTTATCGAATCGTAAAGCAATGATTCAAGACATCTCAAAAACTCCTGCAGAATTCAATTCTGTGATCAAAATTATCGAAGGAATGTGATGAAGAATCGTTGACTCTGGGATTTTTGTATTCATTCATTTTCCTTATAATATATTCTCTTTCATGGAATATTAAAATATAATATGAAAATTCGTAATGAATATAACAGAAATAGAAAGAAATCATTCATCATCAAAGCATTCATCACAATAGAGTACACACAGTGTAGTTGGACGCAACTTATTGGACTAGTGAAGAAGATGTCTTTCCATTCAGGAAAATTATCAGGTCCTGAATGTAGAAGCAAGATGGAGATAATATCTTAGATTTTCTGAATGATGGCTCCAACAAGATTCAGTGGTGAGTTTTGTTTATAGTTCTATTGATTTCTTCAACGGAAAACACCCAAAAAGTCCCAGGTCCCCGGGTAGCTATAAAAATCTGGATCTAGGTACTCCAGATATAATAATATAATATAATATACGGAATGACTCGAAAAACTACATGGGCATGTGACAGTTCTGGATTAAACGAGAATGATACCGAAACTGACACTCGTTCACAAAAGCACTTGACGAAGACGTGATAGAATTTCGAACCAACATGATTTTTTCCTCAGAAGTAAGTTTTTTTATTTCATCTCAAAACGATCACTCTGTACAATATCTCACCTGATTTCTGGCGTTGTATCCCAGCATAGTGGTTTTCCTGAAAGGATTCGTGAAGGACAGATTAACGTCCAACAAGTTGTTCTTGTACAAATCGAAAGCGAAGCGAATCTTGCTGTTTCTGTCAGTAACACTATCGACAGCGTACAAAACGCCGCAAACAATGAACATCTCGCCTACTTTGTGATGTTCGAGACTGATGTTCCAGATATATTGGGCCTTCATTGTGTCTACATTCACCTACAGAAACGAAGAGAAGGAATGAAGCAGTGAAGTGAATCTTAAGACTACAGTCTGTTTGGAAAATAGAGAGAATAATTAATATATTCAATGCAAGTAATTTTTTTTTAAATTCTTGAAGAAAACTATATGGAATGTATCTTGTTATAGTATCATTTCTCTACGTATCGTGTTAAACGTATTTGAGCAATAGATATACATATATTGTTGAAAATCAAGATTGGATTGATATGCTCCATGAGATATTTTATATCGGATTTTCGACAAAAAGGTGTATACCTACGCCTAGATCGGATCTTCATACATTAATTCATTTCTTTCTCTACTTCCCAGAAAGAATCTAGTAGGATACGCAGTTGACACAACATACAGTACAGGATCGATTGAGTACATATCAAAGGAGATTGACTCATTTCGGGTCTAAAATTCATATAATTCATCATATGTATCTTATTTCATTCTCAAGATATTATTATTTATCGAATTGTAGTGTTCAGTGTAGTATATGAAAACAGCGAAAGTAGATCGATCAGATAAGAAGAAGAAAAAGTGTGACGTGATGGACAAGAGAAGTGACAGTTGGCGGTAATTAGTGGTTAGTTTATGAATGAAGATTTTGAAGGGAAGAGAGCACGCCATCCTCTCTATGTTCAGATTAATGAATGGAAGTTGTTTAGTTTGTGGTTCAGTTGCTTAGGAAGTTTACTGAGTTCTATACAAACGTACTCTATAACAATAATTTGTATCAAAAGGCTATTTGATAAATATCCTGGGACGCCTTTGGGATTATCGGATCTATATCATCAACATTCAAATCAGCCATCCACGACTGCGATCAAACTTCTCGAATTCTAGCGACTCAATTTCAATCCGAAGTAATTTCGAAAACATCACTACTACTTCAACTTTGCCCTGAAATATGCCAAGGAAATCACCTTCGTCACACAATGAGTACACAATATTAGGAACGTTTTGTATAGCGAGTAGGTATACCTTGTCATTTATATGGAGCCATTTCCACTGGAATTCATGGAGCAATATCTTTTGGATTGTAACGGGCTGCCAAATTTCTAAAATCCTGTCGATACACATTCTTGATTCATCGATATAAAATATGAGTGAAGGTCCGTATACAGGGTGAGTCGAAAATGTGTACCGAGCTTTCTGGGGGTGATAGACCATTGAAAAATAAGTGTAGTTTGATGATTAAACTCATGGCCCAAAATGCATATTAAGGGAGATATATCCTTCCAAAGTTGATAAAATTGAAATAATTTCTCCGCATAAATTCTGAACGATGAAAGCCACCTGATTGAAATTTTGTGCATGAATGTATGTTGTCAAAATACATTTTTTCGTCACAGTTCCACATTTCTGATATTGTTATAAAGGGTGTTTTCAGAGGGTGAGTCATGATTTTTTGTAGATTTTAGCTGGCGATAATGGATATTTGGTGAAAATCAATAATAATGCACATGATTCGAATATATTTCACAGTCGTGGGAAAAATAATAGTGTACATCTCGTTGGAAAGTGTATTTCTTCCACTCTTCACTATTCCGTACTTACCGCTATGCGGCTCATACTAAACGTCTACTAGTTCGAAATAATAAGGTGATATGACAAGTACTATATTACAGCTCGAGCGTGTTAGCCTTTTGTAGGTGTCTGAGTACCAAACGGTACACGAGTGGTCTGAGGAGAAGGGAATAGGTAGCTGGTCACGTAACTTTTTCAATTTGCAAAAATTTCTTCCTTAAAATGATGTCAAGTGATGTTTGCGGGAATATTGAAGTTCTTTGATGAAACTGATGGAATGACCAAAATTGCAAAATGGCTGCAATGGTGAGTACAACGTTCTCAGTATTTTTTTAGTGTCGTGTTGAACAAAGAACATCAGCCGCCACAAACTATTTCTTCGAGTTAACTCTAGGTATAATAATTTGTACATTCATTCCTTGTTCCATTGGTTGTCACGTGCAGAAAATGGTAACTTGCCGATCTAGTTAGGAGAATGCCATTTGCCTCATCGTAGAATCCTATTATTCTGTGTAATGTTTCTCACCATTCCCAATGCAATGAGAGTCCCAGGATCATAGATGGCATTTCGAAACAATTGTCCGGGAATAATGTGTGTTCGAGCATTGTTTGTTGGGGCAACGTGTGTCTCTGCAAACGGAATTGATGCCGACGTGCACCATTGTTGAAGTATGATTAGAGTTGGGACAGAGATATGTATTCTATATGGAACAGAATACGCGCTTCCATCAGGTCCGGCTGTCATGAAAGGCCGATTCAGATTCCGTGTTGGATTAGTGTTGTGACATTACGAATGAAAACGTATCACACGCGAACAGAAATTGGATTCTGCTAAGAAGAATGCGGATTTGATACGTCATTTTTGTCGTGAATCACAGGAAACGACCTTCACCACAACAAACAGGATGTTTCATACGAATATGTATTGCAATCAGATGGCACTACAGTAACGAGAAAAACATGTCAGAAATCGTATGACAATTCATTCATTTCGAAGAATTGTTTTTGACATCATCGTTAGTTTTGGCATTTTTTGGTATCATCGAATACTATGTGGTGAAAGGTATACGCAGCTGAATGAAGGGGGTTCATAGTTCAAAAAGGGCTACAATTTGAAAGACTGACTTAGGATAATGTTGATTTCTTGTTCCCTTCTGCCCACTTCATACGGAGTGAGAATTGGGAAGGAGACTGTCAAATGATCGTGCACATCAAAGTAGAAGTAGAGTAGAAACATGTCTTCGATCATTATTGTCATTATTTCAGTGAGGAATCTAATATAATATATTACTGAAGCTACATATTTCATTTAGTTTCATAACGAAATATAATTTAATACTCCATATTTAACTATTGGTATCGAAATATATTCACGAAACACAATATAGGCTGACAAAAATACCCAAAGTGCCGCAATCAATTTTCCCATTTCGAATAACAAAAAAGCAAATGGAGTAACTACTCAAGTAAAACAAGGAAGCACTAACTTCTAATAACTATGTGGCCTTGAAGTGTGACTCTAATGCCATATCTTCCAACGGCTTGATAATAATAAATTTGAAAAATGATGAACTGATCGGTATCATGCAAGCGTACTTTTATTCATCTGTTGACAACAGGGAAGGGAAACATATAATGTTCGAGGAACATCGTATTAACCAGCGGTGGAAGTAGTAATCGAGCATTTCGACACTACGCGAAGGAAGCTGAATGTTTGGAACGTCAGTTTGATGAAAAAATCGATTTGAAGTTCTTCTTAGTGTAGAAAGAACCCAAAGACTTCTACCCGATGAATTACTAATAACATTCGTGTTTCTAAACAATCCAAGCAAGCGATACTCATATTTCCTTATTCAGAAGAGCTATTATCATGTGCTATTTGAAGGTATCGCACAAATGTCTCACTGAGAGTTCATGGCATGGTCAATAAATAGCTTTAGATGTTTTTCATCAATCAGCCCGTATAGTTTTCATTCTTCTTCATTAACAAAAGAATCGACAATACAGCATAAGTAAATATTCTATGTTTTCCCCTCTAGTTCGATCCAGATGGCGCTATAATATTGGTTCATGAGAAAAAAAATCACTGAAAACTCAATTCTCCTATCCCTGATTTGACATGACTGATTCGCACGAGATTTGATTTCATTTAGTTGTCTATGGAATTGACAGTTTTCGAGAATCGAGTTGAATCTTGATCAAACTTGTCTAAATATGGGTGTATGAATGAGTTGAACAAAATCTATAAGATATACATTGTAATTTCGTTATATAATATCTTATCTGTATGTATATGATTGTATATCAGCGAGCTTCGAAATCAGGCGTAATAGCTCATAACGCCCTGAGGCATTATGGGTGTGTTCATATTTACCGTATCCAGAGTATCATAGAGTATCATAAATGGATAATAGGTGGAAAATAAAGAGTATGTTCAGCGATGCTGATGGATTCTTCTATTAATTCGAAAAACAAACTCTCAATTGTCGCATCAGTAATCATTGGTTGAATCTTAGTACGGTGTTTACGATACGTACTTTCATTACTGCAGTGTTGTTAGAATCTGGTACTCCAAATATCACCCAGAGGCCATTATCGTCCGTGCAGAAATCTACTGTGTTGTGTTGGTCCGAGTACAGTTTCGAAGTTCGGTTGCCTGAAGGAAGATCCAAGGATACCTGTGAGAATATGACAGATGAATAATGGAAGAATCAGTATGAAATTGGAGGACTATGTACATGTTATAGTTCAACTCATAACATATTCAAAATACTGTACCTACTTTCTCAAAAATTATCAAATGATATCACGTTCAGTTATCTATTGACAGATGAAGTTTATCATTCAGAACTCGAGAATCGTAACATATTATTTATTGGGTGACGACCAATCATATTCCTCCATTCCTCCAAGCGAACAAGTCACTAGGATGGTCAGGTGTAATAACAGGCTTTCAGACTTAAGCTGCATTTGATGCGCATGGATAGAGCCAATTCATATCATGCTCACGAAGTCAGTTGGATGCGCTGTGTTTTTTCTTTGATTCTATTCTTTCCATACAGTTTATTCCATAGTTGAACATACAAAACTCGAGTTCATTTCGATGATTCAGAATTGACAATGAGCAATAATGTCTTAACGTAATTATTGACTGTGATACATAACATTTTTCCTATTTTGTCAAATTATTTGTAGATGTCCAAAAGAAAGTATAGTTTTCTATTCGCGGATGGATTCGGAAAAAAAACATATGTACACTTTACTTACTAACCGTACTCTGGTTGTGCAGGTGATACTTTATAATTCTCCTGGTATCCTTAACATTGTAGAAGAAATAGCCATTGTATATCACTTGGGTATTACCGTCGAAAGGATGGTCCAACTGATACTTTCTGAAAGCAAACGAAAAAAAGAAAGCACGCTTCGTCAATATCGAGTAGAATAGAAGTGGAAACAAATCCATTATATTAAAAGTCTTCTTATTTACTTTGTAGGGGCATCTCTTCTATAAACAGTCTTATTCTCATACTCGTACAGTACTGTGGGTTCGTTCTCCTTCGTCAACCAAATTTTCGGTTCTTTATCACTGGGTAGTGTGGGGTCCCTCATCCAACACCCATAAGTTTCCACCGAAGATCGGAGATAGACAGGTTTTCCAACCGCGTAAAGAACACAATCTGAAACCGAAATAGTAGTTCTCGTAATGAGTCCGGAAAGGGCAATTCACAGGGCGTGTAAGCCAACTAAGTCAGATATGATTATTGATCTGCTTCGCGCAACAGTGATGACTACTACGTCAGCTGCTGGGAATCTACAAACGTACAAGTTCACCACACCTGCAACCGCAGTTGCAGTTGCTGCGACTCATTCAATAAATCCAGCTCCAGACTGACACCGAAGGCGAAACCTAAATGCCTTCAGTAGAGTCAGTCCCTTTCCAAATGATTCATAGATAGACAACTTTGTGATCCTAAAGAGCGCCGTGTTCAATACTGCATCTAATTTTCGTTCTGCTGGGATGGAAATACTTCGAATAATTTTCAACCTCAAATCTTCGTTCGTAGATAAAATCACATGACAAATAAAAAAGGATCAAAATCTTCTGATTGTATGAGCAATACATGCTTCATTCAATGCTTCAATGGGTGTATGATTATTTGCTGTTTTCGGAATCCAAGCATCATCAGCCTCCATGACCAATACTCTTCCATTTTCATTGCACCCCACATATCTCCATGAGTTTATCTACCTCTTACATGTAGACATGCCTATGATGAATATAAGACTAGTTGGGGTAAAATATGTGAGTCAAAGGAATATTGATTCCCAGTTTCTTTGTCATCTGCAGATCATGAAGCATTCGGATACAGATGAATTGTCCAATTATACCAGAATGACACTTGACTCATCCAATGATTTGAAGCTACCTAGTTCGAGATTCACAATGTCAGTACCTATCGACAGTATGATTATCAAGACTCATTGAGATTGCCACAGCAATTAAGTTCCTAGTTGATTTTTTCTTCAGTTTCTTGTGAAGCTGGCACTATACAGCATAAAATATCAGAATTGCACACACGCTTCGATAATCCATAGACGTATCGAACTGTGGAATAGTTTGAAACGGAAATACCTTCTCGCCCTCAAACTGCAGGAATTATAAAGAATCGAATGCCATAACGGGATTGGGAATGTCGGTCACGTCGAGGGTATTTGTTCGGCCAGGAATTATGGCTCGAGGTAGGTATTTAATGGTTTGGGAGTTCTCTACTCGATATATCATGGACGTCCGCGTGAAATATGGCCGTTATATAGATAAGTGCAGTTCATATTATATGTCCAACTTCTCCGAAATATGTTCTAGGTTCACATACGATATAGTAGTTCGAGATAGCCGATTCTCCATCCTTGCTGGTGGGCGTGGCCTATCTCCTAGAGGGCGTGGCATATCGTGAAACAGGGCTAATCTAAACGGGTTTCAAAAATCTCGAATTGAAATTTATTTTTCTCCCATAGAACAAGAAGATTACTTTGACACTGCCAAGTGTCAGAGTAACCCCAAGTGTGGGGTTTCTTCAAGAAGGCGAAGAGTGAACTATAGAATTGTTCCAACGTTGTTCTCTAGCTGTCGCAATAAAATTCGGATTGGCTTGATTTGTGATTTGTGAGAACTCTTTCTGATGACACTAAGTTTGTCGAGTTCCGCTGAATCAAAGTTGAGGCATAATTATTTCTTCATAGCGCTCTTCATCCTCCCGCCAATTATTCAAACAGCTAGAAAACCTTTTTCCAAATGGGATTGGTCGGAAACCGATTGGAAGTAATTTTGACATACTTTATAAATATATTTCGATGAAAATTCGTTTTTTTGAATTGCCGATTCGATCACGCTCTCTTGAGTCGCTCTACAAATTCTTAATTTATTTCCTGCGATTTCTCTAGGCCACTTCACTACACATGATACTATACATGATACTCGAGATACAGCCAGCGTGTTTTCTTTGTTTGTTATTTTTACTCATCTTCTTAGTTGCCGAAGCAACCCTCAGAAGCCCCGAAGGGATTGTGCGAGTGAAGGAGACGGGGATCTACATTGTACAGCGCATAAATAAACCAAAATCCAACAGCCAGACAGGAATCGAACCCTCGATCATCTCGACCACATGGCCGCTTTGGACATCCGGTACATCGAACATATATAACCAAATTCAAACATTTCATATTCATTTACAATCAAATTCTCATACGTATTGATAGAACTATCATAGGCTCTCAACCAGTCCGATAATAATTATTATTGGAATCAAAATCAACTTGAGCAACATAGCAATTACCTTAAGCAACGAAATAATAAACTGAAACGACGAATTTGAGCAACAATAGAAACAAGTTCGAAAGAATTTGTCTGTGTCCTCGCACACCACACTTTCTTTCCGTTTCTATGTAGAATTTTAGCCTCTCGTCTTTTCCTAAAACTCCTAGTTGTAGATATTTTTCTTTCCCACTTCTTTCTTTCACCCGCCGCCTGCGACCGAAGGTCATATGGAGTTTTGGCGCTCTGTTGAAGTAGCTCCAAAATTTGGCAAAGTTACCCTCGATATCAATATTACTGCGTTCCCCGAGAAGTATTGTTCCATGTGATCGTGAAGAGAAAAATATGACAGTTGACGAGGTTGAGATAAATCAACTCATCAACACGACAAATAAGTAATGCCAAATTACAACAAAATTATTTGAAACTTATTTACGAAGAACATCTTGAAAACGAAGAAAGTTAGGACATATGAACTTTCAGTCTTGAAATCCTCAAAAAAATCGTCTCTTGAATTTATTGTACATACTCAATTAACGCCCTGCATAGGAGTGTGAAAATAGGTTTACCGCACCAAACAAAATGTAAACCAAGTGACAAAATAATTATTTTTGTATCAAGTGTCTAAAATGAGTGTTTTTTCAATGGCACATGAAAGTGTTAATTCAATCGATAAGCTATCAAAAAAAGAATTCAGTACACGAAATACAAACAACATTTTTGTTCAACTGTGGGAATCTGCCTCCGTAACAGAAGAATATATAGAAGATAGTTCGAATATCAAAATATAGATTTCTACAAAATATTGAATCTTCTCCCAAACGAGTTGAAATATCTGTTGAAATTGTGGAAAAGAGTAATATTCGATATTTAAATATTGTTAAATATTTTGGCAGTGAAAAAAAGTATATATATATTCACGCATCAATAGAGATTCAGAAATTTCGAGTTTTTTGACAGTTGTACAAAAAAATAATGATGAAGAAAAAATAAAAAATTCCCATGATGATAGACATTGACCTTGCAGGGACTTCTGGTATGCGATGATCGATACGTGATGTACGTGTGAGTGTGTATGTGTATGGCCAATACACTCCATCACATTCTAGAATGATGATACGATGTGATAAATCTTCTGAATAAACCTGTAGTAACTCCACAAATGGTCATCCATATCCAATAAAAATTTCCGTGGTTTCTAATCGGTCGGCGAACTTTTTTCGTATTCCCGATAGAAAAAATTCCTTAACTTTGATATGAACCATATGAAAGCTTGCATCGACAGATCTGTTTAGTTTAGGTGTTCTGTCGTTCCTAGCCTATTCAATGAAACATTGAATTTTGATCATTTTTGCGACGTATAAGTTTATTAATCAACGAAAATTCAATTCATAGCAACGATCACCTCGACATTTCAAATGGAACCAGAAGTCATCGCTCATCACCTCTAGATCATAAAAAAGGTGAGAAAAGATTGCTAGTTCATCTTCTTGTTCTCTTATTCGACACAATCGGAAAAATGAATAATCAAAGATATCAACGGACTTCATTGAGTTTCTAGGGTTATTTTGTTCTTGTTACCGATTTCGTGGTCAGGTTCCTCTCCATTTCTATTCTAAGATCTTCTTTATTGTTGCTTTTGATCGAGTTGACACCAGGAGAACATGTGGCCTGTGTTTTGATAGAAAATTGGTTTGCTGGCCTCACTTTTGGAAATTCACGTTGAAAAAATCTATAAAATATCTAACATCACTCCGAATTCAGAATGCATCCACTCTGATGGCATACTGATATGCCATTTTTCTCTTTGAATTCTTAGATGAATCATCCTGTACATATGATCGTATTATGGAAGGAACCCGATAATTATCCCATCTCTTACGTCTCTTCAGCATGACATCATTTTCAATCAACTCACACAGGAAACTCCAGTAAAAACCCACGATTCCACTACCGGTATAGAAACCTCGTCTCGTCAATCGACTTGTGTACGTTTCATCAAAGCCGGTCTTCATCAAGGTCTGCTTAACGAGAAAAAAGAGGCTGGTATTTTCCTGATACTTCAGCATCCAGCAGACGCATAGCCTACGTTTCTCTCATCCGTCGGATTTTGTATTCATTTTACTTTCATAATAACTTATCGATCAGGACTTATTGGATTGAAGGGATTAAAGCGAACGCAACTGCTTTCTCAATAATAGAAATAATAACAGTGCTTATGAGAAAAGTTCCGAACTATTATTAATCTATAAGAAAATATACAAACTGAGGAAATGAGATAATATCACATAAGTTGTGGTTTGGAAAACTTCATTCAAATAACTGACGTTTTCATCATCTCGCATTTAAAACGATAGATAATATCAGGTCATACTCTTGATGATAGCTTTGACACAACTTGATACTTCTTTCTGATGTATTGAAAATAGTTGAATTTCTTAGAATAGTGCAAAAACGATACTTTGCACTGATGATTACTGAATCAATCTCCAAACAGTAACTATAGAAATTGCTCGAGTAACGACAGTATATTCGAATTAATAATGTACATCAGCGTTTGACAGCGAAAATCTGTTGCTGTGATGTTGCATATCAATTGGATCCTGAAGAATATATCGTATGCATACAGTTTTTGTTTATTTTCATTGCAGCTCTCGACTTTCTCTCCAGCTTCATGCCACAAAAAATGTACACTTTCTGCACTTGTAACACAAATTATCATTCCGAAGAAACATACACTTTTCTCTTCATATCACTAGAGGACACTTATGTATCACATTTCAATGGGGAATACCAGATATATCTATTCAGAATAATTCACAAGAAATAATACCACAAAGAAATTGAATCAGTCGATAGTACATAATATAATTTATTACATAATATATAGTTCGGCGACCATATTTCCGGGTGAAAAGAAAGCCAGCTCCAGGTGTCGCGAATCCTCAGTTTCACTAATAGAATATCTCGTATACTGGCAGTATTCATTAATAACTGAATACTGACCGTATTGCGCTATATCTGTAGCCATCCAAACAAGATTTCAGCGTGAAACTCCGAAAAGAAGGTCAAACCTATTTGGGATGTCCTCCGCTATCTTTCTGTCGGTCATTTTTAAGTTAGTTCGAAATAATTTTCGTCATTTTGTCAATACATGTTGTCGGCTGATCTTCAATTCGCGAAAGTATGATCGGGTGACAAACCTAATGAACTTCAGTGGTAGGAAATGTGCACATCCGTGAGATATCATCATCTGAACTTCATGCATAAGTTGCTGATGAATTCCACTCCTAAGTATATTGGATAAAAACTGATTGTCAGACACAATGTCCATCATATAAATGTTAGACACCATCTAACACTGACAATACTTCATTATAACTCGTCTCTCTTTACAAGGATGAGCTTCCTACCTTTAACTCAGTTATGTTGTGTAGATTGAAAGAGATCTCGAATGTAATTCAATTGCGTAAATCAGTTGAGAGAGGTTTATTGAATCAGTCACTGCACTTGGAATGGAACTGTAATGATGCCAAAGTTCCAGTATAGATAGTCCAGGAATCATTTGTTCATTGTGTACCCAGTAGGAATATTTCTATGAAAATAAGAAAATGAATACACCAACTGTAATGAATCAAGACTTATTTCAGTCAGTTGGACTGAGTATTGGTTCATTGGTTCAGAAGGTATATATTCAAAGTATATTATGAAAATCCTAAATTCAACAAGAAAATGGATGAGGTATTCTGATATAATCGAAATACTAGGAAGGAACAGTAGGAAACCAATATAAATTAGAAAAAAGCTGAGGCGAAAGAATATCGAGCCATTAGAATATTTGAGTCAGTTCATACTTCAAGTCCAGTACATGAAAAAGCGATATCTTAATCATGAAACTGATCACCAAAACCGTGTGCGATCAGTGCCTGTTTATATAACTTGCAGTATTGAAATTGTTTATGCTAAGAAATTTCAACATGACAAATCATATCATATCGTTTATATCGATATAGCCACGAATCAAGATAATTACTGAGGAATCGAGTTTCCAAGTTTTTTCTTATGAAAAACTTGCTGTAAATATAGAAATATCGACATTCAAAGCGAGTTCAGAGACAGAGGTCCCTGAGGACAGTTCAGAGACAGAGTTCACAATAGACAGTTTGCAGTCTAGTAGTTCCTCGGTTCATGTTAGTTCAAACCTCTAGATACAGAGAGAGTTTCGATTCATTTGAGTCGAGTAAAAAGTCATCCAGTAATGTCGGGATTCATCACAATAAATTGTAACCAATGTGTAAAAGCTTCAATTAGCTCGAGATCAAATTAAATCGAAGTGGAGTAAGAAGAAGTCAACAATGAGAGGAAGAAAAAATGCCCATACAAACATGTGAGAAATTCTATTCACCATTGCCACCTCTGCCTTTTGAGTTCTATATGCTATTGATAGATTTCATATGTATTCTGGTATAATGTCTCAATGTCTACAGCCACCATTCTTCCTCTTCCATAAATACTCACGAACCCTGTTAAAAAGTTCATTTTGCTGCAGCCCTGTAATGAGGGAGAAAAAGGGGTAGTATCACAAAACGTTCGAATATGCAGTATAACGAGAATGCATGCATAATCCATATCCATCATGCAGTATAAAGAACTTTCTATCTAAACTTCGCCTGGTGCCCTTACGTCTGATACCTCTTATTACCTAGTAATATTCCGTTGGGTATATGGAGATGAATTATCATTTGAATTCTACACGAAAAATAATCCACACAAATACATAATTATAATTGTAAATAATACGACCTAACCTAAGAGTGACATGCCAAGAGATGAAAATGAAGGTCCCAAATTCGTTTGGCCTACGACAAACATATTCATCCTATCACTCTCCGGATATACTAGTTCCACCTAGCAGAAAGTAGTCCATCCTGCCGCCCTTCAGATGTAACCACTAGCTTAACGTAGGCTCAACTAGTTGATCCTGAAATCGGGTTTGGCCACATGTCCATTGAGTTCTTTGGATTCCTTTTTGATGATGTCCACAAGATTCAATTCAAAACTTCGATTATCGTAAAACGAGCATCAATTATTTGAAAAGGAAACATTGTTACCTATATCACGCCATCTGGTAATTTGAGAAGATTGAGGTTTGTGCTTTCGATATGTTGTATGAAAAATTTTTCTCGATTTTCCCCGTGTCCGAATCTGAAATAGGATATTTGATTCCTCCCCAAGTTTTTCTATGTTATAATTCATTGGCAACATGATGCCACAGTTTTTGAAATTGAAAATCTGACATTGAATACGCCAAATCAAACGGAAACATTGATGATTATCTATAACGATGGAAATGAATGTTGTTTCTATTCAGAGCAACAGCAAAAAATCGATCAAAGCTGTCTCTGCTAGACCATGGGAAGTTCGTGGATTCTTTAGATAAATATATCCCCAATTCTTATTCTTGTTATCAACCAGATCTGGCCAGTTATTAGGTTGAGAATTGATGAAACTAAACTAATTATCATTTCGTCATACTTCCGAAATACGATGAAATGATTTTGAGGAAGAATATTCTAGTTAGGCCTGCAGAAGAAATGGAATGTGATCTAGGATTTAATCAGTCCGTACTATTGTAGAATGTTGAATAAAGGAATTATCATATAGACTCGCACGCAATATGCCAATCAATCAATATATAAGGAGATAGGGCATGATTCTCTCGAACTTCTCTTTCAGATTTCAATCTCTCATTGTTTCCGAGATCCCCATACTTGGACACACTCAACATGGTCTTGCTCTCATATGCGCTCACCTTTTGTTCTATTCGGGAACCCTTCGTAAGTGACGTTTTCGTTGAAAGGTTTCACTTCCCATCTGCTAATCAGGTCCACTAAAGACACTCCACTGGGAGTCGGGGGACACTTGATCGGTTCTGGGTCTTTCTCGCACTCTGGACACTGGATGGGGGGTCCGCAAAGATCCTCAAGCGATACTTTTTCAGGGGGTAGAACGCCGAAAATTGTTTCTTTACCACGTTCGACATATATTCGGGACGATTGCGGGATTTTAGGGTCGATTTCTGAAATAAATATGAAGTTTCAACTTTCACAAATACACATGGTGTTTCATTACTTATTGAAAATATATCAACTACACAATCAAATCACCAGATGTGTCACTTAAAAACTTTGATTCTCCAATACTTTCTACGTAAATATAGTACTCATGTCTTCATAGCGATAAAGTCATCATTTTTCGAGATATTTCAAGTTGAACATGGAGCTGTACAATCATTTTAATTCCAATGTGCAGAAATTATGTGAAATTTGCATCCGTATCTATGAATGTGAATCTGAATCTGAATGTTTCGATTCTAATGAAAAATGTCCAATGGACTTCAATGGTTCACTTCGATCTACAAAAAAAGCGTTCCTTTGAACGGTGAACAATTTCAAATTGTCACCTCAAATCAATGATAATTTCAAATAGACACAGATAGATCACTGTAGTTGGTGAGAGATGGAGTCTCATTTGATGCTATAACTATCAATATATTTTGTATGATATAGGGGCTCTTCTAGATTATCCGAGGAGACTACATGTGCAAGACGGAGACAGGTCGATATTTCAAATGATGCTCTAGCAAGAATTCTGAAATCTGCAATTCTTGTGGTGCTCATTGAAAAAAGACTCGAGCTTGTATATTCAACACGAAGGCAGATCACACAATGACTAATATGATATCAGGAACCCACGTACTATTTCTATGAAGTTGTCAATATCCATACTCGGTATCACCACCAACAGATGTCTCTCATGGAAGGCTATGGAGTTCAATTAGAACATTGATTCGAATTTGAATTGGTCAATGAGAACTTCTTCACAAAAACTTGGCTTTCTGTTCTGTGAAAAGAGATACTTTATACCCCAGAAACTTCTCACGATTCAAAAATTAGAAATCCGACCAGTCCTGGATTACTTTCCACATTTTTGGAATTCAGCTCTCAAACATACGCTAAAGCTGCTAGCTAACACGATGTTCATCAAACATTATGGGTTTTCATTTATTGCTGTCAAAATATAAAAAAGATTTTCTCCATGTCAGTGAAAAGAGGGGCGCGAAGAACTCTTCACACACACTATATCTATAATTCAAAGAGTGAATTCGAAAATTGAGCTTTTCCAATCATGCACTCACAAAGTAAACTGCTTCCTTGATAACTTCGCATTGGGAATTCCCGATATACCTTCCAAATGATTGTCTCAAGTTGAATGGACCATCTGTCAATTTTATTTGTTTTCATTATGCGTCTCATGGGAAGAGCTCACTTCCTAAATTTCGTTGTCATTCGTGAATATCCTTCCTGAAATTTACTCTTTATATCAAGTATATAGTAAGTTCAGGAGGCCAGTGTTCTATTTGGAAAAAAAAAGATTTGTTGGGACAGTTCACCTTCACTTATCACCCTGTATATCGACAGGAACAGCAAACTATTATTGTCCAAAGTTCTTCATGAGAGGAAGAAAACACAATTGAGTATCGCGTTTTCGAGTTTGAATATGCTCAATTGTGTCTTCATTCTTCTATCTTGAAGAGCATCCAGAACATCAATACTAGTTTGTCAACTCAAAATAATTTTGTATCATTACAAAGGACACTCAGTTTGGATAACCCTGTATACTTATACTCATATAGTCCCAATGCTTCTACAGGGACTCTCGAATTTATAATTTATTATTCAATAATTTCGTATTTGCCATTATAGTTTCACTTCAGTCACCAAATTCTGTTCAAGCACTCAGAAATCCCAACTATCAATAATTCGAGTTTGGCATTAACATGTTGTGACACACAGAGTTTCCTGATGACTTTTTTGAATGTTTGTTTTCCTTTCAATCTTCCAACTCATTCCTTTCCGAATGATGTAGATACCTTTTTTCAAAAAATCCAAACAAGCCTTGGGCTGCTTATAAACTCCACATTGTTGAAAAATATCGCTGACGCAAACATTCATGTGTTTGTTTAGACGACTTCAAAGAACCTCATCTCCCATTTCTTTCGAGACGCGTATTCATCGCAAATTGTAATCTCTACGCTGGAAATCTCATTTTTCAAAACAGAAAGTCGAATGTAAAGTCTTGACAAGCCACCAGACCCCGGCTTCCCTGACCCAAACTCGCGTAACTCGCAGAACAATATTTACTTTCCACTTAGCCGTCCATCTGGGAACTCGATTTCACTCGACGGGGCATCTGCAAATAGCTTTTACGGCTGCTACTGCTGTTCGGGTGTTTTTGCTCAGTTAAAATCTCGCCCTGCCTTGCTAGTGCATTGATTACTGAAACGGTATTTACCCCAATGGCTGGGAAAGTGAAGTCGGGAGCAAATTAGTGGCAAGCCGCTCGAATATATATTGTTTAACTACTAGGGATCAAGTAAAGACTTGAATGTATGGCTGATAATCAATCTATTGAACCTAATATTAACGAGAACCACGAAAGTTTGGAGTATATCCAATACCATGAAGCCTGCAGCTCCAGACATAGACGAACCGAATCGATGGATTTCAATTGAAGTTTGTAATACAAGAGTGGATACATGTCAACCATATCGTACTAAGAGTGTTGCAATGAATAGTTTTCCTCTGACTGGAATCACTTTTTTCCAATGTTTCATTTTCGCAGATTGTAGTTATTTCAGAGTGGAGTCTGAGCAAATTGGTGACAGGCCGTTTGAATGTCAGTCAACTACTAGGGTGTTTGACTTGACTCCAGGGCCCATAATCAATCTATTGAACATAGTCATCCCACGCGACACAAAAGTTCGAAGTATCAAAGGTATCAAATATTTTTCAATTTGACGTAACAAGATCAGATCAGATTACCACTAACCATTCATTTTGAACTCGCCCCGAGTGGTTTGTAACTCGTTCTTGCTGATACAGTAATACCTGTAGTTTAGGTCGGACTGCGTCACTCGAGTTATGTTCAGCTGCATCGTAGATCTGTATCCGTTCCTGTCCAGGGTGTTGTCTATCCTGTATTTGTCCCCGTTCTCCAACAAGCTTCCATCAGAACGCTCCCAGTATCTGAATGAGGATTCATTATTATTGCGTGCACATCGTGTTATGGTTATTAAACAGAAAGGAATGGCTCGAAAGTCATACTGGGACTGTCATCTCAAGGCAGATTTAGTGCCTATAAAACCAAATAATATGCTTCGTTTCGATTTATGACCTACTGAAAATTTCAGATACTCCCGATGTTTCCATCTTGTGAATGGTATCTTGTCATAGTTCACTGCAACCCCTTGCCTGGAAAATAAGATTTCTTCGGATTTTTGTATGGTTTTTAATGAACAGCTGAAAGTTTTGAGAAGAATCTTCCGATTCTATATACTAATTTATGGAGATTTGTATAGCGGATGGTTATTAAATACCTATTCTGATATCACAACGGAAATTATTGAAAAATACTAATGACTACTAACTAACTGAGGTCAGTATAATATGTAGACTGGAAAGCTGCATTGTTGATGACTTCGTTCGTAAGATCCAGTGAGAGTTATCGCTTCTTCTTCCCTTTCATCGTTTGAGTTCTGATATACATAATCGGATGCCGAGCTCACTTCAGTTTCTGTAACTGTATCGAGAAATTTACATATTCCTGTTCCTTTTCTGGCCACTTTGCTGGGGCGATACTTCATAGAGTAATGACCAGCTAGAAGATAAACTTCAATTGTTTTTTTTTTCAACGATGCTCAGCTGGCCGTTTCGCGAATTTGTCATTGGCCCGATTGTGTGCATATTTCAAGAAGTGTGGAATGGTATTGCCAAAATTACGTTTTGAGTTTATGGATGATTGTCAGTAATTCGGTCATTTCAAATGGTTTTGCCTCGAATGAAGAAGTTTGACTGATGTGACGAATTTATTTGATAGAAGTTGATAAGTTGTATGATCAGTCCATTCGTGAGTTAGATACTGAATGATTGGCTTTATATGACTTTTTTTAGTTTTGTGTCTGCATAGTTCCGACTGGAATAATCCTTGAGTAGAATATCGAGTATATTCTGTGTTCACCAAGAGGTCCACACCATATGGGGAGTTTTGCATCGAATGATTCATGAAGAGCTCAGAGAGATAAAATATGTCATGTGATATCTGACAGATGTCAAATGAAGCAATGTTCTTGTAGAATCGTCCAAATTTGGGTTCATCTAGATTATAGTAATAGGAGTTATGAGAATAAGTTGTTTCTAAAAGATTCTATATCGGTACGCGAATTTTCAGGTGAAAATGCGGATGAAAATACATTCAACCATGTTCCTAAAGAACTCATAATTTATGATTCATATCCGAAGCAAATACAAAACGACGGAAAGAGTGTTTCTCAGGTGTAGTGATTATTTAAAATCACGAATCAAGAATACACTATTTAAGTTGAAAGCCTAGAGTATATCAGCTGAAGAAGCAGAAAGAAACTTAGAAACCGAAACTTAAAGCCGAAACTGTTAAAACTGTAAGAGGGAAAGGATCATTGCATCGGTCGATTACAAGAAAATTGCATTGTTATCAGACGCTTCTGCAAGGAGAAAGAGAAGCAAGCTATGCAACTCTCACATAATTTATCCATTAGAGTTAGACATCTCACCATGATCACAAACCAAACCAAAAAACTGTTCAACAGTATTCTGTTTTCGTTTTATGGGTTGCATGCAAGTTATTGTCAAATGTTGAGTAGAGCTGTACGTGATACTAATTGACGTACATTACTTCAACCAAGGATTTACTGAAATGCTTAGTGGGATCTAGTTATGTGTGACGAATTCTAGAATTGTCTGAAGATCATAGTTGAAACTGTTATTTCTCAAAAAGATCGGGTTTCAATTTTAATCGGTGTTTTACACTCAGACACATACAGACTTAATTTACTAATTTCTGTTTCCCATATGGTGCGGACTCTTTGATAATCAGTGTATCCCATCTGGTAATAGATATTGGGGTCCATCATCCTCAATTTTTTGGTCGTTTATCTTCCTCCGGATCTCGTCATGCCGCCCTCACTCCCTCGTCTATATCCGCTCGATCACCATCGCTCGGAGCCATAAACGTTGACGGATAGACTCACCTCAAGGGCTCAGGGAAGGCCTCCGTTTCGCATTCTAGCACCGCCGCCGATCCGTTAGCCACCCCCACCAGTTGGTTGGAGATCCTTATGAGCGGCGGAACTACACCAGGAGAAAAACCCTTCAGAATCTCTAACAATGTGGAAGATTGATCGATTCGAGGAGTTCGAGATGCATTAACATAATTTCGAGGTACACCTGGGGCGCTACTCTTGACATCGTTCGCAACGGTGCGTATTCGCAAGCCTGGTCTGTTTGTGAACAATTTCTGAGAATGCTAATCTCGATCGTCCTTCGCGAACTCATACGAACGATATTATTCGTGTTTCCAAATACACTCGACAACAGCTCAATTCATGTCATTTGACGTTGCAAACGTCAATCTCGAGTACATCCACATCATGCTCGTAATGTTGCCGAAAAAACTGTAGGAAAATATTGATTCAATGATTGTATATATTATGAACCGCACTATTATAAAATGACTTCTGAAATCAATGGCACACCTCCTGATGAGGAAAGACACAAAATGCATCGATTGAACAGAAGCATCTACTGTTAGGATTTTTGAGAAGGCACGCATAGAATTTGCATCAACAAACTCCACTCGGAACACGCATGATCACACACCCTACGAATGATCAAGAATGCCAAAAGCAAATATCATTCGCTAAATCATAAGGTGCGCACGACTATGAAAGATGCAAACGGTCAAGAATAGTGCCACCATTCTTCATCTACAAGAATCGGTTTCATATCGAGCATATACCTCCCAGCTGAAATGTCCCCCCTGCGAAAATTCAACCGCTGATCGAATGACTTGAAATTTGGTCACTCCGTATATTTGATGATGTTAACTGGGAATATGCTATCAAATAAATCGCATGTATTCAGGGTCACACCTCGTTCACCTAAGTAAGCTTCAACTTTCTCATTCGAATAGGAACAGCCAGTACATTATTTTTGATAATTAGATGGGATTTTTTCGAACGACTCAGTACGAGATGAGATATAAAATAGAAGGACCCAATCAAGAATGAACGATAACTTCATTTTATTTAATGAAAAGATCTTTTTTGCAAACATTTCCCAGCCATTCATAATTGGCGACCCATGAACCTGTTCTTCAAAATAGATACACAAATAAAAATCGAGTCATCGATATTTTTTCAACACCATTGACGAAGATAAGCCTTGTCGAATGTGTAGCTATGTGCAGGAGACCCATCTTGTTGGAAAAATATATTGGCGTGCATAATGACAGGAAAATCTCCCAGATACCCGTTTAGTAGGCATTCAGTGAGGAATGTAGGTATCTTTCACCACAATTCGAGTCTTTTTCAAAAAATTATGGACTGACATTTGAGTGATTTTCCGCTATAACGAATAAAATGCTGTTATCAAGTTAGCTGTACGTTAGAGTTTTGGTTGAAGTAATTAGATAGGCAAATAGGCAGAATAGCTCCACCAGCGTTCTGTACATCGTTGTCACGATGAAGCAGTCTGTCAATATTGAACAGATATTGCATTTACCTGTGATCCAATCAGAGAATCTAACACTTATGTCATCATCTCCGAGAATCAGTTCTTGTACCATCGGTTACGCCGAATGTTATTGGGGATGATGTGGTCGATCAGGATATCTCCTTCGACATTATTGTGCAGCATCTTTCGCCATTTGTCATTCCAAATATATAGAGTGAATATATCTTTCGATATAAATATACAGGACCATTTCTGATACAAATTGTCATTTATCATTCCTAACTCTGCATAGTTCAGTCTCAGTGTAAATGAAACTCACAGTCCATTCCATTCTTTATTCAACGATACATCATAATATGTAGTTGTGAAGATAGTTAATCGAGTAAATTGAATTCGTTAGTGGGTAGATTGAAAATTCGATGTTCTATGGCCTGCACGTTCTTCAGATTTCACGCCACTGGACTTTTTCTAATGGGGATATTTGAAACGAGTTGTCTTCGAAACTCATGTATGAATATTGGAGATTTAACCGAGAACATTTCTGAGGCTTTTAATACCGTTACTCCAGAAATGATTAGAACTTCCTGAACTCGCGCGCTGATTCGGCAACTTGATGCATGTATTTCTGTATAGTATGATGTATTATTAAGAATACAGATAATCTTATAAATTAATATTCCATTTGTATTTTTATTTGCCATAATTTTGGATGCCATTCTAGCTACCATGATACATCATTGAATGAGAAATGAAATGGACTGTAAGCTGAACCAAAACAAACATGGGGGTGCAATTTGAAGAACCAAAGTTAGGGGTGATTTCTCGGGGGTTGTTTGTCAGGAGATGAATTTTCCTATGCTGCAACGAGCTTATGGTCTCCTATGACACGTATTTTTTCAATTTCCTCTCCAAATAAATACAACTTTTGTTGAATAAATGTCGCTGAGCTCTTCTTGAACATGAAATAATATACTGGGTGTGGCTGTTTCAATAACAAAGTCAAGGTGCCCTTTGCTGTGACCCTGTATACAAACGATATTCAGCATCGGGTCAGCATCATCAAATATACTATGTGATAAGTCATTCGATGGAGCAGCTGAATTTTTATAGTGGGAAACATTTCAGCTGGGACATGGTGTAAATTATTCGAAGAAAGCATTTCACACTCTTGGAAAAAAAAGGACGAACAAAGTTCGATTTACATAAGAGTAAATATCACGTTAGAGGAATATAATATTCTGTCCTTTATGTCTCAATATCTCACATATCATTCGGTTCATTGTGAACCATTTCAGGATGTCAGAGAAAAGAGGTCAATCTAATTACGTTACATTTTTGCAATATGTGCATGATTGTTCAACAGAAAGAGGGTAACCATGTTGCGTTCCATCATTGGCCATTAACCTCTCATATAATGATCCAAGTTTATTACAAACATCGACCAAGTGAAATGGGTCAATATTCTGAGAGTGATAGAAGCGCGTTATAGTCACTTTAAATTAATAATAATACTTCGCTGGTAACGATTAGATAATCCCTTACATGTATCGAAAAGACAAGAACTGATTTCGATTTTTCTTGATGTGTCGATACCAAAACAATTCATGGATTATTCATCCTAATAGCTCGATTTTTACAGGTCAGCAAACGTTGTTAAGTCAACTAATGGAGTTTGGTTCTGATCGGAGAAAGAATAATATCTTCAAATGCATAGAATTATCTTTCAGATCATCTTTTCATCATGTTTTCAATGCTATTTGAACGAAAATATAAAACTCAATTTTGATCATGAAACCTTCATGGATAGAACGAACACCTATGATAATATATTATGGTACATTGTTTTATAATTTACATCGTGTTTGAAAGTGAATCTGTCCCTGAATGAAATATTTCTATGATATTTCTCGTGTATTATTTGGGTTGTGTGCCAAAATTCACCTCATTATTCGTCGAATTGAATTATAACTGAAATAATATATAACTGAAACTTTCCTCTGATTTGACCAATCCTCTATATCTAGCAGTTTACGAGATCTCAAATGGTGAGATAGTCGGCGAAGTTTAGTCCCTGAGTCAAACTGTGAACGTTGTATTTGTTTTTGTATTTGATATAATAAATTAGTGCAGCGTTTGAACCAAATGAGAAAATAAATATATTCATTGCCCAATCTTGAGTGATCATCACGTGACATTTAATGTTCAACATTTGAACCTCAAAGTTATTTGATATGGCTATACAGAGTATAACTTGAATGTCATCAATTTCAGGTGGTGATTTCTTTTTATAATTCATGAAAAAAGTTCATATAAACGAGCATACTAACTTGGTCCGTTTTCGAGTAATGAAAAATCGTTTTTTCATGAATTATTCAAAATTTTTTCGCCGATTTTGATTGAACTTCGTGTGTATTCTAATTGTAATACTATGCTTCAGTGGTGTCACAGAGTGTAACCTGATTGATATATACGATAATAAATATTGTACGCTGATGCTTTCGCTGAGTTTTGATATTAATTGAAATTAATAGCTAAACAGTGGCGTAGAAATGGGGAATTGCAAACATACCTAGTTTCATCAAAATCGGCGAAACTCGGAAACGAAGCAAGTTAGGACACACGTTTATATGAACTTTTTTTCATAATAAGACGAGAAATCACTTCCTGAAATTATTAACATCATTTGAGTTATACACTGTATAACGCTTCCTGAAATATTTGCAATCATTGTTTATTGAGCGAATATGCAGCCAATATATACACATAAAGTTTCAATTAGTGAAGGAATCGATATTTACTCACAATGAACTTCGACCAGAAACGTCTGGTTAGCCTGCGGCGGAATCCCATTATCAGCTATGCACATGTAAGTTCCCATGTGATCCCGAGTGATCTGGGTCAGATTAAGTGCGGGACCGGTCACCTGGATGTCTGAAACAACAACGACAGCGCATTTTTATTCCGAGTCCTTCAAGTCGGATTTTTGCCGGCTTATGGAGATTCTTTTCGAAGTGAGACAGCGTTGCCAGATCAGTTTTCAGCTCCACCGCAGGAAAAATGATAGATCATTTCCAAATGATACTTCTATCTAAAGAAATTAGTACAACAGAACAAGAAATGAATTCAATTTAGTTATTTTTATACGTGTCAATGGTATGCCATTCGAACTCATCTGCAATTTCCAATTGGAAAATTCACCTTATTTGAACTGCGAAGCAATCGACATATCTAAATTCATTATCGTCTGTAGATCGTAGAGGTAGTATGTTCATTCTTTCACGAATTCATCTTAAATGCATCTAAATGATAAATTCCAAATGCAGGTGCATTTTCGAGAGGATCATTGATATCCTCACTACAAATATATTGCAACGATCATTATACTTTCTATTCCCATTTATAGAAACGAGGAGAGAGAATCCCATTGGAATGTTCAATGGTAAACCGATTCACTGATGGAACCGAACTCTGCCTTTTGTTCTTAACCTTATATTGTAATCCACTATTGTTATGTAATTTGAGTTGAGGACAATAAAAACTATCAATTTTATTATAATTGATAATAAGAAATCAATTATATTCGATTCGATTTGCATATGATGAAGTTGGCAATACCGAGAGATCAACCAAGTGGAATGCGTCAGTATATGTTTTGAAATACTTCATTACTCAGCGGTTTATTTTTGATGTGTCATTTTGAAAATTATCCATGAGTTTACTCTGATTGCTCTGAAATTTTGAGGCACTTTCTCCGATACTTTCTCTCATACCAATACACCATTTCGTTCTTAGTATTCCTATGTGAATCATGCTATCTGGTGATATAATAGGAAAATATTGAGATGAGTTGGGCTAATTACGGAAATGTCAGAGAAATACAAGATACCCGGTGTGAAAATCAAAATTTGAAGTCATTACTGGCGGAACTGGAAAAACCTAGCAACAATTCATAAATGCATAATTGCCTCAATTCATATCACGTGGACATCTGGTATATGAATATATTCAATATTGTAACACCTGGAAAAATATACAGAGACAACGTAGAGATACGTAGAATCTATCATTCTACGTATTGTACGTAACAATTTATATGGAGAGTCGTTTGATCTCAGAGTATTTGACACCATAAAGTACGCAGAAAATAAAAACTAAGATAATATTGAAAAATTCTGGAAATTCGCTCGGTATTTATCAAACGAATGAAAATATTGATTTCATCATTCCGAGTTTCTTCCAATTGTGTCCACCCTGTACCTCAGCAGTGGGTAGTTGGCACCAATATGATGATTTGATGATAGAATGACAACTTAGCACGATAGCACAGCATCATCAACAGCATTTACAGCATCTTGCATATTCTCTTCTCGTTTGTGAAGATGATAATAAAGAATGAAATAATTATTTCAATATATTTGTAGTATATACACTACGGTAAAAAAATCTGTCCCAAAATTGCACTGGCCTTTTGGAGAGATATTAATAGTCAAGAACGCTTTTTTCGAAAATTTTGAAGACTCATTTCACAAATATTTTGCCTGCCTATATTTGACACCTTATTCAGATGAATATTATATTTCTTATTTTATTTCCAGAAAAGGGAAGAGACAGCTCTTGAATCAGCAGTTTAAAAATTATTTCGAATATTTCAAAAATTGAGTTGACCTCCAACCAAGAGTGGTAAATCGTAAATCCAGATGTAAGGCACTGGATCTACTACTGAAACAGCAGACCTGGCAACTCCAGTTCGAAGCGAGTAGTATATTCACCTTGCCACGCCCCTCTGTTGATCGGTCTGTTGTCCATCCTCTGCCACGTGATGTGAGGGGTCGGAACTCCCGCGGCCGAACAAGGCAGTCGGACGTGATCTCCCTCTCGGACGATGTACGGCCCCATAGGACCCGAGTAGGATCCTGTAACAGAAAGAGATTTGAGCGAATTGATTCAATGTTGAATTATAATTATTGAAGCGATATCAGGTATTGAGGAATTGAGCACTCGCAAAATCTACACAGACATTAGAATTAAATACTGCATTTCTGAAATGACTTATCCTAATCGCTGTCGCAAGTTGGCATTCATGTTCCTGTTAGAATGGCCAGGAAAGGTCAGACTCAAACTGATCAAACTGATCTCCATTTATGCATCTATGGGAAATATTCTCTGTTTTCTAGAATAATACGTAATGCTAAGGCAAGTGAGCGAAATTAGTGTATGAAAGTGAAAAACGCATGTAACATAGATAGCCATGACTTTTTTTCAATCAATATATTGATACATATTTTATTTATGTATGCATCATACTTCATATATTATAGTTTCTGAGTTCAATTTGAATTAGATTCATGCTCCATTTCTCCCCTCCTTCAAATGAGAAAATGAATGAATCAATTTATGTAATGAATGAAAAGACAAGATGGAAGAAGAAGTAATATCTATTCATTGTGAATTTTTCCATAATAATAACTAGTATAACTCAAACAATGCCGGATCTGAGTCTCAACAAATTCAAATCAGACCATCTGGCATCTCCTGAAATTTCTTTTCAAACATTTTTCTTCGAAAATCATGACCTATAAAACTGCTGATATCTTCGAGTTCCGAGATACTATGGTATCAAAGTTTGGTTTGGATTCAGGTATTACTTTGAGGCTCCCAACAGTCAAGCCTTAATCTCCGTCACTTGAATACAGGATGATTCACAAATTACGAGTATTTTGTCTTGATAAAGCGACGGTTTGAATGGAACAGATCAGAATCGATTTCCTAACTGCTCTCGAATGTTCCCTATACGTATCTGTAACCGTTTTCGAAATAAATATGAATTTGATTTTCCACTTCATAAATCATAGTTACTGATTAGAAATTATGATATCCACGAGTTCAGAAATACTACGGTTACTTCATTTACTGAAAGCTGCGTGAGTGAGATATGTTATGAAAACTATAGAGATGAAATAGACTATAGAGATGTCAGAGAGTCTTCGTAAACTTCTCCTTCATTTTATCGCACTCTATAGTATTATTGCATTCTTTTTATGTGATTTTATGAATTTGGAGAAAAATGGAAGGTGACAGAAGCAAAACTTAATGAATACAATGTGAGAAGTGAAAGTGGATGGGTATCTAGGTCACTAAGTTCTGAATTGACACATTTTCTTTCTTATTTCGAATGATGTATGACAAATAGAGCTGCACATTGTTCCTTACTCAAGAAGAAGGTATATCAATGTGATTTTGATGGAATGCTAGGAACATTATTGACGAAAACTAAAAAATCATGCACATGCACGGTATATTTAATGTTCTAGATGTTTATATATCTATGACAGCTGGGCCTTTCAAACCATATCTGGAATCAGAATGACTTACAGTTACATGATTTATGAAAGCAGTTTGTTCTGATTTGAGAAAATATAAGAACTATTCATAATCCTCAGTACCTTAATATAGGGAGAACAAATAAAAAAATATCGTTCTGTAGTTACATCTCCTTATATTCTTAAATTTTTCAGAGAGTTATTGAAATGTTATAGATAATGAATGTCGTTTGCATGTAGGTATAGGTGAAGGAATGAATTTAGATTCTTCCTAATATCATTCTGGATATGTGGAATAAACTGAATATAAACCTTTCATTCTGTAGTAGTCGCAATTTATTAGTTGAATCAAAAGTGAATTGAAGAATACCTGTATATTACTAAATTTATCAGCACAGAATAGATCAACTCAGTGATAAAAATACATTATGTAAGACTCTTCCAAATGCAAGAAATGTCTGATGATCTAAACATGCATTGATCTAAAACCGTCTGTACAATCTTCCAGTAGAAGGCAGACTGATATATCCGCTTCATTTAACCTGTCCATCCTTGCAGACAGTTATCTCCAACCAGAAGTCCTGTGAGTATTGAAACAAAACGACTCGAGCGGAAATGATATTACTGATGAGGAATCCACGTCAGGTCGAATAATAAGTGAAGAAATATATAGGACTAAATCTTTTTGTGGAAATAGTAATGAATTATGCCATACTGAATTGTCAAAACACCAGATCACAGTTCAGTATTATTTATACTTTGACCACAGATTACCTGTGATCTGTGCTTTGACTAGATGAATATAGCCGATACGTCACACTTCCTTCTATAGACGAATCGTCATGTTATTTTCATGAAATTGTTGTTCAATGGAGTCTTCAAATACGCAAATTTTATTTTTTCGATATCGCTATTACTTGACTGTCAATAACTGATCTTGTTTGTTCAACCACACATTCAAAAATTACAGATTTGAATTTTACGCACCCACATAGATTGAGAATAGAGAAGATTCACTCGTTTTGGACATGTTGACTTCTGGGTTGACTAGTTCGAAAATCATATTTGATTTCGCGCTGAATACAAGGTGTGTCTACATGAGTTGAAGCCATATATTGATAGAGAACTTGAAGTAGCATGAATCTGAACATTCGTGGTGGCAGTGAAGGAAGCATATAAAATCTACCTGAAATATTTTTGTAATTGCGAAACTTCCGGTTCTTCCAGAAGTGATATCATCTTTGTTTTATTGAATGAGACACTCTGTATTTCACGAATGTTTGTGAGTTGTGAGAATGTGACAGTGACTCATGTGACTGAAAGTTTTCAGTGATATGCAGTTACTCGATTAGAAATACTGAAGTTTGAACGGATCACTCAACATAATCACAACTACTGAATAATTAACAGAAAGTGAATGCGAACTATTGAAAATCTCCCTTTTTTTTAATTGGGCAAAATATGAAAAAGAGTTTGTGTAAACATTTGTCTGAGAACGATTTGTTTCGAAGATTCAACTTCAAATAAAAACTATTTTCTAATATTTTCTTCTGAATGTGGCTTTAATCTATTTTGGTTTGATCGGCTTGTGCTGCACAGATTTTTCAAATGTTACTGTTTTTCTCTTAACAGATGAAGATACATGCATAGGTTTGGTTTCTTCTTCATTTCACAGGAACATTGGAAAATAATCATTTTTATTTGAACATTTCCATTTTCTTCGAGAAATAATTCATCCTCAAACAAATAAATGGTACGTCTTTTTGGAATGAAACCTCAACGCCATTCCTCGACGAACAAAAGAAAGTTTCTAATCAGAATAACGCAGGACCGTTCTCGGAAAATAATTACATGTCTATCTCTGTGAGATTTCTTGAGCAATCTACGTTCCCAGCTAATCGCTACTATCGACAGCATCTCTATAGAATAGACTCTAGGTTCAACATCTCGTAGTGTTGTGCCATCACGGACCTGCATAGATTAGCCATTCACAACTGGCTAAGTGACTGGCATCAGAAATGAGGGAGCTGAAAAGAATTCCTGAATAATTTATCGCGCGAACAAAATAAGACGTTTACCCCTCTATACTACAAACTGCGTAGCATCAGCCCCGAGGGTCACGTTTGAAACCAGACTCTGCGACAGCATTCGCAATATTCATATTGAGAATTCTGCGACCTCATCAGTTCATATCTGCAGTTCCAGAATGAGGTCGAAACGATATAAAAACATTGTAGGCACAGAGTGTTTGAGAGATACGGAAGAAAACTGAAAAGGTGTATATGGTCAAATCGGGTCTCACACATATCACCTATTCACTTTTTTATTCACAGTTTTATAGGAATCAACATGTTTAACCAACGAATAGCTAGTCATTCTTCTTTTTGAATACTTTTGAATACGATATTGATAACAATTCATTAATAGACTAGAAATGAAACTACCAGAACAAATATGTTTTTTCTCAACTAGTAGGTAACTGGAACGAAAAAGTGAACGTACAGATCTGTATACTCACTCATATTTGGAAGATATTGAGAATCCGAATATGGGGAATCTTAATGAAAATAATGAATAATTGAATCTGATGCACAACAGGCCAAGATTCAGCATGAAATACAGAATGATATCATTTCTACTGAAATTCCATAAAGCTCTCTCAATGCCCTGAAATCTCAATAATCATCCCATATAACCCCAAAATGATATCATGATACGAGAGGCTTAATGGAAAACAGTGCTCTACCGAGCTCAATCGAAATTGCGGTTATTGGAAAAACCTCTGTAATAATTCTCCACGAAAATTAATGTCGTAAATTCCGCTGAAGCTCGGCATATTTTGACTTCCGCAGACCTAATAATTCGATTTCGATAACAGATCGTTCTTTATGGAGGCCTTAATTCATTTTGCTTGTCGAATGCAGGTTTTAATATGAATCAAAGGGCGCAAAAAACTGATTTGATTTCCAGTTCCAGTATACAACATCATTGCAAGTTGTAACGAATAAACCAGGATCATTAATAATTATCTCCATCAAAATTTGCGAGGAATATCTGAATAATTTGGTATTGATATTTGAGAGTTTTGTTGGGATTCAACTTGAGTCCCAAACGGTGTCTTGAGTCAAACGGTACATGGTGTAGGAAATGAACTTCAATAATGAATAATAGTGAAATCTTTTTTTTTTACTTTTCTTTACAATATCACAATATTAATATTATTATTAATATTATTATCATTTCAAGAGTAACCGAAAAGTTATTTTTCATTCTCTATGATAGGGTCATGTTGAATATACAATGAGACGTTTCGTCTTCCAGTGGCAACTATCAATTTTTTTTCTTGATACGGACCTGTATTTTTTATATTATCTCTTATTCTATTGGTAAACCTAAATGCTATCACATATTACTCAACTCATGAAAAAGATTCAATAAAAATTATAAATGAAAGAATCATTTTCTTTTCAAATATCTGACAAATTATTATTTGAGTGTATCAACTGAAATCGAATGAGAATTGCTGTGAGAACATGTATTTCAGTTTTTATTCGTCCTCTTGAGAGGATGCTGCGTGTACATATATGTTGTATTCAGTTGAATTATAATATCATATATCATAAAATGAAATATTATATTATGTATTACGTATTATGTATATCTACACTCACCAAATTTCGATGCCATATTTTTACAGTGCCCATTCTCAACCATTATCCTCAATATTACAATCTCATTCTGCACAAACATTGTTTTTTTTTTTTTCATGAATGTAATATAATATAATATAATATGATTCATTATATATTATATCATTAGTGGCGTTTGGATGAGTATTATGTCATTTGAAAGTCACCTAATGCTCGGGTGATATTCAGAATTTTTCGGATATTCAAGGATAATGACCAATGTAGTAGATGCCTCAACTTGAAAAAAAAATGGCGTCTGTGATCATGAAGTTACCTATGCTCGACCTGTTTGCTCCAAAACACGCGCTTGAATTGATTCCACAAAATGGACCCATTCAAAATCCGTCGTTCAAGTTTCGAGTCATCCGATATTTTTCTGAAACATATTCTATGTGTGTGAACAGTAGTAGAGGTAGCAGGATTCTAAGTCGACTGTCCATCTACTGCTCTACTTGAAAATTGAGATTTTTCTGTATGGCATAATCTGCATTTGCTATTTGAGTTCCTCGATATATTCTTATATGTTCTCTGCCGGTAATTGAAATCATTTTTTGTATAGTTCATAAAAATGATTATTGTTACAGTATTGTAATGCACAGGATCACTGAAAAGTTCCATCAATTCTACACGCGGTAGCTCTTTTCATTATTCGAATCTATGTCATAAATAACATTTTCAATTTCGTAATATTTAGAGACTTGAAGGTTTCACTGCGATGATTGTAATCACTCGAGTCACAGTTGAATCAATAGTATTCTGTATACTTTGCTCGAGTATTATTCTCTCAATATCCATCCACCTTCATCGCTTTCTGAATCCGCACTGAGCAACTAACACTTAAACAGGCCTAAACGAGCATATTGGCACATAAACCCAGTGTCTTAACGAACAGTGTGAGTGTGAAGGTAGTATATTTCATTCTGGTGGATTGAATTTTCACACCTGAAATATTTTGTGTAAACCAAAATCTCTCTTGAAATCTTTTTCACGGTCTAGACACATGAATGAGTCTGATAAATCATTCACCGATTGAATACCAAGGGAGCAAAGTGTCACTTTCAGCAGAATGGAGCAAAAACTTTCCTTCGTTCAAAGTTGAAATGCGAAGGATGATGCTATTTTCTGAGACGATGGCAAACAAATACGTTTTTGTGTTAAACTTCTGGAGTCTAGATATTTATATCCAATTTATTTCACATATAAATATAAAAGCTAATCGATATTTTTTCATCGTCGATAATCTCATGTTCAATGAGGCGTATAGGAGCACAATAAATCGGAAGCTCGCGTGCAGTATCCTCACATTTTTCATTGTAGAAAATAATATTCATCGACTATTATTCTCCAGCATTTTCCCGGATGTCTGAAACGAGTTCGCGTGTGATAGGGAAGTCTGGGTGATGGGCTGAGATATATCGACAATACTAAATTGGAACTTGTCGGTGACATCTCGATATGGGATTTTATCGATGCCTCGCTGATGACTAAATACGTAAATCCTACTAGATGGATAAAAGTCAGTGGCGGTTCCACAAAAGTAACCGGCTGAACTTACCCGAATCATTTATGCTCTTGCTTTGAATTCCCCATTGTTTCTTTATCATCATTACGGTGTGACTCAAGTAAGTTGAAATATCTCAGTAAAGTAAATGCCTCATTTCTTGCATACGGGATGTGAGAATGTTCCATAAATAGATTTTTCTGATCATGGATTTCCAAATTGAGAAGGTGATATTTGGACCTGTACTATGATGGGCAAATGTTTGCGACTATTTTTTTTTGCTTCTCAAAATCGTAGGACGAGGCGAGGAAACTAAAGAGAAAACGAAAAGTGCGATTTGCTTCCTAGACATGCCTCTATACTGGATCAAATATAAGAGGCCCAGAAAATACATATTTGAAGAATCTTAAAGATGTCAAGCTATACAAAATCTATTGAAATCATTCGAAGTACATTTCCAATGTGAATTTTCAAGAAACTCTCTGTGTGTTGAAAATGAAGCATTTTCAGATATATTCGTCATTTTTCCTAAAGTTGACTGAAGATTACCCCTTTGGAAAATTCCAACGCACTCCATTTACAGTGACACATCTAAATATTGCATTGAATTGAATGATTCAATTTATAATAGCAAAAATCAGAATAGATTCCGATGAGAGTTTAGATCGACTGAAATCTAAAATTCTAATTCGGGGAGAGAAAAAAGGTAACAGCAATTACAGTCTTGGGAAAATTCCAATTCAAAAAACTAAAACATAGAAAACTCATAATGTGCGTGTATAGTATAGCTTCATTCACGTGATAATTCATAACCGACCAACTCCTTCTATTGGAACGGGCTGCCAATGATTATGAATCTAATCATATCAGGCGTAATCGAAGTGTAGTAAGTATGTAGTGAAGATAATAAATCAGCTCATACCTCTTTGGAATAGAAACGTTATTGGTTGGATTGGTTGATTTAGAATAAGAGTTGCTCAAAATGTCATGAGATGAGATTCGGAATATGGTAGGATTGAAAATAATGAAAACTCTAGAATTATTCCACAAATTTTTCAGAAAATGAGTTTTGCTTCCATACAATGGGCCTTGAGGTCGAAAGATTTCGTATGAGATCCGTTTGCAGAATGATTTCCTCGGAACTGAGCATTCCATATTCGAGAATTCATTGATGAATTCCAGGATACACATTAAGTTCGTGCAAGCTGGAAGTATTGCATGAAATAATGAAATATTTCATGACATAATGAAAATTTCACATAGTTATACCAAAATTGTGCTTTCAGTAACTTAAATAGATTTGTCTGGCCAGTTTCTCCTGCCTGACCTATAAAAGCTTCGAACGAATTCGTCCCAACCTTCATGTGCTCACTGTACTTATGAACATATCCACGCTGCCTTATCTTTGGCAACAATGTGAAATGTTACAGATCCTGTGACTGACATCGAGTGATTTATGTTCTGTATCAGAACAATCATAAATTTATATATTGACGGAACTTCCATGAGAGAGTTGAATAGCTCAAGTTACGTAGAGGGTTACTTAATATTAATGCAAGCCCTTCAGAATTGAAAGATATTTTTTCTATCCACTCATAATATACAGGGTGTCACTCGAAGATCTTTCCAAAACACTCACACATATTATTCAGACCACCATTTGAACAAGCTTACCACATCAATAAGTTGCTTAGTTTGGGCACTAGATGTTTCTGAAGCTGAAGGTTTCATTTTCGAATCGAAAATTTCACTTTGAAATTTTCGAATTGCTAGTATTAAACCACGGGCGTAGAACTCGATTATTTCAATGAATGATTATATGAAACATCTACGCCAATGGAAAGACAAGAGTTCGAGATTGGAATTAGGATTGCGTAAGTTAGTTCCTTTAAGAAGGGTACTCTTGATAAAATTCGATCACTCTCATAATTTTGGCGGAGTTTGTATTTCAATTATTTGGAGTGTAGGTTTGAGAAAAAATAATTTACTGAAACATGGAAAAAAAAATGAAATCTGTATAAAGGGTTTCCATTTTCTACTAATTTACTGTTTGCATATCTTTTGCATCACCTCGAATTGAGACTTTTTGAATATATATCATTCTATCTTCGGATTAACACAAATGAGTTTTTTTGTGTCAACGATTTTTTGAACAGTTCTCAAGACTTCCCTGATATCCCCACACCCAATTATCCGAATAAAAATTTTGCAAAAACCAAGAGTATCTGAGATTTGTCATGATATGCATCATGATTATGATGAATTTCATTGACACGGCTATGCCAACGTACCAAAATTGAGTTAAATTCCATGAATTGTTACAAAGTTATGTTACAAAGCGAAACCGATTTCTATTTCGTGAAACCACCATCGCTAAATTTTTTTTTAAATACGATCCTGGATTCACCCTGATATCATACATCCTGTTGGATATTTTTCAACCTAGTTTAAGATATCATTTTGATGATTCTTCTCAAAATTTCCACTTTTCTAATTTTCAAACTTCTTTCGAAGAAATAAAGTTGACGATGGTTCCACGAATGCGATACATACCGAATGACACAATATTTTCCGAAAATTCCCTCGAAGAATATTTCAGCCTGCAATCTTGATCAATGAGGTGTAAAAGAGGTGCAAGGATACGATAGAGGGTTGGTGGCCATATTGCAGGTGCTCTTGACAATCCTCATGCAACAAGAAATGGATGTCGACAGCATTGGAGGTGTTGTACTCGCTCCCACATGATTTATGACACGGAGTTTTTCACGAAAACCACCCCACCGGAAACGAGACAGAGAAGGGAGATGTGTATCGTTTGAAGTTGAGAAAAACTTTCATAGCTGGCGATTTAACTCGATATTTCCGAGATCACTGATTCGTTGAAGTGAAATGAATCGATAGTAACAGGGAATTATTTTGTTATATGTATGAAATATCCAATTGGGTAAATAATTTATTTCTTCACATTTCCACTGATAATTTGTTATTTTACTTCATTCAGAAACTTTTATTGAAGTGGCACTTCACCACATACTCACTACCTTGTAATACCTTGTGATGCCACTGCTAATAAAACACAGATTGGTTTCTTTGGTTAGTTTGCGTCATATTGACATTTCGAAGACGCTTCTCGTGCGGCATTTAAATGTCTTCAAAACAATTTTCTGAATTGGTTTCAGAAGCAAGACTCATTCAAATAAATAATGTGTAACTGAAACTCAATTTGATTTACAGAAAACTTGTTAACTGTTATGTAAATAGATGAAGTCGTGTCATATCACTAGTTTACGGAAATCCTTAGGAAACAAGTACCTGCTATGACATTCTTTCAAACTTCTAACTTTGTGTCATCTTCATATCTACTATCATCCACTCATGATTATCAACGAGAAATACATAAATATATATACATAAATAGTTCAAAAAAAACTTGTGATGAACTCATAAAGCTACGAGTATATTCCTCCAGTAGAACTATGCTTTTCTAAAGTTGTTCGTTATTATATTATTGGATATTGTTATCAATTTAATTTTCGTGTATGTATAGTTGCGTAGAGGCCAAGAATTTTGTTTCCTGGACAAGAAAAGTGATATACATTGTTATAGATAATTGGTATTTGCCTGAAAAGTTAGTATTTCGCTGTCAATTCTAGAAAATCTATTATTTTCTGCACGTACCTGCGATTGATGGCGGTATAAGGAATCTCGACGCATTGAGTTTATCCATATGCCTCCAGGCAGTTATTCCTGGGATTCCGGGAGTTCCGTGCGTTCCAGGTTTTCCTGGCCTTCCCCTCGGACCCGTCAGACCCCTTTGACCCGGAGGTCCCATCGGTCCTGGTACCCCTCTCTCTCCCTTCATACCTGTAATAGAATAATTATCAGGATGATTTTTATACAAAAATGGTCAACAAAATATACAAATGGGTAATAGTATGTCAATGTGATGAACATGTAGAGCAAAAGGAAGTATAGTACATTAACTAGTATTGTTTGTGTAGATATGATATAAATGATTTCGATTCCCAGGCATTCAACGAATGTGTTCAAGAGATCATTTTTTTTCTGCAGTGAATATATTCAACGCCATTCCAATGGCTATTAAAGATGAAGCTTCCGAAAAATCTTCTGGTTATGTGTAGGATCTTACTCATTGTGTAATCTCCTAAACTTCAGTAGAATCAATGTTTCTGATCCATGTATATTTTATAATGTGAGCTCACCTTGAATAGTTTGTAAGTACCTATACTCTGATTGATTGTTATCCCCTTATGTGAATAACTATATTTTTTCACGAATTTCATTTTATGTATTCAATATTTCATCATTCATGAACATGAAATTTGTTGAAGTGGGTCAAACGCACTCTAGATTGAAAAATAAAAAGGTTTCTGAAAAATCAAATCTACCGAAAGTGAAGGGAGAGTATGAAGTATTGAAAAGTTGCCCAACTTTTTAATTCTAATATCCCTGCCAAGTTTGAATGTCCGGGTATTTCCTTTCTCTACACAATGAAATTAATTTTGTGAAGTTACCTGATGGTAGGTTCACGGTTCTGCTCTTTTCGATTGATATACTGAACTCAATAAACTCTTTTTCTGCCTGCATCTATTTTTTCAAATTCAAGCAGGTATAATTTATGAATTCATAAATTTGTCACGTAGTCGCGCAGCGGCGAGTGTATAACCCCACGAACGCGAAATTCCATTGAAAATCTAGCTATGTACTATACTTTTTCTACGACCACAAACACAGTGGATGTCAAAAAGTTATCGCTTTATATTCTCATATTTTGATAAAAGTTGGTGCATCACAAATAAAACGCCACTTGATTCATCCAATTTTCAAATTTATAAGCGGCATTGGGAATGTTCGTTGTCTTGTTTCCCCAATCACAAGTATTAGCTCTGATTCAAATCGTGTTATTTCAAATATTAGCCTAGCCCTGCCGAGAATAAAATCCGAAACAATTCGTTCCGCATCTGTCAGGTAGGAAACAAGCAATAAATCAGACTGTAAGAAATAAAAAATCCAATCAAATAAACTGACGTCTGTACAAATGAATGAAAATATTATACTCCACTCCCTTCTATATGACATGAATGAAACGTAATTCTCACCATTTATGCCATCTTTTCCATCGCGGCCTGGCACCCCGTCTTTTCCGGGAGCGCCGTCATAGCCGTTTCTTCCGGGTCGGCCGTAGAGTCCGGGTTCTCCGGGCAGGCCGTCTCGACCGTCTAGGCCGGCCCGGCCCTGTTCGCCTTTTTCGCCTGGCAGACCTGATGATCAAAAGTGAGTCACAAAAGTATTTTGACAACGAGCACAAAATTATTCTCATTTCCCAAGAGTATTCATTCATTCGAATTCCTAGTTCATTCACTAGATTATTCAAGTAACACATTTTCCAAATTTGATGCCGTTGTCGTAGACTTTTCCATACTTTTCTCTCTTTTATAATTGTAGGAACAAACTCGAACATGCCTGATTTGCTGCTGCCGTTATTTCTGGAATTGTTAGTTATAAATCAGTTTCGCTCGTTATCATGGTTGTTTGACACGTCTGACACAATCCAAATAAACAGAAGTGTCATTAGGAGTATTGATATCTTGAAATTTCATATTCCATGGGAAATGTGATTCATTGTATATAACTAATAACACAAATGACCTAAGGTAAATAAATTAAATGAGGTAAGGAACGATGTACCTCATCGTTTCCAAGAAACATTAGGAAATGGTTTGTGTTATAACCGTAGAAAAAAAAATTAGTCATGAGAAAAATATCCTGATATGATACGAGAGCCTAGGAAAGCCACCGTTTGTGTTATTCTTGTTCTCAAGATACCATACATTGACATCGAAAAATTTCAATCAGCAGTCAAATAATATTTCAGAATGAACATTCCATGTTGAAGGCGAGACCAGATTTGCTCTCGAAACGCTGCACAAAGAATAGTAGAAATTGTTATATTTATTTATATATACAGGGTGGCCAATGAGTGGCAAGACCAATATGTCACCATTGCTATTAGGAAATTGAATTTGAAAAATGCAGTACAGAACAAACATAATTATTTTCAAATTAATAATTTTTTCTTCATTTTCTCGTTCTAACCATATAGGGTTGATAGGGTTCTGATATAAATACGTCTCATCAGTGTAACGAAGAAAACTGTTCAGGCGAGTGAAATTGATTGACTCTCTGTTATACATTGAGCATATTTGTAACAGAATCCTCAATATATCCGCAATCTTACGGTATAACCCAATGAATAGGTTAGGGTTCCATCTGAAAAAACTGTCGACTATGCTTCCACCCGGATATTCATGATCCTATATATTCTTGATATGACTAAAGAATGCATCATCAAAGAACAAAATCAACGTGTCCGAGGTTCTTTCGCAAATAATCTGTATGGTTTATACTATTCTTTTCTGCTACCAATCAGCTGAATTTTATTCACTTGTACTGTAGTGTAGTCTTGAAAAAATGAGCTTTCCTATTAGAGAGGAATATGAAAAGATGCTTTTGATCAAAATCTAGCGATGTTGCACAAATGAGTTTGTTCTCTATCCATAAAGTTTAGAGACATTAATTTCCAAAAAGGATGATCATTCGAAATATATTC
Organism: Gastrophysa polygoni; assembly: GCA_963576655.1. Classification (NCBI taxonomy): domain Eukaryota; kingdom Metazoa; phylum Arthropoda; class Insecta; order Coleoptera; family Chrysomelidae; genus Gastrophysa; species Gastrophysa polygoni. The sequence goes on from OY755090.1 coordinate 10,366,610, forward strand.
TTTCTATTTCAAAGTAGTAATTCGTTCTTACCAATTTTGGGAATCTAATGTATCTTATATCTAGAATGTATCTAGAATTGTTGTTTATCTCTCATATTTCAATAACTATTCAGATGTGAGAGCCTTTTCATTTCTGTCTACTAGTCGTTGGAAAAAAAATATTTTTCTTGATTCTCCATGTACAGAAACAGTATTAACTATTTTATATCAATATATTTTGCCCTCCAGGGCATTTGAACCTCTGGCATGATGTATACCGAGTGACAATGAAATCACTGTACAAGGTGTCTTTCAATTGTTCTTTGTGTTACTAATTTCACAGTGAAAGACAAAGAATATCAATTCAATACGATATACGGAACACGTATAATTTTTATCGAATCCGCCCTGTCGTATAATATTCAATTGAATGGCGTTGTTGCACCCGGTAGGTGATAAACATAACGAATAGAAGCCACAAACTATGAAAAAATCAATGGGGAAAGAAAAATTGAGCAACCAACCATGTAGACCCCTATCACCTTTGTCCCCTTTGGGTCCACGAAAACCAGGACTTCCTATAATCAGAAAAAAGTGAAACAATTGCGGTGAAATGAATTTACCATAATATGCAAACCTTTACTACCAGTCTCTCCTTTCTGACCTGGAAATCCCTTATTACCTAAAAAACCACAAAATAAAATGAAATAAAAATAGAAATGGAAGAATAGATGAATATGAATGAATAAGGCATTGAAATTTTAAAATCGAATCAGGAACCAACAAATTGATTCAATTCGGAAGGAAAACAAAAAACGTACCCATATCTCCTGGAATTCCTGGAAAGCCTCTCATACCGGGTTGTCCATTTTCGCCTTTGGGACCAGGTGGTCCTTGTGGACCGGAAATTTTGGGACAGAACTCTTGGACCTTCTGGCAATAGCCTTCCAGCGCTTTTTCCTTGAAACAAAAATTGATAACGTTTACTCACCCAATATTACAAATTCATCAGTGGACGATTGAAAAAAACATCCCAAACGAACCAGAACATATCCTGATGATACTGAAAATGTTGTCCAAGTTTTCCCCTCACTCCACCTCCCAATACAATAATTCAGGTCTATACTAAATTCGAAAAAATCAGGGAATGACTCAAAAAAATTTTACAATGATGGAGTTTATCTTTTATTATTTGTGTCTTCTATCTCACTGCTATTTACATAATTGTAATAAGATAAATGTTCTATTTTATTCTATCATAAATTTTCAAACCTCTATGCTTCTATCTTTATGATTATATGTAATTCATATATGTTTTGTTAGTGAGGAATATTCGTCAATACATTGATACTCATCGAAAATATCTCTGAAATTTCCTGAATTACTTTCCAGTGAGGAGTTGACAAACATTAGCAGACAAAATATTTGCGAAAGGAAGTTTTCCAATTTTGTGTTGAGAACGGGTGAACTTCCGCATGGATATTGATATTCATATTATTTATATATATATATGTCTATTCCCAACATTTTCAAGGTGTCACTTTGTGTCACAAGTAATTCCTCTTTTAGGTATCTGAAACTCAAATTCCAAATGCGAAAATTGAACATACTACATCCACGATCAAAATACAGACAATATTCATTCATTATTTACAGTTTCGAAATTTCGTACACTCAGTAGAATTCAAATGCTGGATTGAATAGCGCTATAGCAGAAATATAGGCACACAAATTGATGATTTGAAGGTTTCATCGTAAGTCATGATATCTTATGAATTTTGGAATATATTTTCAATTCATTCATGAGTCCGATGTAGTCATAAAGTAGTGCATAGTTCCGTAATTGAATCTAACAGCTCCTGACATCACCAAAGTGTACCTCGGAATTTTATTACCCTGTATGAATTATTATCCAATTGTTATATATATATATATAATCTAAAATGCGATAACTGAATTGACCATAAAAAATCGTGGGTGGATTTTCAACTTGCTCAGCTTGGATGATTTTTTTCTGCATTCTGGCTGTATTGACTCGCTCACAGAACCTCAGATTCAAAATCTACAGGACGGCAGACATCATTTATTTTTGAATTTGCAGTAGCAGAGTGCTGGTGTATAGGTTATCTAAGTTTCAACATTCGGATATAAAGGTTGTTTGGTAATAACGTTACCATACTCCGGGAGAAAATATGGCAACTCCATTCACGTACTTTTTTTGGGATCCGGACAAGTGAAAATCTCAAAACTGAAACCGAAGGATGGAAGGGATGAAATGAAGAACTTTCAATTCGAAAGAAATCTTTGTTGTGCTGCTATGACATGAAACCAAAATTGCAACTTCATAGACATACTTTTTCCATCCAAAATTGGCGAAATACTGTATTTTGGGATACACTAATATCTAGTGAATATAGTAGTAATCTCTAGTATAGTAGTTGTTATAATTTTGTACATATAACTCATTTCTTCATATCTGATTTCGTATACTCTTTGTGTATGGCTATTTCTTGCTGTGCTTTCATCGGCAAGTATATCATGGTATCTAAAATTAGTGGTACCCATAGTTCATTCGAGTGAATAAATCCATCATGAGAACAAAATATTTTCATTACAGAACATATCATCTGGAAACACTACACCCTGTCTTTCAGCAGGGTTACTAAAAAATATATTCGAAAGCGGAATTTCCTGGTGCGCTCGTGAGTATTCATATTCAGAAGTTTTTCATTCATTCATTCATTTCATTAGGTTCTTTCAACGCTGACGAACATTTGTTGGTGAACGAGAGGAAAAAGCTCGGGACTAGAGTGTCTGATTCTGGAGGAAAAATGATCTTCTGACGTTCGTCGCCTCCACAAAGAACTAAATCAAGCTACTCCTCCTCACAAAGAAAAAGTAGTCTTGATACTTGAGATATAGTGGAGATAGCTTCCGGAATGTTTATTTTCTCCGATATCCTGGAAGGAGGCAGCACTACTGCAGTCATCAATTTCATAGCGAATCCGCAGCTCATAGTTTTGTGATTATATAGATGAATGTACCTAAGAACGCAAATCAAGTGGAATTGTCAAAAATCACAAGAAAAAGAAAAGCAAAATATCGTTCGTATACTCAAGAAGTTCAATCTACAGATAAAAATGAGAAAAAAGTTTCATATCAATATATATGTCAGAAGAAGAAAAATGTAGATGGTGACAAAGAAAATTATATGAAGAAACTGCATCAAGGGACCTACCTTCGAGGTCTGTAGCGCCTTTAGGAAGCATTTTCAGAGACATGTTGATAGGATTTTTTCTTCTCATTTTCATCTGTTGAATACCTGTATTCAGGGGCGCCCTATATGTGTCAGCTCTACAATGGGGTCTACCTCATAATTGTTAGGCAATGCACGCTCATGATGGAAACATTGCGGAGACTTCGGCGACTGCCGATACGTGACGTATTTACAAAATTGTCGTGATAGGAAAGATCGGTTGGGAACTTCTATAATGTACCTATTCATGAAATGAAGCATTTCTGATCATTGATACATGCGACTTTCTTTGAGATGTTTTCGAATTCCTGTCATCATCATGACGAAAAGACTTCCATAGACACTATCAATGAACGACTACGGAAATAATATTTCTCAATTCGATTCTCATAAACTTCATTTCTCAAAACTTTATTTTCGAAAGATACAGGCCCACCCAAATTCAAATGGCCGAAAAAAACTGTATTATCAAAAAATTGAAATTCGAGTCGAAGTGAAGGCATTTGCAGGAAAAAAGTGGACTGTTAGGTGGATTTTTAATCAGGTGACCACGGGTTCAACCAGGACACCTGTGTCGCTTTTGATTCATTTCCAAAATACGGTCGTTTCACCGAAAATCATCTCAACGTTTGATGGAACACGTACAATTTCATGTTCTCGGATTCGAGAGATACATATAGTAGTATACATTTGGCGTGTAAATTTGTCAGCGATCAATATTCTACTGAATTTTTGGAATTCGTGCCTGGGCTCAGTAAAACTGTGCTATAAAATGTTGATTTCCATTCCTTTTAATGGCGAACAATAAAATCAAATCATATCACAACTATGTTTCATGTAGTCGACTCTTCATTAAGAAACGTTTTCTCTCACTGTAACAATTTTGATTCCTTCAATAACAGTTCATTGATATATGATATCAATATACTATCAATGATTATATAATTTATGAATAATATGAATATAGATATAACGTCAACATTGATTTTTTCACTTCAAATACGAAATATCATGTGTTTTCAGTTCTTCCATATTGAACAAACAACTGAAAATAACAACCCTTTTTTTCGCCCACCCTATATCCTGCCTCTACCTCAAGGAACAAAGCTGTATACACATCAATGATTTCCAGCACTTAAATCCCCACTGGATCTTCACCAATAATTCACTGATGTTATGATGTCATATCTAATCTCCAGTGAGTAATTTTTCAGCCGCTCTCAACTACAAATGAAGTTATCCAGTAATTGTTCGTCTAATGTCTAATGGTTCCTGCTGAACAAACATTCATAATCTGACGAAAATCACTGGCATTCCGGACCACTATTCATCACTATCGATTATGGAGAATTGTGTATGGATCCGGATTCCAGGAAGGATGTAATCCAAATGCGATATTCATTTTCCAGACAACAAATCCGGTCTTTTCCGGAAGCACTTAGTTGCTCCAGTCCAATTGTATTATAGAACGTCTTTCGCCGAGCAAAGAATGCGATAACAGAGGAAGCAGAAGAATAATTCAGAATAGCGGCGGACAAAAGCTGAGTGATAAACGGTTGATTTCCGTTGTCAGGCGCCGATAATATATCTGGCGACTTGAAAGATATGAAAATTACTGGAAAAACTTCGTTATTTCTACCTAATGGATGATTACACCTACGAATTCATGGACCTTTCGTCAATATCGTAGAAAGTTAGGCGATCTCTCCTTTCTGTCATGTAGATATTTCCATGGTAGGTGCTCAACGCAAATTTCGTCTATCATTCCACTAAGAGCGATTCCACGTAGACAAACTAGACGAGTTCAGACTGGTCATCTCTACATTGTCAAGGGCGAGATCTGTCGAACTTTGGAAATTTGAAAATTGTGGAATTATTCACCTGACGCTCAGAACCTCCGAACTTTCAAGAAAGATGCAAATACTTCATGCTGAGCTGTCATTCATTTCTCAGATAAGGACGATTTCAGCCATTTTTCAACCCCTCTCTCTTCCCCTATGTAAGGACTCGGATTTCTCGGCCGACATGTAAATGTAGCACTACGAAATACTCTTTCTGCACTAGTTGATTACCAACTGGTGCACAATAGAAAACAATCAGAAGTTTATTTTCAATGTTCAAATCAGAATCTCAAGTGTGGAGTTCATCAAAAATGTGTTAATATGTATATGAAACATCAACAACCCAGATGAAATTAGTAATCCAGCGCTAAGATTAGTCAGATGAGTGAGTTCGATCACTGAGGCTGCAAGAGGTTTCTTGATCACAGTTCTTTATTCTGATGTAACTCAGACGTCCGAGCCGTAGAAGTACATCACCATAGAATCACCTGAGTCGCTATGGTACAGCTCAAAATCAAAATTGACGCTCAAGTTATCTCGGTAGTGAAATTATTCCGGTACTATGAATTATAGCCGTGGAAAAAGTTCAGTGCAAAACTACTCGTATGAAAGTTTGTATATCGTAGTCGTGAATTATATTCCGTGGTAGTTGTACAATACCTATAGTATTGTTCAATGTTAGTTAAAAATGTGGTTCGATTGTTACACTGATTAGCCTATTGATTTCCTTTCGTCGACACACAGTTATTATACTAGTCAAAGTTAATTTTCAACATAAGACGAGGATTATTCGTATTATCAAAACAGAAGTGGCAGTAACCCGATATGAATCTAATACGACAAGAACTCCGAGTTCAAGTCGTCTATATACATAGTTGTTTCAGGTAATAAGATCATCAAAGGTTATGAGTCTTCGTCTGAAATTAGGTTTGTCGTAATTCGATCCCTATTTTTCCTGGATGAACGAACAAGCATCGAAGGAAAGTCTGTAAATTCGATCCGAATTTCATTCTCTACGGTTCTAAGGGAACAGTTGATATATAATCAATGAAGTTCGATCAAAATATAATACGTAAAGAAGGTTTGAGAGAATAACTTACTCCCTTGTTGTGGAAATCAAGAAAAATCGAGAGAATTCAATATTAGATCAGTTCGAAGGTAATACACAATAATCAGAAGGAATATTCGTTGGAATGTAGGGGTGTACAGGGATATTCAAGGAAACCATCCATTAGACGCATTTATACAGGATAGCTCTGGAATGTCATGAAATGAATGAAAATATTTCAACTCCTTTGTCTCTTCCAGTAACAACAGAAGTGAATTTCGTTTAGTTAACTGAATACCCTGTATATACTCACATTCTCAAATTTTCTATTTATCTATCATCGAAGTTTCGTTTGATCAAAGTGATTGTAGTGACAGTTTGGTAGTTTGGTCATAGTGATAGTAGTTATGATTGAACACTTTCAGAAAAAAAAAAATATATGAATTTTACTTCCCATAAAATATTTCTCATAAATTTAGGATCTATAAGAATAGGTATGGAAATGTGCTTTTATAAAACTAACTGTAACAAATACCTTGGGATGATAATTCACAATAATTTGAAATGACGAAATCATCATTCATTTTTCAGCTTTTAATGGGATTTTTTCTTCTCGTTTCTAAAAAAATAGAGTAGAAGTTATTAAAAATTATTGTAATATTTTTGTAGTGAGGACAGATTCAGGATCTGTCCCAAAATGTCACTGCGATTGAAATTAAACCTAAAAGAGAAATTCTCTATTGGTCAGTGACACCTTGTTTTTGAAAAAAATTGGAAATGCAAATATATTTAATGAGAATAAAACCTCTTCTTATCTTGGTGGACGTTTCGGGAACGAATCTGCTCCCGTTCTCAACACAATTGAAATATTTTTCTCTTCGTAAACTTTTATCAATTTAGACAATTGTCACTTTTCAGTGACCAAATTCAAACGTTCGAAAAATATATTGAATATTCATATTCATATTTGGGTACTCTGCTGTAGTTCTGTCTGGATTAGTTGTTTTTTGGGATGGGGAGGAGGAGTGAAGCGAACATATTTGAAAATGTTAGGAATTGCACAAAAATTCATAATTCAGTCATTTTCATGAGATATTTGAGAAATAATTTCCTCTAGGTTTGAATTCATTGCGACAGAACCTAACTTCACTCAAATCAGTTTTCTTTACTTTTTCGATTTCTGTGTGCGTACTGTGTCCTGCATTTCTATGGATTACATATTTTAGATCATTTAGAGTTCCATGTATGCGAATGTTCAGAAGGAAGTTCGGTTCAGAATAGAAATAATTGTCGATTATGAGTTATATTATTTTTGAAAATCGCGACCACACATCAAACATCCGTTTGAGCTATTTCCAGTCACAATGGAAGTGAGCTGTACAACTCGAAATGATTGTTCATGTCTGTAGTGCATGAGGTGAGATTTCGATTTGCGACACTTGTAGACTTATAAACTTAGTGATTTAACTAATACGGTTCTGACCTATTGGTAGTTCATTTTCACACAAATAGCACATGTTAGCCTCCTCATTTATTGCTCTGATATTGTAGTTGGCAACACATTTGCTAGCTGTTTGGACGTTTTCTTGATTTTGATTCACTCTTATGTGAATTTTTGTTACAAAAACAGCCAGTCTACAATTCAACAAGTATGTGGTTCACCTTTTATTATATAAAAGATTCATTGCAATTTCCATATCATGTAGAAATGCAATACTATAAAATCGTTATGCAATGGTGATCAGAACAAGAAATCACCTATAAAAGGAAAATTGTTCTTGAGCATGCTGTTTCAAGAAACTGTTGTATAGGAACGCAAGAATTGACAACGAAATACTTTCTTGGTATACTAATAAATGAATCAGAATTATCGCCAGAGTGTAAATTGAAGCGATTATAGAATACCCACTATACATTTCCATAAGCGACGATGTTTAATGAGTTGACAGAAGAATTATAAAGAAATCCTTTTGAAAGTGACTGCTTCATAGGGTATCTTATAATTATGCTGTATAAACATTTCGAAGATAAATTGATAAAAAAACTTCATATCTTTCCAACAGAAAGTCCGAATTATGAGCCAACTTTGCTGGTTGGAATATAGTTTTCAATAGTCGTCCGAATATCATTCCAAAAGAGGGTATTTTATTACGTTTAGAAATATGAATTTTCATTCGAAGTTCTCTCAGTATCGTGATGGTACTGCACTGGGTGATCGTCTCGCTAGAAAAATTCTCCTCGACTTTCCTCGGAGCTGTATTTTGAATACAATGTCGTCATTTGTCGAGTCGAAAAGGCATGCCATTACCATCACTTGCTTCCAATTTACTTCTATAGAGTTGGTATAGTGAACTGTTCCTTTCCGCTCCGTTTAAAGAGAATCAGATGAGGACATAAAGTCATGAGTTTAAAGTTTCGTGTGTAGGAATTTCTCCAAGTGGAAACTTGTTTTTACTATTATCGATAGAGAATGAATAACCCAAACTTCTCGAAATAACCGTATCGTCGATGTTTGAACATTTCAATTTTTCACACACGTTTTGATGAGTTGTCTCACTCGTCTCATTCGTAGTACTACCCGACATTATCATATTGAGCACTTTGTGATTTCCCTTCTTAGTGAGGTCAAGAGCTTGAGAATTGATCACTTGAATGCGACTAATTTTGTGTTGCTCACAAATACATTCACATTGTTTAGAATAATCACAAAACGTCCAAAACTCGAAGGGAGGAAAATAAAAGTTCCTCAAAACGAAGTACATATGCGCAGTGAAAATTATTTCTACTAAATTTGAAAGGAATTTCATCAGAAATCACGATGTTCAGAATAAAATATCCCAATCCCAAAATTATTAGAGAGTTTAATTAGCGACCAAATCAAAACATCTCTTAACCAAGTATTAATACAAGAGCAGCATGGATTTTGCTCAGGAAAATCAATATCTACTAATTTAATAGTATTCACCCAATGTTTAATGCTTTGGAGAAGGAATATCAAGTAGATATTATACATACTGATTTTTCCAAAGCATTCGATACCGTCAGTCATACTTTTTTGGTTCAAAAATTGAAGGTAATTGGATTTCACGGAAATTTATTGAACTGGTTCTCAAGTTATCTGCAAAAAAGAAATCAATATGTGAAAATCAAAAATTTTATATCTCAAGAGATTCATGTAACTTCAGGAGTTCCGCAAGGGAGTCACCTAGGCCCTTTCTTGTTCAATATGTTCAATAAAAATTCTAACGTTTTACTGTTTGCAGATGTCTTCAAGATTTTTAGCATTGCTGACACTGCTGTCAAAATATTCAAAGGGATCTTGCATCATTTTTCAAATGGTGTTCTGATAATCGCATGGAATTGAATGTAAGTAAATGCAATAGTATGTCATTTTATCTATCACTTGAGCATATAGAATTTGAATATAACATTGATGGTCAAACTCTTGCAACTGTTCGGTCTGTTCGAGACCTTGGTGTTCTTATGGATACCAAGGACCTCCACCTTCAAAGGTTATCAATGAGGCAACAAAAATGCTTGGCTTCGTGTTTAGATCTATCAGAGAATTCACCGATATCAATTCCATGATAACACTGCACTATTCTTTGCTTAGATCGATACTTGAATATTCTTTATGTGTTTGGTCACCAACTTATGACATCCATATCAATAGTATAGAAAAAGTACAGAATGAAATGTTGCTATAATTACCTCACAAACGGAATATGCCATTAAATAATACTTCTCTCTCGGATACTAGAACAATAACAGGTATTGTGAAATTGAGCACTCGTAGAATTTACACAGACATCAGATTTCTTCACAAGATACTCAATTCTGAAATTAATTGTCCCAATCTGCTGTCCCAAGATGGCATATATGTTCCAGCTAGAATAACTAGAAATAATCAGACATTTGCATTTGCTTTCCATAGATGCAATTATGGAAAAAATTCTCCACTTTCAAGAATAATATGTAATGCTAACAAATCCTGAAGTCGATTTTTTTAATATATCTGAAAGAAGCCTGAAACAGAGATTACCATCACTCATTACAATTTTTTAATTTGTCATTCAATATATTCATACCTACCTATTTCATTTATACATCATATTTCATACTATAGTTTTCAAGATTCATTTTAATTAAATTTATGTTCCACTTCTCGCTTTTGAGAAATTTTATAGTTCAAATTGTGTGTTCTTCGTTGATAAATGAATAAATGAATATATGAATGAATGAATAAATATGTACATTATATCAGATTATATTAGATTAAATTTTGTTGTTACTGGTCCACCCTTCACACCTTCACACCTGTGGAAATGACATTTTTTCAGATTATGATACCTAGCTATATATCTTCTCCATAAGATATATAATCTCAGACACTGATTCCTTCATAGATCTTGATGCTTCAGTTTTCTTTTTTTTTTTCTAGACAGAAGAATCTCGGTATTGTCAGGCCCTCATAGCGGCATAAGACAAAGACTGGTGTTTTTTTCTTTTCCGTCCAAGAAGCTGGCAGTATCGTTGTACTTTTTCCACCCTGATAATATCGCCCATATGTCTTCTCAGTCAACAGAGATTCATAAAAACAAAAATAATCATATCACCAATTCGATCATTCAACATCATCAATCCAGAAAGGCATATAATCTCAGATAACCACACTTCAAACTTAATCTTAATCTTAATCAGTGAACTACTCTAAAGATCTACATGTATACAATGTTTCTCCATACAATATAAAATCACTCACCAACGGTAGATTGAGGTATGTAATAAAAAATTAATTATATTTCAACTCTTTGCTTCTATTCATTTTATGACAACTTCCTGTCATCTTTCGAAACCCTCCTGGAAAACGCTCAACCACAGCCGATAGAAAGTTCATGATTCTTGTATTTATTAATTTATGTATTTCATGTTCATACCCATATTGTTGGTATTTAGTTTTTTTACATTATAGTTTTTATGCTCGAATGGGACGTGAACCAAATGTATGTGACTTGCCAAAAATGCCTGTAAATTACAAATACAATTAAATTACTCATCAAATTCCTATGCCATATTACTATACCGTATGATTTACTGAGGAATGCAAATAAAATAAAGCATGTGAAAGCAAGCAAGAGAAAGTGATTGCAAAATTTCCGAGCAATCCAAGAACATTCATAGATTTTTTCAAAGTAAAATAAGCAAGATGAGCTACGGATAGCGAAATTATTTTCCCTTGGAATCTCCTTCGCATGATCTTCTGCTGTTGCCGAGCTGCATCATGAACAACCAGACCCAGGGTCAACGCTTCTGACCACGCAATCGGTAACAAGAACAAATTCAACCTGGAATTCTGATAAAATCAGTTACTTTCTCCAATCTTCCTTTATTACTCTCATTTTCGAATGTATACACGTTGTTCTATAGAATGTATTGAGAAATAGAGTTGCCAATAGTTGTTCCAGCATTCATTACTATTCACAGTGTGATGCTCGAAAGATGATGAAATGTCAAGCTGTTATGAATTGAACTTGGAAGTATCATTATCAAAGTTCGTCTATCGAAACCTACCTCCTACCTGTCATGATTGAAAACAGTGTCTTGTGTCCTACAAAGCGTGTATCGAAGTTTGGGAATGTCTTTACTTCCGAGAAAACTTTATAAAAAATTATCAATCGAATCTACCACGATAATATTGAAGGAATTTTCATTTGCGAAGTTACATGAAGAGTGTACACAAATCTATGATATCTCGACTCTGGCCATTACACATACATGAATATAGCTGTATTATGAATCGGCAGTCACCAAAGTCCTCGGATAATGACGAAGTCATGAACGTATATTGCCTAATAATTATGAGTTATTGGCTATTTCGTTTTTGTTATTATTTTTTTCAATTCGATTTGGTTCATCTCATATTATCTTAGCCACTAAATGAATCTTCGCATTCTTGAATGTGTTATCTTTCTTGCCCCTTCTATTTCCTGTAGCACTACTCACATCGGCATTTTCCGATAGGGAACGAGATGATAAAGTCAACCAACTGCCACAAAATGATGCATCATTTGTGTATTCTTGAAACGATCGGAGATAAATCAATAACGACATTAAAAAATATAATGCATTTTATATTTCGTAGATTGAAATTGGATCGAAGCAGAATGAATGGTTAGAGGCACCGTGATGTGGTTAACAATTAATCACCTCTCGCCGCTAATTTATTCATGAATAGGTTTGAGAAAGACGTTCTAAAGGAATTCCAATATTCCCCAAGAGTTTCGCTATGGCATGTTGAAAACATTTCTGCCGTTTTTTCATGTTCTGAATTCTCTATTCGGATATTAATCAAATTCACTGTAGAGGTACAGCGAGAGTCAAGAGTGATAAATTGCAATTCCTGAGTACACTCATAATCAGAAATTACAATCATAAATTGTTACTCAACATGTTTCACCATATGGTGCTTAAGGATTGAGGATTAAGGTACTTTAGGGAATAATACATTATTATTATCATGTTAGATTGTCAAGGAGCCATCGAAACGCTGATCATCAATTGTTTTGGAATGCCAGGAGAATATGAATGAAGGTTATGCTGTTTGCATTTCAAAGACACAGCCGGTATTTTTTGTGCTGATATGTCACGTAAAAATATCTGGCTAGTAGCATTCGCTTAGTCAGTCAGTGTTCTGACAATGTGTCTCGATGTTGTTGCATAAATTCAACTCAGCGAACTTCAAAGGTCCTACAGGTATATGGAGGGCAACGAAGTTGTCCTCTTTTTTGTTACTTGATCAATCAATTTGCCGAATGAGTCTCTAAAACTATTGAAGGACCAGACTTACTTTGTGGAATCAGTTAGAGTACGTAAAGGATTCAAAAGATCGGTTATCTGTGATTACCTCGGAAACTACCTTCCAGACAAGACGTGCGTTTCACTGGAATGGTTCCATTTCCAGATCCATTTTGCAAAATGCTATCCCACCTTGTCGTGGATTCAATTCAATATCGAACCCGATCAGATGCTCCTGAAGAGGAAGATTCAGATCAGGGTATGAGATATTTTTGTGATCAAAACTCATTCGAAATTCGAAAATGTAAACACTGAAAATTTGCGTGTCTCAGATTTTAATGATATTAGCTTGTGGAAAGTCTTCATTCGAATCAACAGCATTTTTGCAACAACAATGTTCATGTATACAGTACTCATGTTTGAGGTTGGAATTCGTTAGGTTTTCAAAATGAGATGAATGATAAATGATTAAAGATAAGGTAGTTTCAACACTACCTGATCAATAGCAGAAAATAAGCACCTAGCAAGGTGGTGTAAATGTATATAACAAACAGCGTTCGCATTGATTCAATACAGTCTAAGAATACGTCTGGAAGTTTCGAATAAAATTACTGGAGAATAGGGCTCCATATCTCAAAGCCAAGCTCTGTGAAGCCAAGAAGATCTGATAGATACTTCAGGCCTATGCGTACTTTGTTGTATATGAACTCAGTTTCAATTAGAAATACAGTGATGTTAGGAAAATAATCGCAAAGGTATTTGATTCACTTTGTGCACAAGAAACTCATCTATAATGGACCTTTGATGCAAGGTAAATTGAATTTCGGTCGAGAACCCTTCCGAGTAAGCAGTAGGCAATACCAATAAATATTCAGGGTCGAAACCGAAAGATTCACCGCAAGATATATCCGAATGTCGCAAATTGTCCGTACCTTCCATAAACTTGTCCCTTATCCTTTCATCGCAAACAGCATCCCTGCTCAAGGGAAATACAACTGGGTCGTTTAGTGATTGAGATATATTGGATGTGAGAATAATCTCCTGCAAAATCAGGTAGAACTGGTAAAATTGTGTGAAGATGTCAAGAGGACACAAATCCTTATTATGTTTCGATAAATATTTGTTTTCTGCTTCATACATATTATGAATGCAAGAATAAATCCATGAGTATGACTCAGCCAGCGTATGTAGTTCAGGAATATTTTACACACAAATAACAGAATGTAGCTGGAAAATCTATTCAGTGAACTTCAGCTATGATACCATGAAGAGTATCACTACATCCAATTAGTGATTGAAACGAGTACGTCTACAGTGAGTTGAATGATAATGAGTAAAATTTCATATATATGTTCACTTTGAATTCTCGGAATTCAGTTTACTGATGGTCCATTCCGCACGCAGCTGTGTAATGACCACATTTCCAGAATTTCCACTGCTCTCCGTACGGAATCCAGATGGAATTACTTGTTTCGGAGTCTGAATTAGTTTAGAAGTTGGACCGATGTTTCATTGATAATTCTATTGGAAATGAGATAATCCGTATCGATTGATTTCGGAGTTGCTGAAACTTCACTTTGGAATCTAGGAATATTCTCCATAGCACCAGATGTTACATCTGAAACTATCTAAAAATATAAAGTCTTGATTATCGGGATGATTGATCAATTCTTGGAAATATCAAAAATGTTCGGAATAAATGGACATAGAGAGGGAAAAGGTATAGTCGTGGCATCTGATAGCTCCGCTACTAATACCTCCAATTCATAAATGAGGTATTTTAGTACCTATGTTCATATTGAATATCTTTGCAAGGGTTGTTTCTCGAGAACCAAAATTTGGGGTCGATTTGAAGTTCAATAGTTATTCAGAGTTTTGAGTTGACCAAATATTAATAATGGTTTGATCAATCCGATGAGGCCTGCGTACTGGTGAGAAATGATACAGAAGGGAAACATAACATGAGAAATCCATGGCGAGAACTGCTTCACGAAAACTTGGCTTCATTTTCCGCTCAGCGAAGTACTCCACACATCAGCACAGCCACAGCACATCGACCTTTCCTGTAGTACTGTTCACATGTTTGGAACTTAGCTCCCAAGCATACACTGAAGCTCTCAGATTCTATCCAGAGAAGATATATTCGTCTAGTTGATCATAAAATACACTAACGAATTAATCTCTCTAGAACATTTTAGAGAGGTGGGCGATCTCTTAATGATTACGCTCATCTGTATTTTGAATGATACATTATGCTACAGAAATTGTTCAAAATGTTGGCCAGCACATGCATCAAGTCGCCGAATCAGCACGCAAGTACAGGAAACTGTGATCATTTCCGGAGTAACGTTATTACAAGCATCAGAAATTTTCTGGGTTGAATCTTGTTGAACCAAAACAAACATAAAGGTGCAATTCGAAAAGCAAAAGTTAGGGGTTTCTCAGGTATTGTTTGCCAGGGGGTAGATTTTGCTATGCTGCATGAACGAGCTTATGGTCTTCTACAACACGTATTTCTTTTCCAATCTCCTTTTCTGCCAATAACTGGAATATCTGAGACACCCGTGTATAAAATATGGTACATTACACGATGGTGATATCATTTATCCAATTGGACATATTATTATTCGTCAACAGAATAGACGGTTTCAGGTTTCGAGGTAGCATGTTGAAGAGATATCCACCTACATAGAGAGCTGATTTCCTATGCTGCATTGTATTCATTAGATACAATCGAAAATCATTTTGTTTTCTTGTAGGTATTCATGAAATTCGATTTCCACTCATGTTCTAGAAAATTTCCAATAATTTCCTACATTATACCGCTGTCTCACACGATGTTCCACGAACATCTGAACATAGCATCAAGCTTACCCTAATTTTGTAGGTTCTAATTGATGGATAACTCAGATTTTGCAATTTTGGTCTGCAAACTTGAAAAAAAGTCGGTTCAGTCATCTTCGAACATCCTTGAATGTGAAAAACTTCTGTTTCCATGGCCAATAGAGTCTGCAGGAATTCGGAATTTTGGTCTCTAGTGTGCTGGTCGACCGAGACAAGCTCATTGCCCGAATGAAATTTAAGGCGAACCAGAGTCCCAAAAATCGAATTAGGCTCCCAAGTTTGTTGAGCCGGAAGTACAGCGGAAACTGAAACTTTGCCTACCTTGTTTGGAAGGTGTTTGAGCGTTATTGTGTAGTAGTGTTGACTATCAAAGTTGCCGGAAGTCTGTTTGCAGATATACGGGAAGTGATATGTTGCTGTCGAGCCATTGAATCAGCTCCGTTAGCAGCATCAAACCTGAAGTTATATATCACCTACTTTTTTATGTAATGTATGTAATGAGATATCAAGGGTGATATTTGAAAAAATGCAGACAATTTTTTTTTTCAATTTGAGTCAAGTAACATGTTACTGCGAAGATATAAATATAGGTACAGTAACACACGTCAACACATACATTCCTATATTATGAGTAACTTCAATTAATTACCTACTCTCTTGATGGATAAATGAGATAGTAGTGTCCATATCATCTGGTATAATCAATCTACCAGGTCGTTTGTATTCTGATGATTTTGTTTTGATGCGTATTGGGAAACGTCATATTATTGTCTTTCTCCTCATGTCAACTGATGTTGCATATACAGGTGCAACTTCAACTTCAATTATTTATATAGCTATACAATCAATGAAAGTTTTGGATAATACAATTTGGGTTTCTTCTTATCTGAATTTCAATCATTGCATGCATATGGTCCCTCTTTTTAACAAACATTGTTCATCATTCCACTATTCTCTACTATAGTCGAAGTGACAATTGGAGTACTAGCCCCTATCATTAGTGATTTATTCTAATCCTCAAATTATTCCTCTGAGGGTGTCCGAAATGAGATACTTGTTTTATCATTAAACTTTCACTTCAGACAAATTCAGTCAGGCAGGTTTCAACTTCGTTAACTCAAATAGTCTATATCCGGTTGAACTTCCGAAATGCTTTTTGAATACCCAGTATAATTCATATATATATATATATATACATATATATATATATATATATATATATATATATATATATATATATATATATATATATATATATATATATCAAAAAACGAATAGACCGTCAATCTGAGATCTATCTATCTATTTGTTCTCAAGATATTCTCAAATGGAATATCTGAGAGAATATTTCATGGGTAACATCCACTCTCTGGATTTTCGATGATACGATTGTGTCAATGGGACCACCAATTATTCATATCATCCAGTTGAGACTGCATCTCGATTTATCACAAACGATGCACAGAGGAATTCTCACTTTTTGAAATTAAACGATTCATTCGAGAATTCAGTTATCAATGAACCCACATGAGATATTTAAAAACCATTGTGTAGCTCAACTATGACTAGAACAGAGTCTGCAATCGATCACCGTTGCGGCTACAGGAGCCCAAAGTAGAATGGGCCGGCTAGACGTTTGTCATAGAAATGTGATGTTTGGAAATATATGTGCCACTATTTAATTTCGCAGTAACATAAATCACTAAATAATTTTAAAATCATGTTGATAATCTAATATTCATTTTATATAAACATAATTACACCATGCAATTGGTAACTCTTTGTTTGATTGTTTGATAACTTTTGTTTGATTTTGCTTATTTCTCGTAACAACTGTTTTTCCCTTATCGCCGTTCATCCATTCATTTTGCCTTTTTTCTTTACTTCTCAATACGAAACCCTCAAAAAAATAACAGTGGATCTATAAAATATCGAAATATCTACAAACTCCACTAAATTAGATCCCCCTTCTATAAGAAAACCAACTCGACTGAACAATGAATAAGGCTTTCATATCGATAGTTATGATTAGTTGAAACGAGAAGACTTACGTATAGGACATCATGAAATGTGTCTAGAATCTCGAAATGAAATAATATATAGGTTTTTCTATTTGAAATAAGCGAGTTGACATGACTTCCGGCATAATCATCTTGAAACTATTTTCATTGAGAAGAGCATGAGCAACTATACGTAAAATATATACGTTTTACTATATCATTACTATCATCATATACGTATAATATTTTCATGAAAAAATCGTAGTGGTACTCCCAAAATGTCTCACCAACAGTTTCTATCGATCAGCCTGATAATTTTCATTTCTGGAACCTCGTCTAAATATTTATCTATAAACCAGGTGTCACCCTAAAGACGGTAATTGGCTGTATCTAGATCATTCTGGAAATTCGTAATGATAGATATAATCAGCCATTTCAATATTCATAATCGGAAGGAATCATGCTATATTTGAATTGACCATATCGCCATATGAGTTTTCTCAACTCAAAGTGTAATAGTGGTTAGAAAGATACAGTCGCTAGCTGACCTCAATGGGGGTCATTCGGTAGTTCTCTCAAGAATGCCAACATTCATCGATTTCCATAAAGATTACAAAATCTAACTGATTATCTGAAAGATATTGGTATATTCTACGATCTTTAATCAAATGTATCGTATCATTGTATTGTTGAATAGTTTTACATGAACTGTTCCGTCGCTAATAACCGTAAGGTGGATGCGACTTTGGTCAAATAATAAAAAAAAATTGAGATTAGTTCTGTCAAAAACTAGCGAGCGAGTGAAGCTAGTATTTATTCATCCATGGTATGTCCGATTTCGAGTTTCGTATTTTTCTAAACCTCCTTCAGCTGAGCTGCATTGTTATGACAAATTTGGTTCAAATTGTCCAAACCGTGCCATTGCTGACCTGTTACAACCAAGTGGCTATCTTGGGTTACAGCTTCGCTCGCTCAGCCCAAACATACAAATCTTGAATTTATTCAGTTGATGATGCATAAATTCACATATAACCGTCTTGAAATTATTAATCTCTGTCGATTCATTAAGTCGCGCGGTTTGCTTTTCCACTACATCGGTATCGAGCAGATAAACCTGGGAAATATTTCAACAATCCTCACATCTCCGTGAATCCGGGATAAAATCCTGGAAATAGTAGAAATACCCGAAACCTTTTTAATCGAAGTCTTTTAATCGTCGTCCATATATTCTCAGCTCGCCGTCCGTGCAATATCCTCTGGAAAAGAAGTCTCGGGAGTGAAATATTATCGGTAAGTCGACTAAAAGCACACCTTGCAGATTGTTTTCGAAAGTAACTGACAGAACGAGCAGACGTGAACCTATCGGAATATGCTGACACATGAAATTACGTACATATCAAATTTTACTCTCGGTTATTTAGCTATCAAATCCTGTCTTATTGAATGGACACTGCTTCGGGAGATTTTCGGCAATTTCACTTGTAGATTCAGGTGCCGGTTTAATGAGAATCAGAAGACATAGAGGTCCAATTCAGTGACTGAAGGATATGTGGAAGATTCCGTACAAACCTAGGAAAACATAGCCAGATATCCTTGGCCAAACAAATAATTAGATCGCAATCAGTTCCACGAGTTCAATATCTCGTATATCGGGAATCGATATCTTCAATTGTACACATTGTGTTTTGAATGTCGATTCTGATTCATCACAGTGTTGAAGCAGTTCAACCTCATTCATGAGTTCAACTCATAAAGACGTTATTTCAGATTCACTTCATCTATAAAATAGTACTGAAGTGAAGAAAACTGCTGAGATCGATGAATCTGAAGGAGATATTGTATGAGGTTGAAATAAAGGATGATGATGAAATGCAAAGGTGAAAGTTCAATGATGATATGGGACTATTTGTACTGGAAATAAATATAAAAGAGCTCTCCAGTTTTTTTTTCTCCTGCATTAATTTTGTGATTCCACATTCCTTCATAATATCCTTTTCTTGGCCGAACTATGAATGAAAAAAACTGAGATGTATTATCGAAAATTCTCTGTACTGCTTCTCTTTGTGATTCACCATGTGAAATTATCAATATCTGCTCAACTAGCGAAAAACTAATTCAACAAAACGAAAATAAAAACATTTTCCACCCTTAGTTAACGACTAGTCTTCATGATATATAGAACGGCGTTACTCGAATAATTGAAAAAGATCTTTCTTCAGGGGAGTCGATCAATCCAAATATATTCGAGGTGAATATCAATGAAGCTGGATTTCAATAAACGACTATCGAAAAAGTTGTACAAAAAGGATATAAAGCAATAAAAGTCAGTCCTCTGGCACCGATATGAGAGCTTCAATCACGAATTCCATTTAGGCACCTCGACGTAGAAATTGTACATTGTTGTTTAAGTTTTCCCAAGTTTAATTTCCCAGTCCGTACTCCGGGAACAACTCAAAGTTTAAGAAAATCCAATTGTTTTTGTATTAGAGTTCAGATTGTTGCTATTCACTTAATCAAAAATACAGGATGATCAAAAAACCTGAAGTAGAAATGATTGTTTTCAAATGAGCAGTCTCTATTATTGTAAATTATCTATCTGAAATTATTAGGTTATTACTTGAACTCATATACATTTCACTGTAGAACTCGCTTAGGAAACACATATAAAATTTCATTCACGCCCAAGTCACCCCTCCATAGACATGAGACGGGACAATGCGATCGCAAATAGCTTAATGTTGCGACTATTACTATATTACTATTTATTTTTGCGAATCCACCATTTTCAGATGTATATTTAATTTTGATTCCACACCGACCCTTGCAATAAGAATTGTAAATATTTTCAGACCACTCGTACCCCCCGAATATCTCACAAACGGATTGAGAAACAAAAAAACTACCTCCAAAAAATTTTTTAATGTTCTATTGAATGACATCAAATGAGATTCCCCCCTCACCTCCTGGGGGAGAGGGGTCACTTCGAAATTTTAAATTCAAGAGTTCATCAGAGATTATGGGATTTGAATACATGTATGTATGATATTCGAATACATGTATGTATGTAACCTATGATATTCGTGTTAGCCAGCGGTGGAATGTTGGGAGAGGAGGAAGGTATTTTTATTGAAAGTATGGTGGTTGTAAGCATCAGGTAAAACTTCAGTGGGCACATATTTCTATAAAGTTGCCGTTCCATGAATGCATGATGCTTGTTAGAGCGAAGTTTGGCAGGTTTAGAGCCTGACAAGGTAGGAGTGACCAGCCTGACCTCGATCAGTCTGGCATAATGGACGAGATATCCATTGAGAACCGACCATAGTGAGATCAATTAATTCGTGAATGTTGTATCACCGACTAGGCAATTAGCTCTGTCCTGAATAGAACCTGAGAACGTAAGCGTATGTTTGGCAGCTGGATCATGTGAACAGTACTCTAGGACTCCAGGAATTCGCCCTTTGTAGATCGTGAGCAGGTGCTGGGGTTTCAAATACTTCTTTGCACGGAACGGTTTTGATGGTATTATGTATGGTATCTTCAATATCACACGTGTCAATCAATTTGCATGATGTTGATTTCTGTATCTGAAAATGTTTTTGAAAAGTTGGACCAAGTAATGAATGAGGAATCAGGGATCTCAAGTGAATGGTTCACCGTCGAGTATGTTCATATTTCATACTCAAAAACCCAAATGTATGATTCCAGGTTGTAAGAGCAATGTTGTCAAATTCAGCCAAGGCAATTGTGAGATTGAAGCAGACGACAATGCAAAAAAGTATACTCGATAGTCTTTTCAAAAACTGAATTTATTCTCGTATTCTTGCATATAGATTTAATTGGCGAAAAAACGGTGAAAAAGTTGGGTATTTTCATAGTCAGCAATAAGCTGTCTCTTTGGTGCGAAAAAAATAGTCTAGAATTGAGAAAAATAATGACGCCATATTTAAAGAATGATTCGGTCAGAAGATCAATAGTTTGTTAGAATATAATTCGAGATGAAATGATCAGTATCATACACTAAGGTTCAATACAAGTTCGATGGTGAAGGATTTTTTTGAAGGTTGGAATGTGTTCAATACCATAAATTGTGAACAAATCACCCAATACAATTCCATATTGGTTTTCGAAAAGAATATTATAATTTGAGGTTCAATATTATGATTGTTTGTGATGTTATAGTCATTTCATTAAATATATTACAGTCGGTCCTGGTTGGTAGAGTAGACACGCCAATATTTTTTTTTTGGTCAAACTGACTCCCATGGGACCGTCTGCGGTTTCCCAGATACCGCGGTAGTGTATATGCCCAGATCTTTTTATCCCACAAGATAGATTACAGGATTATTGTGATGTATAAGAAATTACTGGAGATGCCGAAGTTTGTCGGAAATCTCTCAGAGGACTTGAGAGAGGCGCAAGTTCTGATGATTTATACAAAAGCTATCCTCGTGGTTAACTCCAGAGATATATTTTGATTATTATCGGAAGTCAGCTAGTGGATGAAAACTGAAAATGAAAATGACGATCATGTCATGTATTTTTCTGAGATACCTGTATTTTTTTCCAATTTGAGTATCTGCTTGTCAAAAAAATTATTGACAGCCCGAAAAATCACTCATCATCAACAGAATAATTATCTATTTGACACAATGACATGCAAATGAGGAATGAATTCATGATGATACTGAGTATTATTATTGGGGCAATAATGACATCCAAATGAAGATGATGGATGAAATGATGATAAGATGAAATGAATGCTCACAATTTCTGAAACTCTCAACATAATGACGTCATCATCGGATAGTCGGAGTTCAAATATCAAGATTCTCACGCTCCATAATGTGTAAGCACTAACCTCACCACCATTTCATACGCCTATGTAAATCAGAAGCTGCATTCAATACCCTTATCCCGTATTGTAAGAAGCTATCAATATGCTCTGCCCTCTCTTTTTTATCATACTGGGGAAATAAATAGGCCATATCGCAAATAGAAACCTATCGCATATTCCAAATTAGGCAAACAATCTGTTGAATTGGTCGAAATGAAATATGTTCAGAAGTACCATCGCCGATATTAATTTCTCTCAGCGATTTATATATTCTCTCAGGCCCGTTAATAACTTTGCCGATAACGAAAACAAAAGCCAGAGGAAGAGAACGAGATGAATTATTCAGGACAAAAGGGCAGAGAGTTGTTTTCGAGAATTTGTTTCAGCGTTTATATGCCGAATGCAGCAATTTCGCGCTTGAAATCGTCCAATCTGGAGTCATTCTGATATGCCTATCGGGAAGGAAACGTAAAATTGAATATCTTGCATCGATCTGGATGGTATGGAGGAGATCCGACTCTGGCCAGTGAATATTTTGTATCCACCAGAACTGAATTCACCACTTCAAATCGCAATCGAATATTGGTTGGAATATGGACAGTGAAACTAAACACCCCGAATAACTTTGTCATGCAAGTGAGTCATGAAAACAGGGTAACACTGATGTGGGCACCAGGGAATAGAAGACAACGAAGCTACAATCGCTTTGCAGAAATAGGTGCAACAACAGCATTCTTAAGTATCGAACTGTTCTGTGGAATCAGCAGATGCTATCTGACGGCTGAGATTAAAACAATGACGGAGTCACAAAAATTCTGTAACTGAATTCGACTCCAGGTAAAAGACAACCGAAAAAGTTCGTCTCCTACTCGCACTAAAGAGCCACCGAGCTACTCTACCTCAGCAAATCTGAGCTGAAGCTTATCAGAGGCTTTTCCACAGGACACTGCTGAAAGTTGGATGGTATAGCTATAGCTTCAACTTATTGAACTTATCAACAGTCTCATACGGACTTTCAAACAACTAATTTTCTACTGGTCATATCTACGATAATGACAGATTCTTCAAATCTCTCTGTTTCATAATTATGAACATCGGAACATTTCTGGAGTTTTTCATCTCGATTCGAACTCGATGAAGTCTCAGTTTTTGAACGATATTTTGGTAAATTTGGAAATGTTGATAGATCTGCAGATTTCGCCAGTTGTAGTCTCAGTGAATTTATCGTAATATATGATAATATCTGCTGTTAAACAAAAACTGAATTCACATACTAGAGAACTTTTGCCACCTCTTTTGCAATTATTCAACTTTAGGAAGTTTAAAAATTGGGAGAATGACGCTGAAGATCGTTAGTCGCACTTTGCCCCGTTTCAGATGATCGGCGTATGTCATGAATTTGTTCACAGTCGAGATGCATCTACGGCATTACCCTCAAGGCTTGAAGAAGGCTTGAAAAACCAACCTTTTTTCAAATATCAGATACTCGGTAGCTTCCTCTAGTGAAGCCTCAAAGTCACGTCAGCACGAATAATTTCCATAGGAATCTAGTGCTCCGGAAAACTGCACTCCACCGAGAGATGAAAAGCTTTAATGATTTATTAAAGCAAGTCCAGGATGTCGCGAAACGAAATATTATATTATTCTGTCTAGTTACACACATACATCAACACGTAAAATGTTTTTTCGCTTTTCAACGCTGTCATGCCCGAGGATTATAAACTGCTCTCAGGAAAAATAAAGAGAGATATCATGAAATATTTTTCATGTTATTTCCGATCCACTAGATTATTAACGAGCCGTTTTAATGCACACAAAACATATTGCTATTTTGTTGTAACTTTGTGTATGAAATGTTATAATCTGAAAAAGAAATTCCAGACCACACAATAAAACGAAAGGGTTAGTTGGTGCTCGATAAAATTATTTCATTTCCAACTGTTTATGAGCATTCTGAAAACCAGAGTTTGTGACGTGGTATTTTTTTTATGATATATTCTCAGATGACTTCCACTCCCCTTTCACATACACACAAAGGTTCTATATGTTTTGGTGCAATTTCATGCAGGGTGATTCATCTAAGGATCGAAAGATATCCACGTCTTGAACTCAAATATGATACGAGAACCAAGTGCCTTACATCATATCGTAATTAGGCACACGTAAATCTGATATTTGCTCGAAAGCGGAACTATAAAATAGGAAACAGAGTGCAAGCAGACGTGAGCGTAATGGAAATCACCTACGTATCAATAATCTGAGAAGAATTTGAATGGATATGTAACTAATATTTCGAAGTTCAGTCTGAATCAATCATTCAAAATACAGCTGCTAACGAATTCTCAGAACAAAGAGCACGGATCACGGATTGGTACTCATTTTCATTCAGTTTAGTCAGTCAAATCATGTCAGTGCTTATATTGATGTGTCATTGTAACGCAACTATGAAGGGATTTCTCGCTATATGAATTCAGTGGAAAATGAAAGGTACCGCAAAAGGTAAATCGAACAATTAAATTACAATTAAGATATTGTTTGATGTTTGACATCCATAACAACAGTTGAAACCTATTCGTTCATTGCCACTTTGGCCAAAATTAGAACAGGCTCCTGTCAAATGTTCCCAATATGACAGAAATGAAAACTTCAGTCGTGAAAATTAATTCTAAGTGTTCATTTAGATAATTTGATGTGTGCTGTCAAATATACATATTTGATCACTCTTTATCCGAGAAATATCAATTAATATTCACTAAAACATAGTTAGCCTTGCTCAAGAATAAATCGGGAATGACAGGACCTGGTGCCATTTTTGTTGTTAATATTTCAAATGAAGTTTTGATGGATTCACGAGTTTTTCAAATCACCCCTGTGGGCAGGGTGCAAAAATATATGGCAAAACCCTGAGTCTACAGAAAGTGGAACAGTGACATGGGCTGATATCTATAGATATTAGCCCATGTCTATTAGCCCATATCTATAGATATTAGCCCATTATACACTTACACTTTCTGATAGAAAGTGTAAGTGTATAAGTATGGTGGAGGATTTCATTCACATGTTAGTCGTTAGATGCAGATACAAGAATCATAACAATATTGGTATAGGATTGATGATTATTCAATCAGTTGTATGAAAACGTTGATCCAGGAGTAATAAATGATAATCAAACTAACACTTTCGAAACACATGGTAGGTAATTGCACAGATTTCTGTAAATGTCTCTCTGCAAATTCATTGCATTACCAGCCTCTCTTAACCTTCCAATGTATTTTCACTATTGATGTTGAGAATTCATGATGTTGGAAATTGTTATATACACACTCGAATCCCTGGACAACTGAAAATCTGAATACAAACGGAAATAAACGGTTCACGCAAGTTGGTTTCTCATTCCTGCTACCAAACTGCTACGAATATCACAAAATATTGTTATAATCCGCCTCTTGAGTCTCTGTAGGTCTTAAAGCTTCGTTTAATAATTTGAAGAATAATTAATGGCGGATGATAATACATGAAGGGTTGAAATATTGTAGTCTCTGAGATGAAAGTTTTGATGGGCAATTAATGGCAGCGTTCACATAGGGTTCATTATTTCCAAATTGAGGGTGAAGAAAATGAAGATATAATCTGAAAGAGAGCAGCGATTTCGCCCTTGAAGCCGACAATATTTATCTGAAAAATAACTTCGAGAAAATAACCGATTTACTGCAATTATGGTCTGGAATTTTTTGTTCTCACTCTCAATAGAAGGCAGGGGGCGAATCTATATCGGTCCAAAATCGTTCATTTGTCTCACTTCATATCCAAAGTATTGAAAAAGCACGAAGAAGTTGATGATCGCTCACTGTGGTGGACAATGCTATCGAATATGAAGGTAAAACTATATGAAAGAAAAACACTCATAGATCGAAGAAATAAAAACATTGGACTCAAATTATGTTTGCAGACGATATGATCATGAAAGTATATTCAGGGGAAGCATTAGAGCAAGAACATAGTGTGGCTAGACATCATAAATGATGACGGTATTATTTCGAAGGCTACGGAGATGTGGCCTACCAACTATTTCATTCATCCATTCATTTATTTATTCATTCATCAACGGCCTTGCTAATTCATTACATTCGTTCACAAAATCACACAAGTGTGAAAGTACAATAATTCATAATCCCTCACCATATTTTTTAATGACATTAAATGTGAATCGAATAACTGGAAATGATGACAATAAGAATTTCCCGATCTTCTCATTCTTAATATGACAAAGAATTTTGAATAACTCCTCAATTATTATATCTACTCCTTGGAATAATATTCAAACATATAAGTTCAACAATTTCTGGGGAGTTGATATTGCCATTGAGTAATATGTGGATGCATTTTTTTCATCTTCATTCATAATTCCACCCGTATATTCAGTGAGAGTAACCCTCTACGAGGATAAGTCAACGTTATAGTCGTGAAGCTCGTGTGCGATAGTGTATCTCCACAGTAATATCACTTTTACTGAGTTATACTTATCTATTGAGTTGTAGATTAGTATCTATGTGAAGTTCGTGAAGTACTTTATCTAACTGTGCTACATAAAAGTTTGTCAAGGCAAGTGAGCATTGAATAATAGCTATCCAACCTTTGCATATATATTCCCATCTGAGTGATAATTGCAAGTAATACAACACCTGTTCAGCTAAAAACATCCATTCAACAAAAAGTCTACTGCTTCTTATCAGGGCTATCAGCTGTTTTTTTTTTCCTGCTAGCAGTGGCGTGTCACAAGAGTAGGGCAAATAATGAATAAATGCAAATGCTGTCAAAAAGTCACGGAACCTCTTCTGCTGGTAATGTGTTGCATTTGTAAAGGCCATATGAGTAACACATGCGCAGGACTCACTCAGACCGAAACGAGAGGTATAAATGCGAAAAAGGGTTTGACTTGGACTTGCAACCAATGTCAAAACTTCGGAAATGATCTGAACGATTTAAAAGCCGTTATAGTAGCTCTGCAGGCTGAAGTGAAGGAGTTGAAGAAGACCAGAATGGAGGAATTTCACGGTAGTAATCAGAATCATTATTTCGAGGAGGTGATTCAGGAAATTCAGGAAAGAAACACGAGAAAATGCAACTTGATAGTTTTTGGATCGAAAGAACAATCACATGATTTCAGCAAGGAAGAGAGGTCAGTAGCTGATAAGAATGAAGCATCTAAGATACTTAAAGCTATTGTACCCTCATTTGACAGTAGGAACGTTAAAGCAATACGACTGGGACGCTTCAATCCCGATCAGGAGAGACCTCGTCCAATAAAGCTGACTTTAGCGGACGAAGATTCTGTTCACAAGCTCATCAAAAACGCAAAGGTCTTGAAAAACTCTCAGGCGTACGGCCATATTCATATAGCATTTGACAAAACACCTCGTCAAATACAATTTCACAAAGATGTTCGCAAGGAACTGGAAAATAGAATAAATAAGGGAGAAGCAGATCTATATATTAAGCACACCAATGGTATACCAAAAATTTTTAAGAGAACTTTAAACTAAATAATACACCCAATTCCAGGGATATCAATTTCACATGCTATTACCAAAATGTTAGAGGACTGAACTCAAAAGTTATCCCTTTTTTCAACGCAGTATCAATGAACGAGATGGAAATTATTTGTCTTACCGAAACGAATCTTCAAAACGATGTGGATAGTACCGAACTTTTTCCCGAATTGTATGATGTTTGCAGATGTGATAGAGATCTGGAAGCTAACAACGTTGCCAAAGGTGGTGGCGTTCTTTTGGCAGCCAAAAGTTACTTGAATTTGATTCAGTTAGACTTGAACTCTTTGCATCAAAGTTTGCCTAACATCGAAATTGTAGGTGCAAAAATCACTTCTGGTCAGATAATTATATACGTATTCGTTGTATATATACCCCCTCAAACTAGTGCAGAGACCTATGAAATATTGATCGAGTATCTTGAATCTCTCTATTATATCTCAGACTCTAAAATTCTCATCTTTGGCGATTTTAATGTTCCTAAGTTTAACAATGATTTGGAGGATGGGCGATACAAATTAATTTCAAATATGATGGAAACTCTTGAATGCAAACAGTTCAATAATGTTGTTAATGCGAATGAACGTATTTTAGATTTAATTATCTCAAATTTTGATGAACTTGTTGTTTCGGAAAATGAATTACCATTTGTTAAAGTGGATCCTCACCATCCTCCGTTGCTAGTTGAGTTTAGTTGTAATGTGCATCACACGAATCAGTTCAAACCTAACAGTGAGGGCAACAAATGTTATAACTTCAGAAAAGCCAACTTTCCTGCACTATATAACTCTATCAGGCTTACTAATTGGAATAATGTTTATTCATGCACTGATTCAGAATCTGCCTGTGAAGAACTATATAGTTCATTGTATAGGATGTTTGATGAATCTGTTCCTCTCAAAGTTAATAGAAAG
Organism: Gastrophysa polygoni; assembly: GCA_963576655.1. Lineage (NCBI taxonomy): Eukaryota > Metazoa > Arthropoda > Insecta > Coleoptera > Chrysomelidae > Gastrophysa > Gastrophysa polygoni. The sequence continues at coordinate 10,395,670 of OY755090.1, forward strand.
AGGAGTTTTCCACCTTGGTTCAACAGGGATATAATAAAAAATATTAAAATTAAAGAGAAGTTGTATAAGAAATATAAAAACATCAGAACAAGTTATAACTATAATGAATTCAAGGAAATCAGATCGCAAATTAAAAATCAAATAAACATGGCCTTTCGGAACTTCGTTCATTCGGCAGAAAATCGTATCGTTTCCGACTCATCCAACTTCTGGTCCTTTGTTAACAGCAGAAGAGGATGCTCTCGAATTCCGAGCATAATGAAAGATGGCGATGTTACACATGATAAGCCATCAGATATAGTTAACGCTTTTGGGTCTTTTTTTCGTAGTGTGTACATTGAATCAAATCCAGTAGTGAACGTTCCATTTGGTATTTCTCATCATACGGACAATATTTCAGTGTACCCAATAACCGAAGATGATATACTTGAAGCATCGAAAAAATTGAAAGACAAAATAACAGCCGGTATCGATTTGATCCCAAGTTTTGTTGTCAAGGACTGTATCAAAGTACTAGCTGAACCGCTGGTATCCATCTTCAATATGATTCTGTCTTCTTCAACGTTTCCAAATATGTGGAAGGTTGCCAGGGTATGTCCAATTTTCAAAAAAGGGGATAAAAGTATTATTCAAAATTATAGAGCCATATCAATCTTGAGCAACTTCTCCAAATTATTTGAAATTGTTATATATAATCAAGTTTATAATAGTGTTAAACTGATAATCTCACCAAATCAGTACGGATTTTTGGGTAAAAAATCTTGTGTAAGCAATTTAGCATGTCTCAATCAATTCATTTGTCAACAATTGGACAACAAGGGTCAAGTCGATGTTATTTATTTAGATTTTCAGAAAGCATTCGATCAACTGGATCATTATGTTTTACTGAAAAAGTTAGAAACGATAGAATTTTCTGATGGATTATTGCATCTGTTTGAAAGCTATCTTCTTGGTAGGAAACAGTTTGTTGAATATATGGATTTTAAGTCAGATTTATATACAGTCTCGTCTGGTGTTCCACAAGGATCGAATTTGGGCCCTCTTCTCTTTCTGATATTCATAAACGATTTGGCAACGTCGATAGAGTGTCCAAGCTTATTTTTTGCGGACGATTTGAAATTATTCAGTGCTATAAAAGATATGGATGACTGCGACAAATTACAACAGTCCATAAATGAAATTATTGATTGGTGCGACTCAAATCGTCTCAATCTGAATGTTTCTAAATTCATTAGTATGTCATATTCCAGAAAGCAATTCGTAACGCCATATCACTATTTCATAAACAATAATTTACTGAAACGCAATGAAGAAGCTAAGGACTTGGGAATTGTATATGACTCGAAATTTACATTTAACAATCACATCGACACTATAATATCTGCAGCCTCGAGGATGTTAGGTTTCATTTACCGGAATTGTAGGAATTTCAGGAATATCTTCGCACCCAAACTTCTTTTTTATTCGTACGTCAGATCTAAACTCGAATATGGCATACTAATATGGTATCCTACAACACAATATCATGTAAGCCGAATTGAAAGTATTCAAAGAAAATTTTTGAAATATTTATGGATGAAGGTTAATGGAGCTTACCCGCTCAGAGGAATCAATAACCAACTTCTCCTGGATAGTTTTGGAATGATTTCTCTGGAAAGACGTCGAATAATTTTGAGTGTGACATTTCTTTACAAATTAATTCATAACCAAATCGATTGCTCCGTACTTCTGAACCAAATAAATTTCCTCATTCCAAGATTGAACAGTAGACAATCAAACATGTTCTACAATGTTGCCACTAGAACTAGAATGATGATGAAATCCCCTATTTATATCATGTGTAATAACTTCAACAAGATTTCTCATATATGCGATATAAATCACGACACACTGAAAGACGTGGTTAATAAACTCTAAGATCATACTCACTAGTAATAGTTGTACCTCATGTTCTTTGTTATGGTAATTACTCTGTATTTCATAGATATAATCAATTAATCTTTTTTTGTTGTTTCATATTATTCATATCTTCTGTCAGAATTGCAATTAACAGAAGAAAGCTGATATTTATTTGTAGCATTTCCTGTTATTGGGTGTAAACCTGTTGGAAATAAAAGTTTTGTTTTTGTTTTTTTTTGACCTCACCTCAGCGTCACCCCATATACAGCATTTGAAAAAAAAATATGTGCAGTGAAAACCGAAATGCCACAAGATTGAAATAAGATCGATTTGAGCTGTTGCACGATCCACCCTTGAATATTCAGATTTTCTCATTGTTGCATTTTGTTTGCAGTTTGCTAGTGCAATTGTGCTTTCTGGTACTTGCAGATTCTGAATGACAGAATCCGAAAATGGATGAGTGATATATTCTTTTCTTCTTCAGATATTTCGCGCGGTTATTATTTATGCGTGAAGTTTTGTTCCGTTTTGCCGAAAATTTCTCGAAATGAAAAATGTCAAAAAGATTGTTATAACTATTTTTTGCATGGGATGGAGGTGTCCCATTAGATATCTTGAGAGAGAGGCATTCTTCTGATCATGAAAATATGACATTTAGTATAGCCTAAACAGACATGAATATGATTAAAATGGGAATTTTAGTACAGCATACAACCAACTTCAGATAGTTGTGAAAGTTTAGCTGGAATCAAGATGTTCATAGAGTGGAATTGTAGATTTCGAATTTCGATATCTCACTATGTTGAAGTGGGACAAATTAAAATGGAAACACTGTACATGCACTCTCTCTAATGGCAATGACTGCAATACACCATTTCTCCGTATTCTTAGGTAAGTCACCCTGTATATACATACTGATTGAATTGTCCATTATTTTTGGTGCAAATATTCAATTCAGTTGAATCGTGAAGAAGAGGAAAACAGCGGATCAATTTCCTTCGTTCCTATATACGTGCATTCCCATTTCCCAATTCCCTAATTCAAACGATGATTCACGGTACTAGATTTCCTATTTGTTTACGCGCAGAGAAATTATTTTTCAACCCATAAACTTCCACAATTATACGTCTTTGGATTTTAGTACTAGATATCTCACCTGTTCGGAACAATAAAAAGTTATGAACGATCAGTCAAAAGGAATAATTTCAATGGTGATAAATATTTTGTTACGATATTCCTGTTATTTTAGGTTCACTGATTTGACACAACTCCTTCTACAATCATTATCTCCATTATGAGGGAAAACAGCGGTTCGATTTCCTGCGTTCCTATATACGTGCATTTCCAATCACCGGGGTCCCAATTCCCTTGCCGGGAATCACTTTTAATTCAGGTAATGATTCACAGTACTAGCTTTCCCATTTGTTTCTCGTTCTCCTATCTCGCTAATGATGATTGCGAATGTTGGCCATTGGTCTCTTTGTGCACAGATTCTATCGGGTAGTGGCACTAACTTATACACCATGTAATTTACGCTTCAATCTAAGCCACGTTAACTATTGATTTGATCACACGAAGTGGTTTACAGAAAATTCAACTGACCTCTAAATTGATCGCGAAAAAAAATTTGAAGACGTAATTTTTATCCTAATGGGGCAAACTTATCCTCGAATGCAGAATGCAGAGTTCAACTGAAGATGTTCGAATTCAAAAATTTCGAATTGACAGAAAGTATCACACTTTCTGTCCAGGAAGAAACATTATTGGCCTGTTTAGAGACTGAACATTTAAGTGTTCGAGAAAACAAAATGTATGAAGACATATCACATCATGTAACCAATTGCTATAAAGTTTTTATTGAATTTATCACAATGAGAAAACAGGCAGCCTTGGCAGCCGAGCCATCAGTCAATCTACCACTTTGCTTACCCAGTTAAACAAATGAGTATAGCTTAAATGATTGTTCAATTAGATAGTTCGCCGAAACTGGGCAATTCTTTCAGGAATCACTGGAAACATGTTCAACCTGTATGTCGCTTATATTGAAAAAAATAATTCATAACCGGATTTTCGAAATGGAATAAATTTATCGAAGATTTGCTGTACACCAAAGATCCAGTGAACACTTAGACAACCTGATTTTGTTGAAGGTTCATCTGAATAGCGTTATAATAAAGTGGATAAATTGTTAAAGATTTTTTTTCCAGGAAATCTGAAATGCGGCATGGCATGTCCGTCATAGCACCACGTGGCAAATTCCTGAGTCCTTGCCTAAATCGACACTGGTTTTTGCAGAGGTTTTCTGTCTCTCATCGCTACTATAAAAATGAATATATACTTCCAAAAATTTTGATTTGATTCATGTCCTAATGCTTGAAAAATTGTCATATATGCTGATGACACTAATATTCTCATATTAAGGAATACTTTAAAAAATGCTGTCACCAGAGCAAGCATTTCTGGCAATAATTTTCATAAATGGTGTTCGTTCAGTGGACAATAAGTTAAATTATCTAAAACATTCTTTATGTTATTCACAACAGGAAATATAAATCATGATATGGATTTTTCAATACGATATTTGTGGCTGTCAAAATACATCAGAAGTTGACATGGAAACCTCATATCAATGATTTAACAAATGAATTGAGTACAATTTCTTTCATTATCAGAACGATGGTGAAGAACACTGTTGCAGCTACTCTGTGTATTCGCCTATGCAATTTTTTCAATCAAAACTCTTACGTACAGCCAACTTGATAACAACATTTTATTCATTATAGCGGAAAATCATTCATATGTTAGTTGTCAGATGGCGACACAAAAATGACAACAAAATCAGTATTATCAATAATTGCACAATCAGTGATAAAAACGTTGATTCAGGAGTAGTAATTGAGGTTAGTCTACAACTGATGATCAAACTACATAATCACATCTCAAAACGTCAACAATGTGTACAGAAATCTGCGAAAATATCGCCATATCCTAGGGAGTTTCATAACTTCAATGCCATTATAGCGGAAAATGCCGTTATTATTTTTAGCGGAACAAAACACTATCAGTGACTGCACCAGTCTTCTGTACAGCGTTATTGTCAGGACATTCAAGTGCATAATATCCATGGACGTATAATCTTGTTTATACGTCCATGATAATATCGATAGACACACTCGAATTAGCCTACTTTGGACTTGTTCAATCTGGAACCTCCTGCATAATTCCTTCACTTCTTCTTACTTCATCATGTTATCATTAATGTGAAAAAAGAAGAACATAGCCTGATTAAAAGATGTGATCTACAAAAATACAGTACGAGAAATAGTGAGAGCATCCACCAGCCATACTCACGATTGAGCATCGGTCAAGACTCTCACATACACGATCTATTAATCATCATTCTACTCCATTGAAGAGTTTTTAGACGTTACATTGTAGAGAATCTCAATCTAATTGTATGTTTATTTTCCATATTTTATATTTTATATTTCTAAATTTCTTTTGTGACTAGTCGGATAAGTTTTTGCATGTATGTAATTTTCAGTGATGAATAAATCCTATTTCTATTGTGGAAAAACACTTTCAATCGAAACGATTTATCGCCAAACTTATTGAGAGTTATCAGATATATTTCAGCTTTTTTCTTTCTTTTATGTGACTAGTGACCTACTGAAGCCAAACATAAAACACCCTGTGCAGCAAGTGATATTTTTCATTATTCAGTTATGCAGTGGTTCGAAAAATGTTAGCACTACCCATGAACGATCATCACAAAATACCTCGTGTGAACTGTGAACTTCAACTTACAACTGAATAAGCTTACCAGCGCATTTGTTTGTTTCCCGAGGAAACTTCACCGATAGTTGCGATACTTAACCAAACTTCCGTAACTCTCCCGTTCTAGATTTCACGTCACCGCACAATGAAATTACTTTTCAACCCATAAACTTTCATAATTATACGTATTTGGAGCTTAGCACTAGATGCCTCACCTGTTCAGAACAATAAAAGGGAATAGTCGTAGGGAAGAAATAATTTCAATAGTGATGAATATTTCATCACAAAAAGGTTTCCATGGGATTTTAGAGAAACGTTGAATGGCCAATATTTTTAAAGTGAATCTGAATAATCATGTCTGGAAAATTCTCTTACAATCTGAATAATAATTTGGAATAATTCTGATATTCTTATCAAGAGACCAGGAATGCGATAGGGTATGCCCGTATCAACCCTGATTCAACCAAACGATTTATTTTTGATTCTATTTCTGAGACGGAATCGGTAAATAAGTATTTGGAGAAACATCTGAGGGTTCTCAATACCAATCTCCATATATAAATACAAGATTCCATTTTTTTTCTCGAAGACAGAATAATATTGATATTAGTACCAGGAGAGCAGAAATGTGATGAGGTCCATGTAGATATTTCTGTGAAATATTTGGATGTAGACCAATATACAACTCAACCTTTTTCTGAAAGATTTTACTTGTGGGATTTTTCCTAATTTCTTGTGGTAGTAAGTTGCGTATTTTGGGAGCAATATAGATGTGAAATCTTTGACTAGCATTTTTATGATGAACATCATTTATCTTCAATTGTGTTCAATCACAATGTGCTGGTGTACTTACTCTTCTAATAATGGTGTTCGTAAATGAAGACACACCGAATCGTAGTAAAAACGCGATTTCAATACCCCAAATCGAATAATTTTCCAAATATGTTCCGAAAATGCATAAGAGTTTCACTTGCATCGTGATTTCAAAAAAACTCACAATGTTTTCTTTACTATCATTCTTCTTTGAAATTCCGAGTTGCAACTCGCAACTAGATAGTTCGCAGTTGCAAATTCATCACTAAATTCCGAGTAAAAACTCAATTTACTAAACTTCATTATTTATTCACTAAAATTAACTAAAGTAAAAACTCAATTAACTAAACTTCATTATTTATTTACTAAAATTTACTAAAGTAGCTAAATTAATGAATTCCATGTAACAGCTTGGAACTTTACTGAATAAAACTAAATAAATAATCCACAACTAGAGAAGAATTGACTCTCCTTATAATCTTCACCATTTCTAGATGAAGACTATGCCGTCTTCCAAAACTTTTCTGATTCCGCTGACTTCGTTGTCACAAATTTCGTAATTCCTCTGCTTTGAATTGTCCATTACACTGTTCATTATACAAGATGTATGAACTATTTGCACGATCGTTGGAAAACTACGATTTTTGTATTCAGTAAAGCCAAGATGGATGTTCATCAAACGTGAGGAAAGGAAACGTCTTATATAATAATAATTCCATTATAATGTTTGTTTTTGTTTGTACATTATATTCTGAAAAATTGTCCTAAAAGTGGGTGTCTGTTGGACAATAAAGCTATGTTTCTACGGCCTCGACTACTGAGGTCATTCGCCTTCAAGGAGTGATTTCTCATTCATATATCGGATGTGTTGAATAGTAGAATAAAAGATTTAAAATAAAATATCACACTCTATCACAGATTTTGTATCACGATCCAAGTTTGGAATATCACAGACTATGTTAAGGTTGTTGTTCCGTGTTCAGATTTCTTCATACAAACCAAGTGTCAAGAAGTCGATCATTTTCCGTTGGTTATTGTTGTTTATAGTAAGGCACGCTTGGAAGGTGAGTAGGATACCGTTCTGTTGTCGTGCTCTATAGAGGTAAGGGCACTGAGTAAAGATGTGTTTCACTGTGAGTCGCTGATCACAGTGGGGACGTCTAGGTTGTCCTTCTCCTTTGAACATGAATTGTTTTCGTTTGTACATTATATTCTGAAAAATTGTCCTGTAAATGGGTATCTGTTGAACAATTATTATTATTATTATTATCATTATTATTATTATTATTATTATTATTGATATTATTATTATTATTATTATCATTATTATAACCGTATCCAACTATAAACTAATAATATACAGTTGAAAAATCAAATGCTGTTTCGGTTCGATAATTTAAAGTAAGCGGTACGATGCAGAATATTCAAATCCGAATTAGATATTCATTATGTCGTTCGACATGTTTCACAACTCCCGATCCTATTCAAATATGTCTAGACTCTAGACTGTTGACTGACACGGTGAAAGTTCTCGCTATTCGACGTTCGGTCCTGGGAAACATTATGTAAACTGAAAAGGGACACGTGCGGTCTATGTTGGCGCTAAAGTTTGCCCAACTAATTATTCCAACCAGGATCTCGTTTTGGGTAGAGGATAAGGCTCATACCAGGAAAGAATCCGAATTCGCAATCCACTCACTATTCTCGATCCGACTGATTTAACTACTACATTTCATTTTCATGGATTGGGTACTAGGTTTTTGCTCACATCCTATTGGATTTTGATTCCCCGAAATCGTAGACCGACCATAACTTGTGTGTTTTATTATTATTCCTCATATTCAAACGTTCTTTCCAGAGTCAGATACTTTTTCACAGAATTGAGACTTATCGATTATTTTTTGTTTTTTTTTTTTGTTATTTTCTTGCACTCTTCCTCATTTCTCATTCTAATTCGTCAAATTTGAACATTCCTCATCAGAAGTAATACTTACCTGAACCATGAACGAATCAGGAGTTATAAAAGACTCATCTCAAAGATAATATTGAAAAAATTTTGAACAGTAATCGCCTTTACAGTGAATTGAGAGTACTGAATCGCCGACAAATATTTTTCTAGAAGATGACAATATTTTGTCAAGATAATGAAGTGTAATTCTATAATATATCACACCATACCAGTATTCCAAACACGACGATACATCAACAAAGACCTCATCATTCGAAGATGCTATATGTTTTCGACTCCAAGGGTATTCAACTTCATACTCTATGATATGACAACAGGAACCTTCTATTATGCAAAAACCTCTTGAGGAAGTTTTCACTGTCTGAAATTTGAAAGGGTTAAGGTCTGGTTGATCAAAAGTTCAACTGAATTGCTTGATTCGATAGAAATATAATTAATACCGCCAGACACATGCTCCATGATTTGTTTCATTCAACCATTATTATTTCCAATGATTCGTAAAATCATTTTCTAATAATAATAATAATTGACATTATCAATCAGAATGCAGCATTTCTTCTTCCGATTATGATATCGAAATGGCTTATATATTTTTTTTTTGTATTTTAACAAAGTACAGGGATGATTCAAATACGGTTGTTTACAGACTTCTTCTACTAAATTCACACAGTTTTCATCAATCGAATCAAAAATTATATTTTCAAATGATAAATCATTTTTAAACAAGTTGCATTATAATATCCTTCGATCAAACGCCGATATTTAGATGTAATATAGTTTTTGTAACTGAATACCAAAACCACCAACTTAGATAAGGTGGGGTACTGAGGGGACAGTACTCACTGTGAGCACAAAAATTAGTAAAATAGTGAAAGATATAGGAACAATAATACACTTAAAATACACTAAAAATTTCCAGTCCCTTTCATTTCCAGACTTCTTCTATGATTTCCGTGTTAAAATTCCGTTGGGTGGTGTAATTTTTAATCGACTTTGTCACAATTGAATAAAAAATCCGATCTGATCTGATCATATTCAGCTTGCAGTGTTTTTTTGAATTGGTTTCATTACAACCTAGTTGAATTTTGAATTATAATATATTCACCGGTATTCTGCTGGAACTGGTAACCCATATCCAAGAATCTCCACCTGGCGCGGCTCCCTTGTTGCCCGTTTTCCTCATGATCTCTTCGTCCTTCTCCTCCAAGCTACCCCTCATCTTGGGGTTGAAGAACTCCACCTGTGGCTCCTCTGACTGGGCTTCTAAATAATTATACTGCAACCTAACGAAGAAACAATATTTGATTCACTAGTACAAAAAATGTATGTTTTGGGGATTGATCTTATGAGTCCCATGAGAATACTCATTTTCTGCACAAATCAAACTAAATATATGTATTTCGTTGAAGAAAAGTAGATTTGTATTTCATGTATGAATAAGTATTTCGTAATGCGTTATCGACTGAACACTGTTCAGTATTCTTCATGCTATTTTTTATGTTCAAACAATTATTTTGAAGCAAAATTAATTTTTGCCTGTTATAGTTCGAAAGGAATTGGAATTATTTTTTTCTTGAAACAGGTAGTTGAGTAGGCATTAAAAGTTGTATAAATCTCAAAACAACGTGAAAAATGATTTTCTGGTTTAATTTCGACGAAATTTGATAAACCTTTTGATCGCCCTCTAGAAATTGATGATATTTGGAGGTTCATTCTCGACAGCTTGAAATGAGAATTCATTCGACATTACTTAATTCATAATAGATTCTTTTGTACATGAATCCTTTCTTCAGGTTGTAGTTTTCATCTTACGGACATGAAATTTTGCCTCACTTCCTACATATACAGAGCTACTCAAATTCTAATCCAAGCACTCGAATCTCGGAAACTGTAAATGATATAGTCTGAAATGGGGCTAGGTAAGATATCCTCAAAAAAAAGTGCGAGGAACATTAAAAATTTCGAAATTTTCATTGTAGGTACGTATATCTTTTCACTTGCCAATGTTATAAAAAATGATTACGCTCCATATTCACTTCCTCCAGACCTTAAATATCACTCAAAGACGATAGAGCTAGCTAGACTGATCATATCGGATCACTAGCAAAAAACTTGAAACCTGCTACTACTGTTATTTAAGAATAATTCCTTTTGGCAATTTACTTTGGATGATGATTTGTCACTCTCATGAAGTATTCATGGTATAAAAAGATACTTAACCAGTAGTGGCAGCAGTGCATGCAGTTCCGCGATCATTTTGTCAATTTTTAATTCATACCACATCCTATTTCATTCGTACAATGTGTCCCAAAAACATACTGACTTTCAGAGGTAAAAGAGGAAATCAGAATAAACTTTTTTTTTTTCAAGTAAACATATTATGTCTTTCCTGCATAAAAAATGATTGTTGGTATAATCTCACAAAAAATGCATTTATGAATCTCTTCTAGTTCATGTTGGACCGTGAGTTTGATGAATCAATAAATGATGGTCCGAACGGCTCATTTGCGGACATACGTTTACTGAACAAAAAATGTTTGTTTTGAAGTCATATCAACTTCCGAAACCTGTAGGTATTTCTTCATTGCATGAAATGCGTAAAAATAAAAGAGATAATGGCTACTTTGATTCCCTGAATTTGCACTTATACAAGGAAATTACATCCAATGATGATGTGTCTGAAAAAATGTTTATACATGTATACATACTTTGAGATTGAAGTATGTTTTTTTACTGCGGATCTCAAATCTGTATTTTCAGAGGATAATCTGAAAAAATATGCGAAAAACAATTTCTTCCCATTTTATATGATTCTTGTCAAACCCGTATGAAAGTGAACAATATTGAATATGATTGGTTATAGTCTCGATATATAGCCCATTACCTCAATGGAAATGAAAAACCAGCAATGAAATACAATAAATTGAATCGAAAGTGAAGAATTGAGTGCGTCCATAGACCGTAGTGAAATCATATCATTTTTTGGAAAACTTGACCATTGATTCCCAGATGAAATAAAAAAATTAGAGAAAAATGAAGAAATGCATAATAATGATAATTCATTAATGATATAAATGCCCTACTTTTCCCCTAACGCATAGACTTAGAATAGCCCTGTGTACATAATTAGTATAACAAGAAGTACATTTTTGGGCTAACCTATGCTTTATACTCCTTTTCTGTCTGATACTATTCGACGTCTGATTCTGCTGGACCACGTCGAAATCCTTGAGGATCCTCCTGATCTCCTCCCGGAAACTTTGACTCCTAATTTCGTTGAGGAAAAAGCTATTAAATCCGCTTTTGGCCACATAGTCTTCCCTAACTTCCGAATTGATGAGTCTGTAAACATAGTGTGCTAAGAAAATTTCCGTAAGGAAAATGAAAAACACGCAACAAATGACTCGCACTGTGTAACTGGGGTTGATCTGATGGAGGGGCAATTTCGGAAAATTGCCCGTACGAGGACCGTTTTCGTCCTTGCTGTCCGTCGCGGACATTTCGAAATTCTCCAGGAAATTGTGCTCTCACATGGCGCAAGGAGAATGGCGAGGAAAATGCGTGCTCTCTGCGCGAACGTCCGTGGAAAACTGACGGAAACATTGGCCGCTTGACTGAAACAATCGCATGGAAAGGACTACAAAAAATATTGACGCGTTGATGGGTAAAACCTCATCAGTCTTGAATAGTTGTTCAACAAACTAGTGCATTAATGAACCCGATAAATAGTCGAGATATTTTAGTGTTAATATTCGAGATCATTATTTACTATTACATTTACGAGCTGGCTTTTTAATATATATAATGATATATATATATAATAATTATATTTAGTATATATCTTTGATAAAATCCTTGTAAGTACACATTTATGTATTTCATTCTTGCTAATATTGGATTTGCTCACGTAAATGAACAATGATCAAATTTCGAATACATTTCAAACTGTTGTGTCTGTACATAATTTTTTTCATTATATTATTTTTCAATGATGAATAAATTTCTATTTCTATTTCTCTTTCTATTTGAAGAGGAATTTCAATGAGCTAATCTAGAAATCTAGTGACTTCTGGTCTGCCCAATCTGAGCAAATCAACTACAGGCTTCTGTAGCCGATACAGTTCTGCCCTCATACGGTCAATTCGGGAAAAAAATGATGTCACTTGTTTTCCTGTCAAACATTTGTCAAACATATATTATCAGAAATATGAAATGAAGTTGAATTGAAAAAAAAATTCAAACTCAACTGAATCCAAACATAACTGATTTTCACATCTCCTGCTGGTGTCATTACAATATTTCGAGAATGTTTTTTAGTCACTTCGAACGTTTGTTGGGGTAACAATATTCTCATATAAAAGTTATTTTGTTCAAGAGTTATATGGCCACAATATCTGAAGTTGAGGTGAAATGGACTTGAGAGATTTTTCCCATCAATGCCTCAATTGTTCAACAATAGAATAGTTCATGATGAATGCTTTTTATAATAGACAATAAGTTGATTCCGTCCATACTGATGTTGAAGCAATCACTAATATCTGGTGCGAAAGCTAAATGCTATTCAGGGTGGAATTTCGAAATGAACCGGAAGTTATCTCAACCGCAATATGTGAAATATGAATATCTGTGTGAGTTCAATATGTGGAAAATGCTAGGTCAATGTCTTCCTCAATTACTGTTACATAATATGGTGTGCCATATGGATCTCATTTAGAACTCATTCTTTTCAAACTGTTCGTCAATGACTTTGATTATTAATCAATTGAACTGTTCACATGAGAGAGCTGCCATGAACAAATTCAAATGAAAAAAAAATCCCAATTCCATCAAATGAAATGTTTTAAATTTATTTTCAGGATCAAGTTTCCTTCTGTTTCGCATCTATTGTTATTGTTTTGTTATTCCTACTTATCTCCTCAGTTGCCGAAGCAACCCTCAGAAGCCCTTGAAGAGCTTGTGTGAGTAAAAGAGACCGGGAAATTCAGTTATGGGTGAACCAAATTCTATGGGATTTTGGGATTTTGAAACTGCCAGTTTCTATACAAAAACCGATCGAGGTGTCCTGGTGCCCCAAGTTCATTTTATTTTCTGTTTATGCCTATATATCACTTGTTTAGCACCACATTCGTAAATGACATGATTCAATCTCAGACATACAATGGATATTTCACACAGTGATTTCCTAATGAGAAGAAGAAGAAGAGCAACTGAATCAAAAGATCGACGTAACGCTTTTCTGCGTAAAAAATACAGGACGTATTTCATTCAGTTTCTATTTAAACGTTCACACTATATAATGACCATATATATATATATAGCCCTTGTACAATATTGAATTATTCATTTTTCGATTATTTATCAGTTCGAGGTTTTGTTTCTTATTCGACTGGTGGCACGAAGACAATAGAGTTTTTCATAAATATTTGATTCCATTTTCAAATTGGGATCGTATCGATTAAAATAAATTTGAATTTCAATCAAACTGGGAATGACAAATAGAATGAACAAAAAGAGCATCACTGAGTTCGCCCCATCAGTCCATTAAGTTCCACTTCAAATAGTTGTTGAAACAAACGAAAAGTTAATCAAGTTTCAAATCAATTTCGTTCGATCGTTTCGACTCGTTGATGACCGGAAACATAATTGAGATCTTCCGGCTATGTAGTAACTATATCTATTGTACAACGAGCAAGGAATGATCCTTTTTTTACGAATAGGAAATGTTGCAGCACGAGCCATCACGAGTGCTGAAAACTTTTATGCGAGTGAAAAATTATCATTGAGAGTATTACACTATACCTTGTCAAAATATGATACTAACTTCACATATTTCAGTCGAGTGACAAACATTTTGGCTCCTAAAACTCAAGATACTCAAAAGTACACTGGTATTATTTCTGTACCTGTCATTGTGCTGCCAAGTTTTACCTTGCGATCGATTCAATCACGAATTCAATCTACAAGATAATTTACCCAAAAACACAGGGGTCTATTTAGTGGCTTGTCCCCACCAAATTTGATGTAAACTGAATGAAATCAATACAATATGTTTGAAAAAAAATAAGAAATGACTCATGATTATTGAGCAATAATACAAGTTCATGACGAATTCATGTCCAGTTTATTTTTGGACCCCAACTACAGGCGTTTTTATTTCGAGAGTTATCAAAAAATGATTAATACAAAAATTTCTTTTTTTTCAATGGAAGTCCCTGCATATCTTCTGATATCGAGGAAGAGCTTTCTATTTTGATTCTGAATTCAAAAATGAATAGGTACATGTGCTCTTTTCATCTATCCGTTTTTGAATTATAACCGTTCAAATGCTCGTTAGCCATGCTCAAGAGGCACTTGGGGATGACAGAACCTGGCTCCTCTTAAATTCTGAATGTGAATTCACAAGGACTTTCCTATATTTTCTGACAACGTTTCAAATAACACCTATGGGTGCAAAAATATATTTGAAAACTCTGTATATTTTCGCACCCTACCCAGGAACTAACGGCTCTGCAGCTAACCATGTTGTAGTGTACAATAATTTACATTTCTTAAAATATTTTAAATCTTATATTTTGAAAAGAGATGGATGAAATGAAGCATATTCAGATATTTTTGAAATCAGAAGAAAATAGCTCTTGTTAGATATGAGAAAATATAGAGGGTGTTTCATTGAAAAAAATGACAACGAAGAGAATATGACATTTGCCGAAATGTTTTTCAAGGGTTATTTTTTTATTCATTTTTATAATAATTATTGAAAAGAAATTTTGAGGCATCAGAAACATTATAAAACTTCCATATCCATTATTTTCTGATAACTTTTTTCTTATATGTTGACAACACGAAAGGGAAACCTATAATGTTAGCCAGCGGAGGAAATTTGGGAGAAAAGGAAGGTGTTGGAATTTCTCTTGGAAGTTTGGAGATTATAAGCATAAGGAAAGACTTCACAAGGCAAAGAATTCCACAACTTTGCTCTTCAATTAATGAATGATGCTTGTTATAGCGATGTTCGACAGGTCTCGAGCCTGGCAGTGTAGGGGTGACCAGCCTGAGCTCGTCTGGTTTGTCTACTAGGAATTGCACAAGGTGGCATAATAGAAGATATTTCCATTGAGCACCGACCGTGGAAGTATCTAAGAGAAAGGCAGAGATCACCGACCTTTTTTCGATGTACTAGAGAGGTCAATGATTTGGTGAGTATTGTATCATCGACTTGGCGAATAGCTCTCTTCTGAATTGAATCTAAGAGCTTTAGCGTATGTTTCGGGGATGTGTTCCAAACATGTGAACAGTACTCCAGGACAGGTCGAGTTTGTGCTCTGTAAATCATAAGCAGTTGCTGGAATGTCAAGTACCTCTTCGCACGGAAAAGAAAACCAAATTTTTGTTAAGCAGTTCTCGCAATGGACCCCACATGATCGTCCCATGAGAGCGCGCTGTTGGTGGTGACACCCAGCATAGATATTGACGACCTCATAGGACCAGTGGTACCCAACATTATCAAAATGGGGCATTGATCTTCCTTTGTGGTGAACATACAAGCTTGAGTTTTTGTTGCATTGAACTATACTAGATTTTCAGATACCCATTTCATAATTCTTGTCAGATCCTCATTTAAAGCATCGACCTGTATACCTCTTGCACATCTTGCCTCGTTGGATGATATAGGGGCTCTAGAGGAAAAGGCGGAATGAAGTTTACTATCATCCGCAAAGCTATGACCTGGGCTAGAGGTCACATCCAACAAATCATTGATGTGGAGCAAGGACAAAGTTGGTGCCAAGACAGAGCCTTGTGGGACACCAGCATTGATCGTCATTGTATCAGACGAGACCCCGTCTACCACCACGTAGAGTGATCTATCTGCAAAGAAACTCGATAGTAAAAGACACAGTTGGGTGGCAAACCATATGACGGAAGTTTCGCTAGGAGGCCTTGGTCAAATGCTTTGGAGATATCCAAGGCTACAGCCAGAGACTCCCCATGTTTCTCGATTGACACCTGCCTCTTATGTGTCACATAGGCAAGCAGGTCTCTTGGTGACGAAAGGGTGAACAACCTGCAAAGAACTGGTGTTAGTTCTGGTGCACATTTCTTGTGAACAATAGGCGGTATTCCGTCAGGCCCCATAGTCTTCTTGACGTTGAGGCTCAGCAGAATGTGTCTGATTGTGCGTTGCCGGAAGACAATTTCTGGCATACGGTTATCGATGGTATCGATTTTGGGAAGTTTCTCGCCTCGTGGATCCAAGGTCTGCAAACATTTTGGCGAAGGTGTTGGCTTTTTCTTGGGGCGTTGTAGCCAATGTATCATCATCCTTTGTGAGGGGAGGAAATGAGCTAACTTTATTAACAATGATAACAATGATAAAATTGACATAGTAACAGGAACCCAGTAAGTGTAGTATGCGAAGTATTCGCATACTTCAATAATCATTGACTTCAATAATCGTCACTTGCTTGCTTGGAGTCTTTTGTGTATATATATGTATACATTTTCAGTAATCCAATTACCATGTAGCTCTGCGTCTTATACAAAGCCAATGAGGTATCAGATTTGCACAAACTGAACTATTCATATAATTTCAAAAATGAAAATCCATAACAAATCAAAATTGTTGTGGTAGGAGTTCGTTCTCGGTTTCAGTTTCGTAACTATTCTTTCGTAGTCACGAAAGAAAACTTTTCTAAACTTTGATACATGAATGATGTAGAGAAGAATACATAGTGAATACAGTAAGCTAGCATATACATTATATACACAAATATCTGTTCGTAATCGTGTCAGAAAGGTGGATATATAGACGTGCGTCAGGTAAATAGTATTCGTTCGACGAACTTTTCTAAGGTATTCACGAAAATATTAAATTTTGATCCTCCTTTCCACAACGATGTGTCTTCTGCACACCGTCATTGACTATATTAATATCGTTCTTCCGACGTAGAATCACACAGAACACAGTACTATACAGGGCGTGATTCAATTGATGGCTGAAAATATAGGATATGGTTCCTCAGCTCATTTCATATGAACATATGCCCTAAGCATCCTAACTTTCGAGCTAGGGTGTTCGTTTTCTTATCATAAATTCAATACTGTTCTAGATATTTTCATGAAATTTGACATGCACCCATTAAGCACCAATAGGCATCCTTTGATACAGGATATTCTTTGGTATTCCTACCAGTGGCGTCCGCACGGGCTGTGTACTGGAGATTTTCCTGAAAAAATATACCACAAATGCATCAAAACGGTTTTCATTTTTCAAAGCGAGAACGGAAAAATGTATGCCTCGGAAAAAATTCGAGCGGTGAAATTGTTGCAAAATTAATGAGGATTTCGAAAATTATTTTCACTTTCGAAAAATGCAAGGGCGTACATTTTTTTAAGAAAAATCTGTAGTATATATCCCATACGGACACCACTGATAGAAATATTAAAAATCTCTTGTTTCAAATAATGCCAAAATATCTAGAACAATAGCAAAACTATCTCTAGAACAGTATTGAAGTTATGATAAGAAAATGATTTTTTTCTTAAAATTTCGAAAGTTAAGAGGTTTAGGGCATATTTTCATATGAATTTCTCTTCCTGAAATGAGCTAATAAGGAACCATATCCTATATATTTATCCTTCAATTGAATCTCACCATGTATACAGGGTGTCCTTAAAAGGTCTTTACAAAAAGCTACCACATATTCTTCAGACCAAAACAATTCGATACAAGCAAACTTACCTCAGTAAAAAGTTGCTTAGTTTGGGCGCTAGACGGCTCTGAAGTTGAAATTTTCAAATCGATTTCGCTTCATAACTTTTGAACGGCTCATGAGATTTTTTTCAAATTTGGTACGTTGGCATAGACTCATCGGGCAATGAAACTCATATCATAATCATAATGAATATCATTCCATGGGCGTAGAACTTGATTTTTTCAGTAAATAAACATCTTAAACTCCTACGCCAATGGAAAAAAATTAGTTTCAATATGAAATCTAAATTATTCAACTCATTCACTACAAAAAAGGTACTCTTGACAAAAGTCGATTCCTCTCATGGTTTCGACAAAATTTTAATTTTAGTGATTTAGAGCATAATTAATAATAAAACGATTAACAGATATTTCATAAAACTTGTTCAAAATGTTCACCATTTTCACGTATACAAAGATTTATACGACGCAAAAAGTTGAGATGTACTTTTTGCATAGGTTATTTCTATTGAAAATAAGTAGCACTGGTTTTTTTTTTCTGAAGACTATTATTATCTGCTCGAAAACAGTGATATTCACATTCTTGGTTTCCATAGTTTCATCTGTGTTGATTTGTCGAGTTTTATTGACGTTGATTGTTGATATCGGACTTTTCTGATTTATCATGGCCGTACAATACACCAATGAAGAATACACCGATATGTTATTGGTATTCGGATATTGTCAAGGAAATGGTCGAGAGAGTGTGAGGGTGTATTCGGCAAGGTTTCCAAATCGTCGCGTACCAAGCCACCCAACCTTTGCTGCAGTTGAGAGACGTCTTCGGGAGACCGGTCATTTTGCTCCTAGAACTGGTGATTATGGAAGACAGCGTTATGTAAGGATTCCCGAAGTCGAAGTAGAAATTTTAGACCGTATTGAAGAAAATCCAGAATTGAGTACTAGACGGATAAGTAATGAACTAGAAGTTTCTAGGAATGCCGTTCATGAAGTACTAAGAGAACAATTATTATACCCATACCACAAGACGCCAGTTCAAGATTTATTAATCCATGATTCACAAAGTCGTCTGATGTTTTGTAGGTTCATTAATTTGCAAAGAGAAATGAATCTGAACTTTGAAAAGAATATTTTGTTCACTGATGAAGCCTGTTTCACGAGAAGAGGAATAACTAATTTTCATAATGAACACGTTTATGCAATTGAAAATCCTCATTCCATTAAAATAAACCATTTTCAACACGAATTCAAAATCAACGTTTGGGCTGGAATAATAGGAAATTTTATAATTGGTCCTGTCATACTTTCACAAAGATTAACAGGAGACATGTATTTACAACATCTACGAAATACGTTGCCAAATTTGTTGGAAGATTTACCACTCCAACATCGGGTAGATATGTGGTTTATGCACGATGGAGCTCCACCACATTTTTCGTTGGATGTTAGGAATTTTTTAAACCAACAGTACCCAGACAGATGGATAGGTAGAGGTAATGATGCACCCGTGAATTGGCCACCACGTTCTCCAGACTTAACACCGATGGATTATTTTGTATGGGGTTATCTCAAGTCTACGGTTTACAAGACCCCTGTGAATACTGTAAAACAATTATGGCAACGTATCCAACAGGCGACGAATAATCTTACAGGCGATGAAGAAGTTATGCAAAGAGTACATTTCAACTTTTTTCGTCGTATAAATCTTTGTATACGTGAAAATGGTGAACATTTTGAACAATTTTTATGAAATATCTGTTAATCGTTTTATTATTAATTATGCTCTAAATCACTAAAATTAAAATTTTGTCGAAACCATGAGAGGAATCGACTTTTGTCAAGAGTACCTTTTTTGTAGTGAATGAGTTGAATAATTTAGATTTCATATTGAAACTAATTTTTTTCCATTGGCGTAGGAGTTTTAGATGTTTATTTACTGAAAAAATCAAGTTCTACGCCCATGGAATGATATTCATTATGATTATGATATGAGTTTCATTGCCCGATGAGTCTATGCCAACGTACCAAATTTGAAAAAAATCTCATGAGCCGTTCAAAAGTTATGAAGCAAAATCGATTTGAAAATTTCAACTTCAGAGCCGTCTAGCGCCCAAACTAAGCAACTTTTTACTGAGGTAAGTTTGCTTGTATCGAATTGTTTTGGTCTGAAGAATATGTGGTAGCTTTTTGTAAAGACCTTTTAAGGACACCCTGTATACACTTTGGTATAAGCTTGCATAAAGAATCGAAGAATATAGAGACTTACATTTTAATCAACAAGTAAGAACGAAAATAATATATCAAGAAATTGGAATCAGAGTAGGAGGGTTGTATTCCAAAAAATTCAATTCAATTATATCGGACAAATTATATTCCAGCTAAAAGTACCTATATTTGTTGTTGTTTTGCATGATAACCTCAACATGGTAAATAATGCGCGAAATATGAAGTGGTTGTGCCACCTACTGGAAAACCATTGAACATCGCTAGTTACGAGTTACGAGTGCCAATATTCAGAAAACTCTCTCATATATGTGGTTACGGTTTCACAAATGCGTCGTGAAAATTCCCCTGGTTGTTATTGATGTGTCAAAAACAGATGTGCTCGCTTTTTAATTAATTTAAATGTCAAGTGTCGGCTCACCTAAGTTCAGGTCGGTAGGTCGAGTTGTTAGTCGATTTTCAATCTAATCTCTCCAATCATTACGAAAGTAATAAGGTAAGACTGGTTGGGAAACAGTTCAATTCATCCATTATATGCCACTCACCATCGAAGTGTACCGATTCAGTCACAAATATCGGTACATCTCGCTCGTTCCACCCCCTGGCTATGGCTGGAGAGGCTAGTCTCAAGAAAAAAGGAAAACTGAGTAGACAGGAGTCAAGTCGATCTGGAAAGGGCCCAGAAATAGATCTGGACCGACCCACGGCGGGAGTAAGTACCCAAGATAAAACCAGGACTGGAATTAGAGTGTACAAAATAGTGGTTTTGGGAGATGGTGGTGTAGGAAAATCAGGTAAAGACAACTATTTTTGGCTCATACACACTTCTACTTGTTGTTTCTCTAGCTGTAACACTGCAGTTTGTCAGCCACAGCTTTTTGGACTACCATGATCCAACCATAGGTGAAAGAATTCAAAAATATTGTAACAAACAAATCTTTATAATATTTTTTTATAGAGGATTCCTACCAACAACAAGCTGTTATAGATGGGGAACCTGCTTTGTTGGATATTCTGGATACCGCTGGACAGGTATAGTTCAGTTTTCTTTCTGTCATCTACTCTTATTTTCTCATTCATCTATGTTACATATCTATATAAAAGGTATCCAGGCAAATTATGTGCAATAAAGTCCTGCTTGGAACAAACAACAATGAAATACCCAACAATATCTGGAATGAAAGTTTGCATCCAATTTTTCATCATTTCAAATTGTTTCTTATAATTGGTTTCAAGTTAATTATCACAATTCATAGAGAACATGTAGCAATTCAATCATATTTTATTATAAACATCAAGTCACATATTTTAAGAACTGCTTGAATAAAAATGGTTATCATTATTGCAGTTATTATTTAAGTTGAAAATGAGAGGTATATTTTATCATTTCTCACTCCTGATGTAAAAATAGTAAAATGTCGTGTGAGATTTTGAATAGATACATAGTTACGATAGGTATCTTCCACCAATAAAGATTCATACAAATTCGTTCCAATCATTTAAAACTACTATTTTTTTTATATTTCATATAATATTATATATTATGATTATATTCATTATTGGAAGATTCCTGAAAGAATAGATGCCTTCAAAATAGTCAACTTGTGGTCAATTATATTCACAAATAGGTATTACATGGGGATCAATAGGTATCCATTTCAGGTTGAATTCACAGCCATGAGAGACCAATACATGAGATGTGGAGAGGGATTCCTGATCTGTTACAGTGTGACAGACAGGCATAGTTTCCAAGAGGCTTTGGAATATAGAAAGTTGATACAAAAGGTCAGGGCTTCAGAAGATACTCCTTTGGTGCTTGTGGGAAACAAATTTGATCTGCACATGCAAAGAAAGGTCACTACAGAAGAGGTACAGAACCATTTATATTTTTTGAAATCACTAGATCTTTAAGTCAGAAAGAATCAACTTGAATTCATTGCTTCAATTTCCATCTAGTATTTTATTTATTTATTTATTTATTTATTTAATATATACGGGCAAGCCCAATTTAGATAAAGTGATACAGTACATTATAGTAGTCGATAGAATACAATATAAAATATGGTGGTTTGATTTTTTTTTTGTTTGGCTAACAATATGAACTGATTCAATTCATGTAGGCCTAACAACACTAAACAAAATACAAGAACACGAGCTGAAAGTATTAGATAGCTAGGTGAAGAATATGGTTTTTGAAGCGAGAGAATGGTATGTTGGAAGATTTGAAGGTTATCAGAGAGTTGGCTAATCGAAGAGTTCTGGGGATAAAGCTGTTGTAGGAGTAGTTGAATCTATGAAAAAAAAAAAAAAAGGTTTGCATCTGCCTAGTTGCACGGATGGGGACGAGTAGGGATATTCTGGATAGAAGCTCGGGGCTGGTACATAGTCCATTGATAATTTTGTGTAGAATTATTAGGTCTCTTTGTTTTCTGCATACCTCAAGAAAAGGTATATTCAAAATGCGTTCTACTGTAGCATAGTTGTAGTATACATGCATCTTGAAGGCTATATATCTCAGGAAATTGTGCTGGACAGCCTCAAGTTTCACTTTATGTGTAATGTAATGGGGGGACCAAACTGAGGAACAATAGTCTAGATGAGATCTAACCAGGGAAAAATAAAGGGATTCAATAGCAGTGATGTTGGTGAAATCGCAGGTGGTTCTCTTTATAAACCCTAACATCTTCATAGATTTCTGAATTACAGTGGAAATTTGGGATTTGTAGCTAAGTGTGGAGTCTAGAATCACTCCTTGATCTTTGGTTCCAGAAGCCGAATGTAGGGTCAGATTGTTTATATTATATTCGAAAGTGATTGGGTGATGTGTTTGGTGAAAATGAAGAATATGGCATTTAGATGCATTCAAATACATTCCATTTTGCGTACACCAGTTGGATAGGCAATCTATATCATTTTGGAGACTTATTGTATCAGCCTCGCTTTTTATTAACATACATACCCATGCAGTATCATAAAAAATATTTTTTTTCCTGATAAAACATTCCTGATCAATCAATAAGGTATTTATTTTTATAGATTATTAGTTTCTTCTTCATGATATTAATTTATAACGTATATCCAATTGTCAACACACCACTATATATTTTGTAGGTCCTATTTTTCCACCACCATTTTGAAAACTGAGTAATGTTTAATAGAAAAGAGGAAAAGGAATGAATATACATCAGTCTCAGATAAAAATTCCTTTATAATTCATGGATAGACCCTATTCATTTCTAAAAGTTTGGTATGAAGTGCAAGCCATAGAATTAACTTGGAAGTGATGTCTATTCATTGGTTTTTTTCAACACCCTGATAAGTCAAAGTTCATGTAAAATCCATAGTTTCTGTATATCAATGTAATGTGCGACAGGTTCCACTTTCCATCAATTAGGAAGGTAGTCTTTTGAAACATTCATTCTGACCTTATAGGTAACACTGATAGTCATCTAATTATAATTATTAACAGTTTTCTCTAAAACACACCATTCCTAAATTGTTTCCGAAATATCAACGGTTGAAAAGTGACATCCCGGTTTGAAATGAATTGAATGATTTATCTCAATTTCACTCAGCTGTTTTTTTTATTTTTTTTTTATTGTCCTCACGTCTTCCTTTTCGAAACATTTTTCGCGGTGAATCGAAATGTGGGAGCAGAGCTTTTCGACTTTTACGGTCGCGTTTTCTCCTACTGATGCGCTCAGCATGAGCGGCTTTTTTAGCGGCATGTCGTTGGTATGGAGTCAATGGTTTTGGAACAAACAATGACTAATAACGGACAATCTCGAAACTTCCGAATGTGGTTCCACAATCAAAAAAAAATCGGTTGAAAAAATAATTTGACTATTTGGCAATTACCAGTCAAGTCTCACAGTAAACAAGATGTTACCTCGACACCTATTTTTTTTCCTCAATGGCCAAAAGTCACTTTTCAAATGTTGATATTTCGAAAACAATTCAAGAGTAAAGTGTATTAGAGAAAAGTGTTGAGAATTCCTGTATGTTTTTGCACCCCACCTATACATGGGTTATTTCGAAAGTTATCAAGAAATGATATATTTCGTCATGTAATTTTTTTAATAGAACACAATGGAACATATATTTCAAAAATGTGTATACAGGGTGAGTCAAAAATGTGTACCGAGATTTCTGGGGGTGATAGACCATTGAAAAATAAGTGTAGTTTGATGATTAAACTCATGGCCCAAAATGCATATTAAGGGAGATATAGCCTTCCAAAGTTGATAAAATTAAAATAATTTCTCCGCATAACTTCTGAACGATGAAAGCCACCCGATTGAAATTTTGTGCATGAATGTATGTTGTCAAAATACATTTTTTCGTCACACTTCCACATTTCTGATATTGTTATAAAGGGTGTTTTCAGAGGGTGAGTCATGATTTTTTGTAGAAAACTTTTTTCCCTGTATTATTTTCGGTGAAAAAACAGGTGCATTCGATGGAGCGAAGAAAATTACATGAAAAAGGTATTCTTATTCAAATACAAAAAATTGAGCCGTTCGTGAGATATTTGAGTTTTTGTAGTTACATGATATCAGCAGATTGATTTTATTCATCGCGAGATTCATCGGTATAACGATATTTCAGCAGCATTTGCATTTCCGAAGCACTCGCCAAGCATTAGAAGCATATCAGTTTGTTCAGAGAACGAATAACCTGCCATATATCTTAAAATCTCAGTTGATAATCGCAGTGATAAATGACACAGAAAAACCACACGAACAAATTGACTACAACAATGTTGACTCGAATGTTGATGACATGAACGTCAAAATTGAGAAAAAAATTATTCATCATAGCCTGCTAAAATATTGTTACCGATGAATCTCGTGATGAATAAAATCAATCTGCTGATATCAGGTACTACAAAAACTCAAATATCTCACGAACGGCTCAATTTTTTGTATTTGAATAAGAGTACCTTTTTCATGTAATTTTCTTCGCTCCATCAAATGCTCCTGTTTTTTCACCGAAAATAATACAGGGGAAAAAAATTTTCTACAAAAAATCATGACTCACCCTCTGAAAACACCCTTTATAACAATATCAGAAATGTGGAAGTGTGACGAAAAAATGTATTTTGACAACATACATTCATGCACAAAATTTCAATCGGGTGGCTTTCATCGTTCAGAAGTTATGCGGAGAAATTATTTTAATATCAACTTTGGAAGGATATATCTCTCTTAATATGCATTTTGGGCCATGAGTTTAATCATCAGACTACACTTATTTTTCAATGTTCTATCACCCCCAGAAAGCTCGGTACACATTTTTGACTCACCCTGTATAGATGTGGTTCATTTCATCCATCGTTTTTTGAGATATATTCGTTCAAATATTTCAAAAAGTGTATATCGATGTGCACTAAAACATAGCTATGCTCGAAAAGCAATCGTGAATGAATGACTGAATGAATTTGGAAATTTCCTTAATTTTTTTTCAAAATTTTCAAACAATCCCCATGGGTAGGGTGCAAAAGTATTCGCTAAAACTGCCTGTCTTTCCCTCAAGGGCAAGACGTTAGCGAGGCAATTCGGGTGTCCCTTCTACGAGACGTCGGCCTGCCTACGCACCTACGTCGACGACGCCTTCCATACGCTCGTGCGAGAGATCAGACAAAAGGAGCGGCAGAAGCTGCGGCTGCCGGGGGATGAGCACAAGCCGCGCGGCAACAGCAAGTGGTGGCGGCTGCGAAGCATCTTCGCACTAGTATTCAAGCGCAAGCGACAGAATTACGGCGCGTAGGTAGGCGGACGAGACTAAAAGCTCAATTTTCGAACTCCGCCGCAGTTGAAGTAGCCATTGCAGTAGTGGATCAACTGCCTAATATATGAACTCATGGCGTATCTGCAGGCACATGCACGGAACGGATAATTTTGTGGTAGTATTGTCAGTCATCTGCAAATATATGATATTAAATATTCTCTACTAGATGCACTCTTGGACATAATAAAAAGAAAGAGCTATCGATTCGTCTGGATGTGCAAAAAAAACGTGCAATTTTGCCAACAGTCAGCTGATCACTGCTGGTTGCCTCTCTCATTTTCATTGGTTGGATTCCTCCGCCTTTCTCTAAGCGCAAACTAGGGTCCATTCTGAATTTGTTCAACATCATTCAATAACTCACCTATGAAATGATATATTCTGATCTTTTTTAAATCTAATAGTACAGCCATAGGCTGAATAGGACAACACCATCTCAAACAAAGTTTTAAAATCCTTCCTTGACTTGATGGGCTGAACCAACTAGTAATAACCAATTTAACCAATTTTCAATATTCAAACAACAAGTAAAACTGAGTCTCTTTGTTTTAACATACTCATGGAACAATAAACTTCGCTAAACAGTAAATTCGGTTGAATGATCTTATACACTATCAACTCGATTCGAATAAGAGTAACTGGCAATGTCGTATTTCTCAATACAATGACATGGTACCAAAAAATGTTTTGATAAAACCAACAGTATGCTGATTTTTGATCGCTGCGTCTTTTCCTTATGGTTGTTGCAATTCCTTTCTCTCTAAGCTCGATATAGTAGAGAATATATACTATCATATCTTTGGACATCTGAATGTTATAGTAGCCCACGATGCTAAATGGGGATTTACTCAAGTGTCATAGGGATCTATTGGATTTTGAAGATAAGATGTTAGAATGAAAAGAATATTCTATAGTGTATACCATTTCACCGGTAGGGAAGCGCCTACAAGTTTTCGAATGTGTTAAAAAAAGACAGTCACACAGAAAACAAAAACATAGAAATATTCGAGCGCTTAAGATACTGATAGTGTGTATGCCCCACGCTCTTCTGATAACGTAGGTCTCTTAATCTGCCGGTATCTGCTCGGAAAATGGAGGCATAATGTATTTGGGTATCGAGTGAACCCGAAAGAAGCTCCCATTCAAAATATTGACGATTAGGACGTCACGCAAGCTTGCAGCGGCTTTTGAAGATTTTCGATTATTTTCCTCAAAATGAAGAAACGACCGCGCTCGAGGATGTCGAGATGTTTTTTTTGCAAGTTTGTAACCCTACCACTCCCTTAGGTAACGCTCGAATTGTCAGATTTTGAGCTCGGTTATGGGATCCTGGGGCTAGCTTTCGAAAATATGTTCACCTGTGCACTGTTGCCAGATCTGATGTTATTAAGAGCAACTTTGAAACTCCAAATGGAACACCCTATATTTCATCAGATTTTTGGATTCTATATACGAGATATTGTGCATATTTGTTATAGCATATCCTTCTGCTATCTCTCATTGTTTTTCGAATAATAATTAATTCTTGATTCTCTATTGCAAAAATTGCGATATTTTTCTGTCCAGTAATGACAGGAGGCTGCAATTTTTGCATCGGCTTCCTAGAACATAGGTATCTTATGAATTTATTGACACATATTGAATCAATGTTATACAGGGTGTGAAAAAGGGTTCGTCAAACTCTCATACAAAGACTCAAAGGAGTCGATTCCATTGTGTTCCATTTGAAAAAATCGACTTTTTCGAGTTCATTTGTACCGGAGTTTGACGCACCTTCTTTCACACCCTGTATGATATTAATTCAATATGCCTCAATATACAATATGAATCATATAAACCTGTTTTACAATTACGGCTTTACAAAAATTAATTCATGTGAAAAGAGTGAGAGATAACTATAGGATTTGCTATGGCAAATATTTTCAGTATCTTCTGAAGGAACCGAAATTCCTATATTATATGAGATGTTCCACTTGAAATTTCAAAGTTGCTTCTAGCAACACTAAATCTGGCAACAGTGCAAATGTGAAAATATTTTCGAACGCTAGATTTCAGCATCCTATAACCATAAAAAAAAATATATTTCTCTCCGTTTTCTGGACACTTGTAATACGCCATCGAGTCAGGTTTACCCCGTACAGAGGGCTTATATATGATGTGGGTACTCAACAGGGTGCAGGGTATCCCACCTTATATTATTCCATCATATCATTTTGCAACCCCATTTATTTCCATCCATTTTCCAAATGAATTCGAGGTGTACCATTAAAGGAATAAAATATACAACAAGGAACCATAAACCAGCTGATCATTCTTCGGCTTCGTCTACGGCAGCGGAGTTTATGAATTGAGCTTTTGGCCCGATTTCACCAAGGGCTGGTTAATCTCAGACCACTTGATCTACGTTCAAGTTCACCTGAGGATTCAGTCTCGATTATCCGTAGAGTCGCTTCACCATGTTGTATTAGAAGCCGGTTAGCTGAATGCGATTTGGTCGACGGTTTGATATCGAGTCCCTATACATATGTACCTTGTCTAAGGTACATATGTGTAGCTGAGGTATACAGGGATTGGCATAAGCAATACGCCGCCTGACTAGATGGTCGGTTGAGATTATTTAGGATAATCGGTGTTACTGGTGTAGTAAAACGGTGCGAAGCCATAATATCGATCAAAACTTTGTTATCTTCAAACTGAGATTGAAGTCGTTGGTTAAACCGGGCTCAGAGGCCATTATGATAATTGACTTCTCCCTAGTTTCACAATCTCGGTTTTTCTCGTATCGACGTGTTTGTCCTAATCATAAGAGTTGAAATTCTCAAGATCACGTTTTCGAGACTGAGACTTATGACTAGAACGGAACAGTTATATAAATTATATCGGGGGCGTCAGGTCAGGAAGGCGTAAAAATTAATATTACTGGAAATTTTTGTATTGGGTATATACTCTCACCTCTCATCTGATAGTATAATGGTGGTGCTCATCAGCCCTTCTGGTATGACGCCGTCAATATTATGCAAGTGTATGGAATCAACTTGTTTGAAGATTGAAATTAGAACAAAGACTAAGACCGGTTTGACTGATTTGACCATGAGCAAAGCGACTAAAGCGACTAGCGCCACCAATACAACTTTGATTTTCCATGATCAGCATGTGCCACACTGCAAATAAATTACTGTGAAGACCTCGCGGTTGCTAACTTTACCATCTTCGATGCTAGGAGTCACAGGTTCGTAAACAGTGCTGAAGTGATGTTTCTAATTGATCATTCTTTTTGATTTTATGTTCAAACTACATAGATTTTATCTCGTGACAAGAGGCAAAACGTGAATTTATTCATAAATTAGAGTATAGGGTTTTTATTATTTAGGTTCACTGCTATCCTAATTTCTCCGATTTTTTTTTCTGGCACTCACGTATTTTGATCATAGGAACTATTTTTCAAGATGATCCAGAAAAAAGTGGGAAATCGCGAAGTGCGATCACACAGTATACTTTCTATACCTTCATTATACATTCAATGACTGAACAAAGAGGAAAAACTTCCTCTCAGAAGCTGAATTCACCTTCTTTAGCATGTATGATGAAAGTGGACGCACCTTCTTCCCTATCTAAGGTGCTGTTGAATAAGATATTGAGAAATGACATTTAGACTAACATAACTAATTGTTCTGACACATATCCCCATTTGACAGCGCCTTCCATATGGAAGAAGGTAAATCCTTTTCCTCCGAGATTCCAAAGAACGTGGATTCAACTTCTTCGTGGATATATTTCTTCCTTTTTGATTCCTTGAATGTATAATGACGGTATAAAAAGTGAGAAATACAACGCCGATTGGCTATAATATCTACCCAAAACGGATCGAAGAGAGATGATGAGTTTTCAGAGTTCCTCAGGTCGATAAACGTAAGGACAAAAAAAATCGAAAAAATATGGAATGCTTGATGAGTGCAAAATTACCAAAATCACCATACGTAACATATTTTAACACCACTGGCAGCTATTCAAATCTAACGAAACAACAGCTGATGATTCGAAGGTTGTAAAGGTGGCGTCAGTCGTCTGTCAAAGCGATGAGGTGAGTTGAAGTTGAGAAGGTGATGGTGTTTGATTCATATGTCAGAATCAACTGAGAGTTGAATGAGGAAACATTTTTTCGCGCCTTGGAAGTATTCATTTATATTTTTCTCACAAACGTAAACAAGATATAATCCTTTTCGAGTAGGTGATATATCAATTCAAGTTCATATGTGTTGGTTAAGAAGTGGTGTGTTGTTTCCGAAACAAAATTGAACGAATTGTTATGGAATTTGAAAAAAATTCTAGGCACAACTCAATCTGAAAACTATTGGCGAGAATCAGGAACTAACAGATGGCCCTAATTTAACGTAAAATTTCAGAATAGATGTGAACAGTAAAAATTCTTCTTATGTATTCATTACAGATTGGTCATATTCGATCCGATAATTTGGAAATTGAAATATCTGCTTAGAGCAGTAGGATAAATTGTTGAATATACATCACTTTTTGACATATTCAGAATTTATTTTCAACTTGCGGTTTTCCGGAAATGACATCAACTTCCGATTTTCAAATGAAACACTGTACGTGTTATGTTACATTTTTGAAAACTTCATAATATGGATGGGTTTTCCATTGATGGTACTTTCGAATTCTTTCAGAGTACCATCATGGTACCATTTGCAAAAATGAGGTTCCAAGTGAAAAAACGTTTTGGTTTTCTTTTTGGAACCTATCACTAACCACAATATATTTTTTTATCGAAACGACGCTAGTGCAATATCATTTCGATCATTTGGAATAATTTCAGGGGTTTCATGACTATCTAGATCGAAAAACGAAATGGGTGTTCGAACAGATGAAAAATCAAATATTTGTTATCACTGGGTTCACAAAATTGTGGAGTGTGCAAAAATGTACCTAGCCTATACATATTTATACCAAGCCTATTAATTGACTCAAAAATTCTCTGATTTTCAGATGAATATGAACTTGCAAATTACGTCACCGTGATATATAAGAATATATTGTTGGGTGACACCTGGAAAAACCTGTACATTCCAAAATATGGTCCTTATAGTATAACATCAACTCACCTCTTGTTACTTTGCTACTAGGAGTAGCTTTCTGTTGTTATATGTCCAAGACAGTATTCAAACCTTTTCTTGAGCAAAATTCGAGCAATAGAAAACGATGGACAATTTATGATTTTTCTCGCGAAAAGCGACCAATTACAGTTGGAATTGTTGGTTTTTGTATTGTTTCATACTGCCATGTCTTGTTGTTTGTTGTAGAATAGATATGTATTCTTTGTTGAAGCGTAGCATAGCAGTTCTCATTATTTTTTACATTAAAATTGATATAACAAAATAACCCAAGTCTTTCCTAGTAAGAAATAAATACTAATTATATTAGTTGTATATCAAACCTGTTCATCTGAGAGATGAAAGCAGTTTTTCAATGTGAGAAATGAATTTAAAGGTATTTGATGTTGGCATCATAGTTGACCAATTAATGCATTTTTAACGCGTTATGTATGTATAGTTTTAATGTATTATCAATGTGATTTCGCAAATACCACAGAGAGGCTTCAAATTGGAAAAATTATCCTGAGAATATTTTGAAAATTATCCTGAGAATATCATCTACTCAGGTTACAGGTTGATTTTAGTTTCCGCATTCAGAATAATGCATTATAGTACCAATATCTCCAGGATCATTTTTTCATGCAGATTGAACGCTTGCAATCATTACTAGAAATGATATGAAATTTTTTTTGTCTTCCAAATGATAACCATTTCGCTTTTTTTTAAACTACCTGAATATACAGGGAGATGTACCCAAGAATGCAAAGATTCATTCAGTGAATTGTCACTTATCTCTCCTTTCTTTACCATAGCATTATATTCTTCAATTAGGGGTATCATCAATCTCCGATAACCTTGAAAATTTTGTTTGATTGTACCGGCAAACAATTCCATCGAAGAATTTTTCATCTAATTACCCATTGACTTCATTTTTGACTCTCTGTGTCAGTCTCTTTTCGTTTTTCATCGAGAAAGTGGGACTATCAAAAAGTGATAAGATCTCATGAGTTATTGTAAGATCCAATTTGACATCCATTATCCATTATCCAATGTACATTGAGGCCTGTACAATTTTGTATATTTACACCCATCAATTTATTAATTTCATTTTGTATAATTTCACAAACAGTAATAACGATTATATTAATAGTTACCATTATGTATTGATTTAGATTAGGTAATCTTCGGTTTTTTATTGGTTATATTTCATTGTCTTAACTGTTTTGTGCAATATAGTATGAATATAGAGATGAGGTGGTCCTGAAATACTGAAACTTGGGTTTGTAGTAGTGATCAAACAGTTTTTATTTTTTTAAAGTCACCCCAATATTTTGCATTTATAATTATTCTAGTCATTTTCATTACTCTAGGACTACAGGTTCAATATTGAATAATGTACAAATCATGAAAAACAAGCATCCTTAGATATTTTATATGATTTTCAGTAGTCAACATTAATGGTGGGTTATCATATAAAATAGACAATCATATAATTCAACAATATCACTCCCTTCACGAAATTATTTGTAACGTGGTTAGTTGAGAAGTTCAGACCCCGTACTATTTGTTGTTGAATATCACAAAATATATTGACATTTTTCCATCTGAAACATTTTTCATCTAATTCAAGAAGAAGGAAGAAATTGGAAAGGAAAACGTCCTATAAAAAAACAATTTTACCCATGTACTATGAATATCTTCTATATACAGTGAGGACCAAAAGTCCTTCCCCCTCCCGTAACTTATTCCAAAAATATGTTGAATGCATTAGTTGTAGAGTTCCATTCGATCCCTTAAATACTTTAAGTTTCATTCATGCAGAGGATCTCAAGAGAGCAAAGACTGGTGCAAAAGGTAGTCGAAATAATAATTTACAAGTGTTCATAATTCCAACACTATAATCTTTCGTCATACAACTTTCTCAAAATTCAACGTAGAATCTAATAATGCAATAATAAACAGGGCGTCCTATTAAAAAAATAACTTCTAAAACGCTGCGTTTTCTTCAGACACTCTGTATGAATTAAACTCAAACCATTAAAGAGATCGAATTAAACCCTAAAACTTATGCATTCAACATTTTTTTGTAATATGTAAAATAAAGTAGTTACGGGGAGGCGACGGACTTGTTCCTCCCTGTATAACAAACTGAAACCAAATACTGAAAGAAGTAAATAGCAATAACATTATTTATATTTAATATGAAGACACCATATTGTGTATAAAAGTTGAATATATTTTACGATTTGCTTTGTATTCATAGAATACAAGGTATGTTTTGTTATTTTTTATAGCATTTAAATGAAATAGCTTCAAAATGTAATATTCTTCATTTTTAAAATTACAAAAATATTTTTTTTGACATTTTCATTTAATCAAATCCTGTCCTCATCCTGTCTGTAAGTTCTTCGAGGAGGTGGTACATTCATTTTTCAGCTTTTCATGGGATTTTCTCTCCTCGTTTCTAAAAAATAGAGTAGAAGTTATTAAAAATTATTATACTATTATATTATATTACTACAAATATATTGAAATAATTTTTAATAACTTCCACTCTATTTTTTAGAAACGAGGAGAGAAAATCCCATGAAAAGCTGAAAAATGACTGTCCTCATCCGTTCCTTATTTTTGTTCAACTACATATAACTCAACTTTGTTCATATAAGTGCAATTCTCGAAACACATCTTCGAATCCGTTACCATAATCATCATCGATATTTGGATCGACTCTATTAATGAAATCATTGTACTGATACAACCATGAATTGAGACAGTATTTCAATACATTTTTTTCTTCCACCGAAGCAAAGGAATGATCAACAGCATCATAGGAAACTTGCCAAAGTTCAAAAACAGTTAGCTTGAAGTGTTTTTGCACCAACTGATACTCCTTGCTCAGAGTTGTTGAGAAGACACCTTTATCATCAGTCTACAAAACATAACATTAACGCACATTCAGTGGTGACAATATACAGGGTTCGGCAATAGTGTGTCAGAGTCTGAGTGACTTCTATCCAGTCCCCCAATATTATCGACTATGTCTCAATCACTGGAACGTTACGATTTTTTTGTCAAAATACTTCCATTTGCAGATGCATAATTGAAAATTCGTTGACGTCATAATTATCAATATAGGAAGGACACATTGCTTCAGCTATTTGCTGGATGGATGGGTGATGTTCCTGATCAACTCCGACACTCCACATTTGTACAGGGTGGTCAAAAATGATTTTTCAATTCGAAGGACTTCATCTTTTTTTTAGGAAAGTTGATAACCGGCATAGATTGTCGATAAAAGTGGGATGAATCTCCCTGAAAGAAATACAATGTAGTTTCAACAGGATAGTGCTCGACCTAATTCTTTGATTACTGTAAGTAAACACCTGAGCAATATTTACCCGCTTCGATGGATTGGAAGAAACGGGTCTACTCGATTGCAAGATCTCCAGATCTGCCTAAATAGATTTTTTTATGGGGGTACTTGAAGAAAATCGCGTTTAGAGATACACCATCAACAATTCCAAATATAAAGGAAAAAATACTGAATGCTTTCAACATTCTTAGAACAGTAGATAATTCATTCCGAAAGCGGATAGAAATATGTGTAAATCACAATGGGCGAAATGTGGAACATTTATAACATAGATTCACAATATAGATTTTTCATTTCGTGTTTTCATGTTTCTTTCAACATTTTGAATTTCTTGTGAATATTTTGCATGCGGATTGTGTTTGTGTTTGTTTCAATTTGCTCATTTGTTCATTAAGGGAGTTGGAATTCACTGCAATAACCAAATTCATGATATTTTAATTGAATCTGCGAGGAAATGTGCACACTGAGATGAAAGGGGACTGATGATTATTTCATTTCACTAGTCATCACCGAAAAAATTGTTTGTCATAAAAAAGTATCGATAGCCACAAAATCATTGATTGATGATGGTAAGAGATACAAACTTTTCCTATATCCTAGCGATTTTTCACTCGTAATTAACGACCAACATGTACAAATATGGAGCGTCGAAATAGATCAGAAATATTACCAATCTATCCAGCAAATAGCTGTAACAATATGTCCTTCTAATATTGATAATTATAACGTGAGCAGATTTCCAAGTATGCATCTGCAAATCGTATTATTTTGACAAAAAAAATTGTAACGTTCTAATGATTGAGAGTCGATAACTCGGTCGATAATATGGGAGGAGTGGTTGGAAGTCACTGAAACGTTACAAAAAAATATTCTAATATACAAGGCATTCCATCTAAAAAAAATGCCTTCTCATGATTTGTCTAGTTCACATTCGTTTTTGAAACAACGTGGAATTTCATGTTTTATTGATCTGTTGAAACATACCCTATAGCTGTAATGAATATTCACAGAGATTTTACAGAAAATGTGAAATGAAATTCTCATTTGACTAGTATATACTGGCACAAGTTTGCTTTAGATGACATTTAATTTCATATTTGACAAAGAAGAGAACTAACTTTTTTTACACTGTTGATGAAAAAATATAAGGATGTTTTAATAAGAAGGTATAACAATTTTTTGTTCTGAATAATGTCTATTAGCAATATTTTTTGAATACTGTCTGTAAGTTTTTCGAGGAGGTAGTGCATTCATTTTTCAGTTTCTTGTGGGATTTTTTCTCCTCGTTTCTAAAAAATGAAGTAGAAATTATAAAATTATTTCAATATATTTGTAGTAAGGGCAGATTTTATAATCTGGCCCAAAATGTCACCTTTAGATACCTAAAAGAGAATTTTTCTTTTTGTCAGTGACACCTTGTTTTTCAAAAAATTTGGGAATATATATATATATATATATTTAATGAAAATAAAACTTCTAGTTATCTCGGTGGACGTTTTGGGAACGAATCTGCTCCCGTTCTCAACACAAAATACAGTGAGATCGATTTTGACTCATACAAAACCGAAAAATGAAGAACAATCATCAAAAAATTATATTTACAGTATATCTTGAGTTTGTGGAAAATATTATACCAGTGAAACTAGCAGGCCTCTTTCAGTAAGGATGAAAGAGCATAAGAACAATATAAAGAAAAGATATACTGACAAATCGAAATTAGCTGAACATATCCTTACTGAAAATGTACAACATATGGCCGATTGGAGTAATATCAAGATCATAGGAAAAGAAGACAAGGACATAGGAAAAGATGCAAGTCTGCTTGCATTCTCATGAGCAGAGACAATAATATTGCTTCTTGTTCAGTTGATATAGATAGAACTTGGCACCCAATAAGAAGGTATAACAATTTTTTGTTCTGACGTTATCATTTTATGCGTTGATTTCTTCTCCAAAAACTATTTCATGCAAGTCAACTCATGTTTCTATGGACCACTGAATGGTGAATTATTGCCACTATAATGTGCACCACCCTGTGTATTAGTGTATTAGTCACACTTCTACACTAATAAATAAACATCTTGTCACCAGAATTCATCCATCTGTCAAATTGTCACTTTTCAGTGTCAAAAAATCAACCAACATTGAAAAATCTTGGGAAGAAAAGTGTTCTAATTGTGTTGAGAACGGGAGCAGATTCGTTCCCAAAACGTTCACCGAGATAAGTAGAAGTTTTATTTTTATTTGATATATTTATATTTCCAATTTTTTTTTAAAACAAGGTGTCACTGACAAAAAGACAATTTCTCTTTCAGGTATCTAAAGGTTCAATTTCAAGAGCAGTGACATTTTGGGGCAGATTACAAAATCTGTCCTTACTACAAATATATTGAAATAATTTTATGACTTCTACTTTATTTTTCAGAAAAGAGGAGACAAAAGCCCACAAGGAACTGAGAAATATTTCTCGGACTCAAATACTAATTTATAATAGGTATAAGAGGATATGAGAGTATAATCCATGCATACTTACGTTTAATGAATATGGGAGTCTTCCATTTATCCACTCTTGTATATGGTGTTGTTGGTAACCCTCTGAGGTTCCACAAACTACATTAGAAGTCAAACAACACTCTAAAAAATTCAAAGAAAAAATTTAACAATTATGTCTCTTCAGTTTTCTTACTCATTTTGAAAGGTATTGATTAGGAGATATAAATACTCTGGTTTTTTCACATGTAACATTGTTCCAGCTATTATTCGAAACAACATTATAGAACTTTATGAAGGGGTTCATGACTATTTTTTATATACATATATAATTATATAGAAAAAACACAGGAACCATCCATTCATGAAGTGGCCCAGTATATTTCAATGGAAGAAAAATCAAAAGTATTTCCATCATGAAATTATATGTAATGGTGTGACTAGAATCAACACTCAGCTATCTTCAGCCAAAAATTTTTGAAAAACGTACACTGGGATATGTGAAAATCATTATGGGGATATATAAAAATAAATCAAGATATCATTGGGAATTTTTAGTTATGGGAAGTACTTATCTGCAATTAATCAAAAGAATTCAAATGGCCAAAAAATAAAATATGAGAATTTTGCATGCAATATTGCACTTTGTCTGAACATAATGAAGTTCCATTGCAATATTTCCATGGTGTACTCTTTCTGGCAATTTGATTCTTTTTGAGTTTCTTGCAGATTGATACTGGTTATAAAACTCCCTCCTCAATGACATTTTTTCACTATTTCAATTTTATTTTCACTAATTCTCATTATGATTTACACACGTCTAATAGTACATTTTCAACATTTTGTGGCTGAAGATGGCCAAAATTAAATGTGTTTTTGTGGTCAACAGACTTTGATTTTCTTTATGTGAAGAACATAGAAACTCATCTAACCTACTGGAATTTTCATTTTGCAATACAGATCCCAATTTTCCTGAGAACCTCCATACAGAGGATGCAAAAAAGTAGCATGTCCAATACGATCTGGTTTGAATTCGATAATACTCCTTGTTTCTTTATCATTTGCTATCTCTGCACAGTGTATAGTTGTCATCAAACCATTTCTTCTTGCTTCTTCAAACAAAGCAATGTCAAATTCACCAGCATTTGGATCTCCACTCAGGTCTATACCTTTGATAATATTCGGATACTTTTCTTTCATTCTCACAATTAATTTCAAACTTTCTCTAGATGTTTCTTTAGTGTGTCTCCTGTCAATTGACAAAATAAGCTTAACTATCATTTTCTCACTTGCAGAATCATTGATACCTCTGATAACTGATTCAATGTACTCCTCTTTAGACATATTAATTTCTGATCTCGGAGTAGTCCGTAACTCTAAGTAAATGACAGATTCTTTAAGGTAATCTTCAATGACACTTTTGGTGGCTATGTAAACAGATTCTGGAGTTTTTGTAGCCTGCTGAGCAACTTTGAAAACATCAAAACAGTCCTGTAATGTGTGATCTGATTTGTCAATAATTTTGACAAGTTTCTTGTACTCTTCTATAGAGTTTTCTTGGCATCCTAATCTTCTCAGTGTTATTTCGTTCAGAGAACCATTCAAATGTGCATGCAGTTCCTATTACAGATGATCATATTGTAACAAATCAGATAGTAGATGTATTTTATTATTATAATACTCACGATTTTAGGTAATAGTTTACAGTATAGTACCATACTAAATTTGTTCCTTTCCATTTCCCTTGATCTGATGAACCGGTGAACTGAAGTTTAACCTATAAACCGATGAGAGATGTGTAAATAATCTTCTTCGTCTGTTCGGTTTGAATGAATGACCTTAGCTGCAGCCGCCTGGGCTGTTTGGCAAGTATTCAGTACCCATAGAAAACGATGTACAGAAGACTGGTGCAGTCACTGATAGTGTTTCGTTTCGCTATAAACGCATTTTCCGCTATATAATGGCATAATAATTATGAAACCTCCCAAGAAGATGGCGACATTACTGCAGATTTCTGTATAATATAAAGCATTTGTTTTGAGATTGTAATTATGTAGTTTGATTTTTAATGGAGAAGATACTGAAATTACTATTTCTGAATCAACGTTTTTATAACACTGAGTGTGCAATTATCGATAATACTGGTTTTGTTGTCATTTGTGTCCCGCTATCTAACAACTAACATATGAGTGATTATTCGCTTTATTGAATAAAATGCTCTTATCAAGTTGTCTGTACATTTGAGTTTTGGTTGAAGAAATTCACTACAAGTTTATGGGAGATACTTCAAAAAACTTTCACTTTTCATCACACTGTCCAAAAATAAGGAACAAATTCATGGGAAAGTGGTTTGAAAAGTTTTGTTCTTTCGTTTTTGAAGGTATATACTTTACATATTCTGAGGTGACGAAAATTTCGATATCATTATGAGAATGTCACAACGCTACTGTCAACTAGTGATCATGACCTGCGCTTACCAAATACCGGATGGGGATACCATGCTCAAGGAACATTTTCAAGAATAAGGTCCGAACCTTGACTTATTAGGTATAGTAATGATATATACATTATTTCATATTATAAATATAAATATAATATATAAATATTTCATATTTTTTCATCTTTTGACAACACGGAAGGAAAATCCTATGATAGTTTGTCTACCTGGAATCGCTCGTGGTGGCATGATAGACGAGATTTCCGCGGTGGAGCACCAACCGTGGAAATTTCTCTAAGAGAGAGAGAGAGAGAGAAGAGAGATCACCCACCTTTCTGTGATGATCTAGAGAGGTCAATGAATTCGACTAAGAGCTTCAGCATATATGTTTGGGGGCCGAACTCCTAACATGTGAACAGTACTCCAGGACAGATCGAATTTGGGCTCTGTACATCGTGAGCAGTTGCTAGGGTGTAAAGTACTTCTTCACACGGAACAAGAAGCAAATTTTTTGTGAAGCAGTTCTCGCAAAATGGACCTCACATGATCGTGTCCCATGAGAGAGCGCTGTTGCTGGTGGTGTATCGAGCATGGATATTGACGACTCCTTGGAACAGTGGTACCTCACAAAATCATATTGGGCATTGTGTGGTCTACCTTTCTATATAGTGAAGATACAAGCTCGAGTTTTTGTTGCATTGAACTCTTCTAGATTTTCCAATCCCCATTTCAGAATTCTTGCCAGATTATCATCCATCAGCATCGATCTATTTTCGTCTTGCATTCCTTGCATGTGTCATTGGATGATCAATTTATCTATCATCTAAGAAAAAAACATTTCAAAAACATAACAATAAGTGTTTTACTCACTCTTTGACGTATCTCTCCACTTCTTCGAAAGATAACTGAACCAAAATGCATAGATGAATGCGAATTATCTTCAGACGGTCGAGTGCCCCGATTCTCGTGGCCACCCGGTATAGAGCACACAGAGCTGGTGGCACATTTCAGTGATGATTTAATCGATTATTTCAGAGGTGGTTGGAGTAGACATGTGTAGATGTCAATGATGTCATCTGTATAAAAGAAATCCGTCCCGAGAGCGGTATCGGATGGAGGCAGAACCAAAGAATATACTATAGCAGTATATATATACTATATATACTATAGAAGTTGTCAAAATTTTATTGAAAAACATTGCTTGTGAACTATTAAAAACTCATAAATCTCAGATATCAAAACAAAAAAAAATTTGCAAATTGGAATCCTATTCCATAATAAATGGTACACCATTCTCTCCATAAACAATACAATGCTACACAATGCTGAATGAGTTTGTTGTTTGTGTTTACAGTTCATGTGACTTAATGCCATTTGAAAGTCGCGTGAGTACATGAATTTCGGACAACTGAAAAATGCCTTCAAATTTTCAAACAACAATCAAAGATCCACCAATATTTTCAACTAACAAGCAAGTTTGGATGCATCTTGAACGACAATTTATTTCTGAAAACATGAACTCATTCAGGGTGAACTTAAGTTGGGGCCTTTCATCATGTGTATTTCATATGTATAACGATAGTGACAGCAATTTGTGTTCCACGCAAAAGGATGGAACAAACATCAAATGAAATGATATCAAGTTGGGTCAGACAAGGATAATAAAAAAATCGTAATGGAATAAAGTAAGCTTTATTGATCAAGTATAAAAATTCAGCAAAGGCACCTACTTACTAACCCCAATGTTAGCGAAACATCTCATTCAACAAAAGTTATTTACAATTTTATTTACAATCCAATTATTTTTCACCAGACAATTTTGTAAGACCAACTTACAGGTGATGTTAATCAAATTAGACACTTCGAAGTGTTAGTTGACTGCAAGAACAACAATGTGAAATGTAATGCTGAAATATCTTATAACGAGTGATTTGTTGATCCTTTAAAAATTATTTCACATGCAAGAACATTTTACAGAGTTGCCTGGCGAAGATCAAAGTTGGTAAGAAGTAAATAAGGGACGTACACACAAAAAACGTAATTTAGTGAGTTTTAGTTTTATTTTCGAACTCCACCCTTTATAGGTATTTGATGTTAACATAGAAATTATTAAGGTGCAATTATACAATTCAGAATTCTGCACCAGGACTAGAATATTTCAGACTGTTAGAACTTCAATAGCGATTGAAGTGACCAAAATGAATTTTAAAATAATAACCTCACATTACCGCAGAAAGATCACAAGAGAAGATCAATTCATAAATTCCGCCGCCGTAGCTGCAGTTGACGTAGCCGTTGCCGTTGCAGTAGTGGAGAAACTGCCCAATTTATAAAATTATGGCATATCTGAAGGCACATGCACAAAACGGATGATTTTGTGTTAGTCATCAGTTAGGTTATGAATGATCATTTTGCAACCTCAGTTTTCATACATTCTTCAAATCAATTCCTCCTCGTAGTGTGTAATCTATAGGAATAAAATAAACAAAATGAAACCAGGCACCAGCTGATCACTTTCATTCGTCAAATGTCACTCATACTTATGTGTGATTGGTTATCCTCAGATGAATACCATATCCACCGGAGATGAAAGTTTATAAACGGATGCACATATTTGCCATATTTCATCTTCGAACAATAATGTCTACGATCACTGCAGCTACGGCAACGGAGTATATAAATTGAGCTTAAGTATCAGAATTATTCTACACATGGTATTCATTATACTATATTATATGCCGCCGTTTCAGCCATACTCAAATATTGAATGTAGAATATTTGAGATCACTCTGTACATACCCTGATAATCGAGTGATCAGTCTTTATCATTCGACCTTCACCGCATCTTTGATTTTTTCATCAGTTTCAGCCGGACCTTCAGCATCTACCTCCATTGGACTGTCCTTTCGAGCTAATTTTTGAGAATTGTTAGGAGCGTCTCCCGATTCTCTGACGCCATTTTCCCGATCCTTTTCCTCATCTGAAATTTCCGATTTCGCTCCCACTTCTTTCGCCTCGATGTCCGACAGTCTGTCGAAGTCCGACCCCCTGGCGGTGTCAGAGCTGTCTTTTCTCGGGCCACTCGTGACCGTTTTTTGTCCTTCCGAAGAATCGGTATCGGAGTTGGAGGAGTCCTCCGGAGTTTTGGTGCCGGAGAGTTGTGGAAGAAATTTGGGACCAGTTGGACGTTGTTTGCGCGCCGGGTTGAGCGACTGGCAATAGCAGCATCGGAAGGATAAGTATTCGAACTCTTCTTGAAGAGCCATACCTGAATGAGAAATGGCGGTTTTTTATGCAATCTTCCAATTATTTTATAAAGGGTATTGAAAATTCGCGTCAAAGCATCGGGAATCTTGGTAACTATAAGGGACGCACAGGGTGGATAAAACTCAGTGGCGGCTCGGCAGGGTCGACAGAGCCGAATTCCGAATATTCCCAAAACGTCATTATTCATAATATTATCATTGATTATATTTATTAGTATTGTCTATGGGATGATCGCCATCTCTTTTCTTCACGACTCACACTACACCTTATGAACTGCTCCTGAGATATCGTCATTCCCTTCATATCGTGCTGTTATCTATTGGTAGGTATGACTACGAACCTCTTATTTGCTGGCTACAACACAAGCTTGCTTAGGTGGCCACAAAATGAATAGTTTTCCAGTTATCATCAAATTATTTTCTGTTTCTCTTTTATTGACCAAGATTGTAATATTAGTGTTTATATCTGAATTGAATAAATTACTTACTTACTCACCCTGTACATGATATTTCTTCGCGGATCGGATCTTTCACTGGATTATTGCTTTGGAATTTTACCAATGGACTCGAAATCTTACAGATTCCAGGATGATAACAAAATAAGGAACTTGAAATAAATCGTGATCTTTTCAACACTCAGAGGCTGTATAAGAAACGTGAATGTGAAATTCTGTGAAAAACATATCTATATTGACTCGATTACTTGTCATTGAATTTTTGACTTGTACTAGTAAAGGAATTTTTCTTTTTCACTAATAATATATCGTCATGAAATAGCATACTGGAAGGTGAGAGGGTTTATCAAGAAGTATAAGGCTAAATCATTTACAAGGGATTCCTATACAAAATGCGATGAAAATGTTTAAATGATAAAAGAATTCTTGGAGAGGCCTAGCATTATTTGCCTTGTCTGAGGATCAGCCACTATTCATCAGGAGACAACGGTGAAGTCGAAAAGTACATTAGACTCACCATTATGCGAACTGCATTGCCGACAAATCAGAGCATATCGATTGGAAGGACCATCGCCAACGAGATAATCGACCATTTTGTCAAGAACACTGCGTTCCCTAGGCGGAATGCCCCTCGGCATTTGCAGAGGAG
Source organism: Gastrophysa polygoni (assembly GCA_963576655.1). Classification (NCBI taxonomy): domain Eukaryota; kingdom Metazoa; phylum Arthropoda; class Insecta; order Coleoptera; family Chrysomelidae; genus Gastrophysa; species Gastrophysa polygoni. The sequence goes on from OY755090.1 coordinate 10,439,631, forward strand.
TGCCAGAGACAAGCGGGCCTGTGAAAAACATGTGAATTTTTATAGAAATAAAATTGATTTCAATGGAAAGAAATGTATGCAATTTTTCAACCTAATATCAGAAACCATACATTTTCTTCACCACATTAAACAATTATTGCTGGAATTTCCTAATGAACAAAATTCGTAGTTTAAATCCTAAAATTTTTAAAAATGTACCTGAATATGTTTCAAAACCTGTGACATCATCAAGATCGAATACAGATGTTCAGATATCGATGATAATAAAAAAGAGAAATTAGAAAAATCTGAAACCCCTCACAGTTATGACCAGTTAATAAGTCTGATAATGAATCCTAATTCTATCAGTTATGCTCACAATCGAATGTTTTATATGAAGGTAATAAAAATATATTAAAAATAATTTCACAAATTGTGATATTGGATGAGACGCAGATTCAAGATTTTCTGGGTGATAATAAGTTGGGATTCTTTAGTAGATAGTAGAGCAGGTGGTCACAGTTGAAAAATATTTTAGTAAGATTCAGAAGTCACATAGATCATAATCATAATGTGAATAGACATATTGATAAGCACACTGTAACCTCATTTGATAATTTGATGGATGAAAGCTCAATATATCTGGAAGAAGCTCTAACAATATCTTGTGAGAATAGTTCATCTTATTCAAAAAATCTCTAGAACTTTAGATTGTTAGTTTGACCTCCAACTCATAAACATTTTATTTCTGTCCTTAAATTGATCAAACAATACGAGACAGTGTCGTGTTCATGTTCACATTGACAGTCATGAGTAGGATAGCCCATGCCGTCTGACGTTGCAATGGGGTGTAAAAAGTTACTAGTCGGACCATTCTACGTTGGTTCCCGTAGTTCCGCATGCGCATTGTGTCCGCGCCAATATTCGAAATAGCAAATGGTGAACAGTTATCGAGTGTGATATGTACTTAATAATTTGTTTCTTGCGCTTTAGACTATTGCTATTAATCTTATTCATTCATCAAAAACGTGGGTAATTTAGTTCTTATAGGTATATCAATTTTGTTCATGTATGTATGTGTCTCACTATATTTTAAATCTTCGCATGTTACTCAATTCAAAGTGAAAATACCCACTGTCTTCATTTTTTCAAATATCACACTTTTTACCCAAATTTGAAGCCGTCAAAATGCACATGTGGAACTACAGGAACCAAAGGAGAACGGTCCGGCTAGACACTTGTTGGGTGTGTACATACATTATATCAACGTTGCCAAAATACCCGAATAATTGCAGGAGTTCGAAACCAATCCAATCCAAAAAAATATCCGATGAGTCGTATTTCGTATTATAAACACATGAAACAGTAAGTAGTTCTTCTCATTTTGCTTGACGGATGAATATGAACGATTCAGAGAGAACTGTAGCTAATTTAATCCCAATGCCAAAATTAGAAATTTCACGATGATACAAATTTGTATGTGAACACAGTAACACTACAAAGTCATGGATATTGTGAATAATTATTTATTATTATTATTCAATATTTATTATTATTATTTAATATTTATTATTATTATTTAATATTTATTATTATTATTTATCATCAATTATCATACAGGTTGAAGAAAAATGGAATTATCAATTCGCTTTGAAAGAGCGATATATAATAGGTTCATATCATTTCTCCAACTAAATAATATATTAACATCCCAACAATTTGGTTTCAGATAAGGCATGTCCACTGAGCTAGCTATATTCAATGCAGTCAAATATATCACTGAAAATGTTGAAAAAAATAATAGCCCGTCAGGATTATATTTCGATCTTTCAAAGGCCTTTGACATGGTAAATCATGCAAAGCTGTTGTACAAGCTTGAATGCTACGGATTTAGGGGCGTAAGTCAACAACTTATCCATTCTTATCTAACGAACCGCACACAGGCAGTATGTGTCACAAAAGATCAACAACTATATTACTCTAATGAAGCTACCATCGAACAAGGCGTGCCACAGGAGTCAATACTCGGACCAATTCTTTTTCTGATTTATGTGAATGATCTACCAAAGACTTTATATCCGGGTAGCGTATACCAGTTTGCTGACGATACCTCTGTTATTGTCACGGGCAGTATAACCGATCTCTCAATTAAATCTTCCACTGTTTCTGATAAAATGAATATATGGTGTAAAAAAAATGATCTTAAACTGAATGCAACAAAAACAGGTCTTATTATCTTTAACAAGACAAATTGCTATGAAGAATCCCTCTACGTTAAACTACAAAATGAATCAATCCCAATATCAGATAACTTCAAATTCCTAGGCGTAACGCTGGATGCAACACTCAGCTGGGAAACTCATATAAACTTATTAAATAGCAAACTGAACTCAATCTGTGGAATAATTCGCTACCTGAGGGTTCAAGTATCAACCAATAGTTTAAGAATATATTACTTTTCTCACGTACAATCAATTATATCATATGGTATAATGTTCTGGGGCTCATCAACAATAGCACAGAAAATATTCATAACCCAGAAAAAAATTATTAGATGTATGTTAAAACTGGATCGAAACACCTCTTGCAAACCATATTTCGCTGAACTTGATATTATGACTGTGACTTCATTGTACTACCTAGGTCTTGTATGCTTTGTAAAGAAATATTCTCACTTGTTTCCAAGGAACAGTGATCAATATTCTGTAAACATGAATGTGAGGACTAGATATTCCAATGAATTGACGATACCAAACCACAAATCTACTTACTATGAGAAAGGCCCATACTACCAGGCAATCAAAGCGTATAATTCCCTACCCCAAGAATTGAAAAGCATCAGAGATACAAAGAAATTTAGAATCTCCGTTATTACATATCTGAAACAAAAATGCTACTATTGTCTCAACTGTTGGTGGCAATAAAACATTGCTCTTAACATTTCATTTTTGAATTATTGTATTATATTCAACTTCATTACATGTATAATTTACAGCTGTGTATGTATGTATACTGTCAATATTTTTTTTTCTCTTTTATTGTAGTTTTAAAATGTACCTCTGCTATTGTACTGTAAATTCTGACGTTTGCTGTGTCCCCAGTTGATCGTACGCAATAAAGTATTATTATAAAAATTGAATATGAATTGACAATATAGAACATTTCTTTGAGAGAACTATTCAATATCCACTACCGTTGACTGACCTGTTGACATCATGGCCCCCGTGACGGGTGTCATCTTTAGAGCCCCGGCTGGTTTGGTGGGAGCGAGTCGAGTCACTGGAAGAGGCATGGGAGAATTTGCGGTAGTGGAACCAAAAGAGAGTCGGCTAGGGACCGTTTTAGGTATCACCATACGCTGTCTGAGGCCTGATGAAAATACCACATTTGTCTTAATTCATTTAATATCATCTAATGATTGTCAAACATTAACTTTTGATGGAGCCAGAGCTGTAGTATTAGTTTTACTTGAATATTAGTGCTTTCAAAAGTACTATGAATATAAGTAATGAAACTCTTATTTTACGAGATGCAGGACGTTGAATGAAAAATGTATATATTCATTGTATGAACAGTCCATATAAGTTGTAATTATGCCAAAATTCGATCTGTTAGGGGATTCAAATGGTACCTCTGAGTTTTAGAAAAGTACCTTTCACCATTATCTGGTCATCTAAATAGAGAATCTGACACATATGTATACCTCAAAATTGATTTTTGGTTCCCTCAGAAGCTTCTCGACAAGAGGATCTTCTAGCAGAATATATACATTTATTGGCTAAACAGGATAATTACAAGACAGATTAAGTGTTTCAGTTGAGAAATACAAGTACAAATAATACAGATAATCCAGCTACAAATTTTACAGATAATACGAGTAGAAATGGTATGAATAATACAGAAATTTCAATACAAATAGTACAGATAATGCAAATACAAATAGTGCAATTGTGTGCAGATACAAAAATAGGATATGAGGATGATTTTAATGTAATTGTGATGCAATTATGATAGAGAACATGGGGTTGATTGTTTATAATTGTTTTAATTTTTTCTTGAAAGAACCTATTGGTTCATTATGCATGTCGATTCCAGAACACACTTCATTTACTATTTTACATGTTGCATACAACGGAGATTTTATGAGAATGTTGGTGTTGGGTTTAGGTAAGTGAAAGCATGGTTCCTGTCTGCAGTTGCTACGAGGGATATGAAAGTTTACTTGTTCCAATAATTTAGGGCAGTCGATTAGGTTGTTTGTTAGTTTGAAGAGGAATAGGCAAGCACAATATGATCTACGATTTTCTTGAGACAAAAAAGAGTATCTAACGAGCAAGTTGTTGTCATAACCTTGAGGAGGATAAACCCCATCTAACTTGAATGACACGTATTTCAAGAAGAATCTTTGTACTGATTCTATTTGATCAATGTGACATTTATACAGTGGGGGCCATATCAGAGAGCAATATTCCAGCCTAGATTTGACAAATGCATTATATAAGGCGATGAAGCAGTCCTTGTTTTGGAAGTCTTTGCATGTACGGAAAATCATTCCTATCATTCTCTTAGCGGAAGAAGATATTTTGTTGTACTGATTGGAGAAATTGAGTTCGGGGTCAAATTCAATCCCAAGATCTTCAGTTTGTTGGTTGCACTCTAAGGTAATATTGTTGATAGAGTAGGAGAACTCAATAGCTGACTTTTTCAAGGAATACGTATTGGATTTGCATTTTTTGATATTCAATGGTAGTTTATTTTCAATACACCAAAGATGAAGATTATGAATATCGTTTTGTAATGTATGACAATCATGAATTGATTCAATACTTCTAAAAATTTTTAAGTCATCTGCAAACAGCAGCAATTTACTTGAAATGTTGTTCCCTATATCATTGATGATGATGATGATCGAATTTTCAAGTAAGATTGGAATAGGATAATAAATTGTGTGTTAAAGCCATACGGTTAAGTTTGCTCAAGATTATTTGATGATCGAGCTTGTCGAATGCCTTCGAGAAATCGGTGTAAATGGTGTCCACTTGAGAATGATTGTCGAGAGCGATGCTCACTGATTGGGTAGAACACATGAGGTTCGTCGCAGCAGATCGCTTGCTCATGAAACCGTGTTGGTCGAGTGAGATTATGTTTTTTAAGTTAGGGTATATTATGTGGTGAAGACATATCTCAAAACCCTTTGCGAAGTTGGAGAGAAGTGTGATAGGTCGGTAATTTTCAACATTATTAATTGCCCCTGATTTGAAAATTGGACAAATTTTGGCGATTTTCCATCTATCCGGAAAGCATCCGGTTTTCAAGGAAAGATTGAAAATGGACTGAAGAGGTTTGGCTAAGATTGCAGCGCAGTCTCTAACAAGAAAGCTTGTGATAGTCATATCCGGATGTGTGTTTGGCTTTGAGTTTCTTTAGACCGTTTAGTACCTCCGTTTCTGTGAATGAGTTTACCGAGATGGTTGGTGAGTTAGATATGTTGGCTACCGGGTCTGACATAGGGGAGTAGGCACTTTCGAAAAATATCGTTAAAATATACAATACCAGGAATTCTTGATGTTCCCTTCTTGTTTTGAAAGTATGACCAAAAATCGGATGGATCAGCTTTAATTGAATTCTCTGCTGCAGTTCTATTCTGATCGTATGCAGTAGATATTTTTGATTTTATTGATTTCCGAAGGTTTTGGAATTGTTGTAAGTCGGATTCATAGTGTCTTTTTTTCATTTTCTTGAATAGTTTGTGTTTTTGTTTCATTTCGTTTATGATTTCTTTGTTGAACCAGACGGGGGATTTACTTGTGAAGTTGTTTCGCATGGGGACCCATGTGTTAAGAATGTAAGACTCTTCCATATTTTATAAGAAATTTTGATTTTCTTCATTGCTCTCTTCTCTAAAAATACTACAGATCCATACACTTCCAGATCTTGAGTTTGTCACTAGAATGTAAAGATTCTCCCAAATTGTTCTATTGCAGTTTTCCAGTAATTGAAAAAAATTCCCATGTACCTTGTAGACAAAACATTTCACGACTAATGTTTGGAGGACTTTTTCTCACCATACTATAAAATGGAGGACCACCCTGAATACCTGTTGTTAGTTCTTCAATATGTTTTATGGTTTCCTCTGCAGAATTTCTAAAGCTATCTGCACTCATTTTATCAAATCATTTCAATGAAATAATTTGATGAATTTCATTTCAGTAAAATTTCAGGATTATGAAGAACCCTTTCAAGCCTCAAGTTTTTATTTTGAGTTGATGTGTGCATTTGTTATAATTGTGGGTTATTAACAATAATAGTGTCCAACATGATGTTTTTGTGTGTCCAATGTTTTTGATGAATGACGATAAATAAGTAACAATACTTCCACTCTCCGGAATGAATTTGTCAAATTTCTAAATCAAAAAACCAACCAACATTAAGGAATCTCGTGAAGAATTGTGTTCTTATGGTGTTGAGAACGGGAGCAGATTTGTTCCCGAAATGTCCACCAAGATGAGTAGGAGTTTTATTTTTATTAAATATATTTATATTTCCAAATTTTTGAAAAAATAAGGTGTCCCTGACAAATAGAGAATTTCTCTTCTAGGTATCTAAAGGTTTAATTTCAAGCGCAGTGATATTTTGGGGCAGATTTCAAAATCTGTCCTTACTACAAATATAGTGAAATAATTTTATAACTTCTACTTTATTTTTTAGAAACGAGAAGAAAATCGCACAAAAGGCTAAAAATGAATGTACCACCTCCTTGAAAAACTTAATGACAGTATCTAATTGTCAATACAAGACTAAAATAAATCCACCATAGTTTTGTATCATATTCAGGAGAAAATCATATTTTTCTTAAATAATAATTATTCTGATCTGATCATCATGGATGCACTATGATGATAAATAACAACAACTGAAATAATATGTGTAAATCAATATAGATGCATGAGATAATGTGAAATTATATTTTCATAGTGAATTCTAGAACTCTATTACTATGTATGAACCTCGGTATGAACACTGAAATTTGAATACAATGAGAACAAATATGAATAAAACATCTATATTTACCAGTCTGATTTTGCCTAACAGGAAGGGGCACCAAACTTTTATCTTTGCTGGCCAAAGGAGTTGACTTTGGTGTTCCTTCTATGAGACTAAGCTGTGGTTTTCTGATTGGCTCGTTTCCAAATTTATCCAGAATTCTCTTTGCCACTTTGTATGTTTCTGTTTCCATAACATTCTCCAGAATTTGTTTCTTCTCTTCTTTCAGTTTGATTAATTTTTTTTCGTTCTTAAGGATTTTCCTCCTGTAGTACCAGGTGAGAAACTTTTTTATGAGCCAGACACTGAAAAATATATCTGGCACCACAGGTCTCCATGAATATTTTAGTTAGTACTTACACTAAAGGAAATGCAGATAGTGGTACAAAATAGAGAAATTGTTGGCCTGTTGAAATCTTGTGATAAAAAAAATAGAGTCCTAGAGCCAAGATCATGAAAGAGGAAACAGCTAGAATGATGAACCTTGAAATGACTTTTTTTCTGTACTGCTCAGTACTTCTTCCAAATTCTTCTATGGAGGTAATTTCACACTCTAATTTTTCCAAGATTTCATATGTGCCTTTCTTTTTCTGAAAACAAAAGAATTCAATACACAAAATTTACAGATTACCTTTGGACTCACCCTGAATCTTCCTATGACGATACCCATTTTGAGTGAAAGGAATGAATTGTATCTTTTCTATATTTGATGAAATCTACTTCCTGGATATAACCTGGAAATGTTTCCAGGGTTTAATTGAAAATGTTTGCAAAGATGATAGAATATAGTGTAAGAAAATGATACTATGTGAATCATATGTTCACCGCTGGGATACTTCAGATCATATTGCTGACTTCAATAATAATATTCAAAATATTCAAAAACGTTCGTTCATTTTTCATGCACACTTCATTTCCATAGACATAGACACTATAGACAGGTAACAGAACAGCATAGAGAAACGAAACGTTTCTCATACAAAGAGTATATATATATATATACTGTGATCTGTGATTCAGAGACAGAGGGATTGACACCATCGGCGTCGGCATAACTTTCATGAGCGTCAGGACATCAATTATCTTGGGAGTAAAAAAGTGATTCGTTCATTTGTGTACAAAAATCATTAATTGAATAATCAGGATATTTTAACGATATAGATTAAAAACTGATGAGACCAAGTAATGCAATAATATTGTGAGGAACTTTAGCAGACCATTCCATTTGGAGGTTTTATCATATGAGATGAGGTGTTATCATATATGATGTCTACGTTAGCAAATCCACTGCACCCCCTGCAACAGAGTTATAAAGTGGAAACTACCCCCATTAGACCATTTCATTCGAGGGTGTTAGCACGGGACTGGCACGCTGAAATTCATCTCAAACTTATCCACCCTTGAAAATCCGCTGCACCCCCTGCAAGAAAAGTTAACATCTAACTTCGGAACTCCGCTGCACCCCTGCAAGAAAGGAAACTATACCTATACCTCCGCAGCTAAAATTTCATTCTCATTATCATTTAGAATTCTTCACAAAATCTTGGTATCTCGTAAGTATAAGAGGAAACATATCCACCATCAAAAATCTGCTCTACCCCCTGCAAAGATGAAATCACCTCACAGGGAGTAGGACCAGCTGGGGGTAGTTTCCACTATAACTTTTTCATGGGTGAATGTTATGTTCCATATCATAAATATATACCAACATTTTGAGACGAATGTTAGAGTGCCAGCCCCATGCTAACACCCTCGAATGAAATTGGCAGCTTCAGGGGTAGTTCCCACTATACTTTTTTTGCAGGGGGTGCAGCAAATTTTCGAGGGTGGATATGTTTCATATGATAGATACCAACAGTTTGAGACATCATCGTTCCAGCCCCGTGCTTCTGAATGGAATTGTATGCCAAAGATAATTTCCGACAGCAGCAATATCTTTTTCTCACAATAATAATAATGCAGTTAGATCTCATCTGTTTCTGATCTATTTTGTCAATTACATCAAATGAAATATCGAAATAGTTTGCTTCAATGAATACGCTCTTTCCATCCTGATATGAATCATAAAAACTATCTGAATTCTTCAATTATTTTTTTAATCGCATGAAAATTGACGTCCTGACCTCCGTGGACGTTATGTCGAATTTAAAAATTTTAGCTGCTATCTTTGTCAGCTCTTTCACACCAGTCTGTTTGCATGAGTCTTGTTATGTCACAGATCACCTTAACTATAGGTAGGTAATCTGTGGTTATGTCTTGATTCATTTGACACGTTTGACATAACTGTCCTTGATAAATGACAAATTAGGTCACTGAAATGGGTCACTAATGTCAGGAATTTGTTTATTATTTTGATGAATCACATGAGTGAATGAGATAAGTTCGTTCGAACCTAGTTAAAACTTTGTTATTAATACTGGCATATGCCGCTTGTTCATGCTTGTTTACTATCAAAGCAGAGCCAATTTCAAGTGGTACGATGTGAAGTTTTGGCAAAAAAATGGCATCATCTGGGGATATCGTGGTAATGAAAAAACGTTTTCATATCACTGTGATCATGTTGATTTTTATGTGTTTCACTTCAGAAAATCAAACCGAATCAACCATCCAATTTGAGTAGTGAACATGTAGGGTTGTGGACTGCTTGGTGTTTAAAGGGTGACAGAGAAGTAGCAAGAGAAGCTGGTGCTAAAGGAGTCCATGTAGATCTAGTTGTGAAGTTCTTGTCGCAACGAAGAAATATCAGGATTGAAGAAGCTGAGAATTATTTCAGAGATGAAGTAAGAATGTGTGATAATGTGTATGGAGACATGTATTATCTATAACTATTTTCGAAAAATGTATTAACCAATACACAGGATGATCATGGTGTTTCAGGTTCACTTTGCTATCAAGTGCTAGAAGTGTAGGATTTGGATATATCACAAAATATGTATATCAAGACTCTTGAATTAATTATGTAATTTCTTCAGATATTCAAATGGATAAAGGAACTCTTGGATCGTAAACAAATTTTCAAAGTGTCCCATGTCTTGAAAAACATTGGAGTAGATCCTCAGGAAGAATTATCGAAAGTTTTTTATACTACAGCCAACACAGAACTGAGAGAATACATTGGAAATCATTTGAAATCACAGAATAAGTTAGAGGAAAATTTACTTCAGCTGTGGCACTTCTTGGAACTCATAGTGAAAAATAATTTGCTTGTCTCTAAGTATAAGTTGAGTGAAGAAAGTATAGAGTGTTTGCACAAACAAAGCCCATACTGGAAGGCAGAAGTATCTGCCAAACTATTTCTAAGAACACAAGGTATTATTCTCCCTCTTAGAGTTCATCTTTCCTAACTATTCTTGCATTTCAGATATTTCATTGATCAATTTTTTGAGTGGTGAAGCCCTATGGAAACAGCTCCTAGCATACAATGACACAAGTCTACTGAAAACATGGATAAACTTACAATACAATGACCATCATCTCACTGACATTTCTGAAAATCTGTTCAAAGCTTTCAAATCATATTCAATCTCAAATCAAATGATAAATGAACTGAATAGCTCTGTGATATCAACTAATACATCAAATGTGATCTTGAACGATCTCAGTCGATTTGGAGTTTTTTGTGATAAAGATTCAGTGAGTCTATTGAATATATTGCAGAGGCTAAATCAGACTGATAATATAAGGAATATTTTTCAACTGATTGGTGGAACTACATCTAATATAAGTGAAGAAGGTTTTTTAAATTTGTTGGTTGCATATTCCATCTCTAATAATTTGCAGCCAGTTTTGAGTGCATGTGCTGAACATTTTGAATTATTCCAGTCAAATGTCATTGATTCTACTGATTTGGAAATGATTTTGAATTTCAGAAAATTAACCCATTCTTTTAATGTTGATAATTTAAATGAAAATATTTTGAAAGTTTCCAAGTTTTTCTCAAATGACCTCGAGAAGTATTTTCTAGAAAATCAACTTATATTGTTAGCTTTGATACAGTTCACTAAAAATATCAAATTTGAAGATGTTCTAGAGAAATCTCATTTTCAAATATTTGATATAGAATTGACGAAGTCTGTTGCTAATTTACCAAAAAGTTTGAGTATGATAGATTGCATTCGTAATAGAAAAACTGTCATGGAGAATAGCTCACTAACATTTTATCATCTTCTAGAGAAGCACTATAAAGTGAATGTCAAAAAAATGTTTTCATACCGCTTTGAAAATGCGTCTTTACCGAACTTTAATTCTCCAGAACTAGTTAAAAAACACGGATACTCTAAAAAAATAAACTATCTTTTCTATATAAAGCAATTCAGACCAAGCATAGCCGCAAAAATGTTTTTATTAGACCAATACAAAAGCTATGATTGTATTCCAGAAGCGAGCATCAAACACGTTATGATGAAAATTTATAAAATTTCAATGAAAAATTTCACAAGTCTAGAAGTAACTTCAAGCTGTGTAGCATTTTTAGAAATGATCGGATTAGAATCAAACTATTTGAAAATTGCTATAGAAGCAGCTACGACAATTTACGAATATGAAGCTGATATCAAAAGTGTCATAGGTATGTTCTTGAAAATTCATAGTGACCCCAATGCAATATTGAATAAATTAGAATTCATTATTCTCAGTAAAATAGATTTTGAGAGATTCACAGATGGAGTTTACTTTATACAATCTCTTAAACTATATGACACAGTTGTAAACTTCACAATTTCCTATAACTTGAGCCTACCTGAGCAGTTTTTGAGATCTTGCGCCGCTTATAATATGTGGCTGCCTTTTTTGACGTTTGCCCAACTCAAAAACTATCCTGTGGACCAGTTGAAACCGATAGTGCATTCTTTCAAAAATCCTACATTGCTAGAACACGTTTACCATAGCGTTTGCCATGATATCCTGATTGATGACCAAAACGTCTTCATGAGAGATTCCAGGACCACATATCTGTCTAAGATAGGCGTGAAAAAGAATGTGGATAATCAGATATCTGGTGGTTCAATTTATTCCAGTTATGCTTCTGCTTCCAGCTACGGAAGCAATACTAGCTCCGCAGGTAGCGATTTTCTGGAGATAGATATTTCAAATACCAAAACTACTTTGCTACAAACGCTTATTAGGTGTCATAATAGCACAGATCCACCTAGGGCTCTGTTGCAAGCCTGCCAGTTATATAGGAATCCATTGTTGGCTATATTTGCTACTAGTTATGAAGTAAGTATTCTTTTTTTTTTCAATAATTCAGAATTCATTATGTCAATTCACTTCCATATACTTCCGTTGTTAAGATATATCACATTCGGTATATCGATTTGATGTCGTTAGTGTAGAATTTATCAAGTACCAGGTTGAATATGACATTTCCGGTTCGACCGGAAGTGCACCCAACTTTTTATTAGAGAAAGAGAAAAGAGAAAATACAACTGATGTTGAAAAATTTATACTATATTGAATTTCAACTGTTCTCATCCCTCTTCGATATCAAAGTTTTGATGGAAGTTCTGCTGGAAATTTACGAGGTTAACCAAATATGTCAAAAAATTAGACCAACAACTTTTTTATTTCAACATAACTTTTATAGAATTGATTTCCAAAAAGTTATTCCTATTATTTCAAATACACGTGGAAGGTTACCCCCTTATGTTGGCTTGTGAACGATTCGTATTTTTAATATTTTTTGCTCCAGTTGATAATGTTAGCTAGGTTCTTCATAGGCCAGCGCCGGGCGCCATTCTGAAAGATACATATTCATATACATAATACCATGCATAATTCCAAACCGTTCAAAAGTCAAGCTGTGAAGCGGTTACTTTATGGACACGCCTGATCCTGTATATACATCATTTTGTACATCATTTATATTCGATTTCAGCCCGATTCTGTGGTAACGAATTGGCTGACTTCATTGGCAGTCTCGTCAGAGCTATATGAGACTTTCACAAATTTCGAATCAATAGCCATTCGTGAACAATCTGTTGCAATTCTATTGCACAGATGCATGAAACATGGGTTCCCTAAAACGCTGTTGAGGAGTTTCAAAATTTTCGTACCGGTAAGGAAACGTAAATCTTGTACTCTGTAAAAACCACTAGTTGAAAAAAAATATATTCATCATTATTGTATATACATGAAAAACGTTCACTTCTGTACTCAATTGTACGTTTTCCGAACATAAATCGATATACAGTGTTATTCATGTAAGTCCAGCACAGCCGGTACCTCATTCCTAATTAAAAAACAATTATAAATTATATAAAATATTCATCAATACTAAGATTCAATTGCTAAACAACAAAAATGGCGCCAGATCTTGTCATCATGGCCATGTTTCAGTGCACGTCAACTTACATTTCTCAAACTATTTGAACGCCTATATCTCGATAATATGCAGGATATTTTATTGAAAAGTATTGACGACATATCAACGATATACATGAATTTGAATTTTTGACTAAACATTCTCATGACTCAGAAGAAAACATAAAACTTTTGTACTATAACTCTTGAAATAACTCCTGTAGGTGGGGTGCAAAATTATAAGGAAAAACCCTGTAAAATTGAGTTCAAAAGTTGACTCAGCATTCTTCATGTATCTCTATGAGTCAGATTCATGCATCATGAATGAAATCAAGTATGTGGTGAAATGGATAATTTGGAACAGTTATTGTTTTTCAATATAGAATTCGATAAATTAATTTATTGTCTTCAAATCTATTCATTGTGCTGCATGAGTTTCACACATTGCAAATTTTCAAATCATCCAATTATTCATTGTTGTTTCAGTCGAATCCATTGAGACATTTCCTAGCATTTCTAAACAACTGCATAGATAAAAATTTCGACAAACAAACACTAACAAGAAAACTCGAAGCCTTCAAAACTTCACTTAAAAAATGCCGGCGATATAGTGTTCTGCCAGATATGGATCATGAGATGAGTTATTTGAACAGCTTAGCGTGGATACAATCCACAGCCTTGAGTCTACTGTCTTCTACCATAGAATTCAATGTGGCATCTTTGTACGAGCAAATCCAGTTACTAGAAGTGCTCTGCGAACTCAATATGTCGGAATATATCAGTTGTACGAATTTGAAAAAGGTGTTGCTCATTCTGAGGATAGTACATGAATCGAAAAGTGAGGTCAGATTCAACATACATGCCATGTTTGATGACAAAGGCGCCAGGCAAGCTGTTATTGACTGTATGAATGGTCTACTGGAAGAATCCTTGTTTGAACATGCGCTAAAAATCGCACAAACCGAGGGATTGCCTTTGGATTTGATATTAGTTAGAAAATGGCACAAAAATTTCGAAAACCGAGCTGGGAACGATACTGAATTTTGGGCAGACGCAAATAAACACTTCGAAGAATACAATGTCACTGCAGATTGCGTTATAGACTTTTACTTGAGTTACCTGAATCGAGTCCAAAGTAACCTCGAGAAATACCTGTTGCTCAAACTAGCTCACGATTGGTCGAAAAAATTCGAGCTCTCTACGAAATATGATCTGGAACGTCGAAAATGGTTAGCTTTCGCAACTTTAGAGGACAAATCTCGAGTAGATGATGTTATTGAAGAGGAATGCCTAAAAAATATGTCCTACAAGGAAATGACTGATATGCTCAGAACTATATCCACTGTGGACTCAGACCTGCCCCCTGATAGTGCTTTTTCCTTGAAAAATACCCTGTGCGAGGCCTTGGAGCGAGAAAACGTCTGGTTGGCGCTCAAGCTCGAGAAAATGTTTGGAATCACTGATTCGAATTTGGATATTTTGAAGCTGTGCTATAGCTTAGCAGAAGGGATCATTCTGCCCTATCAATTGAGTGCAGAGCAGAGGTTGGTAGTTAGCAGGAGCACCCATTTCAGGAAGTTTAGTCATAAGAGGATGTTGTCGAACAGGGTTTCTAGTATAAGTTCTTCTGGTAAGTCATCATAGGTAACGTGAAATTGCATTTTGTGACAAATGTATAGAGAATTCACATCAATTTTCTAATAATTGTTTGTTTTCTGCTTTGTCCAAAACACTAACGCCATATTCCGAAGTAATGACATATCAGTTATAGAATTTTGCATGGGTTATTTCGAAAGTTATCGAAAATCAATCGAGTCAAAAGTTTCACATATTTGTCTGAATCATTAGAATTTCCTCACGAAAGTTCCAGCAAATCTCATATTTTCATATGTTCTCGATTTTTTCAATGGAATGGAATTTATATCATATTATTATTTCTTGTTTGTGGAGCACTAATCAATCCAGAATAACTAGAAAAACATCTTTATCAGGAACAATTCGAAAAAATATATTGTATAGTTATGTAACATACAGTCAGACTGAATAATGTTTTTTTTTCAAACCAATGGTGTCGAATAAAAATTAATTTTCTTATTCAGGGAGCAGCCCATTTCACAATGGCAACAGGAAGGTGCAAAGTAAAACGCCCACGTATTGTTATATTTTGAAAGTGTACGCTCGCAGTTATTGATGAATGTAATGATATTTTGCCTAGAAATTCCACTGCTGGTATCATCACATATGGTACTTATCATATATTCAGATTGCATCACATACACATAGATTTAAATACATTTATTTCCATGAAATCGATATAGATATTGTCTATCAAACGAACTAACGGGTCACCGCTAGGGTGTTCTCGTGTCGACAATAAATGAAACTGACTAGAAACATGATGATAGTATACCTACTTAGGTCTCATAAACACATATAATGCACATCATTCAAATATTTATGGTCGTAGGAAGAAATGTGTCGATGAATCGTTGGAAAGTGTATTTCATGCACTCGTTATTCTAATATAATAATGTACTGTGCCATTAAACATATATATATATATATATATATATATATATATCTATTCTATAGATTCAGTATTCACACATTGCTTAGTTCGAATATGATTATTCACTTGGAGATTCACTTTTTTTTCAATCTGGAAGATTAAATAGATAAATATTAAATAGATAGATATCTTGTTAATTATCTCACATTCACAAATTCATCATATTGCAAATTCTTTTTATCACTTTTTAGCTTCCCAGTCGTCTTCCAGTATACTATATCACCAGCCTGTCGATAGTAGCGATGCCCCAGTACAAGATACCTTAGCCATAATTTGTAGCTTAGCTGAAAAAGTTTCTGTAGGCTCTAACGCAGCTAAGGCAATTTACATGACTTATCGAATAAGTATCAACATCGAGATACCTTACCATTTGATAGTATCAACTTCGGATTCCATGAAAATGTTGAAAGATGCCCTAGAGGACGATTGTATGAATAAACTGGAGGTAGTTCATGACTTTTTTGGCGTCTACAAATGGTCCAAAGAACAGGTGAGGGTGAAATCTGCTGTAGTTATTTTTTCTATATTTTTTGCTTCTGTTAATAGAGAAGTATATCTTCAGCAACCTTAATAGAGAATTGCGTAATTATAACTTTCATAATGCGCAATATACGGTGAAAACGTTACAGCTTAATAAACATGAAGAAAGGTACATTATGACCACAAAATATGCGATACGAGAAAAATAATTACCTACGAAAACCTCACGCCTCTTTCTTCTATCCTACCGGATGCTTTCATCTGGAAACATTACCATATCAATTAATCAGTAAACATAAATACAGAAATGCTGTTGTTCTTGATAGAGTTTAGGTCTGTGACCTGTTATGGGCAGTAAACCTTGAAAACTCTAAGTTTCATTTGAAGTCTTATGCATTGTATGCCAACGAAAACATGAAGGGTTAAAGAAATAGAAATGATCTCTGAAAAAATCTAATGGCAATACCGAAGACCTAGTTTTTTTGGGAAAAACTTGCTAACTTTACAGTTCTCCACCCACATCCCAATATACAAAGAATATCTAAGAGATATCTCTGTTACACACTGAAAATGGAATGGAAACTAAAAATATTAGTAGTTTAAACAAGTTGACTACAACAAATACTCAGGTATTTGGATTTATGAGAAATTAACATGGGATGAACTCAATCATTCTGAAAGAAGAAATATTTCTTATGTTCTCCTATGAATCCAATAAAGAACAAATAGAATTCTCCATTTGTACTATATTAAAAAAATACTATATCGTCTTCCATATTCCATTGAAGCACCATTCATTTGATAGTCTCAAAACTTCATATACCATACCATCAACAATACAAAGTGGAAATCAAATTTCTTATTCACAAAAGTTTCCAAATTCTTAATCATCATACTAGAACTAGACAATGTGACTTGTTTCATCTCAATGCAACACGATGATCAGACGCAAAAAGTATATAATCATAAATTTTTACAGATGGCTGACTTCATTTGCGAGGAAGTCGTAACTTCTGCCTCGAAATACATAAAATCGAAATCTGACTGCTTCATTATGTGGGACCTAAACATCGACCATGACTTCCACTTGATTCTACAACTCCTGCAAGACAACTGTTCCCTCTTGGGCTACAAAATCTACACTTATGCCAGCGCGATGCACAAGTCGCAAATGCTCGCAGACTTGGACTTCAGGATAAGCGAAAGGGCGCTGGTCATAGAGCTGCTGATAACCGCCCATGGATGCTTCACCGCCGACTGCAACATGGAGGGCATCTCGGTCGTTCTGAAGAAATGTCAGACTGTCATTTCGCACCTATTGAACCTTCGGAGCTGGAAGCTGATCGTGAGGCTGTTGACAGGAGTCGGCAGGTATTCTGAGATGAATTACGTCTTTCAGATCCTGCGGGAAAACGATCAGTTCGAATTTTTGCTGCGCAAAGGTTCGAGGAGAGATAACGGACTGAAGACCGCCCTGTTGTGGTATCTGAAGAAGTACTGCCCCGACAACAGGGAGCTCTACAAAATCGTGGCGTTGCACTTTACATTATTTTCCGAGGTGGCGATGTTGTGGGAGAGAGAAGCGCAAGGAGCCATATGGAATTTGATAGAGATTTCGAAGTTGGAAATGCAAAATATCAAAATGGACCCAGATAAGGAGCCCCATGTCTTGTTTACTAATAGTGATGGTACCAAGATGTGTCTTAACAAGGTGAGTTCTAAGTGTAGCTATATCTAACGACCACGTTACTGTCGGTCGATTTTGCTCATGAAAAATGCACGAACACCTTATTTTGAGAAATCAAACAAATACAAATTGTGATTGTGGTTTTTGTTTCGGGGCATCAATAGTTACTGTCATTTTAGTGGCTTCACAAAGATCGACACATCCAGAGGTACAAAATAAATCTTAGAACCAACGTATTATTGTAAATAACTGGAAGCTTCACTGTTGTTAAACACAGAGAGTGAATAAACCAGAGGCGACAACTTGGCTTTTCTTATGAACGGTTTTCGTAGGCGCATGCGCTGGATATGTAGTATTGATGTCAATATCACGTGATTATCTTATAGTAATAGTATTTTGTTAATCCATGTGCCGATTGTAATATTTGTATTGTAGAATTTTATTATATTTTATTGAATCGTATATTCATTGAGTTTGCTCTTCAATGGTAGATATTCATATTCGTGAAAAAAAAATTGAGTTCATTATTGAAAAAACTTCCATGATCGATATAACTATAGATATTCGAAACGCGTTTTTCTCATACGATGTTTATCACCCTATGTATGATTTTTATTGTTATAATAATAATAATAATAATAATAATAATAATAATGTTTATTTCCAAAGAATCAGAATACAATGGAAGAAATAATGATAACAAGACAACATTAGAATATGTTTATTCTGATAGATACAAATTATAAAAAATCGTAATACAAAATGCAAATAATCAAATAAACATAATGGTGATCACGGAAGTATGTAGCAGCGAAGGCAGCATACTTGTGTGTGATATCTAAATATTTAACACTTTCTGGAAATTATTCGACGATAATCGGTAATAATAATAACCGTCAAATAAACATTAGAAAACCCACAGAAGCAGCAAATGCTGCTTGTACGTGGTGAAAAAGTATGAATTACATTTGACGAGCTATTATTGAAGATACTAAGATTAATAATTTTGGAATATAAATCTAGGTAGGCACAAAAATTCAAGAGTGTAATATACGTATATACAAAATAATCAAAATGAATAGATATATAAATAAATGAAATAACTCCGATGGTAAACAATCACAAAAACTTCGGAGACGTATAATATATATGTATATAAAATAAAACACATAGGGTGTAAGTGAAATACAGAAGTTGAAACAATAGAGCCATTAGAGACTTGAAGATGAAACACATCACATTGACGAACTATTACTGAAAATACTCATTGAAATTGTCAGATACTTCAGTGAAGTTCATTCAGTGACGACGAGTTGAAAGGTGAAAATGACAGTTTGTAATAATAAATTAGTACCTATTTCGAGTTATTGACGCTGTTAGTGTGGAGTAAACTATCATAACGATAAAAATGAATCGTCAATAAATGAATCTGTTCTCATTGAGAAGCAACACGTAAATATATTATCAACCTCAAATTAACATTTTCGATTTGTGGTTTTTTAATAAAAGTGATTTTCAGGTCACCGTGTATTTTATTCAAATTCAAATCGTGTTTTCCAGAGTTCCCAAGATAACCATCGAGATCAGCAGAGTTGACAACATCTAGTGTCGATCTTGGGAATACTTATTAAGGTATTAATATTCGGCAGAGTCACGTAGGCTGAAGTCTACAACTTTTTTTAGTGACTGGTGATAGGTAGTTGGAACACCAATTTATTTACATCATGTGTCATCAGCGTGTTGGCGGTGAACCATTATATAAACAAGAAAGGAATCGTGTAGCTGTCGCCTCTCGTTAACTCTCTGGTTCAACATTTTTCGGATTTGAAGGTTAGGTAAACTTGGTCTTCTTCTGATGTTCATTTTTATTTCTGTTGCCTCTAGCAAGTCGTTATCATAAAAGAGTATTGCTATCTGTGTCAGAAACTATGAGTGTGATAGAATAATATAATAGATGAGTATGTCGTCAAAGTGAGGAATTTTCTAATGAAATTTGAGGGTTACTCTGTTTGCGGGTCATGGCCAAAAGGCTCGGATGTTGATGTTAATGGATTTGTTCGTTTGCTGCTTATAGGAAAAGTCATGAATTTCAATATTGTTTCAAAAAACCCGTAGAAAGTACTTAGATAAAAACGGTTTATGCCTGGGAGCTAGTTTGAATGATATTTTTCTTCTCAATCTTTCGACCACGAACGGAACACCTATAATATTCGAGAACTATCGTAGTAGCCAGAGGTGGAATGTTGGGAGATGGGGGATGTATTGGCATGATGAAATAAGACAGGTGCTCTCATTTCTATCCAAGGCAAGGTTAAGAAATTAAACCAAATTGCTTCACCTGGATAGTGTAGGAGTCACTAGTTCTCCTGAAGAGGGCACTATTATTCGACTAAATTTAGGGTGGCAGCACTGAAAACAGTGAGAACTGCAGTTCTACCAAACTTGCAATGAAATAAAATTGAAACATACATTGAATTTTGTGTATCTAATTGTTGGATATTTGATGGAATCATGATGAGAAGATTCGAATGAGTGAAATCAAAACATTTGTAAGACACCATGGAATTTCAAACGTAATTTTTCGTATAATAATGGCGCCATCTTCAGGAACACCCGCGACTCCTACATCACTTGGAGGTTTAAACAAAAGCGCATCAGTGCATTCACTATTCTCATTTCATTATGTGTATTGGATTTCTTTTTCAAAGTTTTGAGATCAGGGCATCAGGAAAGACTGTCGAATGTAAAAGAGTATTGTCGAATGATTTTCTTTTGCTATCCATTATAGATACAATATGCAGGTTCAACTTCAGAATTTGAGAATCACTGAAATTCATTTACGCGTATCTGAATAAGCGTATGATAAAGTGAAGTAAAAGGAATGAACATGAAGTAAGATACATTTTTCCAAATTTGATGGAAATTGCTTGGCAGTGATCACGGAACTCAGCAGTTGCAACTATTTGCGTTCCCATTCTATTCATTCTATTCCATTCGCATTCCCATTATCAATAGAATCTAGTAAAGGTATGTGACGTCACCAAGTTATACACATAAAGTTGTGCCAGTACCGGGATTTATGTTGAATTAGATTATAGGAGCAAACTTTCACATGAGGAAATAATATCATTCTATATATTTTCTAAGAAAATAAACTTCGGAGTTTTCTCAGAAAAAGAATAATTGATTACCATTATTACTGTGAAATCTAATAATTGTCATTGAAGTAGTATTCATAGAAATATAAAATCTGATCGGGTTGACCCATTTCAGGCGATGGAAAACTACACGTACGCCACTGAATTCCATTTGAAAGGGGAGAAGTTATCCAAAGCCATGAATTCTGCAAAACAAGCCGAACTGATAGCTTTGCAAAAGTCTTTGCTGAAAGGTTTGCCTAATAACGGCACGGCATTATGTTTGCTGAATTTAAATCACGAACAAATAGCCGGTTTAATTTCTAATGAACTCAGGTAAGAAAATATAATATATTATAAATATAATGAATTTGAGTATGAAATACATTTATTTTATTCCAAATCGAAAACATTTCAAAAAGTCCTTATTAGAGAAGTCGATTTTGTATTACATATATTTGTGACGTCATTACTATCTTGAATATGACGCCATTGACATATTTTTTAAATGCAACACCTTATCGAGTTTTTTGGATTGTATATAAATGAGCGATTCACACAACTCAATTTCTTTCGAGATGGAACATGTTTTCCATGATATTTTCGAAAACCTCTGTAGCAATTTATTACTCTACATACTCTAGCACTAAAATAAACTCAATGTTTTCGTTTTGCTCATAATCAGTTCAGTTATAATTCTGAATCAAATGTATAACAATAAACGATATTTGATCCAGAGTTATATATAGAGTTTTCTATCAAAAAGTGCTGATTTTTGTTTTTGGCGGACATCTTTCGATATGATTTTGAATTTTCAAATGAGAGCATGGGTTTTCCATCCCTGAAAATGACAGTACACTTTTTCGGGATTCGATTGATGCATTTTCGATAATTTCAACGATATTACATTCTTTTAACCACTATATTTCATATAAAGTGTGTCAAAAAGTTTTCCAGAAAACACAAAGACCTCTAACATGCGAGTTAATCTTTTTCCAGAAAAGCATTTGACAGATTTTTCTGAAAATCTTATTGAATCTTTCGTTTGGGAGTCAAAACAACCCAGGGCCATGACGCAACTCTTTTATATATAATAACACTAAAATAACTCAGCTTTTTCAGTTCCTTTGAATATGCCGTTGTTCTCATGGGTTTATGCTAAGATATTCGTTCTCGATATTATATTATTTGTTCGTTATTATTCGTTCCTCTGAGGATTTATGTGAATCTCATATTGTTTCATGAGGCATTCAATGGTATTTAATTGCATTTTCATGCTTCTCTTTCAGTTTCGACCAATCGCTGATCTTGATTCAGGCCTACAGCTACCCACCCGATTGGAGCCAAGTGCTCTTCGACCAATGCGTCATCAAAAACAACTCTGCGTACCTAACATCGTTTATGAAACATCGTTCGATGACCGAAAATCTGGTTAACGATATATCCAGAAAATTCCTGATCGCCAATATCAATACTCCGAAGGAAATCGAAAGTATGAAGGGTATTTTGGAACATCTGCCGAGCGTCCACGCTAAATATAGGATAGCCAGCGAATTGGGCTTCACGGATATCGTTGAGGAATTGTTGCAAGAAGGCCAGTTGGCTTATCTCAAGGATACTGTGTGGAAAAAAGGTTACAAGAGTTGATTGTTTATTCAACGATTCTTTTTTTATGTTATGATTCCAATCATGTCATTTTTACATTCGACTGAGTATACAGTGTGTTCAGAATTCCGTTCTGATCATGGGATTTCGGTTACAAATAGGAGAGAAAAGACGACAGGAAAGATTGCAATCGTATTTGTGCATAACATTCGAACATTTTTATTGGTACTTCTACGATTCCGTATATCACTCTAGAGAGCTTTATTCTGAAAACACAGTATACTAAGTCTTTTTTGAATTTGTGACAATGCAATTGTTCCGATTTCACTGAAAGATCCTATACTTTCAGTGTTGGAATTGTAGAAACATTGTCAGCCAGTTAATTCGCCATCAGACCGTTCATACTCTGCGATATACGAGTTTGTTAATATCACCAAAGTTAATTTATTGAACAATTACTTGAATTTCTCAAATATATCTAATCTGTCGAATTTTTTTAATATTATTCATTGTTTTCCGTTTTGAAGTACAATTAATTACTATGCATATCTTTCATTGTTTTATAGTATTGTGAAATATTTCATCTATATCATTAGTCATAGGGACAAAAGTAAATTATTATTTGTTAATATCTTTCATGTTCTTTCCGTAACATAATCCCATTTAATGTCATGATTCGCATAATACCTACTCTGTGATATTTTCACCAACCAATAATGGTATCTATAATAATAGGATTGTTAATGCACAATATAGTGATATGAAGAGAAATATACATTTTTTCCATACTTTTGTGGTATTTTCACCTTGTCCGCATGGAGTGCAAAAATTTTTTTGGTAATGAAATCAGTCAGGGGTATGAGGAATTGAAATATAAAAAATGAGTAGATGGTAATGAGGATAAGGTTGTGAAAATTGCTTCTGTCTTCAGTTTGTTCCTAAATATTTCATCCATTTTTTTCCTGCTCTTTAATACCTGGTCTATAAAATCAATAAGGTGAAAGCTTTCTCTGAAAACAATAGACTTCTAATGAATATGATCAGAAACTCATTTATCAATATAAATAGAGGATAATTATAAAAATGAAACCTGCTGGTGCCTAACAAACGATTTCTCCCAAGGTTGTGCACTCATTACGATTCTTTTATCATAGTCAGGTAATAATTTCTAAATGATATGGCATTAATTATTCATATCATTATAGCTGTGCGATTATTGTTAATTGTTATGCCCTGAATAAATTATTAATATTTTTCTTGAAAAAAATCCATCAATGAAAACGAATAAAACAGAGCTATCTGGATATCACTCAATCGGTTACAAATATCTGCATAAATTGATTTTCAATAATATGACCTGATTCGACAATAATTTGAATATATTGAGTGGTTTTCTTCAGGAATATCGATTCAATTGAAATTATCATAATACAAGAAGAGTACAGACTGAAAATTTTGTAACACTTCGTTTTGTTTCTTCTTCTATTGAATTGCAATTGAATTTCCTGCTGTACTGTAGAAGAAATTAGATAGGCAGAGTAGCTACACCATTGTTTCCTACATCGTTGTGGTGAAACAATGGTACCAGATAATTCTGAAAATTCTTTGCTTTTGAATCATCATACATAAGGTATTCAAATACCAAACCTTTGAAATGGATTATGTATTCTACAAATCAAATTGAAAAAATATGTCTGCCAGGATGTTGGGAAAAATCGAAAGGCATGATGAGAGATTTACCATAGATCATTGGGCACCATCTTCAATGTGGAAGGTGTTTTTATTGATTTCCAATAATATGACCTGATTCGACAATACTTTGAATATAATTAGTGGTTTTCTTGAGGAATATGATTCAATTAAAATTATTATAATACAAGAAGGGTACAGACTGAAAAGTTTGTAACACTTCGTTTTGTTTCTTCTTCTGTTGAATTGCAATTGAATTTCCTGCTGTACTGTAGAAGAAATTAGATAGGCAGAGTAGTAGCTACACCATTGTTTCCTACATCGTTGTGGTGAAACAATGGTACCAGACGTCATCATGTTGGGTATTGCGTGATCTGCCTTCCTGATGGGGATACAAGATACAAGATTGAGTTTTCCGCGAGATTTCTATTTGAAAATTCTTGCTAGATCATCTCAGTGTATCAACCTCTGTCTGTGTTTTGCTTGCTTGAAATGTACTATTATCCGTAAAGCTATGTACTGGACAGAGGAGGTCACATGATGTGATGTGTGTGAGATCGTATGATCGTTGATGTGGAGCAAAAATAAAGTTGGTGCCAAAGTCTTCCAAATGCTTTGAGATATCCGATACTACATGGATGGGCTCGATGTGGATTGCTTTATCCTACACTTTAGACATCAAAGATTGCAATCGGTTGATAGTTGTTACGGAGAGTTTCTTACCCATTTTTTGGAATCGGTTGAACTCCAGCTAACTTCCAGTTGGGAGGAAACCGAATTTGCATAAAACATAGCAAACCCTAGTGCTATATATCTGTATTAACGACGATGCTTGAGTGGAAAAACTACAAAACATTCAACTCACAGGAAGTGAGAATGTCAAATTTTTCAAACAATAATCCACTATTGCGTTAATACTTAATTTCTTCAAAATAAACTATCAATGAGCATATAGCAAGGTTCATATCGATTATTCATAAACATATCATTCATTGGGTCATTTTCGATAACTTGTGCTTTTTTTTATTCATAGGACTTATTCAGCTCAGGATGTAAAATTAACTATCTTCCCCCTTCTCAGCCAGTCCCCTTCAGATGTTATTGATTCACATTTTCAAACCACAGTCTGGAAGTTGGTGTGTTTCTCAATGGACATAGGATCCTGAAAAAAATGATGCTGTATATTATTAACACTAGTAGTACCACTCTGGGTGTGAGCGACCAATCAAAATCATAGAATAGTGTTTCTACTGGAGGCCGTGCTTCTTATTGTTCCCACACTGTGCACTCTGTTCTCAACTGTTTTAGCGAAATATTCCCAGGGGTGGCCTTCGATTTGGTGAATTTGTTCATTATAATATTCATCACAATCAAAAAAACAATCTGCAACGATCACATAAAAACAAATGGAATTTCAATTCAACATTATGCAACTATAAAAATACACTGAACGCCAGACCAAAAAACTGATTTTCGTCTTGGATGGTCGGTTTTGGACTCTTTTATATCATATTAAACGAAGTTATTGTAGTAGCAACCGGAAGAAAAATAGTTATTTTGTACCAAGTGCGTTATAGTAATGATAACTCCATAGGAATTTGACTGATCCAACAACAGGGTTTTCGGCCCGAGGGATGAATGTCACCTGATCGGCGTTGTCATCTTATAATGCTCAACATATTATTACTCCACAACAACCACTAAAAAACGCCTTTACGATTCATTTTTTTTCCTCTGAAAATCAAACTAGCAGTCAGACTTTTTCAAATAATTCTGAAAATTCTTTACTTTTGAATCACCATACATATTCAAATACCAAACCGTTGAAATGGATTATGTATTCTACAAATCAAATTGAAAAAATATGTCTGCCATTATGTTGGAAAGAATCAAAAGGCATGATGAGAGATTTACGATAGCTCATTGGGCACCATCTTCAATGTGGAAGGTGCCTTTATTGATTTTTCACTTGGTGAACTCAATTTTTCCAATCCTGAGTAGATGATATTCAATGTTTTTGTTTGAAAAGAATATATTATTTCATAGAAGAGAAATAACTTCAGATAAACATGGCGACGTGACGCCATTTTGGTAAAAAGTTTTATTTTCTTTCAACAAACAAAATATTTCTATAGGAGGAAGAAATATTGATGCAATGTCGGAAGCCCTGAGCTCAATCATACTGAGCGTACAGTAAATCCGCCGCTGATAAAGAAATAAATCGCTGAACGGACATGAAATTATTTAGGTCGTTTCTATATAATTGCAATTCATTTTGTAATTATTAGGCCTTAGTTGACCGATTTATCTTGCCTCTGGGCGATCTTGAAAATAGAGCTTAATAAACATTAACAGATTGATCATGCATTTGAGGTAATACCATGATAATCATAATTTCAAGGTGAATTTGTCATCCAAGCTCTAATTGCGAGATAAATCTGTCAGTTGACCTAATGGACAGATGATATACGCATAAATACAAGATAAATTTTGCGATTATATAAACGACGAAAATATTTTTTTTTAGTATCGAAGAAAACAATTGTTGGTATGTACATTCAGCGCCTTATCGTCATAAAATAACACCTATATAGGTAAAAAAAAATAAAAAATATTCACTCATATCTTTGTTGTGGGAAATTTATTCGCACCGGTAGTGTCATCTGACACTGCCATCATATAAAAGGGCCCTCTGGGTCAACGTGACCCACCAAAAACAAAGTAGGTACATTTTCAGCTTCAAAATCAATAGGTTCATCTGACCAACTGGACACTTGTCATTCTTATAGAGCTACTTTACTTGTTAAGTATATCACATTAGAACTGTCTAGTCAAGCAGCATTATCATATTAGTGAATACAAACATAGGTACCTTATTCAGTTGAATTGCTAAGAAGCAATTAAAGTGAACAATATCCAATAGTTCCTTGGGGCCAACCGTATATACCGTCGAGCAGAACGTTTCAGACTTTCAGAAGTGGATGGACTCTCTATAAACTCCGATAATTACATTCTATGTAGGCAGAATAAGATTAACGATGTTTCCGACACTGATATTAAGCGCTTCCAACGGTTTAGTACGGACGATAACGCCGAAAGTTGATAGACATCCAGTTTCCTGGCTTCGTGTGGTTGCACGCATGGAATCTCATATCAGGGGTTGCTCCAAAGTGTATTTCTAGGGGCGATCACGAAAAGTATATAAAATAGAATGCCTTCACAAGAATACCTCTCACCTATATCTGGTCTATTCAACTTCACAAAGTCTCATCTGGAACACCATGCAGTTGAAAAAAAGACTACATTTTAGGAATAATATTCTAGTTCTGTTGTAAATATATCTCTACGACGGATCTTGATTACTAGAATATTTGGCTGCAATATGTATTTCTATCGGGTTCCACTGGACAAATGTCGGCTCTCATCTATGGCATCACTATTTCACTGAATGAACCTTTTGATCTCAAAGACATCTCTTCAATTCTCCATTCTCTCTCATAAACATCAAGAACTCAAAAGCAAAAAAAACCCAATACAATTGAACCCCGTTTCCCATCAATAAACTCTCGTTGCCAACCCCGATCATTCATCTTTTTCTTCTTCTCCGCTAATTAGAACTGTCGTCAGATATTTTCAACAGTTCTGCGTAGCATCAAATCATCAAAACAATGGACATTTCCAGTGGCTTACAGAAAAAATATATTCGAATACTCGTACACATTTGAGATTTTCATTCTGAACGGATAGATAAATAGATGAAATAATATTTCAAAACGGCAAAATGATCCACCCAATTTTAAACGAGTACTAAAGGGATGGAGCCATGTGATGTCAGTGCGCGGGCGATTTTGATTGGCAACTATGTTGTCAGCTAGTCCCCACCTTTCCGTCGCCATCACAAAATTCAACCATTCAATTCACAGCGCGCACTGACGTCATAACAGGCACCAAATATGTGGCATTTGAATATTCATGTTTAAATAACGCGTTTTCAATCCCGAATCAGCGAGAAATGAATATCTAGTACTAAATAGCCCCACATAATATATTTTTATAATATATTTCATTGAACTCGGAAGGCCAACTGAGAACACGAATAAAAATTTTGGAAATGATAGGTATATATATATATTTATTTATAGTGCCAATTCACAGTAATCCTCTACTCACAGATTCAGAGAATAATGGTTGACATTTGAAACTCTACGTTTGACAATTCTTTTTTCACTTGGTGGAAAATGGTACTAACTTTCAATTTTCGAATGGAACACCATATAAATTATTGCATTTTTGAATTCTGCATAATTTTCTGGATCCAATTATACCATGCCGAACTATTTGACCTCAGATTTTCATTATTCATCACATTTCACTTGTCTATGGATGAGCTCTTCTATTACTCTCGTCTGTTTTTACACCACAGGAAATTTCAGGTGGACAAACTAGACAAGCTCAGAGGTGATCAGACACCTCTTCGTTCTCAGGCCTGATACCTGTCGAATTCTCTACTTCCCCCAACATTCCACTGCTGGCTGACACGATGGTCTACTAACATTGAAGGTTTTCCTTTCGAATGGCCAAGAGATACAATATATGGTCTCACAAGTATCAATAGTCAATACAGGGTGTGTCAAAAATAGATGTGTGCTTGGTAATAAGTACTTTCTGTATCTGCGCCTCTGACTCTATTTCGGATCGGACGCTAACAAACCAACTCTCGTAGCGCCATCTAGATGCGCTGGAAAGGGTGTTTTTTGAGCCAGGCATTCTGCAATTTGCGCGCGGTTTTCGGCGTTCCGTCTGATTGATTGTTCCGCTTGTCACCGGGGAAAACGATATAGAGAAATTTCCATTAATTTTCCGGCCGGAGTTTGTTTTATATTAGAACTTTGCCGACGACTGACTGATGCTAGATGCCGATGTTCCTCGCTTGCTTGATTGATTGTTTCATTGGAAATGAACTTTTTTGTGACGCTGCTTACACTGTACAGAACGTTTGCTGTAAATCTCCTGTTTGTATGAGAATTTAAGATAGGTAAGTATACAGTATGCCCAAGATATGCATGGGAATCTTGGAAACGGTTGGAGATACTAATTCGGTTGAATGGGAAACTAGTTGGGCATTCAGGAGGCCATTTCATAATGGATATTTCTAAAATTATCCATAGTTTTCTTGTTATAAAAAAGTGAATTCATGACAAACGTATTTCGTATTCTTGAAACCATTATCAACATAATCGTTTCAAATACAGTCCTGACACTGTATTCACAAATTCTGAAACCTTTTTTCATTCTGGATAAACCCATGTATTTTGACTTTTTTTCCCAAAATTCTTGATCAAAAATATCACCAGTTCTACTTGTTTTGAAGGACAGCACAGCACAACAATTTCTGATGGTGTCAAATAATGATTGGCTGTGACTAGTAAGTAAAACTTACTGAATAGTGAAGGAACGAATTATTCTACTTAATATTTGAATTAATCAACGCACGAAATGTAGCATGTCGACATATCATATTTTTCTTCATTCGTGAAATATCTCATCATTCAGAACATCATAGTGATACGACTAATTATGACAGATCCCGAAACAGTTTTCAACGCCTACTTCTTAGTAACACATAAATAGTACTTCCCTACCTATACTATATCGGCGTATTTTTGTTGATTGATTTGGTAAAACATCATAGTAGAATAACAATTGGAAGAACTCTAGAAAAAATGAATATTCAATTATTGTAAGATTTTGAGCTGCTGCTGCTGAAGAAAATATCTTTCGAAAATTTGTATTCCTTGTCATATTCATTTTTTGTAAATAATAATTATTAGTCTATGGAAAAATCAAATATGGTTGTTGTTCTGGCTTATTTTTCCGATCATATTTCAATGCTCAATGAAGTGCGCATATTTTTTCCCATTTAAACCGAATTTGTATCTCCTTCCGTATTCGAGATCCCCATGCTGTGCATCCTTATCATGGGTACCCTGTATACTTTAATCATGCCATACTTTCCACTTTGAGCTAAGCTATTTTAATTTTCACATTTTTAAGTATCCTGCTAATTATACTTAATACATGGCATAACTTTATCATCATGCATTGTTTTCAGAGGATAACATAGATCTAACTAACTCCTTGAAAACCTTCAAAAGGCATATTTCTGTTCTCATAATGGTACCTCTAAGGGTATCTCAGAGTATCACTAGTCCAACTAGTGAATATCGTGATATCATTATTTTGATATTGATTGAGGGTAGTATAATTTCCACTAGTTTTCAACCATCATGTGTTTTATTTCCATTCTAAAATTCAAGGCATTTTACTTTGAGTTCAAACATTCTTTGACATTTGACATTTCCTTCTGTGAACTCAGAATCAGAATTGAAACTTCAATCTCTGAATTCAGATTTTGTTCATGAATTCATACTTTTCTCTCTGAATTTAGGATTTTTTTTCCGATATCACACTTTTTTCTGTGAATTCAATATTGGATCAGCCTTAGATGAGAAGGGCATAGAACTAGCCATCACGGTTTGGATCCACGCCATGCTCATAAACAGGACAGCTACTACATCTCATCCAAGGTCTCCAGGGGTTGCCCACAAGGCAGAGTGCTTTCCCTCCTTCTGTGATCACTCCTGATGGACAATTTACTCAATGCCTTCGACCGAAGAGGGGTGGAGCTACAAGCCTATGCAGATGACCTTGTCATTCTGGCAAGGAACAAGACTGGAAGGGTAGCCTCTAATATCTTCCAAAGAACATTGGATGATGTCTACAGTTGGTGCCACAGGGAACAGATGTCCGTCAACCCAAGGAAAACTGTGATAGTACCCTTCACCAGGAGAAAGGATCTCTATGATCTAACTCTACTTTCCTTCAATGGTGCCGTTATTCCATTTGCAGCGGAAGTGAAATATCTTGGTTCAATCCTCGATTAGAAACTCACGTGGAACGCTCACTTCATGGAAAATCTTGGGACTTAGAGCCTAAACAAATCCACTGGATATATGTGATGATTGTCAGGCCGATGATCACATATGGAGCGATTGCTTGGTGGCCGAAAGCCTCACAGCGAACGGCACAAGTTAAGCTCTCTAGCACACAGAGACAGGCTTGTCTGGTGATCACTGGGGCCATCAGCACCACACCGACAGCAGCTATGGAAATCCTCTTAGACCTACCTCCTCTCCACATTTTTCTGGAGAAAGAGGCTAGATGGACAACATACAGAATTGCGCACATCGCAAATTGCACAAATCAGGCTGACACGGAGCGTAGCAAACTACTGGTGGACACAGAAAGTCACGGCATTCTAGGAATGCTCTCCGACGTTATGCCTCCAACAGTTACCTATGACCTGCCTTACACCATGCTGATTACGTACAGAGATGATTGGTCACTCCGAAAGGAGGAACTACTAAGAGCAGACAACTGTTGGTTCACAGATGGTTCAAAAACACCCACAGGCTCTGGCGCGTTTGTATACGGTTGTAGACCTAGAACTGAGATATCAACCTGCCTTGGGTCCTTTGCAACCGTTTTTCAGGAGGAAATCTACGGCATTGATTTATGTGTCGAGAGATTGGAGGAAACCAACCCCACAAATAAAATAATTGAGAATTCTCGTATAGCCAAGTGGCTCTGAAAGCACTCAGCTCAAACCAATCAACGTCTCGACTGGTATTGAACTGCAAAAAGACTCTAAGCTATTGGAAGCCTCAATAAATTGTTTTTGGTCTGGATTCCTGGCCAATCTGGTATGGAAGGGAACAAAACGGTAGATTCCCTTGCCAGGGAGGGTGCCGCAAGTAGTTTCATTGGACCCGAACCTGCCATTGGCATCTCACTAAGTTTTGCCAAACACATACTGGAAAACCTGGAAAACTGCGAGAAGAGTGTTGAACTTCTGGCAGAATCTACCAGGATTGGCTCATTCCAAAGCATCCTACGAAAAATGTAAAATTGTTAGAATACAGCAGGGATTACCTCCGCTCTCTGACAGGCCTACTTACAGGCCTTTGTCGTCTGAATTATCATATGACAACACTTGGGCAGTCGGATGATCCGTCGTGCCGTCTCTGTCTTGAAGATGATGAAACAGGTTTTCGCTGTTCGGCAGAGTTTCAAGCTTGCCTTCGGACCTGAAGGATCACTCACCAAGTAAACCGATCGGTTTCATTAAGGAGCTTGATCTACTTGGTGAAGTATGAATTGGTGTGAGCCACAATAGACCATTACGGTCGCAGTGGAGGGCTGCGTAGACCCACTCACTTGTAATCTAACCTAAGTTTCTGTTCTCAGCAGAAAGACAGGAACTGCTCCAACACATAATTCGCTCAAACTCTTTCGAATACTCTTGAGATTTTGATCCAAAAAAGTTACTCATTCTTTATTTCGATAAAATTAATGGTTTTTTGAGATGTATCGATTTTCTCTTGAACTGTTCCAAACAATGTTAAAATGTTAAACTCAAACTGTTTATGAAAAATTACCAGGTGGACTCGTTTTTTTTTATAATGATTGTAGCTTTTTATTCAAAATAATTGCAAGCACTTTGCATCTCGATGGATGCTAGTAGAATTAAGGCTGAATGATGTCTATGAGGCCCGATATCACCCTTAGGAGTTACACAAGGACAAAAAAATTGTATGACCAACTAGTGTTATTTTGACCTCCTATGTATCAGGCCGAGAGAATTTCACGTAGTCATGGGGGCACCAAATATGTATATACGTTCTTCGACCAGATACGTTCCACAACTTTCGTGACTCCTGCGCAGTACCCACCATCAACTACGACTGCATGTAACCTACAACGATTGATTGAAGATTGATTTCTTTACTTCTGTTGAACAATTCAAATAGGTATGGAAATTCTCATTGAAGGGCCCATTTTCATTTTAATACCTAACACTGATATTTTGGATATTTTTTCTAAATCCAAATCATACTATTATCAGTTGTATACCTAACTTCATCATTCGCCAGCTGAAAACTTCTTGAATATTGTCCTTCATCCTAGATGGCAGTGGTACCTAGGTAATTCATTATAATGATATGCGATCTAGTCTCTATATAACATAATACAAATAATTTCAACAACAATATAAAATAGTAATCAGAGAAAATCATACTGTAGGTAACTACACACGATTGTTACCTTCTCAGTATGCTTATACTCCAGTCTTGATAGAGGTACTTCATCAAATCTGCACGAATAATCACCCTTCATCAATTTTTATTTTTCGACCTCGCTGACGTCCCGGCTGATTAGCCCACGATTTAATCATACACGTACGCTCCTTATAAACCGTGTAATCTTTTCTAAATTACACATCATTTATAAGGGGAGGCGTTGTCCGTCCAAGGAGGCCTTGATTAATAGTCGGGGTATGGCGCTAATGGCTCTCGATACCCTGCACAGTCTATTTTTATCCCCATATAGTTTTTTTACTGGCCAATCGAGCGATCATAATCTGTAACAGCCTAATCAAGGTTGCTGAAGTGGTTGAACAAATATCTGTGTGCGTTTTTTTCGGGGGTGCCGCGAGGATCTGCACTGAGTCTCTCGCATATTCAGCGATTCATGAATAAACTGAAATCATAGTCGGACAGCTTGCAATCTGACAGATCGCTCATGCATCAACAACGACAAATCTTTGACTATTTATTCGTGTGATTTTGTACTTGACAAATTATACTCAATCGAAAAAAACTAAAGATTTGAGTATACACATTCAAAACCAGGACAATCTTCTGAAATCTTTATTTATTGGCCTCATGGATGTCGGATTCTCGTTTTCTCGCCAAAATTTGTTAGAG
This sequence comes from Gastrophysa polygoni, assembly GCA_963576655.1. Lineage (NCBI taxonomy): Eukaryota > Metazoa > Arthropoda > Insecta > Coleoptera > Chrysomelidae > Gastrophysa > Gastrophysa polygoni. The sequence continues at coordinate 10,473,948 of OY755090.1, forward strand.
TATGTTTGAAGGAAAGTAGGAAAGAAAGGAAAGATTAGTCTCCTCGAGATATTACAAGATCACTTCAAAATTCAACAACATCAAAGGAATGTTGCTTACCTCTCACTCTATTAACGCTAACAATATAATTATTTATATGATGCTGAATATTATGTTTCACCTATCATTATTCGGATGTAATGAGGCATGGCAATGTCAATGTCAATTCAATCATTCGGAATCCTTTTTTTAACATATTTCCAACATCCAAGAATATTTCCATGACATCTATAGATTGACTCTATATACAGAGAGGTTCCAGATCAACTGACAAATATCTACTGGTACATCGTAGAGTACTTAGCCAGCAGACTGAGAAATCTCATTTTCAGGCCTATATTCTCGTTATAGAAACGAGATGAAAATCGTCTATTATTCCACCGCATGAGCGACTCCAGTAAGATAAACTACACCCTGATGTAGCTGGCTGGCTGGTCTACTCAGCCTACTTTCTTTCCTTATGCCTACAACCTCCAAACTTTCAAGAAAAATTACGATACCTCCCTCTTCTACCAACATTCCTCCGCTGGCTCGCACGATGTTCCACGACCATTACAAGTTTTCCTTTCGTGTTGACAAAAGATAAACGAAGATAGAAGATCCAATCGCGAGACAAATGATGGTAGATGATATGAGAGGACCCGAGAGTAAAAGCCAACACGGATTGAAATCGAATGAAACCCCTGTGGAACTGAGAACAATTTCTATTCAATATCAGATAAAGTTTCATGTGAAAACCACCTTCGAGTGTTCTGATAATGTTCGAGGAATATCGTGTTAGCCAGCAGAGGATTGTTAGGAGAGGAAGGAAGAACTTTTTCTTGAGAGTTCAGCGGGGAGGCACTATTCTATTGATGAATGATGCTTGGTAGAGCGAAGTTCGACAGGTTTGGAGCTCGACAATGTAGGAGTGACACTAGCCTGAGCTCGCCTAATTTATCTATCTGGAATCTCTCGTAGTAGCATAATTAACGAGATTTCCGTCCAGCACCTACCATGGAAGTATATATATAGGAAAGGTCAACCACCTTCCTACGATTTGAGCTGTTACTCATATTGGGCACTGTGTGTGTGATCTGCCTTCCTGGTGAAGATAAAAGCTTGCGTTTTTGTAGCATTGAGCTCTACTAGATTTTCAGATCATCACTTATAGTATCGACCTGTCGTCGAAAGTTAGTATCAAAACAGTTCCTTGTGGAATACCAGCATTGATATAGTCATTGTATTATTGGATGAGACTACATCCAAGACCACATAGAGTATGATCTATCCGTGAGGAAACTCAACAGTAAACGAAGTAGTTGGACGGAAAATAATATGACGGAAGTTTTGCTACAAGGTCTTGGTGTCGAACTCGGTCAAATGCTTTGGAGATATCCAATGATACAGCGAGAGACCACGTTCTTCGATTCACACCTGCCATATATGTGTCACTTTGGCAAACAGGTCTCCTGTCGATCTCAGCCATATTCCTGGTCGAAAGTCGGAAGTTTATTCGGAAGGCTAAAAACCTACAAAGAACCTGCGTCAGTTATAGAGCACAATAATAATTGAAAACAATGTGCGGTATACCGTCTAGCCCCATATCCTTATTGAATGACTTCTTCAGTATAGCTTGAATGTTCGGTTGGTAACACTGATGGACCAATATGTGTATATAGTCCATGAAAGGTGGATTCAGTAATTTATGTGATGATGTTATCATGTTATGCGATAATGTCATCTTGAACATCCATATTATTCCTGGATTTTGTCTTGATTTGCAGAAGAGTTGAAAATCTACTGTTACAGACTCATCAGGATGGTTAGAAACTGTTGACCTAGAAAATCGTTTTATAACAATCTTTGCTTTCCACAGGATGTTCCCAATTAATGAATTAATCAATGTGGCTCCTCATAGACTTCTTCTTAGGATGTAAGTCTATGGGCGTCCTTCAAGCCTTCAAGAGGCCGACTGTCCTTCAGTTCGTGCATTTCAGGACTTCATCGCTGGAAAAAGACATGATGATCCCTAGAAAAATGCAGGATACAAATAGTGCGATTATAGATTATGTGATGATGGAATCGTAAAATATATAAGTATACCTCCATCAAAGCACGACAACAATGAAGTATCTCCCATCACATATTATGAGCATTGAAAAAAACGTCGTTTGGCCGATGCGAAGACAAAGTTAATATTTATAAATCGAATCGTTGGAGAGTGATTCCCAGGAAAAAGCCAAAAGTATAATATTGACAGAGCATTTATAGGCCGGACGCTGGTACTGCGTAAACAGGCATAGTACATTGTTGATACCAACCTGTTAATTACTCAGATATGTGCTTGATGCGCATAACTACAATATATGACACTCAAGAGTAGATTATACATAATGTTTATACAACATGCAATGGGGTAGGGCCAGTTTTGAGACTCTCTTAGCTACATTCACATACTTCACGGATATTCCATGCATTTACCTATCTGCTATATTATAGAAGATGGCCCGACGAAAACTCTCCTTCCAATCCAAATTTCTTCTAGGTCGTAGGATGAACTGGAAAAACGGTTCCATATTGTCACCGCGTATAAAAAGAATTTCATCTGATTTGAACTTGCAAAAGGCACCTGACTATGATTTTCAATACATCAGGATGTTCCTTTTGGAATATCGAAGTCGATATAACAGTCTCAGGAGAACAATTTTGATTTAACGTTTCCAAATAGAGATATCATGTTTGTCTACATGGCAAAAATGAAAGACATATAGTGTCTTCACAAGTAGCCGAATTGAAAAAAATATCTCAATTTTGTCAATATCGTTATTGAGTTATTTTCGGATGTTCATTTATACTCGAAGAAGATATTAACAACTTGCTGGAATTGATTAGGTATGGAGACTGATGACGACCTTTGGATTCCAAAATCAATCATCTAACTATCTTCGAATTCAGATCACAGCTAACTTGGAGTATTTCAATACAATGTATTTAAACAGCCAATCCTGGAACGAATACCAATATATGTGATGCTTGGTTGAATAGATAATTTTAAGGCAAATAAGATATAATCGAAGAGAGAAATTTATATTTCGTGCATGAAATTTTACACAAAATAGAATTCTCTTTCTTCGATCCATCGAAACGTGCACAGCAGTCCGTCATTCCACTTGAATCTTGAAATAAGAAACATACAGAGTGGCGTTTGAAAAACAGTTGGGGTTACTTCTTGTGAAACAGGTGGTTTACAAAAAGCGCCATTATTGATTAATCAATTCAATTCGATTATTCAAACAAAAATCCACAGACTGTATGCTATATGGCTTCATCACCCACGGTATATATAGTGCGTTCGATTCACTTCAACCAATATGATGAATAGTGAGAAATTTTCCAAATCTTGAATTCAACATCTTATATCCTTATATAACGGAACTCTGGAAACAATATGGCTCTTCCAAATCATAATATAATGACCTCCAATGATACATAAAATTGCCTCCAATCGTATCATAGTTATTGTCGTGCATATATACAGACTCCAAATATTCAATGGATATTTTGCCATGCCAAATGTATTTCCCGCATATCTATGAATTATGAAAATTCATTGAGTATACGTAGTAGTAGCACCGAACATATATGATATATATCTTATATGTTCGGTGGTAGTAGCATGCTGGGTATTTTGAATGTCGAAATTTCGAATTCAAGAATACATATGCGTATTCAATTATCTATCTATAAGAAAATAGGTATGACCGTTGAGAAAAATGTGGAATCTGGTATGAGAATTCGGTTTGTTACAACGGACGTTTATTTTTTTTACCGAACTAATTGGTATATCTCGAGAGAAATGTAAAACGGGGCCTATTTACATATATTGAAGAGACTTCTCGAATGAATATATAACAATTCTATTTGCAATTCATGCGTGTCTCGAAAACAGGAATTCAAAGCAAAGCAAATGATAACGATTTATTCAAATTTCTAGAATCTATGCTGGTCGAAACGAGTTCATGCAGAGTTTACTTCATTCTAAATAATAATTATCGGTAGGGGCATTGTAAGTAGTGTTTTTTCTTATTTTATCTTCTTATGCTTCTCGCATTTTCGAAACCATATATATATACTTAGATACCTACATTGGGGTACGAAAACCAACTATCCTTCCAGTATCAGGCATCATACATACATGTTATAAATATCGGTGACATTTTTAATTTATGAATTTCTGATCATTCTGACCATGTGTTGTGTGTTATTTACTTAAAGTTATACAGTGTGCCCAAAATAAGAATGCACAGCATGGAGATCTCGGAAACGGTTGGAGATACAAATTCGGTTGGAAGAGAAACGAAAGAGCCAAATTTTCAAAAATTATTTCGATTTTTTTCAACGTTTTCGTAAGGAATAAGTAGATAAAAACTGGAGGATACTTCTTCAGAGCAACTTTTGGAATGATTCAACGATTTCTTTTCTCAGATAGATTCGTTTCTGTGTTTTTTCTCAACCTTTATGTCTCAAACTCTTTCCTGCGGTCTAGTGTAGGGCGTCAAGCAATAATAAAATGTCATAATGGAGAAGAGACCTTGTGATCCAATGCTTTTCCCTATCAATACGATGCATTCGTATTATATTATACGTATTTCCGATACATTAAGAAGGAAATAACAAAAAATACATAGTGCCTGGCTGTATGGACAATGTTCGAATTCATAGAAGAAAAAACCAATCCTTCTTTCAGTCCTATAGCATCCTTATCAGACCTATCAATTGAAATATATGAAATATTCTATATATGAAAAACATATTCTGAACAACAAGAACAAGAATCTTAGAACATGTACCTAATCAGGACCGACGTACCTATATTTTGGGCAATTTGAGTTATAATGTATCAAATTCGTTATAATTTCACTGTCATCAACACAGCAAAGAAAATAAATTGGAAATCTATAGATAATCGCGCGGTTGTTTGAGAATAACTGAAAAACCAGAAATTACATCACTTTGTGGTTCCTTATCAAAATAGGTACATTTCTCCATATACTGGGGAACACTCATTCATGTATACCATTGGTAGATATATTATCTATACAGGGTGCTCAAAAATTAAATGACGAAACGTTCAATCTCTCGTGATTTCATGAATAATTAAAAAGAATAGGTCGATAGACAAACTCCATGGTACATAGTTAGATACATAGGTACCTAGGTACCTATTATGTATCTTTCAAGTTCAAAGACAAATTCAATTCTTTCGTTTTCATTGCATTCCTAGGTGGTATACCATCGTGTATATTCGACGGAAACTGAAAACCATTACAGGGTGATCTTACATTCTTGAAGTATGTCGTTTTTGATCACCTTAAAAATTTTTATAGGTATTAGGTATACGAATTGTGAACATTATATTGAAATCATGAATTATATTACGAGATACCTAGGTATATTGTTCGTACACTGAATTATAATAAAATTCATAGAACTATTGATACATGGTGATTATCTCATAGCTCATCGATTTCTCTGTCCAACATTTCGTCATCGATCAATCATCATCAAAGTCATAATTTCAAATACGGTCCAATTATTTAAGGAATACGATATCTTTAAATTCATATGCATATCTACTCACCTTTCATCAACTAATAAGAATACAAAGGATACCTTTAATAGGATTATTAGGTATTAGGTATTATAATTATATCTACCGATGATAAGTAAGAGATTCAGATTAGGTAGGTATCAGAGAAGTTTGTTTTCCGGAGCTTTTCGTTCAACTTCGTGTTCGTGAACTATTCGATTTTCCTATTGCTGTTACTCTACTTCTTATGTCACGTAGGTACCTACTCTACCCTTGTTCTTACTACGACGGTATGACACGATTGTATCTGATTTAGGACTAAACGCTCTCCAGCCGCGCCATGGCAACACCGCATCAATCAAACAATGTATGCAAACCGGCGCGATTGGATAATAAACGCAATAAAAACGTATGATTACGCGTTGCGCGAACCTCCGTCGCCACCCCTCCACTTAAACAGGCCCCTCCTGGCGCACCGATTGGCCGCAGGACGCAAAAACGGGGGAAAAGCGCCGCTCTCGCGCTCCGACCGATCAAGCCGGCCAGATACGATCGAGAAGTTACGTTTGGGTTGCCGCTCTGCTTCTTACATGACCTAACCTAAAAATCGCGTTCCGTGTCGTAACGACTGACCGTCTCGCGGTTTGTTGACGTTTGTGCGGTCGAATCATTGTTTTCGTAAGCGATACGATTTATGTGTGGACGCAGGGTGCCCGGGCATTCTGCGTGAACTGTATCTTTCAAGATTCGCGTCAAAAATAGAGACCCAGTTCCTTGTTACGCTATGGAAATGGACCAACAAGAAAGGGAGAGCGAATTAGGAGAAGAAAGTCCAGTGGTAAGTTCCAAATTGTTAATACCTTTATATTTGTCAAGTAGCCACTAGTGCCTCCATCCACCACCGACATTCACCAGAGTTTCGCACCTGCGGCTGTAACATCAACCATCATAACAGCAACCTAACCCATTGTTATCCATAGCAGAATAAAGTTATTATGAAGGATATCTTGTTGCAGTAATATGGAAATATATGAAAATATTTTAAAACTCATCAACATTTTTCTGAAGCAAATCATATGAGGCTATGGTAGATATCAGAATGATACTGATAAAAAAGATTGGAAATAGAAAATGATTAGATTAGTTTTAATTCCCAATATTTTAAACGACTGCCAAAGTGTTACTACTTATAAACTCCAGTAAAAAAAAATGCTGTGGAATCAAGAGGTATAATGTTGTCATGATCATTTGATTATAACATTATCACCTGATTATTTTATCATTCTAAATGCCTAATGCATCCTGATGAAAAAACTGAGAGCAATTTGATTATTTCCTAAACTTTTGATAGGTTATCATGAAATAAGAGTTTGAACTCGGTGTTGACAAGCTATAATATGAGTGGTGAAGAGAACTTATTTTTCCTGAATTACCTATTTAGTTTGCTCCTTAGTTTAATCTTATTTGTTTTTCTGTCTTCTATGATCAACCTAATTCACCTAATTTAGTGACGATATATCGACCTTTATTTTCGATAAGTTGTACCCATTAGACTGATTGTGTGTATGTATTCATAGGTATATAGTTTTGATCCATTAGCTGATGGCAATCTCAATCAATCACGAATTTTGACCATGAATTAGGTATGTAGGTATCTACCTATGTATATATACCTACCAAAAATGTAAGAAATACCTGTGTTCATCTACCTTGAACTGCCAGCAGGCAATAGTAAATACATAGATATAGGTAGGTACCTGTAATCATACCTACTCTGGTACCTTATAGTTGTCATTCAAAATAGGTAGTAGGTAGGTAAACTTCCTATCTATATTAGTTACCTATTTACATCTGATTGATTTTGTTATGGGATATGATGATATAAAGCAAACGAGTTTACGAGTATCAAGTAGAATCGAGAAGAATGTCAAGCAGTTAGGTAGAATTTTTTGGCTATTGACATTCCTTCTTTGATTCCATGAAATGATGATACCTACCTATCTAGCGCGTGTGAGATTTCGCATGTTGAAGACGGAATTTAAATAAGTATAATATCTATTATATTGTTTGTCTTATCCTCATTTGTGATTTGTGATATTCCATATTTATAGGTATAAGTACCGGGTGTCCCTGGTATATATGGTCAGCTAGCGGCTGTACCACTTATCACAGTTTGAGTTGCAAAAATCATCTGATTTCTTCCTATTGAGTATGTGAATATTGAAGTGTGGCCGATCACCTATATCAATAATATCAAAGGTCCAGGATGTTAAAGATACGGCCGATAACCGACTCTAGAGGGACACCTAGTATACTTAGGTACAGTGCCCATTAGGTCAAAAGATCCATAAATAGATACCTACTTTAAAAGATATTTTTGGCGTATTACTTCAAATCGTGAAAACAATCATTTTATTCTTCTAAATATAGGTACATACTATTTTTCAGTTGAGAATAACCTACCTATACCTATATGAAGTGATAGTGAGTGACCTCGCTCTTCATTGGTTTGCGAGTTTACACTAGATAGATAATTATAAATGAAATGAATTGGAAGTGGTTGATTGACCAGCGGTATTGGCTGCATAGGTAGGTATGTACAGCGAGTATATAGTATATTTGATATAATCAGCCAATTGAGTAAGTATTGTTATTATTGTTTTATATGCTTAGAAAATCAAAATGTACGAATACAACTTGAGAATTCGAATGAAAAGAGTGAAATTATATTTCTATAGATAGGTACCTGTTCAAGAAGAAATGTTCAATCAGTTGAGGTAGGCATACGGATAATCGTTTAAGTAATTAAGGTATCTACCTTAACTACATAGATTACTCATCATACTCTGAACTAGAAAGGTGAACCTAACTGGGTGGTTGGTAGATAATGAAGAATACTGGAAGGGGTGAAAGGTGAGGATGATCCAGTATCGATTTTACTTTACAAATTATTAGCGAAAGTCTAACCTATCCATTTTTGATTATCGTTTTTCTTGAATGTTGTTCATTTTGAATGTTCAATGTTATATACAGACATAGTTGTAATGTGAAGGTTCTGTGAGTTCTATTTGATAACAAGTAACAAGGGAATTGCTAATTTTGTATTCGCGGTCAAATCGATCCTAAATTACCTCATCTAGCTTTTCTTTCAGTTCTGCAGATCTCCCAAACACCTTGTGCATGTTGAAGCATCGGTTAAAAACGAACAAAACAATCAAACAAACATAAACATTACCAAGGTATACATATGGATTCACTTTCCTTGCTTGCTATACAGCAAATATCAAAACGTTAACCAAACTCAACAAAACCAGAAAGTCATTGAATACCTAAGACTATTATGAATTCTTGCAACGAAATATTCATGATGCATCCATACCAACTCATTTGAACTAATTAGATACTTCCTATGTTCCAAAACGATTTCATAGATGACTGAGGATGATGCTAACTGTATGCACTTACCTGCTATACTCATGCACATTGTTCATTGTCGTTTTCAGATAGATGAACTATTGTTCGGAATTTAACGGTCTCGAAATTCAAATTATATAGGGTGTTAAATTGGAGCGCAAACAGTAATATTCTTTGCACGTTACGAGTTACTCAAGGTATAACAGTGATTCAGAACAAAGCATCGTTGATTAGAGGAAATGATATAATGAAAAACACAATTAGTTCATCTTCCAAAGAAACACCGACGGCGAACAGTTTTTTGCAAGTCCTTGTCTACTTTTTTTCTTGATTCGTACTTGTGTCAATTTGAATTGATTATGTGGTACGTATAGAGGTAGGTATATGAGGTTCCTATATTTTCAACTCAGAATTTCTTGCAAGAGGACAAGTACTGCGGCGGTAATGAAGTCCAGCCAATGTAATTTCCCTCCGACTTTTCCTGAATGAGTGTTGGAAACTAGAGTAAACTATGGTTCAGTTGAGGTTTGGTTTTCATTTTTTCCCTTTTTTTTCATGACAAATTGAACTTTCCTTTCTCTGCTGTTTTTCACGTTTTTAAATTCAGACAGACGACGTGACAGCTGACACATGACAAAACGAGTGAATAACTTGAAGACACATTTTAGGTGAACCCGGGCGACCAATAAGAATCATGAATATAGTTTTGTTTTGATTATTTCCATACTGTTTTCTTCACAAATTTGAAAAAGTGAAATTGACCAATCTAGGTATTTCAGGAATTTTCCCCTTTCTGTTTCACGTTCAGATGTAACAGCTGAGACATGTTTTATGTGAACCCGCGGACTCTCTACGAAAACTGTATGGTTTTATTTCCATGCATGACAAATACAGTGAAATTGGCCATTCTAGGTCTCTTAGGCCCTTTTCTGCTACATTTTACTTACTGACCAGACAGCTGACACATGACAGACGTCACCGTGAATGCCGCGTTCTGTGAATACGCCCGGCGAAAACTCTACCGTTCCGTGGCGCATGCGCTTCGTGGCAGACGGAGAGAAACGGTTTGATACGGTGCTGGCCGTGCCCATGATGCGCTTTGATATCACGTTATCGGGATCGCGGGCGTTTGGTGAGCTCGATTCGACAGATCGGGCCGTCTCATTGGCCGAGAGAGCCCGTCATCTGGCCACGCCCCCTTTATTTCTCCCCCGGATTCTGTTGCGCGACGGACCAGGTAACTGGAACGGATTCAACGAAGCGTGAATTATAAAAAAAAATCTTGATGGAATAACTATAGTCTGTTAATGGAATGTGGTATGGAGAAATTTGCTGCAATTTCTGAATGAAACTATAACAATATCTAAAGATTTTTCCTGTTTATGGTCCTTTTTTTCGCCACTTCCATAGGACGGTTGAGTTTGGTTGGTTGAGACTTTCGCGCGCATCATTTCACCAAACTAAAGTTATCGTGCCTTCATAGAACCTCGCAGAACATCCATCTGGGATCCACCAATTTCTCATTCGATTTCTGTGATAATGTCTGACGATACAGCGTTCTGCCTGTTCGTGTTCTTGTTCTGGTTCTGTGACAGTGACCGACAGAGCTGTGACATAGAGCATAGAACAGAGAACACACACTCTTTAAGAATGACATATTGAACATTCACGTGACGTTAAATGAACCGATTTTATGACCCCAACTACCATGAGTATGTAAAAGAAGATGAAGGTGAGGATGTTGTCCATTCATGATGGATTTAACGTGCTTGAACGACTCAATCTGCTCTGCATGGCAACACTGCTAATGAATCCCTTTCTTATTCGCACTCCTACATCGGCCGGAATCTCAAAAGTCAGATAAAATGATGAACACAGGTTGGAGAGTAATAGAATATTGTTGGAATATATTGCAGTTTGTCCAGAAAAAATTGTGCCACAGTAAGGAGTTGATGAGCAACCAGGAATTTAACTACATATTTTTTGGATTTCACAGCATTCGCTGTCCAAATTGAAATATGAGTTCATTATTTCACAAAAATGAAGGAATTGTCAACATTGGTCACCGCTGCCGGATTAAGGAGACTGTGACGATTCTGAAACTGTAGAATATACAGGGTTTTCCGTAAATAGTGTGCAATACTCTACAGCGGCTGCGAAGACCAGAAATGGAAAGAAAATTCATGTAAGCATATGTCGGAAAATGGCTCCTTAGAGAGTTACTGACTCTAATAGGGTCGTTCATATAAATATGGTTCTTTAATAACTTATTTATGTGCTATTTGTTTTGCAATGTGGCCGCAGAATATGAAAATTTCATATCAAAAATTGAGATACTCAAGTGAAAAGTGATATAAATCGGCAATAGCGTTGAAAAATTCTCAAAAATTAGATCTTCGTGTTTTCATGGCATATTCGAGAGAGAAAATAACACCCTCATGTGCCATTGAAAAACGCTCATTTTACGCACTCAATATAAAAATATCTATTCTGTTTCCTGTATGGAAGAGATATGTGACACACTGTCAAAATGAATTGAACATGCATAGAAAGGCAAGAAAAAAATCTTTTCTCAATATGTGTATTCCATGGAAAATGAAAATCACAATAAGGAATTCTGTACCTTTCCTGTATCTACCAAGTTTCTGGGTCGCATATTCAGATTTTATGTTCTTCATTGTTTTCTGCCCTTTCATATACGATTTCAGATATCTGGCGGATCGAAATGGAATGAAAAGCACAAATTGTCCATCTCTATACGAAGTCCTATAAATTGCTCTTGACACCTGATCTTATACAAAAGTTATATTTTATGATGGCGGAAATTAGTCACGCAGTTGGATTTTTATTACTTATTATATTCGTCATTGCCGGTTCAAATATCCGTTATTACTGATGGGCAAAATTCTGGAAAATTTACATTTCGCATAAAGTTTCATTGGTTCTCTCACGAGCTAGGTATATATAGATACCTACTATTCATTATACAGTGTGTCAAATTTGAGAGTTGCCAGTATGGAAATGAAAAAAGATATCAAGAAATGCCACGAGGAGTACCCAAAATTTTTAAATATCTGGTACTCCAATAAATTGAATGAATTGTGATTGAATACTGAATTTTTACTGCGTACAGATACTTTAAGTACTAAAACCTGTAACTAGAGATACTCAAATAATAGAAATACCCAAATAATAGAAAATGGTATACCAAAAATACTTTAGAATTTCTAGTTGACAAGGTCGGGGTGACGAAAATATCAGCCATGATGTGCGAACATCACAAACATCAACAATAACTAAAATCAACTATTATATATTGTCATAAAAAAATCCGAGCTGTAAAGAATTCTACAGGTTGTCCCATTTAAAAAACATATTTTGTCTTCACTTTTTGAAATGACTATTCTAAAGTTAGCCAAGTTACAGGAGGTGTTCGAAAAGTGGGAATTATGAATTTCTCCGGTAACAATTAGTACAATTATTTATAGGGATTTTTCTGAACATTATTGGATTCGGTATCACTATCTGAATCTTTTTGTCCAATGCTCGGTCCAATGCTTCCCTATACCCATCTCTGATGGTGTTTCAGGAAATATAAAAAATGATCATTAATTATATTCATAATTCTGATATTATATGAGATAATCATTATTATATATATTATCCATTTTTGTAATAATAAATTTAATAATATAAACTATTTTCCATATTATTTGTGCAAAAACTTCGTGAATGCTTCCAACGCTATAGATGGAAAAGTGATGAAAAGTATTTTTTTTTAATAGAATGTCTGAAATATCATCAAATAATCTGAAAAACAATCAACACTTTCTTTATGTTCCCATACCTAAATAGAAAGGTTCTGGATATGAAACCAAATCTCTGTAAGAATCGGCATATAGCGATCAAATGTCATGGTCAACCCTGACAATATGAAAATTTGACAATTAACTGAGTAGTGACTCGAAAATTTGCCACCTTACTATTCACGTATAAAACACGATATGTCATTTGAAAGGGAAAACCGATACATGACCTATATGCTTCACCCGCAATTTTATATCAATCAATCAATCAATGTTACTGTTTGATGTAATGAGCGAGTCCTGAATAAGTCAAATTTCCCAAATACGTCTATCGTGAGACACCCTGTATATATTACAGTATACGCTATAGGCGATTATCATCGATGAAAACTTCATGTTCACTCTGTACCTGTACTTCATCAACTATATAATATAATATTTAGTCATAGTCATATCTACATAGTGTCCCCATTTTTATAATGACCTCAAAATAATTTCTAAGGAATAATCTATAAACGAATTCATTAATATTTATATTTTTCATAAATACCCGCTTTTCGAGCAATTAACTTATTTTTATCGAGATTCTATTGAATTTTTCTTCCATAATTTCAACATAACTTCCGATTATTTTAGTATTGAAGTAGAAGTTAATGCTAATTCATAGCTTTTAACGTCCAAATGACGCAATTTATATTATTGTTATAATATTGCGCATATCAATAAACTGTTATCAGGTAGAAAACTTCCATAAATTAATGTAAATAAGCAATTAATACGGATATTCAAATTACATCGGATATCAGCTTCACAATTATTTCTAAACGTGATATTTTCCTAGGTAATAACTCGCTTTATTATTATAATCATCATGGAAACTATTTCGAAATGAACACAATAGAAACAGCATAGGGCACGATATCGCAATAATAAGTTGCAAAAGAAATTATGTGGAATGCGATTAAAAGCCGGTGAGAAACGATAATTTTGTAATATATAATACCGCAGGGCATATTGTTCTTGTACCCCTTTCAGCTCAAAACCAAATAGGTATGAATTGAGTCGATCGGTGAGGGAAATGATTATTTTTTTTTCATCTATAAAGCACTGAATGGCCACTTTTGTCTTCGTTAGACTAAAATATTCGATCCAAATCACAGCGTCATGAAAAGTATACCAAAAATGAGTTTTCCATGAAAACAGCGCTATCAACATTGTTTTGTTATTCAAAAAGTAGCCCATACCATCATGGTAAAAGGGAAGTCGGAAGTAAAACGTGCTAGTGTGGAAATATGTAAAAAACGCACGCTCGTAGTGATTGATACATGTAATGATACTTCACCTGGAAATTTTAATGCTGTGGTATCATCACATATTATGGTACTTATATACTTTAGATTGATTCTGCGTCCTAGCCATTCGGAAATATCATTGAATTAACTACCTTCCTTCCTTCTTTGAGATGCGTTTGGTTATGTGACCATCACTCGTACCTTTTCTGATTTAGACCCCTGTGGATATTATATGAATCCACTACATTTCATTTCAAGTTGAAAAAATATACTCATCAGAAAACAAATAACCGTTCATGACAATGACAAACATCACAGTTGACGTTGACTCAGTTGAGTGAAATTGGTCACCAAAGAGGAAATATCCGAACGTTGTCGAAGTTACAACAATTCATAGGCGCACAAATTCATTTTGATAAAACCAAGGTGGTGTCTATAAAAGAAGTGTCCGTTCGGGTTCTCTCTGTATGTTCGGGTTGCTTGGTAGCGTTAACGATGAGCGAAACTTAGAATTTCGAGTAGACGCGTGTATTCCGTGAAATTTAAATGAATGACAATGGGCAGACAGTGTGGGTGAAACTTGGAATGATATAATGATTCAGATATTCATGATCGTAGGAAAAATAGTGTTCATAACTCGTTGGAAAGTGTTTTTCAAGCACTCGGAACATTTCCGCACTCGCCACCGCACGGCTTGAGCTGAAATATCTACTCCTGCGAAATATGTCACCTTTTATGACTATAGAAATGAAGAAATAAAGTTCATATCAACGTTAGTCTGAAAATGTTTTTCACAATTTTTACAAAGTTATGGAATTATTTGCCTAGTGAAGTCTTTCCTGATGCTTACAACCTCCAAACTTTCAAGAAAGGTTGCAACACCTTCCTACTCTCCAAAAATTCCACCGCTGGCTAACACGATGTTCCTAGAACATCATAGGTTTCCCTTTCGTGTTGTCCACAGATAAAAAAAAACGGAATTTATGTTCATATTGACACTTTTTCATATTTTTGTGTGGAGAATCAGCTCAAGACAGATATCGGTAAAATTTAGAAACAACCTATATATAGTATCTAGTATTGGAATTGCTTACTTTTATTTGGGCCTTATATGAGGTATCTATACTGTACTGGGTTTCAACGTAGTCTTTATACGCAAGACATGGTTTCAAGAGTTCCTAGGATGTCAAATTCAGGGATGACAGGGATGCTGGATTCAAGAATTGGAAAGAAAAACTCTATATTTCATGTATCATGATGATGTCCGAAAGATTGGTTGAAATTGATCCAACGCATTCTAAATTCAAAAATAAAAATGCTCCTGAAAAATCAAATGTACCAATTGTTTGAATCAAAACTATTATTCAAAATCGTCCGTAGAATCCAAAGAATTGAACATATACAGGGTGTTCCATTTGAAATTCCCAATTTGAGATATGGCTGATTATGGTATCCAATATTGAATAGAAATGCAATTCTTACACACGAAACCTTTGTCAAGTTTGAATCTTATATTCATCGGAACTCTAGAAAAGATGATGGCTTGTCTAAAGAATATGTTGACACCTGGTGTCCATGTTGAGAAAACATCAATTTCCTTCCGGGTTGCAGTCATATAAATAAGAGTGCACACTATTGTTTTATGATTATATATATTCACCTCCTGTATTTGGGACATTAATAAAATAAATGTTATTAATGAACCATAAATGTGTCTAATTAAATTTTTTTCTGAAGCACATCCATTGTGCGTGTATACAGAAACGGAATTCAACCAATTTGGGCCGATGCCAGCTAATTAAATGTTCTCGAATAAATTGCCCCGAATGATACGAAAAACCAGACCGCTGTGGCAATATGCCAAAATATCCACGTTTTGTTCTGATAATCCGAGTAATTCACGGTTCGTAAATTACCAAGTATTTGATCTCGTCTTGGTCACAGGATCTCGAATGGCCAGTAAATCGATGATTTATTTTTCTCTGTTCAAATTCGACTTTAATTTATATATATATATATATATATATATATATATATATATATATATATACCCATATACCGAGTGTCTCCGGGTCCCGTCCGATTTACTCTAGATGTTTTTGTCTGATGAGTATCTCAGTGATCTGAGAATACGAGGAGTTTGATTTCTCCTAACGAAATTAAACATATCATATCCTAAATTGGTAATTATTATGAAACTACGAATTCACCAGTCTCTGATGTCAAGGAAACATACGATATGAAACCCACGGATATTTAGTTAGGAATGGTTTCAATTCTTATATGTATTTTTTACCTAATTTCACCTATACTTTTCGTCTGCCCGGTCTGTACTATTGGTTTATCTGACAGTTGATATATACCAATGAAACAAGTTGTTTTGTTTCTGCAACATTGTCGAACATACGAAGAAGAATCGTTGGATTTATGGAGAGTCCACATGACAAGACAAGACAGGACAAGAAATGTGCGGCCGGCCGGACGGTTTTCGAAATTGTACTTGAAGTTAGAGCGCTTTTCAAACACACCGGCGCCGGCAGGCTACCGGCCGACTCCCGGGTGTCGTACGTCGCTGCCACTACGGAAAAATATCCGGCCGGTTTTTCCCTCGTAGTGGTGTAAACAAAATGAATTGGTTGTTTCACACTCAATGTTCGTTCCATATATTATCAGTCCGTTTTCAACTACAGTGGTGTATAGATTGAAATTTCGGTTAAAGAAATTACTCCTAGCATTTCTAATAAAAACGTCCGGAGAGCGTCCGGCCGGTCGCAACCGGTGTGTCTGAAAAGAGCCTTAGAGAGATGAGAACAAACCTGGCAGAGAAAAAATGTGAAAAAATGTGAATCCTGATTGTTCTTGTGAATTCGTTGTTTTCAAGCTTCCTGCGAGAGGCAAACTCGCATTAGGAAACAATTCGAAAAGTCACAGTCTCAGCGCGCATACAAGGCTATAAAAGTGCCCTCCCGGGAGTTGGAGTCGAACTAATTACAGGCTAGTTTTTATAACCGAACACTCCTAAAATTCGCGTATATGCCAGGCAGACGGTCCCGCCATTTTTTGCATGTGTGCCGATACATCCAGATACCTATACATATAATTATTTATTTGTATTAGGAACACATCTCTGCTGGCTAAATTACATACCTTTCGAAAATGAAATTTGGTCAATTATTAGATATCTATTGTGAAGTTGACTGGTTGGTATACAGTGAGTTTCGTAGAGTTTGCAAAATTACATACATTTCGTACATATAGAGTCAGTAACGTAACATTTTTCCCAAACAAATCATTTGGTTTGATTCACTATGTACTTTGAATAAGAAGTTAGCAAAAACAAATCCACTCTGAGTTTTCTTTATATTTTCTACATCTTCGTCAACAAGAGAAAAATGTTATCCCCGCACACGAATTGTTTTGAAGCATGAATGGAACACTCTGTATAATATACTGTCATATTTTGTTTTTCAGAAATATTGACGCAATTCTTGATAATTTTGTATGGCTCTGTAGATATAACGAGCGCATCATTTTCAACAAATCAGTGTATATTCACAATGTTGAACATACTGTATCGTAGCTAGTTTATTCACAGTGAAGTAGATAAACATACGGGGCCCACATGTTGACGATATTGAACTATTATTCAACAACTACGGTCCTTGTTGATTATATATCAGCAATATTCGCAAGAGAAAATTGACTGCAATCTCCTCATATATCGTCGAAAAGATTTTATAATGAGAATAAGGTGCCAACATTGGAAAATATAGAT
Organism: Gastrophysa polygoni; assembly: GCA_963576655.1. NCBI lineage: Eukaryota > Metazoa > Arthropoda > Insecta > Coleoptera > Chrysomelidae > Gastrophysa > Gastrophysa polygoni. The sequence continues at coordinate 10,491,846 of OY755090.1, forward strand.
AAGTTGAAAGAATATCCTCATTATGAAGAAACTGTTTTATTATATTGCGGGTCCACCGATAAAATGATTGGTCAAATCGAACAAATTTATATTAAATTCGTATATTAGTACTAAGTTCGCAATTAATTTCTGGTTGTGTGATGATGTGTCTGGTAAAGTGACCATGATCTTCTCCCTCTATATAATTTTGATTTTTGTGAATATCAGGAATCCACTATATTATTCAAGAACGAAAGGTCAAAAATGCTCAGGAAACTTATGATGAAACATATTTAAGATAATGACAAAAACGAAACAACGTCAACGTTATCCCGGTTGAGTGAAGTTGGTTACCAGAGATTTGTTACTGGAATATCCGGAAATCATTGGCGTGCACATTCATTATCATGAAATCGACATCGACAACTATCGAAAGGCACGGTTCGGGTACTCTCGTTCCTGACTACTGTATCTTGGACGTCGATGTCGACGATGAGTGAAACTTTGAATTACTTTCGAATTCGAGTAAGCGTATTTCGTGATGTTTGACTGTAATGAATGACAATTAACATGGGTGAAAAATGGAATAACTTTTTGGAAACTGTAATTTGAAGCACTCGCTCCACACGGCTAAATATCTACTCGTGCCAAAATAGGATACTTTCCACACTTGTTGTGTAATTTACTATTTCCTTCTGAGTGTATTTGTATAAAAGCTTGTCATTGATATTTTTTTTTAAATTTTCATATATATGCTATGTTCAGAAAAATTTCGGTCTCCCCATATCATTCGTCGTTTCAATTTAATCATATGCACGGTCACATTCTGATCAGCCGATATGGCCTGAATTCCTGCGCACCTTAATTAAATTTGGCGGTTTAATTCTTCTCGGCGGCTGCCGAGTCGTAAAAAAGCGGCGGCTCGCCATTGGCCGACGGGGTCACGCCCACCAAGTTATTGTTCGTTTTATTGCCCAGATATTCGTTTTCATTTCATTGCCCTTTCGGTATATTATTCATATAATATGATGATTTGAATTAGGAAGGCATGGGAATGGGCATAGCGTACAGGGTGTCCCAATGTGACGTCGCATACACCGCGTGACGTTTCCACCTTCAGAAATCTAAAATGACTTTTCCTATTTCATCATTTTTCTCCCTTCGACAACACGAAAGGAAATGCGACAATGTTTGTGGAACATCGTGCGGTGGAACGTTGGTCCAAAAATTTTGAACGTCGCTGAAATCAGGAAACACTTTGATATGTTAAGAAGTCCACAACTTCGCCGTTTGATGAATGATGTTTAGTGGAGCAAAGTTTGACAAGTCTCGAGCCTGACAATAAAGGGGTGGCCAGCATGAGCTCGTCTAGTTGTAAATAATAGACGAGATTTCTGATGAGCACCGACTATGGAAATATCTGCTGAAAAGAGAGTTGTGGTTGAACACATGTGCTGGTGAACAAACTTCAGTATTTTGTTGCATTTAACTCTACCAGATTTTCACAGCGCACCCTGTATTTCACAAAATTCTTGGATTCCTTTCATGATGCTGGATAAATTTCTTGCATCATGCTCTATACCTAAAATGAACCGTTTTTGAGTCATCAGTTTTTCGAGAAAAAGTGACAAATGCCTATAGCCCATATCGAACATAGTACACCATTTTCATGCGAATCAAAATTTTTAGTGATATGCAGTTGCTCAATCAAGAATATGGAAGCTTGAATGGATCACTCTCTAATCACAATCACTGAATAATTCACTGGGTGCGTAGAAAAGTGGGTTCCAATGGGAAACATCTCAATTTTTTTAGTAAGCAACTTTTTGCTTAGCGAGGCAGCATAATCATATGAGTCATCATTTGTATTATGAAGAAGGGCATCGTAGAGGACAGTTTTGGAAATGACTCCTGTAATAGGAAAATGTATATGGTTAGAAGAAGTAAGCACGATTATTGAATCGTCACCCATCAGAGTAATCTTGGTCTCTGTTGTAATCACATTTTGAGATGAAACCAGAATGACTAAATGTGGAAATATGGGTCTTGAGAACCAATTCATTTCGGTTGAGGTTAAGCAAGTGATTTTATTAGCTGAATTCGAGTGTCTAATTAACTCCAATCAATAACAATTAAGTCATACAGAGGAACCCTCATGAAATCACTGGAATCTGTTGGAATCAAGATAGTTAATGCGCCAATTTCGTTTAAGCATATAAAGTATACAATGTGTCCAAATAAGCAGAACCAGTGTGGGTATGTCGAAAACTACAAGGGATACAGATTCGGTAACATGGGAGAAAAGCTATCTTTCAAAAATCTTTATTATCAAAAAATTTCTTGATATTCTTCCTCATTTTGGAGGAATTCTCCAATTTATTTTTTCATGGCAACTTGTGATTGATATGACCATTATCGATTTCGTGAGCAAACAGCATCAAATTATTTTTTCCAAATACGACCTGATATCTTGATATCAGATTGGAATAGCCCTCTCATTGTGATTTCAATGACATGCTACATACACATCATGGTTTCGACGTGTTTCGAATCATTTTTAGCAAGGACCTGAATTTTTCAGAAGTCGATAAAAAAAAGGTTTATTCATCAAATTGAATATTCAAGAATGCTACATCAACAACTATATGCAATGCCGTAAATAATCAATAATTTAATATCATATAACAAATAACAGTAAGGAAAAAAATAGATACACATATCGAACGCTTCTTCGAAAATCAAAACGTTCATAGAATAGTATCGCCTGATGCATGAAATTTTTTTATGAATTATTAATTATTCAGATCCGTATTCCAGAAATTTCTTGATGTTCAAAATAGACTAGGAACGAGTCAAAACCATAACGGATAGCAGGTCGTCGTAATCAGCATGAAAAAGGCTATTCGAATCTGATAACAAGATCTCATTTGGAAAAAGAAAGTTATTGATGAGTGCTCAAAGACGAAATGTTGGATCAGAAAATCGATTATGTCAAATCAATCATGTCTATATTCACAGAAGAAAATTCACGTAGGCAGATATAGATCTTGGAATTCACGTTTGACACATCAGAAGTTCGAAATGATAAAAGTTCGAAATGATAGAAGTTCGAAATGAATAATTTTTTCGAATCATCACCTATTGCATGTTGCCTCTTTTTGATACATATTAATAGGTATAATTTGCAATTTTTCTCACTCCGATTTCTACAAACAGTTCACACTTGTTTTTTCACTGTCACTTATTATTATTCACTGATAAGTATACATATTTTATATATTATGATTGAAACTGTCATTTACTGAGAAATCTCATAAATTCTTTCGTAACCAGTTGATAAGAAATATATTTATAGTCTTCGCTTTTAATGATCCAAGTAGGTATTTCACCGATGCATTTGTAGTTATGCAATAGAAAAACTGTAATTTCTTCGACAAATAATGATCATGATTTCATATGAGGCTTGTCTGAGAATGATATATTTTCTGTAGGTTGCTTTCTTCTCATAGTATTCATTTAATTTGTCGACTACGAAAGCTTTGAACAATTCAGAGTGAATTTATGAAGTGAATCCCCAAAATATAAACCACTGAGTAGCAAATCACATTCTTTTTCAAAACACAGACTGATGCCACACCCTGATGCACTCTCCTCCAGATGGTTACCCAGTGTTGCAAACTCAATGACAATTCAGTCATCTGACGACGCAATCGGTAACAAAATTATATAAAAAAAGGAATGGATGTTGAACACGCACTTTTCTTTCTTTATTTCCATTCTCTTATCATCACATTATAACGATCAAAGAAATTAGATTCACACATGTTTTGAAGAGCTAAGAAGTTCATCGTTTTTGTGGTTTCTTTATCAGCTATCAGATAATTTTGCTCCTATTTAGCTCTAGCTACACAACTGATACAACGACTCACTGATTCCTGGAAACTTGTCCCAAATGATCCACTTGAACAACAACAGCGTATTAACAGACAACATGAGCAACATGATCTTGAAATAATAGGACAAATTCACGTCGACGATGATGTTCTGCTGCCAGGTCCTAATGAGGTCCTCCACGTTCCTGTTATCGCCTTGAGCTAGAAGAAAAGCAGCCAGTCTCTCGTTGAGAGACATCTCTGGATTAGGAGGTACGGCAGGGTCGTCGTTGACGTCTAAGCTTCTGTTTCTGTTGTTCAAACTGAACAGGTTTCTGTCCATGTTCGATTCTTCGACTCTAATCTAATTTGCACGTGCACATCTCGATGATTTTTCGAAGGAAATCAGCAATGTCTTTTTCATTTGAAAATTTTATGTGTGGAATGTGTGAACACCGAAATTTTGACGTAACAGATGCAAACGTCATTGAGATATCTGACATTACTTCAAGACAACGATGTACACATGACTGGTGCAGTCACTGATGGTGTTTTGTATCGCCAAAAACACTAATGGCATAATAGTTATGAAACTAACCAGAAGATGGCGACATTATTGCTGATTTATGTACACTTAGTTGATGTTTTGAGATTGTTATAATGTAGTTTGATCATCGATTGAGGAGTAACCTAAATTACTACTTCCAATCATCGTTTTTATAATACTGATTGTGCAATTATCAAGATAGATGAGCAAGATAGGCAAATAGACAGAGAAGCTACACCAGTGTTCCCTAAATGGTTGTCGAGACATATTCGAAACATATTCAAAAATATTCATACAAGGTTCCCATGTTGATGATAACCATCAATATGAAATCATCTAGTATATTGAAACACTGTGTTGTCAGACTGAGTTGTGACGTGAATGGTTGTATTTTTCAGTAGTCCCTATGTTATAAATAAATAAAATAGCAAGGAGTCTCGCAGGAAGTTAATTTTCTCTTCTGCATTCGCAACTAAATTTCAACATCCCATAAAAAAATCAGATCTGTCAACCATATTATCCTTGAGCAAAAAGGATATGACTTTTATATATACAAGGCGTCCAAGTTTAGTTGAGGTAGTAGGTACTAATTTGTGCGACTCTACGCCACGGTCACCATGTCCTTTTTAAGTTATCGTTTCTTCTTGGTTTTGTTATAGTCATTACCAAATTTCACTTCACTGTTTAGTTTTCAGTATTTGGAATAACGTTATTCTGTTCGATTATAAAATGTATAGAATCCCCTACCAACATTTTTGTTCATCAATAAATGTTGAAATTATCTAAAACAATCCAACTTCTATTTTTTTGAAAAGTTAGACTGGACTAGTCTGTTCTGGTTCAGATTTTATATGTTGAATATATTTATCATGAAAACTCGTTGATGTAATTCTTGATGAGCTATAAGACAGATGTATCAAAAATAGGTACCTATATAAAGTGGTTACCAAGGTAATTCCTATCGAGACCTCTGTTAGATTCCCAAATCAAACTTATTGCAACCTTTTTCAACACTATTTATTTTTGTCTTGAGACGATAATATTCATTAGGTAAACTGCGTTCTCATTAAACAGAACAAGATTAACGTTTTAACAAGCTCTTGTTGAAATATATCGAAACGAGCAAATAGAAAATAGATTTTTTATTATACTCGATCATTGGCTGAAAACATATAATAATGATTTGAATAATTCAATAAAGCTGGTACAGTTGGGAAACATGTTGTTTGAACAAAATTTAATGCACGGGCATAAATCGAAGATAATTTATAATTACGTTTACATTGAGTGAGTATAGAAAAACCATAGTTTCGTCAGCTCTCTTCTAACGACAATTTAATTAGCCATCGCAATAAAGAGGCGCTCGAAATTTCACTAAATTAATTACAAATAAATCTCATCGTTTATAAACAGAAATGTTCGATGTTGAGAATTATTATCGATTCACAACAGCCAGGGACATCTGCAACACAGATTTGTTTGAAATGAAGCATTCATCAGCGGAGGACTTCTAGTCAGCATATTACTAAATCTTCAAAGAAATTACTGATTTTGCAATTTCTGTAAACTTTGGTTGATTCAAATACAGGTAGATGTACTGAAAAAAATTAAATGCTTCTTTATACCTTCTTCAAGTATATCGAGAAGACATTGGCATCATCAGATTTTTTTCTACAGGTTGACATTAACAGGATATACAGTAACCAATAATATTTGTCCAAAGTGCAAAAGGGTATAAAATTCAAACATGTCAGCTCTCTTGGATTCAAGAATTGGAAAAATTTACATGCTGGTTGAGTGAAGTGAGTCCAACGCACTCTAGATGCAAGAATGAAAATGCTTCTGAATGTGGCAATTTCTTGTATCGAAACTATATGTGATCGTATTCAGAATGAGAATATACAAGGTGTTCTATTTGAAATCCTCAAGTTGAGAATGAAGTTTTCAGTGAAATCAGGAGGAATGAGAGCATTTGGAACATTTGGAACGCCTGGAACTATCTAATTGTACTGAAATATACGTAGTCTTCAAATCAAAAACAATACTTTGCTATGAATAACTGTATTTTTTCTGATGCCGCCCTGTTATAAATATCTGATGATGCCAAAATATATATTCTATATCAAGTTATATAGATATGCATTAGCATCATTTCTCTATGTAGTGAACATCATTACAAGAAAATACTTATTGAAAGCGAAAAGAAATTATTTTATTCAAAAATGATGCGAGATTAATAGCTCAACAGCTCAAAAATTTGCATTTTCTTTCCTACATTTCATATGCAATTTGTTGGTATCAATGGAATCAGAAGAAAACAGCTCTATCGGCCTGTCAAAAAAAAAATGTAATGTTCCATTCGAAAAACAAATTTGATGTCTGTTTATGAAAAATAAAAGACACTGTATACCAAAAAATATCTTGAAATCAAAATTTATAAATTTTATTAGTTATTTCATCCAACTTTTACATTTTTTGTAGTTTTCTCACATCTACCAAAACAGGGGGAGTTAAGGGGATTCAATTTCAAGAGGCTCACCCTGTACTTTTGAAAGACAAGGGTAAATCAACGTACATGGCAGCACGGCTATAACCAGCAGATTGATTGTTTTAAAAAAATCTATCTCTACGAAAGAAAAAGTTAGGAAGTGATGATATCCCAATTCATACACTGTGATAGTCTCACTCTGTGATATATTGTTGATATAGTAAATTCGAAAATCAACAAGGAAGTAGGTAAATATCAATCACTCTGTTGTATTGAAGAAATGTCAACAAATAGAAATCTATCACATCGACAAATATTCTGAATAAGACTCTGTGAAATCCTGCTCATGATAAATGAGACCTTTTTACGCTGTCTCTCCGAAGGTTGTAGCGTCCTTTACTTCGGTTGATTACAGGAAGCTACAAAAACTACCACCTATACCCGCTTCGATTTCGGAGTGGAAGAACGAAAAGATAAAGGGATGAAACACTGTCATTGTGGACAGTTAAGAGGCCCACCCTGTACTCGTCGCCTCAATACAAGGAATTAATCAGTCTGGATGCTCTCATAACCACGACATTGTCCGGCCGTCATATCGCCCGAGCTGATCGATTATTCCCGTAGTGAATGATGATCGAATCCGGGGCAGTATTGAATGCAGATCGGTATCTGCGCTCACGTCGAGACGCGCTGCCACAGATATCCGTGTAAACTGGGCTCTCGTTCGACAGCTGATGGATTTCTTTCTTCGACATTATTAAAAGATAAAGACGCAATAAAAGATGTATCGCATAAATCAGGGGACGAATATTATCCCGCGCAGAGTTGCCAAATCGACCGCCAGGACACAAACGGGGATTGGCGTCGCAGACGCAAACATGACGATTCAAAATAAATTGTCATTACTAGAAATGATAGATATAAATCATAGGAAAATTGCAGATGCTTGGCAACATTGCCGAAATGATTGAAACCTGGAAATCGCTGCAGTCACATACCTTATATGCTGGGGTTCGCAGCTCATAAATGCGCATGCGTCGGTCTCGAATGAGAAGAGACATCCGCGCATGCGCATATCTTTGTTGCGATCGCGTCGTCGTTCATTTTGTTTCGGCTTTCCTATCGCATGAAGAAAACAATGGTTGTTATCCATATAGATGTTTTTGGATATATGACAACACACCGTTCGCAGTATCGCCGTAACAGAAGTAGCCTCAGAATAGGTCGGGTTGTAAAGAATTTCGTTACAATTTCGTTAGGGATCAAAATTTTCCTGGGCTCAGCCAAGTCAAGGTCCTGTGGTAATGATAGTATTCTTCACTACTTTCACGTCACCCAATGAAGTCTAAATTCCTGTCCTCACCCGATTCAGTTGATTTCGAACTCTACTGATGGATGGAATGAAATTCAATTTGTTTTCGTCATACCTTCCGTAATTTTTGAGTTCTTTTTCAGTTCCATTCATTCCATTGCGGATTAAATCATGGAATGAGTATTCCAACTTCCTTTCATTGAGTGTATTATCTCGTCAAGGAATTTGATTACGAGGTATTTGTTTTTGAGGATATAATACATGATAAATAATGGTTGCTTCTATAATTCCAATAAAATTGTCCTCTCTTTTGATTGGGTTTATTTTATCTTTCGATTTATTATCTAGTGATTGAATCAAACAACCATATAATATTATGTATCTACTACATGGTTCTACCACCTAGTTCAACTCTCTTCACCATATTGGCCGTCGGTTATAAATATCGTTGAAAGCCTCAAATATCAAACTTCGTTCAACGGATAGAGTAGAAGTCACCAAGATAGAGTTATCCAGTTTGTTTTTACCTTTATCTGAGTAAAATGACTCAAATTTGTTTTTAAATTGTCATTAAAGTGAAAATTGTGAATACATTCAATCTTGATGTAATGTTCAATCTTTTCACTCCGGACATTCACTTACTATCAAATATGCAGTCGCCAAATATGATTTTTGTACATTGTATAGTTCTATAAAACTGAAATATAAGTACGTGTTTGGCAATTATAAGTTGTCTTCTTCAGTCATAGACCAGAAAAGTAATCATTATGAAATTTTTTTTTTCATTTGAACATTTTTCTTTGATTTTTCACGAGAATTTTTCTATCTCTGAAGCTTCAAGTGATAGCCATAGTGAGAAACGAAAAAGTACTCACCCTGTATGGATAGTAAAGTTCAGAAAAATTGAAAGGTAGTCTCCAAAATGTATTTGATGATATGATATAGTATGATTCATGAATAATAGTGAGTACATGTTCGAAGATTCAGAAAATAGCGATATTTCCACACCATCTGCCGTCTGTCGGCCATATAAATAATAGAAACAAACCTCAGTGCGACTGGATTTAATGAATATAGATATTCTCTTTATAGTTCCGTTACGGGCTTCATTTTACGATGATGAATAAATCCAGTCAGCTTCCTCATTTTACACAAAATCACAGAACGCACGGAACGAATGACATTTTACCATGCGAACACCCAGACAGCATCGCTTCATCTCAGGTGGCGAAGAAACCTGGAATGAGTGCCGAGAGAAATGATGACAAATTCCGTTATTGTCGATTATTCAACGACCAGTATAATATATACCGGATGATCACGGATATATGTTGATATCCATAAACATTGTTTAATCTCAAAGCGCCAAAATCTCAAGGACTGAGTTTATCAATCTACGGTGTCTAATCTGAGTTAACTGGCACTAGGTTTTTCATCAGCATAGCCATTAGTATGTATATCGGTTGAAATTCCACTCAGGGCCGAATCAACCTAACCCAACATTGATGAAATGGCATTCAATTCGAGGTCAAACTGTCTTAGACCAGTATTGATGAATATGAAGGTTAACTGACATTATTTTACAGACAAATTACAGATTTCCTAATGTGTTTTATGAGTTTTGTGTTTCATGTAGTTTTGTGTTTTGTATACAAAAACGTGTTGGTTAATGTATGCGCAAATAGGTATTTCAATATATGAAGCTGCTGAAATATCATAGAATTGACTGTTCAAGTGTTTTTTTCTAAAATTATCAATGTGACAAGCTGAGTTTTGGGAAATATCGAAATGAATATCCAAGATAAGATTGTGAAATTTGGACATCTTCCATAAGGGCACTATCACTTTAATGAGTGTGACTTCCGGTCCGACCGGTACCTACTTTGTTATTTTGATTACAACCCTGTACACCCATAATAATAATAATTACGATATTAATATTCATCTGCAAGGTGAGCACAAAGTAACATGATATTTGAATAATTAAAGAAATGACAGGCGGTTGTACTGATACAAGTGCCATCCCTGGAGATGGCATTTGAAGAACATGATCCTCAAAATAAAGAATATTCTATTCTGAGATGTGAATAAACGTAATGAACAGAATGTGGCTATTTTCTCTTTACTTCATTCATTCATTCATTCATGAGTTCGAAGCAGTCGATTTTTATAATGATTTCCGAATCTGGGAAGAAGAACATTTTGTGATTTGATGAAACCTGCTTGTTAAGCTGGTAAACCGTATAGTTATGAGACCTCTTGAAAATTACGAAATCTCGAATTTTTTTCGACTATATCATTTTAAATCAAATTACCTTTCCTACATATGACTCATAACAATTTTACTTTCATGTAAGTAATATAAGTTACGTTACATGTAAGATAAGTTTTTGTTGATATTTACAACATTCTGTCAGCAATCAAGATGAAGAAGCCGTATTCCGTAAAAAATCACTCAGCTATTATTATAAATCATAATAGATATTACTTCAATGTAGGGTGGTGACCTTAATTTCTGAACATATACCAATGCAATCTGAAATATGTATTCATTCTTATTAATTTTTTCTTCTCATTCTGCCTTCAAAAATTAATTCTCAACGTTCAGTGACATCAGAGGAATGTGGAGTCATTTTCAGAACTTGGCAACTTAAACTATAGGTCATGATCGTGTCAGTTTCTGTGGCTCTGCATGTATTTTATGCTCAGCAGCAGAGTTATTCAGTCTGGTCGTCTCATTTCCAATAATACATATCCTTCAATACTCTAATAATTCTCATGAATAAGAAAAACTCGGTGATAATGACGAACTCAGTTCACTTCATCAGTTGCTTCGAAAAGTGTTTCATCTGATTCCATGGTTCCACACAATCAATGCGAAATAAGATACGATGTGAATATGCGACTGTCGCCAAGTATTTTGTACATTGAGCAATGCCAAATTTGGTCGGAAAATATGAAATCTATAAGTGTAAGATTGTGGTGACATGTGGTACATTATTCAGTTATTATTCTGAATGCTATCGAGTAATGATGCATATTATCCATAATGTATCGAGAACGAAACTCTGTGCTATACGATTATGAGAGCTCAAGTAAGTCTTAATTTCTCAATAACCATGAGGTACTGAAGAAAACGGAAATAAAGAAACATGATCTACTTTTACTAGAACATATAAGAGGTCCTCTTATTGAGCAGCTCTTTATTCTCATCTTCTCGGACATAACTGTATAGTGTTTGCTTTCCAGTATTAACTGTAGTGATGTACCTACATGGAGGAAGGATTTAAATGAATTTTGATTTCGCTACTGTGCACCCTTGAGAGTTGTTACATGTGTTATTCGGAGGGAGCTGAACATTATTGTTTAACAATAGGCCAATTTCATTCTAAGCCCATGTGAATAGATTCTCCGTGGTTTTCGACAAACACATGTGGGCGTGAGATACCTGGACCAGACACAATAGGAAGGTGTGTGCACATTTTCGACGTAGATCTGTCTACCTGTTCCACTGGCACGCTTTCCACAATACGAAACTCAGCCACAAAATAGCCATATTAACATGAACATCTGATACACCGCAGCAGGTTGGATAGGAAATCACCGTGTATTTGTATCAGTTGGGTTGAGGGTTCATTCAGTTATTTAGGGCGGGTTTTGACATGTCCAGACTTCTTTCTTTGGAGTTTATTATTCCATTCATCTGTTTCACCGCATTACCCCATTCATTGCACGGATCGCAAAACGAATGCAGTTTCTGTTGCTGCATGCCCATCTTTATATGCAAATGAAAAAAAAAAACCATTCATTCATATGCAATTTCCTTTCGTTTTGTCAAGAGATAAAAAAACAAAGTTGTGGAATTCTTTGCCTAGTGAAGTATTTCCTGAAGATTACGACCTCAAAACTTGAGAAGAATATTCCAATACCTTCCTCCTCTCCCAAAATTACACCACTGGGTGTTTTTTTTGTATGAAAAAGAAATGGTAAAGTTTGTACCTGGAGAGAACCAAGAGTTCCTAGACCTAGAGAACCTTAGGTTTTAATTAGACCTTACAGTTTTTTGCACCAGCAGGTGACGAACGATATTCATTATGATTTCCAAAGGGACTTCATAGCTTATAATTCAGTGGTTTGCTAACTATATCAAATTTTCATTCTGTTGGTAATCATAAAATATCTCTTTTCCGAATTTATTCTTTGTTAAATTTCACTAGCTGTCAGAAACCATTTCTGTCCCGAATGAATGTTGGATTTCATTATTGAAATAAATTTTTATATGAAATACAACTCTCTTCAGTCGAAAAAAAAAATAAACCTCTATTATTTGGGAAGTACAATTACTGTCAAAACTTAGGAATGGTTACAAAATGTCTCTTATTACACTCTCAACATCATGGTAATATCTACAACCCTCCTTAAGAAAGCATATCTAGTTTTTGTCTGGAACATCTCACAGTTTATACAGAATTATATCTACATTGGAGTATCGTTTCAACTAGGTTCAATTTTATCTGCAAAAATGTATCTTCCAAAAATATTATGAGTTCGGTTTTTTATCTTTTGACTTGTATAATTTGTTTCCGAATATATGATATTCAATATATTCCGTTGTTTCCAATTTATTATTTTGATTAGGAAAACATTATACTCTTTCATCAATGCTTTAATGATTTTACATCAGTAAAGGAGTCGATGATATTGCATATGCATATTCATAATATATCAAACAAAATTCCGAAACAAGTTATTTATAGTGAAACAATTGTGGATCATAACATTATTCAGTAAATGCAAAACAACCGAGTACAGAGTTTCAACTCTGTGTCTTTATTAAAGCAGCTCCAAACAGTGTTGCCAATTCAAGGCATCGATCCGTGTACTTACAGACTTACTTAAAGTTTTCACCTGTTTCGAATTTTCCGATTCCTAATGATGATGTTTCATTAGTTCCCGTTTATATCGCACACATGAAGCACCACTAACATTTTAGTAATGAAAGATATATAATAAAAACGAAACCTTTGCTAATATCGTCCTATACAAGAGCCCAAAATTACCAAATTAGATTGGGATGCGGAAAAAAATGCTAATGCGAATGTAAATGGGCATTCTGTATAAAGTAACATTAGAGAATGGTGTATATATGAATATAATACCCGTATTTCTACTGATATTCGTCTGTTTGTTTGGCAACCCCGGATTCAGAGCCACTCTCGAGTTGCAATTTGAACTTTATGGCCTAACTGTGAAGCAAAAAAGAAATTAAACGTCCACAGTGCGCAAAGCTCCATGTATTGTGCCTTTCTAATACATTATACATACATTGTCGACACGTATAAGTATCAGTGTTTTCATTCGCCGAGTATAAAGCAAACATTTTCCGACTTCGAATCGTTATTCGCTTTTTGTTTTTCTGTATACCTGTCTACATATCTGTGCAGGTTGTTACACTTCAATGAACTGATCTTTATTGCTTAGGTTAGGTTAGGTTCTGTTTGTATGTGTATGTTTGTGTGCACGTTTGTGATTTGTATCAGTGTTACCTACCTACCTATATCTGAATAATTATTCACACACCAAGGTAGTAAAGAATATCATTATCACCCAGGGACCTAAATTATATTCCGAGGCGTCAGCCGAGGGATAAGCATATAAGGTCCCGTTTGGTTATAATATTTTTTGCTACCGAGGTGTATATACAATTCTTTCTCTACTATTGAATACTACACGTACTATCATGTAGGTTAGGTATCTATTGACGAATCAAGGTGGTTTGATCAGACTCTGGAGATCAGGGGACACATTCGAAACTTGACGACCAGTGGGGAACCTGTGGATTGTTTAGGATTCACGGGCCATCACCAATGATGATGCTGCTAATTCCAAACCGAAAAGATATGATATTATATATTCCCTACTAGATGCATCGACTCAAAAGGAGCATTGAAATGAACATAAGAAAAAGAAAGAGCTGGATGTGCAACAAACAAATGTACAATTTTTCCAACAGTCAGCTGATCACTGCTAATTGTCCTTTCTCATTTGCTGTTTTCATTGGTTGGATTCCTCCGCCTTTTTCTAGGCGTGAACTAGGGTCTATTTGAAATTCAATAACTTACCTATGAAATGAAATATTCTGATCTTTTTTGAATCTCTATTAGTACAGCCATAGGCTGAACAGGACAACACTACTTCGAAAAAAGTTTTAAAAATTCTCCATTGACTCGATGGGCTGAAACGGCTGAACGAACTAGGATTATTTACTGATTCTCAATATTCAAACAACAATTAAAACTGAGTCTCGTTGTTTTAACAGACTTATGAATCAATAAACTTCGCTTAACAATAGATTTGATAACCAACAAATTCAATGAATCAATCAAACACATTATCTCGTCTAACTTCGAACTACTCAATATATTCAATTGAACTGATGTAACTCACTACAGAACTCAACTTTCTACTTCGTTCTCAACTTTGTATTATATATTATATTCGCTTGGAGGTATACCAGCGGTTTGTGTATTATCATTATTATTATTATTATTATTATTATTATTATTATTATTATTATCATACATATATTTCGGGGGGCATTGTCATATTGATATCAATTTACTGAGACTGTCATTTGATTTTAATATACTACATTTGAAAGCCTTGAGTGAACGATGAAGAGCGCAACACAAGCATTGATACTGCTTAGGTGCATACACCTGTACACAAAGGATTGTAAGGATATGTGAAAATATGAACATAACTTGAATTATTGAATAAACTTGAACTAGATCTAGATGATTGAATAATCTCACACTATCAACGTATGCCAACAGTCATGTGATTTTTCATCGCTGCGTCTCTTTTTCATGATCGTTTCAATTCCTGTCTCTCTAAGCTCGATCTAATAGAGAATGTATAATATGATATCTTTGTTCTCCTCGGACGTGAGTCAATTAAAGAACTGTCAGAGAACAATGTTATCAAGAATACCTAATAAAGTTGAAATACACCTACCGACGATGCTCTTGACAATGTTCATCTTGCAGCAAATGTATACAATAAAGCTATACGATGTTATAAATACTAGATGAAGCCAACACTGGATGGTCGGGCACTGCGCTGCAGATATCTACACTTCAGAATATATTATGAGTCAGCTTCAAGACATGTTCGCTTCAAGAGCTGTTTGACTCTGGTTCGATTTCCGTAACAATCACCCTGTAACTCGAATTCGAACATGAATTCTTTCACAGTGGCGAGGCGTCAATTCCTGCAGGGATAAAACACCGCACCTCGTTTCATGAATTCAATTATTCAAATCCTCATGGAAAACAAGAACATTGGAAGTCGGTGCCATAAATACCTGGTGACAATATTAAAATGGGAACCGTCCGTTTACGGAACCTTAGCCGACAGGGACGGCTGGGCAAAATTTGGCCCTATATTGAATTACAGATATTAGAATCGAGTTTCAATTACTGTCTGTATGTTTCTCGAGGAGGTGGTAAATTCATTTTTCAGTGTCAAAACCAACTGAACATTGAAAAATTTTAAGAAGAAAAGTGTTCTAATTGTGTAATTCGTTCCCGAAACGTCCACTGGTATAAGTAGAAGTTTTATTCTTATTGAATATATTTATATTTCCAGATTCTTCAAAAAACAAGGTGTCACTGACAAATAGAGAATTTCTCTTTTAGGTATCTAAAGGTTTAATATCAAGCGCAGTGACATTTTGGGGCAGATCACAAATTTGTCCTTTATATATATTATATTGAAATAGTTTTTAATAACTTCTACTTTTTCTTCTATTTTTTAAAGATGGACTGTAAGTTGACCAAAACAAACATTGGGGTCCAATTTGAGGAACAAAAGTTAGGGGCGGTTTCTCGGGGGTCGTTTGCCAAGGGGTGGATTTTGCTTTGCTGCATAAACGAGCTTATGGTCTTCTATGACACGTATTTTTTTTTCAATTTTGTCTTCTGCAAATAACTGAAATATCTGGGACAACCGGTATACTAACGAGATAATAACATCCAAATTTGTGCCGTGTTCATATTGTATCGTAGCCTATACGTCATGTCTCTTCCCTTTATGGAGTATTTTCCCTGGGGTCTTCCAAAACAAGAAACACATTTATAATTCACTGGCCATCTTATACGGATATGCACAAAGAAGCTATTCGAATAAAAATATACTACTGTAAGATTCAATTTCAAATATTTTTATATTGTCAAGTTTTGTTATCGATCGAAGACCTCACGTGGAAGCACCCTAAAATTCATGCAGAGTTTTGTGAATTGAGTGTTCCACTTTCGAAAGGGTTTGTCGAGGCCGGTCCTGGTGTCGCGGAGGGGATCCCGCCGCCTCCCATGATAAATCAATTCCCTATGTATACAACGCACCACTAATAATGTCCTCGACACCCCATGGTCATCACGAGCATTATTTATCATCTATGTTTTAAATTTTCCTTTATATATATACAGGGTGTCGGGCGATGTATTCATGTTCATATGAAGCTAATTACATGTATCTTCTCAACTAACTCAATAGGAAACTGATAATCATCATGATGAGGGTGGAGAATATACTATCACAAATGTATTTCTACATAGTAATATTCCAGCAGCAGAATATTTTGAATTTTCCATCATTCATGGGACTCTAAAAACAAATACAGAAAATATATTGATGTAATAAATATATTTTTTACTTCCTGAATCGGGTACTGATTACTACAAAAAGTACTAACCTATACCGACGGTACTATTTTAATATTGGTAAATCCTGAATGAAGCTGATGACTTGAACAGACTTCAGGAACATTATTTTCAGGATCCTATCTATCATCACCTTGTGAATGGAATATTTGATTTACGAATATCTCATAGTCAAAATATCAATTTGTTCCAATCTTTCAAAGAACCTATTATACATGGTGCACTCAATTCCGCGAAAGAGACCTGAGATCCAGATTTTGGGGATTGATTGAAATTATATATGGAATTGTTCATTCCTTCATTACTCATATTACAGGATATTCTTTATATGAACAAATAATGTTGTCGTTTGAGCCCACAAAAATGAGAAATTTTTCAATATCCTAATGGAGGTACAGTGTGTCATGGTATAAAATTTCCAATTTTGAAGTTCAGTTTGGTTGGAGACTAATTTCTAACATGAATTGATATCGGTTTTGAAAAATCAGGTAAGTTTTGAACATTTTTGAAAATGTATTTTTTTCCTTTCATATGGCAAATGGAAAAAAACCTTTCAGAATTGTTTTTTTTTATCTTATATCAAATATCAAATGTTGCTCGCCTGGCAAATTTCTTGCTTTTTCCTCAACTCAATATCAAAATAGATCGGAATTAATTTCATTCTTGAAATTCACTTCATAGTAGGTAATCTGTAGTAGCTGGTACTTTAGGTTGCTGAAATTTTGGTTTCGAGCATAAAATTGAAAAAAGAAACGAAAAAATGTCTGTATCCACTAGTGATCAAATTAATGGTGGTGACCCTGTATAGCTTTCATAGTAATCTGATCTAACAGTATAGTATTGTTCACGATTACATAATAACAAAATGACTGAGCTGGCAACAATCCTCAAGAACGTATGGCGGATATCGCGTATTAATTTAATTCCCGAAAATAAAACTGCCAGCAGACATACAAGGCACTTTTCATTTCATATTCGACATTAATCAAAAACAAACCTACGTATCTGTGTGTCGCGTTGGTGAAAATCACACTTTTCACAGCCCAGGAAATCTCGCTAAAAATGTCCATTACCGATACAACATAAAAATTTGCACCATGTAATTTTCAATTCACTAATCTTTGATCACCAACCAGCTTGATGGCAATTCACACTGAGAGATAAAATGATTTTTTCAAAATAAAGATAGTCATTTAAAAATTTCTAAAACACGATTCGAAGTGGATTTTTCAACGTGACATAAACTTCAAAAGAGTGTGATATCAAATTGTAAAACGAACGAGACACGATACTCATTTGTTACTGATGAAAATCGAGATGGAAATAAACAACATTCACCAGGTATTCCTGGTGAATGTGAAATTTCAAAAAAGCTTTCTACTTCGCCAGTTTTAGTTGTCATGACAATACTTACTACCCGTTAAAACAAAACCATAAAAAGTTTCTTATGATGTGTTTCATTCATCAACTAATTTAGTCGTCCATGATTCTGCAATACAGATTGGCCATAGGTAAACATCGAATTCGTATTTCATTCTGTCAGTGTGAGAAAACGAAGCAAAAATGTTAGGTTAAGTGAGGTGAGGAAAATTCACGGTTTTTCAGGCCAGATTTAGGATAGAAAACGATTACAGGTGCTCATGTTATTGAAAATTGAGTACAATTGAGAAGAGAAGAGAAAAATTGCATTGTTTTAGAATTATTTCTAGCACTACACTGCGAAACTCGTATATGATAATATACAGGGTGTAATTCAATTGATGGCTGAAAATATAGGATATGATTCCATAGCTCCATTCGGGAAGAAAATTTCATATGGGGATATGCCTTAAACCTCTCAACTTTCCAGCTGTAGGTTGTTGGAATTTGAAGTAAAAGTTTGTTTTATTATCATAGCTTCAATACACTGTTCTAGATATTATCATGTAATTTGACATGCACCAATAGACATTCGTTAATATTTCCACCACTGATCCTTCTGAAGAAATATTGTATGCCCTTGCTTTTTCCGAAAATGAAAATCATTTTTGAAATCCTTATTTATTTTGCAGCAATTCGATCCCTTGATTTTCCTCGTCTGATGCATCATTTTTGCGTGAAAAAATAAAAGAAATGTTTTTATGCATTTGTGGTATATTTTTCAGAAAAATCTCCAGCATACATCCCATACGGAGGCCACTGGTAAAAATTCTCCTGCATCCAAAATTCACCATTGGTGCTTAGTAGGTGCATGTCAAATTACATGAAAATATCTAGAAGAGTATTGACAGTATGATATGAATAGTTTTCTCTTGAAATTTTGACACCCCATAGATCGAAAGTTGATAGGTTCAGGGCATATGTTCGTGTGAACTTTTCTTCTCAAAATGAGCTAAGCAATCATATTCTATATTTTTAGGCATCAATTAAATTACAGCCATATAGAGCTATCCGTCATGCTGCCAGCCTGCTAGGACGCACGCTTGATATATTTATCCTTCGAATCCTTATATTATTATTATTATTTCATCTTCGACATTGACCGAACTAATATATCAGACATCGCTCGGAGCTTTCAGGACTATAAGTCAGCGAAAATAGCTCATTATTATTCTTAGAAAGTGAATAAATATAATTGCATGTTTATATCGTCTCGAACAGTCAGTTTGGTATCTTTGTCGACTAGAGAGCGAAGGAACTCCCATTAAACAGAGATGGAATGATATCGCGTTGACATTGACGTTCCTTTTGCACGCTCCATCAAATAATACCATACCATGGTCTTTCAGATACGTAGATGGCGTGGTTTGCCGTGTCCAACTGACACTATAGCAAACCCACCAGTTACGAATTTGAACTGGGATGTTTCACTTGGTGGTATATGAAAACCAATACACAAGGCATATTTCGAACAATTTCATTCGTAATTCCAGCAGAATAAGAGACGCCACAATGGTCTAGTCATTTACACAGTATAGGACTTATTCTGATGTCACGTAATTTATAAAAAATTGCAACTAGGGAGAGTTTGAAGTTCTGAAGCATTACCTCGAGCATTATAGACAACAAATTTCGAAAATACGTTACTCAAGAGCGTACACCACATAAATAAAAGGAAATAAGTTCTATATCGGTCAGTATTGAGTTTCAAATTACATACTCTTTTCTGCATATTATTAAACTTATTCGTGTAAATTTCTGAACTTGATTGATTTTTGGTTTCGTCGGTTAATAAAAATATCTATACATGATAATTGGAAGAATGATTTGATTCCAGAATTATTATTTTGTACTGATTTGGTGTCGGGATGGAAGAAAACACCTTGAAAGATAGAGAGACGAGAGAAAATAAAAGAAAATGAAATCAGACCATTATCTTCAGTGGATTGTGTTTTATTGCTTATCAACAGGTACCTAATCTTCACATTATTCTCGTGATTATTCTCTTCAATAATGGATTCAGCACTGCTGGGTTTGACCAACTTATATAAAAATAACATATAAGAAATAAATGTGTAAAAACAGGATGTCCTGCCGGATTAGTGACTCCACACCTTCTCGGATTCATAACCTCGTACCATTTGATACGAACTGAAAATGAAGCATCAAAGTACATACTAAGATCCTTGAGCATATTTGACATTGTACAGCATGGTTCCTTCAAGTAAAATTGCTGTCGCAGAGGATGCAGTAGACAAAAAACATGAACATGCGGTTAATTTTGGTAGATCTACAGTTTTGGATTTACCAAATTAGAGCCTAATGGTTTATCAATTCATGAAACCATCATAGACTTCATAAGGTGACGCGACTGATGGGTCCCTGATGTCTCGCTGCTGATGGTCTTGACTTCCACTTTCAGCTTTCAGTTCCATTCGAGACGTGCAGATCGCCACACGTGTCAAAATTGATATCAAGCCCATCTGTTGCAAATTCCAGTATAGTATTCGAGAGGTCTATTTATGTTTCTTTTCTCGCTCCTACGGCACTGATTTTCGTCCTCTACCGGCGGATGTCGAATTGGATAAGAATAATTCCGAGAAATTAATCCAACAAAGTCTAGTTTTAAATTTAGATGTTTCTTTTGATGTGTGTCGTTGCGTACGGTCTGTGTCCCTGTGGTCGTCGTTTTGCTCTGGCGCAGGGTTTGGATTGTGGTGTGTGGCGCCGTCACGTGTTAAAGTTGGTCAAAACGCCATCAAAGGGAATGGAATGAATCGGTTTCGCAAAAAGTCTATTTGGACCTACGAGTTACCCTTAATTAGCCTGGCAATATAAAGACTAATATGGGCTAATTATTGAGGAATAGTTTAAAGTAGTCTTCCTCTACCGATTTTTATGTCGTGTTATCCTTTTCTGGTTAACTTCCAACATTCATTAACATTTCTTTTTTTCTTCTTTTCTTCAGAGTTTTTCTCTGTCTCTTGATGCTTTCATCAATATTTGCTGTATGCATGTTTTCCTTGACATATCCTTTGTCAAATCCTTATCCTTTCATGAAAAAAAAAAAAACAGATTGTCCTAACAGACACGAGACCCAATTAAACAACTTATTACTGTAAACATATCGTATTGTTGGTACGATTATCATTGACTATTATTGTTCCTTGCGTAAATTTAATGTCTCATCAATTTATGTCAACAAACTTATGTCCTCATATCATATTTGTGATAGATCAGTTCGTTTCTCGTTCATCACCATTATTTCACTTTTCTTTATATTATTTTCCTCTGTCCATTATTTGCTGCATTCTATTTTTGACTTCTATCATTCTTTTCTTAGTATTTTTCAACAATTCATCTACTATTCGATTGCTCTCCTCCGAATGAAGTCTTCTGATTTTTTCCTGCTATCTGAACTCTTCTCCTTTCACACTGCTGTAGGTAATTTGCACTGCTTGAATTAGTTATTTCGAAAACTCAACGAAACTTTTCTCTCTTTTGAGTCGATTGCCGCTGTAAGATTAATGAACGCTAGGAACAGTTGTCATTTCTTCCTATACCTCTTCTCCTTCAGAATAGATCACACTGTATATTCTGGAATATCACGTAACGAGATGTTAAACTGTTACGTTATTTTATTTACAGTGTACGCAATAAGAAATGCAAATCAACTCCACATTCGAAAAAAGGAATAACTTTTGAACTTAACCTAAATTAACTGAACTGAACCTAAAATAACAGAGAAATTCATTCCTCCGGCGATTTTACTTTTCATTTAAAGATACTTCAAGAAATTGTTTTAATTTTTCAATACCCCCAAGACGCTCCAAATATTATTGTCAAAAATTTAAGAAAAAAAATCAAAAATCAAAAAATGACTATCCAGAAATGAGTTGATGGACATTTTTTTCTCATCATGACATAAACCACCTAATTTGCATCTCACGAACGAAAAAAAAATTCGCTTTCTACAAGAATTTGCAGTTCATTTACCTGATTAGAAGTATTGATGTTTCTGATGATGCGTTAGTTTAGGAAGAAAAAAATTCATGTGCTCTCCAAAATGATTGAGAAAACACTGAAAACAATCATCGAGAGGAGCAAAAACTGATGAGCAGTACAAAAATTATACTCACGATCTTCAAATTCCAAATCCTCTTTCACGCAGACACCGTTTCGCCTCACCCAAATTGGATTGCGTTAGATGATGAACTGACTTCTTGAAAAAAACGAAAGCGCTAAAAAAACAAAAGACAGCCGTCGGCTCGCACATGTTGCGGTAAAACTCGCGTGATCCAAATTGTACGTCGAAAAAATCGAGATTACATTCGATAAATGAAACAACGTGTGCACGTCACATTTAAATATCGCCTACTCGGCTATACTTGCAATCACAATTATGTGAATTGCATTCAAGATGGCCGACCGCAGATGCATCGATAAATGATAGAAGTCAGTTATTCAATAAAATATTTAAATGAAAACAGTAGGTACCTATTAGCTGCTCGAAATTGCGGTGTAATTTGCTGATGCTGAAGCGATGTGGATCCGGTTGTTAGAATAAAATACTTATATTATCATGTTGAAAAATTGTCCAAAACCGTGAGAATTATAAATACATAAGTAGATAATATCTTATAAACAGATTGAAAAATGTATTTCACAAAGCTTAGGATTCTCAACATTTCAAAGTCATGATCAGAAGTGGTGCTAAAGTCGTTGACAGGCAGCATCAATCAAAATAAACCAATAATAATTTCATACAATTAGATTGATTTCATATGACATCTTGTTGCTTCTTCTATAAGAATATAGTGCAACGTCTATGATCCGGATGTCTATGATTGGTGATTTAAAATTCAAGTTTTGAAAAGTTCGAATAGAATAACGAACACACTGATGTAATATACTATAATTAAAAGTTTGAACAAATGTGACCTGAGTCCAGATGGATTCATTATTAGATCACTATATATGATTCTATATGACTCTATATGATATAGGAAGTTTCATCTGATACAATGACTGGTGTTTCTCAATAATGTATCTTAGCCAAAACTTTGTTGTTGCTCTACATCAACTACTGGATGTGATCTCCTGCGTTGTCCATAGCTCCCTGAGAATAGTTCACTTCATACTGTTTTCTCCTCTAGAGGCCCTATATCATCCAATGAGGCCAGAGGTCGATATTATAAAAAATGATGATCGGGCGAGAAGATTTGAAATGATTCTATTGATTCTATTCAGAATCTGCTCCGATCGAAAGAAATTTCTGAAACATGAACTAATCAGTTCAGACATCATCCTTGTTTACAAAAGTACAAATAGATATCAATAGTTCCGCATTTGTTTAATATATGGTTTTATAGAAAAAAAAATTTATTCGCATTTGAGAATTGTTTAGAGCAATCGAAATTAATCTGCAAGGAATAAAGTATTGAAATAATGGTTTTGAATTAGTGAGATAACAACAACATGAGAAGAATCATTGGATCAGCAATCATTGGAGTTAAATTGTTGAAAAATGTGTACTTTACCTACCACTGAACAATATTTTTATGATACATATTCAGCTAAAAATAAATATGACTGTGAAATTAACAGGAATGAGATGAGATTCATGACAAAAATTAGCGGAAAATTCTATCAAAAGAAATATAAGCGTACTATAATTTCTCAATGAGTAATATATCAAGTATCGACAGTATCAGCTGATATGTTCTCAGCATTTTCTGTTTTTATTTTTCAGGTAAGCAGGAAACTAGCTGAAAAAATATCATCACATGGCTATTACGTAAGTTATTTCATATTCTTGTCTCTTATAACATCAGAAACAGAGACATGCATTCAAAATTCTTTAGGCACTAGCAAATGACGAAACCTGATGCGTTAGAAAATCTATCCTATTTCAAAAAAGCTATTTACACAATTTGTTATTAAACGGCACCAGAGCCCACGTTAGAATTTGCTTTGATAAAAGTACCTGTCTCCAGTCTATATTAACTTAGGACGATTCAAAACACTGTAGCTTCCAAATATGGGACTTCACTTCCAAATTCTCCAATTTTTAAGGGCCGTTTTCGTTTGAAATAGCTTCGAGAACACGTGAATAAATATTTGATATGGTGAGGCACCCTTTCTAATAACGAATAACCGGAGACTATTTGGTCAAGGCGGCGATTTTTGTAATGTTAATTGAAAAAATTAATTCAGTAGGTTCAAGAATTTTCGTTCATCAATCTGGAGGTATATTTGGAAAAATTCCACCTGATATTAAAACAAACCAATCGAACGAATTTCAACTTTTGTTATGATGATAAGTCCAGTGTCATCAATCATCAATTGGTAGACATTCTTCATTTGCCGAAGATTCCGAATTTACTGATCCTTATTAATTTTGTATTGTTTCGTTTCGTTGTGAAGAAGCTGATTCTATATATTAAACGGGTGAAGGTAATAAGTGTTGAATTCTTTCAAGGTCGACTCGAACGATTAAACCAAAGAGTCACAGACATGATAGGTTGCATTTCTCGAAACAAATCGCATGAATATGGTTGGCTAATAGATCAAAACTGTCAATCGAAGATATATAATTTTTGTTGCATGAGAGTCGATACGCCAATCAATATAGGTATAAATTAATTTTCATCATCGATTGATCTATTATGAGAACACCATCAAGAAAGGGGCAGCTGCTGGCTCTCGAAATATGAAGATTTGACAGTTTAATCGGCATAATCATCTGCAATTTCGCTATCAAGATGTTTTTATGTTGTTTGGGTCAACGTACTCCTAAAACCGCTGAAAAAAAATCAAATAGGAGAATGATATAGGAGGAAGATTTATTAGTTGAAAAATAATTTCGAGCACTTATATTCTTTATAGGTATACACGAAAAAAAAACGATTTCCATCCATTATTTCTGCTTCTGATCTGCCCATAATTTATAAGAATATCATTTTGGTACTATTCGACAAATTCATTCAACACTCGACTGTTCAGTTTCATGATCTGCAAAGCTCAAATTCGATCTGTTTATAATAACACATCTAATTGCGAATATATCTCTATTTAGTTGTTGATGGATTCATAGGTGTTGACTAATTCTCATTATATAACATATTGCTGCTGGAAAATATGAAAAAAGGTGTTATTTTCGGTTCCATTTTATTAGAATTTTTCAGATCGAGGAACATCCTGTATCTATCTCGAATCATCATCGGTCAACGAGAAGAGAATATAATTAACTTTCTTGATAATCTTATGAGTTCAGGCTTGCCCTGGTTCACACTTGAACTTTTTTCACTACTAAAACTCCATCAGAACAATTTAAAAATGCTAATTCGAATTTTATTATCAGCCATTATGAATGCTCTCGCTAAATAATTTCCTGGCAACCACAATGGAATGGACTACATATAAGATTTTCGTTGGATTTTATTTTATATGCTACACCGTAAATAAAAAATAGATTGGATTGAATTGGATATCGTATGTCTTCTGTCTTCACAACGGTAAATGACCGACATTTGAGCATTGCATCATTAGGCATCAGGAATATAATTACAAAGTAATAATATAAAAGAATATAATTTGAGTGGTACCAATTCTCAAAGAGCTTTGCAGTGATGTATCACAGATATGGTTTTCCATTTGAATTTTCGAAGGTTGATTGGGGCGAAACGGGCGAAAGTATAAGGGTTGGCTCGTATACTGTCATGGCCCCCAAACGGGTTTGGCCATTTTTTAGTGAATTCTTTCATTTCCGAGAAATACCCAATACTCACTGATGTACAACTTTCGAATTTGAGGAAGTGTACACGGAGAGAAATAATATAGAGAACATATGTTACTGTTGAGTAATTCTACCATCGTCCGAGATTCAATATGTCATCCACTAAAACCGCGTTATTCTTTAACTTTTCATGAAAAAAACGGTATCTCAGTCATTTCACAATGTGAATAGGTATGCTTGCATCGACAGTGAATCCATTTTCGATATATTTCATTCTGAATGTCAACTAATGTCAAAATCTGACAAAATGGGCAAAATAATATTCTATTGTAAACCATAAAATCTATGGTCAGACTGAAATAATATTCTCTCTTAATAGCACAGTTTGTATGATGAGGATTGACAAAAATATTATGTAGGGTTCTGTGGATTAAAGTGAGGGCAACGCCTGCTTGGTCACGTTCCGGGTTTTCCCGTTTATTTTTGCACCTCACCTATACAGGGGTTATTCTTTAAGTTATCAAAAACTAGGGAATATATGAGTTTTAGATTTTTTTGTCATCAGACTCATCAGAATTTTTTATCAAAAATTCAGAATTATTTTGACATGTTGTCAGATGAAAAAAAATTCTATTCAGTAGGCAAACAATTCAGTGCATATTACATTTCTTCGAATATTTGAACTCTTGAATATCGAAAATGCATAGATTAAATGATGCATATCTATATATTTTTGAAATCAGAAAAAAATAGCTCTTGTTAGATATGCGATGATATTTAAAGTGTGTACAATAAAGTATGTTGGACGGAAACAAAAATATATATACTGAGAATCAAAATACAATATTTGCTATTTTTTACAACAATTTATGTTTGTGCTTACAATGTTTCTCTCACATTTTTTGTTTTCCAATGCTTGCCATATTAATGTCTGTCACATATATTGTACCTGAAGTTTTGGCATAGAGTAACATAGTTCTGCTAATATCTACCATTCTTTTTTCTCCGTGCACAATTCTCTGTTATATCGGATTGAATTATATCACGATTGCTACGCTGTGTCAATATTAAGTAAATCATCGAAAGACATCAAATGTTTTTATTTCAAACGAATCATTGGGATCATTCTATTTCCGGTATATATCTATCACCGTCTTCAATACTATCCACTGCGTTAATTGAACACCGTCACGAAAACTTCCCTGCATTCATCAAGAAGGGTGAATTTTCTTATATTAAACCAAAACTAATACGACTTCGGTTCTCCTATTACACTCCATCAGTAATCGACTCTTGAAGATGATTAATCCCCTTGGGTGGATTGTTATCTGATATCAGAAATATATACAGTTCTCCTTCGAGCTGTTTCAGTCTTCAGTTCATAGGTCGAGAAAAAACTAGATCAGAAATAAGGATTGTATCGATTAGGGCATGATAATGTGTGTGATAGATTCCCTGAGGTCGTGATGCTCAAAAACGGACAGTTCTGATGACATTTATTTTGCTAAAAAATAGAGTTCAAATAATTAAATTCAATAAAATGTTCATCCTTCATACTCATAGAACTCACTGAATTAACTTCATATTGAGATGATAATTGGTGCGGTGAATGTTTTTTTGTGTGTATATGTATATATATGAGAGGAATCAACATCATACACACGATGTTTACTGAATTAATGTCAGATTTTGCTTGCAAGTTTCCTTCCGGTTTCCAAGTGATAGATATTGTAGAATGATAATGAAATGAAAAATAATGTGTGGTATCAATTAGTTCAGACATTTCAGACATAATACCCTGAAAAGAAAAATAAGTTTAATCGTCCTCGATCTCAGGTCTTCAGAAACATCCCTCACCTATATTCTATCTCAGAACTAAAGCTGCTAGAGGTTACAGGGCGTTGTGAAGAGAATATATCAGACATACATTTCGATTTTATCGAATTGAATTTTATCATAAATTCTGCAAACCATAGAAAATCGTACAAATACCAGAAAAGAAAGATCGTTTTCCTATAAATCAAAGAATGAAATAAAGAATCCACATTTTGCTCACACGAAATACAAAATTCTCATCAACAGTGCCTGCAAATTTCCAGAGTGATATTATAAAAAATCCAAAAATCTTTCTGCTAAACGAAGCTCTTAGGTAAAATTCGATCATTTGCGGTATAATTTTTTCAGATAACTCTGTATTTCTATAGTGAATTTGTGAATGAAAAAACGAATAAATCCTCTCATCTTACTATATATGTAATGATTGATAACATAATCGTCCAAAATTTTGGAACAATATATCAAATGAAAAAATCCTGCTAACTATATTATGTGACACACCGGAAATGTCAGCTATATTAATGAATCGAAATGCTACAATATGAGATATACCCGACATTTTTTCTACCCTTGTTCCCCCAGAGATTTTCCGCACCACATGTTGCCTACTTCACGCACCCTCAGAGATTTATGCACATGGTATTATGTTTGAATGTTCGGGGGTGATCAAAGCCGATCATGTTATACCGATAGACGAATTTGATTCATTCAGTCATTTATTTCGCTTTAATTGAGACGTACATTGTCGAGTGAAGTCGTGATTGGTTCTGGAGACGATTTCTTCGTACACGGAAAAATCGAGTATCGGACGGAAGTACCAAGAATATATTTCATTGTAGAGCACTTATTCCTCGATTCATACCAACTTCCGAGATAAAATATGTCATCCTCGAAAACCTTTTCGTTTTTTATAACTAATTTTCATAGTAAAAATCTCTCAGTTTTCACAATGCTATATGCTTCCATTGACAGTGAATGTCAAGAAGTTACATATCTGATGAAATAAGGAAAATAGTAAACATGTACTTGTCTGACTAAAATAACGTTCACTCATAAGAGCACATTTTGTATGTTGACGATTGATGTTGACTACAGTGTTATTAGTAATTTCACAGAAAGTCATGAGTATTATAGTACCTAAGAAGTACACAGTAGAAAATCGACGGGATATTTGACACCAAAATGACACCCGGCGGTGTCTATATCCATACACACCATTTTTGTGTCGATTTAACAACGTTGGTGCAGTGTTCAATTGACACTGTGATGGTGTGTATGGATATAGACACCGCCAGGTGTCATATTTCACACCGGTAGTTGTTGATATTCGTCTGCGATGGTGTCAATTTGACTTCCGAGAGGTGTAAAAAACTGTATAAAGAATGTGTTCTTTGTTTCATATATCATTTTATGTGTCAGAATAATTTTGAGGTATCTGTATCCAGTTGCAGTATTGTGAGAAAAAAACATGGAGATTATGAATAAGTATTTATTCTCCAATGATAAACAACGAAAAACATTCCATCTGACAGATGATAATATAATATACAAATTCAAATGGAAGTCAAAACATAAATAACACTTCTTACAACAGTAGAAAATACTATCTGAACAGAACATAAATAAAATATTACGTTTCACATCGGAAAGATGTACAAAAATAAAAGTTGAGCTTTTACAATAACATCGATATTATAACATTATACTTATCACACTGCACTATTGAATTGATTTGAGGTAAAACAAACTAACCTGTCACCAGAGATATTGGCGATTCACCGACGACGGAAAATTCGAGTATAAATGGGAATCTAATTGGTAATTCAACAGGCTTGTACAGGTCTAGTTAGATAAGGACGCGTACGACCTCCGACTTCAAAGGGCCTGTTGGAGGGACTGGATTCACTGTTAACCGGAACCACGAACGACGCGTTAATATGGCGTCTTAGTTTTTATTCGCTCTCTACGGTGTTGTTTCAACCACTTGCGGATTCAATGTTGAACACTAGCGGTGTCCAATATTGTAAATGTCTTTTTGCAGGTGTTAAACCATATAAAATGAAGTTTTTCACACTGACCACTGTCAATGGTGTCACACCATTCGGTGAAAAATGTTTGTACTACTCTGAAGTGTAAAAATTTACACCGTCAAATTTTATACTGTGTATAAATATCAGTATCTACCATCTTCCAAAATGAAATTTTCTCCTTAATAAATATAATAAATGTGTCGAATATACGATTCTATCAGAGACTACCATGAAGTATGTTAAACAAGAAAAAAAAATAATTACCTACTAAGAATCAATATACTATATACTTTCATATAATTAGTAATATTTGTTTGTGCTACAATATTTTTTGACATTGATTGTTTACCAATGCTTAACATGATTTATTCGCAGTCACATATAGTATCAAAAATTTTGTTTTTTTCTTGTACAGTCCGCACTGCTCGTTTCGGATCATATGAATCTTATATGGATCCGTAGGTAGGAAATTATCATTTATTTTTATTTTTTCCACCTATGAATCTGGGAGATTGCCCACATTTGCTGGGACACTGTTTATCAAAAAAGTTTCAATTTTTGATGTTATTCTCGATATTCAACAGAATTTAATAACTAATATACATTCTACAATAACCAGACGAGTTCAAGTAATGAATCTCCATGTGACGCGGTATACTGTGTGATCCAGAAGGTAGATCCAGGAGGAGGGGATTTGAACATTTGAACATACAGGTTATCATTGAAACGAAAATTGATACTCTCGGTAGAACAGTAAGTGGAATTTTCAATTAGAAGATGTAAAAAAAAATTATCTATCATGAGAGTTATATGAATCATTTATTATATTCATATTATCATTATTATTACATACATCAATTTGATCATGAGAATTTGGTTATTTCATTCCTTCAACTAAGAAAGTTACGAATCTCCTGGGTCACCCGGTATAACAATAAATATTGTAAATAAATGAATTCGATTTCGAATTCATTATTGAACACTGTCAAGTCAGTTATCAAAAGCAACAGAAGACATTCATAATTCGAAAGTAATGACAATATAAGTTCGACGAAGATAGCTGCACAAAAACAATATGAAATTTCAGAAAACGCTCTTAGAAATTAGAATGTCATTGTGACTTCTTGGATCTGGACCAATATTCATGGGCACAGATCATAAATATGTATTTTTGCTGACCTTGGACCACCTCTATTTCAATTGTGAGAAAACATCTCAGGAGAAGAATGCCATAGCCTCAAAATGGTCTCCGGTAAATTGCATCCTCATTATACGTATAAATATATTTTCGGATTGCGATCAAGACCCCGAAGATAGCAGACATATGATTACAGGGTACTCTGTAGACTCGAATCAGCGGGGCGAACGTCATTAGAGTCACGCAAATCGCAGCACAGTAGCAAAGCTTAGAACGCAATCAGAGGGCACTGGACTTGGCGATACAGGTATCGCGTATTATAATGCCCCTTTGCTTTCCGAAGAATTTTATCTGCAAGCAAGTCGAACAAATAAATGAGAAAATCGACAGTACTCAATTTTTTCCATTATACCAACCTGAGAAGTCACCAATATTCAGAGAAATCCTCCAGTGAGAAGTATCACGTTTTGAACTTAGGTGAATAATGATAATGAAAAAATAAGCAGACCCACTACGTCAAAAATCTGTCAATATGTATATTGCACTCATCTATCAACAACAACAAATAATTCATCATTCATCCAGGTGTAAATCTAATCCATATGAAACAGTAAAATTGTAATAGTTATTTAAACACCAAGGTAGTGAAGAATTTCATTATTACCCATGCAAGGACCAAGGTCCAGCAGTAATGATATTATTTACTATCAAAAGGTGTATACAACATTTTTTTCAACCACTTGCAATATATTTCAATCATTATATGACAGAAACTGAAATATAAACATACTCACTGTCACTAGTATGACAGCATGAATATCCACAAGATTATTATGTTCCATGCAAATCATTATATCCACATTATATTCGCAATTTTTTGGTCACAACCCAGTACCTCCTTCACACCCCAGTAGCTCAGAGAGCTGGGTGTTCTCTCCCATTTTCCATATATATTTTCATGGTTCCCATATATATTTTCAGTGATTAAAGTTTGATATACTATAGACGGATTCAGGCTGGTATTATCCCTATATATTGTGAGGCTCGAGACCTGTTGAACTTCGCTCTCCTAAGCGTCATTCATCAATAGAACGGAATTATATGATGCTCACGTAACTTACCTAACTTCCAATACCTTCTTTCTTTCCTAATATCCCACCGCAGGCTTACACGTCACATCAGAAAGTTGAGCCAATTCCAACATATATTTATTCTGTAACTTTCATTGAATGTACAAATTAAACTACGTTCAATTGTCATCATTTCTGTCAGCTGTTCTCCATTTCCTTTGATATTTTCATGATTTTTCCTGGTAAACTCAAAGGGTTTAATTATATCATTAGACATAATTCTTTTACACTCCAACCATCCCCTATACTTTTTGATTGCTGCAAATGCGATCAGCAATTTTTGATTTTTCAATTAGGAACAATCAGCCTCAGCACATACAGGGAGAATTGACCCTAAAAACTGACTCTAACGATGATATTCCATATGGTAGGCGTACATATCATCACTATTTCAGCTAGTTCCAGATCCATTTCTCTTCTGAGTATTTCTAGACAGTAAAACTGGATAATTTCTTGTTCATTTCTCTCCACGATAAATTATTGGGCCTCTTGAATTCGGCATGAAGTCTGAGAGGTCTATTCAAATCGGCAGAAACGGGGGGGGTTAGGTAAGGCCCATTGGCGCCTGGATTCTGCAAGGTCGAACGGGAAACGGGGTGTATTGATAAACAGGGGCGTCCATCCGATGAGGGGCAGAATTGTACATGAATTGATGGAAAGACGAGGGATATTAACAAAGAAGACCTTTTTTTTCGGACATTTCTAAAATATACATGCAAACATACATACATACATGCATCTCATACATTTCTCAAATTGATTTTTTCACTCGGTACGATGAATCCAAATATTTTCCTTCGAATTATAAACTTTGCAGCCACGAAAATAATTGGCTAAAAGAAGAGTGTTTGAATTTGAATGGTTTCCTTAAACATGGATTCAGCCTGAAATGGTTCAATACTGGTAGTTATATATAAATTATCATTTTCACTTCCGATTTAGTCCTTTCCGGCTTTCGAAGAAGAATAATATGCGTTAGATACGAAGTATATATAGCATGGAATCATCTCAAACGTTTTCTTTTTCATGTCCACATCATTTTCATATTCGCATGTTTTCGATATGAAATATCGAAAAATCACTTCACTTCTTGCCAATTCAGTCATTTTTTTGCGATATTAGTGATGACGTGAGACATCCACTTCAACATGCACAATTGGTCATTTTTCACAGAGTCACAACCTTCTCTTGAATAATTACATATTTTATAATTAATCTGGTACTTTTTCAAGAATCAATAGTTTTAAATCATAACAAATTGGTATTCGTCATTCGTCTTTAGAATGACTGGAATTGCATTTCATTGAAATATTCAAAGTTGGCTGTGACCCGTACTCGAAGATATATAGTTCGATGTTTGATAGGCTTTGAAATCCAAGGATTATTATAGTTATTCGGTATCATACAAAAAAGATATTGAGGAAACTGGTAGAGGTGCACAACATATTTTTCAATTTGACTATATCTACTTGAGAAGAATCTTTCTGTCTTTTATTTTTGTGGGTAATTCATTTTGAGTTTGACAGGTCAAGGTTAATTGATTTTACCAAACATCAAGATATCATCGAATTCAGGTCAAATCAAATCATTGATCACGTACTCATTATCACACCGCTATACCCAGAAATCAGGTATATTGATTATTTTTTCCATTTCCCATTTTCCTCATGTTACGCCTATGGCAATGACAATATTCCAGCCTTCGTACATTGTGGAAAAAAGACAGCTATAACAGATTTGTATTTCACCATTGGTATATCAATGAAATGTACCGTTCTTGGTACTCGGATATTGGTAGAATGCCGATATTCGAAATTCCTAGAAACAGGGTTGAGCTCTATCAACAATTACCTACCACCGGCGTGGATATGGTATTAAAATATACGAGGGCTCTTCGTAAAAATGTCAGTACATTCATTCGTGACCATGATGGAATAATTCGCGATTACATATCTGTGCATTTTTCGGTAAATTCATTTTATGACATATGAAGGAATGTCACAACATACATGAAATTAATATTATTATATCTTTAGAAGTTTATGTCCAACATTATGTATGAATATAATTTGCATATTCTTCAACAGTAGCCTCACACACTGTGGCGTACCTATGGACTATTAATGTGCACAATTTGTACAATGATTCATGCTAGTCAATTGTTTCATGTGGAGAACAATTATTCAAATTTTTAAGCGGCATCTGGATGAAGAACTACGAAAATCGTTCCTGTCCTATTGCAATTTCGAAACATTGATGTCCATGTCGTTCAAAACGTTGGATCTCTTCTATGTGTTTGTGTTCACGCCTCTGCATTCTCAACACCTCATGCAAAATATAATTTATATACACTCTTCACTTGCCACATGTCTTTAGTCATAAATGTCCATTTCATGGAACATGGTGGTTTTATTTTCAATTACAGTATTTTCTTTCAATCTCTAGCCATCTGGAAGAATCTTAAATCCTAATAAACAACTGAACTATCAGTATATAGCCCATTTACGGCTTGACAGGAGAAGAAAAGTTACCTTACCTTCAACTTCGTGGTCTTGAATAGCTGACACAATTTTCTTATTCTTCTTCAAGAATATGATTGAACGATGTTGGTTGATTGAACTCAACATTCAACGTAGATATTTTCATCTCTTCCAACGAAAATGTCGAACTAAAAAATGGTTCTCAGCAGTGAACATTGAACGGTCCTTCGATGTAAGTTATAGATTGATATTGACACATTTTTTTCTTCATTCTATATCGTTCGAGTTTGAACGTATGATGATGTATTATATATTGTTGGCAAAATAATCGTGCTGAAAGCTAATATATACACCTCCAACAATATCCCGTGACTTTCCACTGTTGATGTGTTTACGAAAAAGTTTGTATCATTGTGAAATTTCTGATTGTATTATTCGATCGGATTGGATTATTCTCTGCTAATCATTCATATCCATCCGTCATAGCAAAATAAAAACAACTGTTCAATGTTTCATGTGTCTATGATATAAAATATCAGTCATTGGATATTTTTTGTCATCAATTTAGAACTCGTGCAAATTTCTTTTCGGGCTGTTTGCCAGCATTATATAAGCTATCCTCATTGGTTCATCATAAAATTATAGGAGGTGCCAGGTACCTAGGGCAGGATTATTACGTCACCAGTTCGAATGGATTTTCAGATAGGGCTGTATCGAATTGGAAAATATAGAATGTGAGTTAACTTTCAGAACGAATGATGTCGTTACATGATGTTTTTGTATGAGAACACAAAGGTGATTTCAGTTGGAAGATCTCGGGAAAATCGATAGGTGTGTACACCCCCATTAAATCGATAACTTCTGTTCGAAACATCTTTCAATTCTGTGTTTTTAACGTTATTGTTATTATTCTAAATATTTGCCAGACTCTGTATATCATTATATGCATTTCGATCGTGTGCCGACGTCACATCTGAACCTACCTCAATCGAGCTCGTGACACTTCTAAAATAAAAATGCCATAACTTGTTAGGGGCACCAGGCAACTTTGTTTATGCTGTACGGATGACAGAGATATGATTCGTGTTGAATGAATTTTGGTTCCTAATGGGCCATAAATAACAAACAAATTGAGATGAACTGTCGTTCAACCAAATTCAAATAGTTGGATGGTATTTTTTCACAATAGTCATTGTAGATTATAGAATTCCTTTCTGAATTCACAGTCTGAATACTTGCCTGAATCTTGAAAAATTAGAGAAACACAACATCTATTTAGCTGTCAGTTACCTCAAGTTATTTGTGAGAAAAAGGTTTCCTCAAACTATGATATATTTACACATATCAGTCGATTTGAGGTGAGCTCTCATTTTCAGGTTATCTATTCATATTGAGAAGTTGCGCCTAATTTTTTAATACCCACCTATCAATTGAAGGTCATGAAATTTGTTTCTGAAAATGAAATGTCATAGCTTGCAGACTAGTATCTTGAAATATTAGAGATAAGAAGACTGTATGTGTCGGTTGAATCAAGTCATCTTTCTATAGAAGAGACAAATTTGATTCTCTTCAAAAACTGATTCAAAGTATTTAAGGCTCGATTCAAGGACACGTTGACGATTTGCTCATGTTGTTGAGTTTTCTATAGAACAACACAATCAATGATAACACTATAATATTATAATCAGAACACGATGAACACAATCTTATATCGGTAATGCTACTATAGCGTGGAGAAATTAACAAATGATTTGATTGGACAGAATTTTCTTTGAAATATTTTTTTTTGGTAATAATTTCATTTGTGATGTCACGACTTTCTTCGTCTGTTGACATATCCATGACTGATACTGGGAAAGAAATATTGGAAAAAATTGATTTCAAAAAATTATGGAACATATACAATATACCAATTCAATAGAGAATTAGGAATACTCATTCCGAGAAAAACACTATTTCTCATCTTGTTATCCATGAAAGAAACCCCATATTACATCTCTTGGAGTTCGAAAAGAATAGTGTCGGTGTATGGAAGATGAATGCCTTCAATGGATTTTTCAAGGCCCTCATCAGAAGTTATACAGGGTGATCCATGAAAGAGTGACAAGAGGTCTTTCCTTTTTTCGAAATAATTTCGATTTGTTTTTCAATTTTTATCATTAAACCAAAACAGATACATTATTGTGATTTGTACTCATGACGAATTCAATAATAATGTGGACACAGTCCAACCCTTGGAAGTTGGCCAACCCT
This sequence comes from Gastrophysa polygoni, assembly GCA_963576655.1. Classification (NCBI taxonomy): domain Eukaryota; kingdom Metazoa; phylum Arthropoda; class Insecta; order Coleoptera; family Chrysomelidae; genus Gastrophysa; species Gastrophysa polygoni. The sequence continues at coordinate 10,528,791 of OY755090.1, forward strand.
CGACGCCGATTCGTATGACGGCAAACAAAAGACCGTCGCTTCCCGCCACCATATAGTGTCATAATGGAGTGGCCCTACAAATTCGGGGTGTGTTTGTGTATAATATCAAAAAGAGAGCGGACCACCCTTGTTTTGGTGGCCGGTGAAAGAATAACAAAACCTATACGACAATATTTACATGTAAAGCGGTAGATGTCGACTGATATAAGGGTAGGAGGAAGAAGGGTAGTCTTAATAGTTAAACTCCGCCCTCTGATATACATATATATTGGGAAAGAGTGATCGAGGAATCGATAAAAAACTCTTTGAAACGATATCAAATCGTCAGAAACTGGATTTGAATTCAAATCAATAGAATTTCATCCACCTGTTATACTTTTCAATTTTTGTGATAACAAAACAGTATCAGGATATTTTCCGAACGTGACAGCTCAAGGGGCTGAACGGGTGGATGTTTTACCAAATGTGATTATGACTGAATATGTCCCTCTATAGATGTGTTTTTTGTTTTCCCAAAATGTTGACACAATTCCTAATCTAATTTTCGTCTGGGCACACTGTATATGTTGTCCGTGTCAACAGTATGTATTTCTTGGGATAATAAGGAATTAATGAAGGAAATAGATCCCTCCTTAGGAGGTTTGAAGAAAGTCTTGATAAGGATTCCATTTTCTGATCGATAGATGTATGAAATCATATACCTACGTCGTGATTTTTTGTCTGTAATCCAATTTGATGAAATTGCATTACTATAGCACATGTATATTACCCATTATAATTGAATAATAATGAAAAAAGCAAATATAATATGAAGGAATCCATGCAAAAACGTGAAACGCGCTAAATCTTATTGTGTAATCTACCAAGAAAACGTTTTTTATATATAGGGTGATTTAACGACAAAATTCATGTTGAAATTAATAAACAACTGAATAAATAGATAGATGAGTATTTCTGAGTCATGTTGTTGGTATTCAATCTTTTTTTTAAATCATTTGAGAATCAATAATCGTTTCGATTCGATTTAAGAAATACTTTTCATTTTCGCAGATCATATTGAATTCATTTAATTTGAAATATAATTCAATACTTGTTATTACTATCATTTCTCTTGACCTATTATTTATTTTCCAGATGATTTTTACTCGAGTTCAAATTTTCTTTTCAGAAAAATTTCACATACGTCATGAACGAATCTCGTAGTGAGAATATTATGGAAATGCCAATGAGAATATGTGGACAATAATATGAGAATGTCAAATTCAAATTTCCATTTGAAAAGTTATAGAATCACATGATGAACCAAACCTCTTATGATGAAAATCTCATGATGAGAATTTGATTAGAAGCTGGATGTCAATGATAATTCTATAACAATTTATATAATGACTATATTCAATAATTAATATATGTGATTTTTCATGACAACTTGATCATCTAATGGATTTTGTACGGATTAAAAAATAATAATAGAAATGTAAATTCTTTTAGACTTTGTAGTATAAGGTTGGGTTGAGGTGTTATACGATTATCTCCGGGGATTTTTTCAATAATAACAGGTAATGCAAAATTCATTACTTACTGTCACGATTGAATAGAAATCATACCTTTTTTTCGGATGAGTGAATACTTACTTGACCAGCGGTTTTGATTGGGATTCTCCTTCCGAGGGAAGGCTTATTTCTAAACAACAATACCCAGCTTTACCTGAGTAGCATAGGAAAATCGTAGTGGAAAGTGTAGTTTCTAATAGCCACTGTTTACATTGCAACGTCCCGATAAATCCGAGATAAGGGTCGTGTCTACACTGTCTACCTGTCTAAAAACTGACCATTAAACTATCTTAATTTATGGCCGCTACGGTTGATATTTAGGCAATTAATGTAATAAAATTGGAATGGTGGAAGTATTTTGTCTCTTGTCCAACGATATCAGTTACCTATAAAAATTCCAAAACACGTACGTAGTATGAGATTATTGTAAAGGGATCTTTGTTACCGAAGCTTACACAGGAGCCATAATTATACAGGGCTGCTCTTTTCAGGGGCGTACAATATCAGAGAGAAATAATAGATCCACTAACGAAAGTTCTTGTTAGTATAGGCACAACCAGATTTTCTCGTTCCTGTAACAATTTTTCATGGTAACCATAACAATATTCTGGTTATCGTAACGATAAAACATTGTTAGGGTGACAAGATCATATGGTTGTGCCTACACTAAGCAGGAAGTTGTTTGAGTGATATCTCCAAAACAGGTAAAGTTTACAAGGTCGATTAAATTAGCAAATAGTTGCTGCTTGTGAAGCTGATTCAAGATTCCTGTGCAACGTTGCCACATTTTGCATGGTTTCTGAGATATTCAGGAAAATGTGAAAAATACAAGAAATTCTATTTCAATATATTTCTGTAATTATTCGTGACATAGAATAGGTTGATGTGAGTTATTTTCATCCACATGTCTTTTTGAATATGTTTCATGGATTTTTAGGATGTTTTGTAAGCGCTTTCCATTTTTTGATGTGCCATTTGTATATATATTTCATCATTTATTCTCAGAGAAGAGTCAATATTCATTTTTCAAAGAATGGTCCTGAATGGTCATTTCGAACATTTATTAAAGTCTTATCTCGTTGCACATATAATGTTGAATGTTTTCAATAGTTTTCAGTAGTTGGAACATATTTTTCCAGAAATATCTAGAAATTAATAAAGGCTGAAGAATCTAGGTTGATTGCATGTCGAATTGTCTACATGTGAACATGTATTTTCAATTTAATGAAGATTTTTTTTCGGATTTATGTTCATTTATCTAGTGGACGAATACATATTCGACGAATATATATCAATAAATATATTCTATATATATTATGAGAAATTGTTTGAAACAATTTCGCTGAACTAACAAATTGGAATCAATTGGCCTCACCAAATTGGGTAAAAGCAGAAACACGAATAAAGTCAAGCAAACCCATTGTTGAATTCAAAGTTCACTCATAATCATTGAAATTCATTCTGAGATTTTTGTTGTCTTCCAAGTGTCCTATGATTTGCTCAGATAGAAATTGAATTCTGAAAATCTTTAAAAAATCCTGGATTTCAATATTCGATATTTTTTATATTTTCACAATTTTTTCCTATTTTTCAGTCGCACAACGATGAAGATATGAGTGACGGCGAGGGCGGCAGATCCCCTCCCACCGACAACGACGAACTGGACGACTGCAATGACATCCGACGTCATGCCGGTCTCCTAGCCGATCATGGAGATGTCCTTGCAAAGCTCAAAATGCAAGTTCGGGACATCAAAGTTGGGGTAGGCAATTATTATCATCTATACACTGTGTCCACGTTTATAGGACTCACACTCCTGTAGCATCGTTATCATTCGATCGATTATGAAGAACTTTTTCTCGTTGAGTAGGTATTAGAAATGATCATCCAACCAGGGGGTGATTTTATCCAAGTTGTAATCATGGCCAACTAATACCACTTTCACTACAATTTTCATCATGTACTATTAGGGATTTTTTCACAAAAAATGATGGATTAGGAATCAGGATGGCTGGAAACAAATCTGTACGAATCTTCACCATTATAATTGTGAAATTTTGTGGAAAAACTAATTTCATTTTATCATCGAGGATCATTTTGAATAAATCCTCACATATTTCCATCATTCGAAAACACAAGGTCTCCGAAAAAAAAATATGCTGTTCGTTTGAGTTTTTCGTAAATTTTTTCTTTCCTGAAACACCAATGTATTGAGGCGAACAAAACAAATAAAAACATACACAAATCGATAGAACCACTTTCTAGTTTTCATTTCAACTATTGTATTCACTATTTCTTGATAACTTCCGAAGTAACTCCTGTAGGTGGAGTACAAAAATATATGGGAGGATTCTGTACGTATATGCCTTCATCACCCGCTCATGTTTCGACTTCAGGGTCATTTGTTGGACCCAACGAGGGAGTGCAATCGTAAAATGAAAAAAAAAATAATTATATTTCTGAGGCTGTTACATAAAACTGATATTTCTCAACTATTTTGGACAAAACAATTTCATGTTTTAAATTTCATTTCCTTTGTGTTTTTAGGGTACGAACATACTAGTGCTAGCGTTTCCTTGAGGTTTTGACGTTCGAATCAGTTGTGAGAATTCTGTCAAACAGTCTATTGAAAACCGAGAGTATCAATTGTTCCGCAGACTGAATGTATGACTAAAATCTAGACTAAATGCTGAATAGATACCAGCTGAAATCATATTGTTGAAACAAAAAAAAAACATAATGATATTCCTAAGAAGTTTCCATTATTTGGATTGCCTATCAAAGCTACTCCTCGCTTATCCAAATATAATATTACATCTGAAAAACGTCGTAATGATGGTATCCATTGATGACTGATTGCATTTTGGTCCCTTATCGCTGATTCTAATGTTTTACATTGCAAATAACAGTCCTCATGGTTTGAACTTTTTTCGCCAGAATCCTGTTTTTTTTTTTTTCATTTAGAGTCTTTCGAATATCCTGAAGCTGTAGCTGGTGTTTGGTCTCACTTTTGGTGAATAATGTACGAGAAAAATAGAATAGAGACTTTTTCTCATCACTCCAGCAAAGCCAATCGCGTTTCCAAATTTCTCCTCTTGTAATCTCTGCGTGAGACTATGAAAAAGAAAGCTCTTTCTTTCAGAATCAATGGGATAATCTCTGGAAAGGTCCAAGTCCACAACTGACAGCATTCTCGACATCGGAAGATGTAGGATAGTCCGATTCAATGGCACCCATATCAAAATGTAATATGAGCGTAGAATTAGTCGAATGTGGTGGATCTGTCAGCGGAATATCGGCGATGAGGTCTTTATATATCTCATTCGAGTTATTGTGCTCTGTCTAATCGACAAAAGTTATTCACATTCAACAATGTTATTCACCGAATTCAAAATCTCATCAGCATTACTACTGGAGGCGAAATCCGAGATTGAAGTGGGATTGCTGACTTTTATATATATCCTAGATTGCCTTTCAGTTATCTCTTTCCATTTTTGAAATCCTGATTAATGCTTTTAAACTACTAATTATCAATTATCAACGCGCTGAAAAGAGAAAAAAATACTTCCAGTAATAATAAGCCAAATAATCTGGCTGCCAGTGTGCGTATTAGGTACCTACTAAAATAATGCACACCCTCGCCGTTTTCAATTAAGTTTATTCTATCCACAATACTACAATTCAAACCGCGATCTACGAAGGTTAACAAAACCTGCGCAGACGCTGCTGGGTGCCTTTTGCGTTTTCGCATTCCGTTGAGAGTAGCGTGCTATCGAAAAGACACAGCTGGTCTGGTTCCAGGAATAATTGCTATTATATATTATTATATAATTGATACTAGAATTATCGAAAGAAAAACATTAGAAAGTTTTCAAATCCTACATATTGGCAAGGGAAATGATCACGGCGTCGAATTCAGGAAATGTATTACTTGCTTAATATAGTGAATCTTCTCATAAATTAAAACAAAAATATTACAGTCGTAGAAAAAGTATAGTGTATAACTCCCACGAAATGCTCGTTTCTCACTAGTGGGGTAGCCGGTGCTCGTTGAACAATGCACTATTTTCTGTTCCTTCCCAAGGACGACTTCGACACGTCCCGCGCGCTGTCGTTCGCGCCGCCGGGCCGCGCGAACGGCCTGCCGGCCGGCGCCGCCGCCCACCGCCTGTCCGACGGCTTCGCATCGCTGCCGGTGCCGTTCCCGTTCCCGCACCCGGCGGCAGCCTTCCTGCCGCCGCTGGCGCCGCACCAGCCGCCACCGCCGCCGGCGTCGTCGGGCAGCTCGCACTCGTCCGACGGCAGCACGACGTCGTCGCAGCACACGTGGTCGTTCGAGGAGCAGTTCAAACAGGTGCGTCAGGTACGTAAGGTCTTCCGTTTCCTTTGAAGTTTGCGCTTGAGTTCGACGGGCCGGTAGGCATGATTGGGAGAAGCCCACTATACGAACAGAGACTGATCGGAAGCGTTCGGTTCTGCAATATGTCTATACAGGGTATTTCCTAATGTCAATATTTGAGCGGTTGATTTTTGGGTCCATTTTGAAAAGAAAACTTCATATGCACGTATGCCCTGAACGTCTCAACTTCTGAGGTACAGGGTGGCAAAGTTTTAAAAATGAAATAGTTTTTTTCATTCATATCTGTAATATCACTTCGGATATTTTGATGAAATTTACCGAACAGAGGCATTATTTAGTGCACCACATTTTTCTTCATCTCCACCAGTGGCGTTTGTACGCAATTTCACCTGCCTTTTTTGGCAGGCGTTGTTGGTACGCCAGTGTTTTCTCTTGAAATTCAAATCATTCCTGCAATTCCAAATCATTTCTGAGCAAATTTTTTCAATCCGATGCGCATTTTCTGCTTCAAAATATAAAAACCTCTTCTCTGCATGATCATAACAATATCGTTAATATGACAATATCTTAATGCAGACAAATAGATTTCATTTATTGGTACATCGGACTAGACATCGATGTGAAACTCCAACTTGCCAGATCCAGGATGCGATCTACTCCGTGGTTTTGTCGAATGCAACCGACGAACCGACCATACCACAGTTGATGTCCAGAAAGGAATCGCTGTCATACCTCGACTTGTATTCTGAATTGAATCACGACTCTGCCGTTTATTATTCCGATGCATCAACCACAGACGCTTAATGCAATTCTCGATATTAAAATATAATAACACCTACGATGTTATAACTCATGCGATGGCAGACAGCTAGCACCACTGGTACTTCTTCTCTCGTTTAATAACAATAACACCCCACGTATAATTTGTTTTGGTGCGTTCGCAAATTAATTCGGGCATAAATCTTGGCTGGCTGTGGCCTGACTTGCATAATTGACAGTCGTGATGGTTTCAATTAATTCAGGTCTCCAGGTGACCGAGAATTGTATGTCAAAACTTAGCTGGGTATGACACAGGAGGGACCATCTAACAACCTAGCAATAAACTGGCTGATAATTTAACGCTAAGGTTTGACCTCACTGCTCGAATACTTTTCCATACTGAGAATTTTAGGGAAAATTGAAGCTGACAATTGAAGATCACACCATAGAGTTTCTGAATTAAGCCTGTGAATGCATACGAAGGTTTTTGAAAATTTTAACTGAACAGATCAGGGGTATCAGGAAATGGGTCACAACATTTCTTAGCATCAGCATTTTGGGACGATATATCTTTCGATATTTAATTTTCAGTAACAGTGACAATGAGGTATTTTAGATCCTATTTTGATTTGCCTGGATTTCGGATACAAAAAAAGGATATTTCCGAAATGAGAAAAGAGTTGAGTTTGCCCATGATCAAAAGCTTAAAGAACAATACAAGGACAGGTTTAACAAAAGTGAGTATAATTTTAATGAAAAAGAAAAATATGGTCATTTCATTACTGAGAATAATTTATTAGCAGATACCAAGACATCCTTGAGGTATATATTTTTCCCCAGAACCATGAAAAAGACATCTTTCAAAACATTATTTGAAGACAAAATTGACTCTTGATGCCAATAATAATATTGATAGGCTCAGGTTTCTATTTGCAATTGACACCAAACTCCAAGAAACGACATTATCAGTTCGAGAAATGGAAATGCTAGTTGCAGTTATAACATTGATTTTCAATTTTATCGAAACTGTTTTGCTGGTTGTCCTAGTATTGTTCCAGAACAGCTATATGGTGAACCGAACGAAAATTTCGAGAAACTCCAGCCAAGACAGTGCCTTTTAAATCTAATTATCGGTGAGCAAACCTTTCACGGTGTTACAAATTGGCCGATGCGAACCAATCACCCACCATGGTAGTCGTTATTTCCTTTTTCGTTTGGCAATACCGGGTATTAGTAGCGAACTAGTGAAAAACACAAAAGAGTGGGACGTTTATCGTTTAATAAATTAGGGAAAATGCGGTGTAATTCCTGTGCGCTGATGAAATTATGAATCGTAAAACGCGGCCGACTATGACTTATATTTAGTTCGGGACAGACATTGTTACATTAGCCATATAACCAGTGGCGTACAGGTAAAGACAAAGAATGTCATTTGGTGCCAAATCCTCAACAATGATGTTGGCTTCATGAACATAGTTTATGAATAGGCGGATTTTCTTCTACTCTCTACAACGAACTCCAACCTTTGGATTTTGTTGAAAATTCCACACATGTGATTTTGAACCAATCAGAACGTGTATTTCTGTCAGATCACCATAGCAACGGATGAATTTTATCGGAGTTTTTTTCCTGGTGGGTACCCAACAGCGAATTATACTAGAAATTTGATAGCAAGTAATTATATCAGATAAAACTCCATCCACCACCACATAAAGAGATCCTCTTCTAGAACGATCAATAGAAAACGGCAAACCATATGACGGGAGTTTCGCTAGAAGGTTCGGAGATATTTAATGCTTCAGCCATTTTTCTTCTCCCATTACTTCAGAGATTACAGATCTTGCTTTTTTTTGGAATTGCTAGGATTCTAGCTACCTCCCAGTAAGAAGGAAATACACCAAGTTCATACGAGAGGGTGAACAACCTACAAGGAATTGGTGTAGTTCTAGGGCATGTTTCTCGAGACCTGGCCCTGGCATTGTGGCCAAGCAGAATGTGCCCAATTATGTTTTGCTATTACAGAAACTCTGTAGAATGTGAATTCACCAAATATCAACTTCAGGTTGTGATAAACTTCTGATCATGTATTTGATGGTCTAAGTATGGATCCTTGGGGTACTCCACGTCCTAATGGCGTTTAGATTCTATCGAAAATTAGTCACGTGATCGAATTGTCCGTTCGTGTCGTGACGTGTGAGACTTTTCTCATAATAAATCTAAATTTCGCGATGGTCTAATCCGACCTTAATTGAGTGAGCACACACACATAGAGAGACAGACAGAAATTCAGAAATCCATCGTCCGGAACACGTGTATTAATCTCATGAGGGGCTGGAAGCAAATGACTCAATCATCGGGCCATAATGAAGTGGTCAGAGGACGATTTGGCGAGCGGAATGGAGGAAGACTTCAATACTTCTTATCTCCGATAGATTTGGTACGGGAAACCAGCTCATAGTCCAGGAGGTATCAGTGCCTAGATTATTTCAGATTTTTAGGAATTCCGATATGGATAAAAAATCAACCGCTATCGCAGTGGCATAAAAATGCATATACAGGGTGATCCAGATCTAGAAACACGGGGACTTTTGTTCAAAAACATGCACTATAACTTGAAAAACGGTGTTGAAGTTCATTGAAAAAAAGTTGATATTTCATACGTAAGGGAATACAAATGTGATCTTTTTCAAATTTGGCATATTGCCTTCCTATGTATGAACCAGCGTCGACAGTACGAGTCAAAATAGTTATAGGAATCCATAGGCGCTGATACAGGGTTTCAATATTCTTGTTCATAAATTAGTAGCACGATACAGAATATTTTCGGGTGAATCAGTCATCCGCCTAATCACTGATACAATTACGAATGGAATTAAAAAAAGAAATTAATCAATAAAATAAAAATGATCATCTCATATTGACCTAATTAATATTGTGTGATCTGTCAAAGTCTTTCTATTTGCTATCAATTACATGTTTCATGCAATTTCACATGATACCGAATTATTACATATTAGAGTAGGTACCAATTCATACCAGGATGCAACAATACGTTTCTTTAGGGATATAATACAGGGAATAATTTAAGGATAATACGTGGGGTTATTCTACGATGAAATTACGAGGTGTGTACTCGCTATTTTTACGAGGATGTTTTATCTTATAACAGAATGCTTTGAACATTTACAGCAATACATACTACTCTGAAATTACAATCGTGAAGATAATTTCTATCGCAGTTTTTTCAGTGCAACTGGTGGAAAATTGTTTCAAATGGAAATCATGCAACTGAACTGAACCGTCTTCATTAGCAAATGCCTTCCATAGCTGTGGAAGATATTTGCGTATTGTTCTTGTTCCTGGACTATTTTTCGGTGTGGAGTCCATCCATCCATCTCGCGTTGGATTTGTCTGGCCGGACTTATCTCGTTTATTTCGGGAAATTCTCCCGTCATTCGGTCGAATTTTACAATCTGAAAAGATGTTCGCTCTCACGGCAATAAACCGAACGGAGGCGGGAAAATCTTACTGGAAATTGCTTCGCCGCTTTTCTCGGCATTTTCCGCTCGCTTCTGCTGCCGAAAATGCTGATTTATAGCTGTCGTTACCCAGAGGTGCGGCTATTTTCCGTTTCTAATACAAAAAAAGGCGAGTTCAGGAAGAACATTCTCTAAGTGGAGCAAAAAACTCGGAGTCATCCCCACAAAAATATATTCACATGTATCGAACAGATATTTTGCAGCGAACAAACATTTTACAAATGTTTTAACAACAACAACAAACATTTTACAACTGTTTTAACAAGAACAAACATTTTATTCACAAATATTGTATTGTTCCAAATCACGCTCCAATATCACGCTTAGGTCATAGCGCTGAGCCTGACAATATCACGAACCTAAAATTACGTTGACAAGACTGTTCAAACAAATGGGAGTTACATTTTATATCAATATTACCTATAAAATGAATTCATGCCTTTGAATTGAATTGACTTCATGCCTTTTTATGATGTGAACCCTGGTAGTGACAATTTCTCGACTGAGATTTAGATCTGAAGGTTACCTACATGAGGTGGATTATTCCATTAGATTTTTTGGGGTTGAAGGAGCGAGTACTTCGAATCTCGACGATGTCTCAAATATGTCCCATTTTGTACAAATAATCATGTTCTGTGATTTCCTTATTACATTCCTAATTCATGAGGCATTCAGGTTTCGCCTGAAAACCTGATATCAAACTCAAAGAGACTCACTCTAACAAGTACGTCATATTCTGCTTATTCAAAATGAATAAAAGTTGCTGGTATTGTGAAAACGTGAATGAATTATCCTAGACAACATAATACTAGTGAAGATTTAAATTAATGAAAATTGGAACGACTCTTCGATATGTTGACTATTACGATCGGTCCGATCTTTTGTTGCACGCGTTTTATAGATTCTAGAATGAGCGGACAAGATGGGAACCTCGATTGACCGTGCATATTCGGAGAGGGTAAAAACGAAACGAAAACGCACTTCTTCGACAACTGGCAAACACATGCCTACGCGACCAGGACCAGACAGATCATCCACCAACTAGCAGCATCTACCGGATGTATCGTGCCAAGCGTCAATTTGATGGATTTCGTATTGAGATTTGTCGAAACAGAAGCGATATTATTATGTTGGCATCGACCGTAATTGAGTGGGGCGCTAAATTTATACATCGATTCAACACAACGAATTCTGTCGGGGTTCTGAAACTCATTGACAGGGGCAGTATTAGGGTAGTCTTGTAATGCTGTAACTGCTCCAGGGTGAAGTGCCCTCTTGAGGGAACCGCATTTAGAATTGAAAATCTATATTACTCATTCTTTACAGAGTTCAATTTTGTTTAGGAGTTTGGAAAGATATAGGAGAAAGATACCTATTAAGTGCCTTGGCGTTTCGTTGACTTCAGCTGTACCCTTAGATATGCGAAAAAAATTCAACTCATAATTTGTGTATCGATGAAATCTGAAAAAAAAAACTCTGGCACAGAAAAGCCATATAATAGTATGATTTTTTTTGAGAATTTTGTTCTGAACATGCCTTTTCAAGCTGAGCTGTGTATATACTATCAGACTTGGGGGCTCAACTACGCGAGAAATTAAACAAGAGACCTGAAAAGAGGCTCGTCGAGTTGCTCGCGATATAGTAAAACTGAGACAACTTTTTGAAATACATAACTGCTCGCAATAGGATCTTGATTAAACTTTATCAAATCGATGTAACTGAATAATAATGAAAGGCACACTGAAAAAAAAACGATCTTGTGAAATGATATTTCAAAACCAGTACTGTAATTTTATTCCAGTACGAATACTGTACTTTGACAATGCGATTTTCATTATGATAATATGTGTCTTCACAGAATTGATTTGGAACTTTTCTACTTGGTTTTTTCATAGATAATTTTTCTACTGTGGAATAATGACAAGATAATCATTGAAAATCACTTTTATTCTACAGAATACTTGAACACAAGTATAAAAAATTCCTAACATTATGATAAAATAATAATAATGATTGAGCATCACCTGATTCGAAGGAAACACTTGTATACGATCTTTTGTAATTTCTGAAAACATCATGACAGTTGGCATATGAAAAATTATATCCTGCAGCCTTTTCTTGCCTATGCAAATACTAGTGAACGTTATATTTCATCGATTTAAACTTCTAAACTTCACACCACATGTCTCACAGCTATATATGCCTATAGGTACTATCATCGATAGGGGCAAATCAAGTTGATTTCCCAAACTTTCTACTTATTATTTATCTACTTATTCCACTTATTCACACTTATTCATCGATGAAAAACACGTTGGCAGTAGGTACTGGCACGCACAAGATTGAGATCTCATCAGAATCATGATGTAAATAAAGACTGGTGTTCCAACTCCCTATACCCAGCCACTAGAAACAGTTGTAGACTGCTGCTTGATTGTTTGAATTGAATTTTGATACCTCACTAAGGCTGCCCAGCAAGTTCGACACTAGATGACATCACCTATGTCGATCTCGAAGATTTTCTTGGAAACCCTTGAAAACATGATTCGAATTTGAAATTCAACTCAAATGCAAATATTGAACCGTCAGCTATCCGTCTCTGTCAGATATCCGTCATTATCAGTAAAAGCGGACTTGAGTTCACAGGATCGACGATCGTATCGCCATCTATACTCAAGCGGTGCGACTTTAGTGAGGTTGTTTGACAGGTCTACATGCTTTGGAAGAAACAATTGAAGAGTTATTTACAGCAGATAGCAATATATACAGCAATATTTTGCAGAAAATATACTGTTTTTTTTTCCATCCATTTTCATCAGTGCAACGCTCATAAGCATATATATGACGCGCAAGTAGAAGTAGACATTCATTCATCTTTTTCATCAAAAGGCAGGGACATTTTTCTATCAGCTGTATTCTGCCAATTTCTATATGTTTTTACGTAGTCTTTCTTATACCGACTCGGAAGAAACTCTCAACTAAGGAGGCACACGCATTGGTGCTTTTATCGCAGGAAATGAGTTTCCTACTTACTTGGGTGTGTCAATAAGGTAGGCAATTCCACTTGAGTGTGTATAAGAGGTGGTGTGGCTGAAGGGTGAGTTATAGAGATACGTCGCTAAGATACGTCAAATTGTGTTTTTGGGATCCTTTTTTCTGAGATATCAAGTCTGCAAATGTCATTTTTCGGCATGTTGTCAATTTTCCAACTTTTTGTATTCATTGTTGTTTTAGACTTTTAAAATAATCCTTGTACCTTCGACCATCCAGTGTTTTGATTCGTACATCTTGATTCTTGTTCTCTATGTTGCAGCCGCCAGCCATGTTCAGTCCGCATCTTTTATCGATCAGATCATTAGAACACGAAAATAAAACCATGTTTATAGAATTCCGGAGCGAATCATATGTTTGAGTTGCACGTGACCCTCGTGACCTTATTGGGGCCATATTATCGCTGCACATCAGGCGGAAATTGCCAAATCGTTCGGTCTTCTGCGGTGAAATTAATGAATTAACGGAATAATCGAAGCTCAGATACGAGGGGATTAGTAAAAATAGTCTCATGGTTTCGTTAAATTGAACAGTATGGATTAATAAATAATTCGTGAGAAATATTATCTCAAATGAAATTACAAGCTTCTAACCAAGTAATTATTAATTTTTGCTCAATTTATTATTAAGTTTCAAACAAATAAGTGTATGAGAATTTTGTTGGATGAAATAAATCAAATCAGAATATACTTCATTGCCCGAAGAGTAATGAAGCCATGATGATGTATTGTGGCAGTACATGAACATTAGACATTTTGAATGAATATGAAATCTTCATGTTATTCCAGGATTTGCAGGCTAGGCTGGTCTAGGTTGTCATGCCTTTTGTTTCTGCAATCATCAGAAGCTCCGAAGGGCTTGTGCGAGTGAAGGAGAGGGGGATCTACAGTTTATACTAGTGGAATCCAAACCACTGATGCATTAGGAATAGTTCTATGTAGAACTTTATGATATACATTGTACAGCGCATAAATAAACTCAAATCCAACGGCCATCCAGGAATCGAACCTACGATCACATGATTACTATGATTTCGCTCGACCAACTGGCCGCGTTAAAATAAGAATGTGCAAGGCGTTTGCCTTTGTATTCTTTCAAAATAATTATTCGAATATTATTATTACTATAGATCAATTATCATATAGACGAATAACGAATTGAAATGAGCTTCAATTACGACGAACCTCTAGAACTATTAGAGCTCGAGAAATTGCAAATTCTCGTACATCCCTCGTATTAGGCATTCCTCATTTTCGATCATTTTAGGGCCTCAAATGTGTACAGCAGCTGTCTCAGATCTCATAATAATTTCCGAATGCATTGACAGGGGTAATACGGGTTAAATATAGACGTGTGCAGTTAGATTATTAGGAGTGAATCGACTGGAATTGAGTTCTATACGCTACGCGCTATTTTGATGTTGTATATTGTTTTTGTAAACACACAGTGTATTTTTTGTTCGGGCGATTAGCGAATTGTGTAGATTTTCAAAATTGTTCGGTTATTGTTGGTTTCGAAGGTATCTTATCATTTGAGGAAATGTGGCGAAATATGGCAAATATAGTGTGTCCCAAATCCAGTTGGCAACCGACTGATTTTGAATTATTCAAAATATCTCACTTATAATTTTTGATATCATGCAACTCAGCAATGTCTATTACAGCATCGCAGAATATATCTAATATAACTTATTATACGCATAGACACCCACTCTTTTTTCTTTCTTTGTTTTCTTGTTCGGAATTATTTGTTTTATTATATCAAGGAACCGAAATTCATCATGGTTTTTACTGATTCCTCAAGTCAGAGAGTGAGAGTTTTTCGATGCATCATTCTGTATATTTCCAACTCGTGAAAGAAAGTTGTACCTTTTCTGTTTTCGAAAAATATCTTCAAATTCTTGCATTCTGCTTCAAGACAGGTATTTGCGGGTTAAATTGTGCTTTTCAAAGTCAGGAATGTGAATTTATGCATCTTAAACATTGTTGAAATGTCATTGTTTATCTTCAGTTCAATGGGATACTGGTACTTCCACATTATTCCACATTAAAATCTAATGATAGAGATGTCAGATTCCATAACGCAATTCTTGTCGTATCCCAAAATTTGTTTACATTTGAAGAATCCGATAAAATATATCTATATTCATAGCTCAGCAAAGCCATCTAAATTATCAATTAATTAATTTTGTATACGTTCGAACATTCTAATATATCATCATGTCATCTGTGAAGGCAAGCAAAAAATGTCGAAACACATCAATAAATCGACTGAATGAAACGCAATAGCAATGGGTCTTCATAATAAATGTCAGCGTTAATATTCTGAATTATGACACTACAATGTAGTCTGTACAGGGTTATTCTTTGGCCAAGAAACACATGTGGAGGGGGAGGGAGGGTGATATAATTTGGTGACTATTGATAATTTTTTCAAAAATTAATTCGATTATTGCAATTATAGTTGCAATATGAGCCCGTATCTAGCGGGAAAAATTTACTTACAGTGACAATAAATCGAAGTGTATTGTTTTTATTGGATGCCATTGTATTTTATTTACTTTTTTCAAATGAAAATATGAAATGGTTTTTAATCATGGTAAGATCCGAAAATAATTTATCCACATGAGAGAACGATGAATAGTAAAATAAATTCTACAGAGACATAAATACCTTTCTATCTAGTGATCCTTTCAAGATTAATATTGAAGTTTCCAATATAGCTAATCGTATATTCAGTAGTTGGAAAATTTGTTGTTTCTTATATGTTGGTACTATATAGTAGATACTATGTAGAGAAAGGTCCTTACGTTAAGATCATATCAATAAGAAGGAACATATTTTTATTTTTCATTATTTATATTATTATTTTCCCATTTATTTTGATTATTTTCTTGATGTCTCCAATTCCTAATGAGTTTGAATAGATCTATTCATCACATTTGAAGCATCCTCGTGTAGAGGCTACTCAAACTACGAATCCAATTCCAGATGTAGTTCAGATTTGTTATTATTTCAATTTATTTCGTATGAAAAAAAAAACAAAAAGTGGGTTACCCAAAAGTCAGTGACACTATTTTATGTTTCTCAGCGAATTGATACAATTAGAATTCTCTCTGGATGCCAGCCAGAAGCGTTCCACTATTAATTACTATTATTAATTCAATATTATTTCACTCCACCATGTTGCACGTATTTTATAAATGAACTGAGGCTATTATTATTATCGAACACGTACGCCAAATTAATGTTAATAATTATTATTCTATGTAACTCTGAACGGAACAAATGAGATAATAAAATACCACGATTCATCTGCGAAGTTATTCATGGAAGTGAAAACATGAAACTTGAGATATAGAAAATTCAGCGAATAAATTTTTCTCATTATGCAAACTATCGATATAATAGGGACGACACACTAGAAAATGGAAGGCGAAATTGACACCAAAATAACACTTAGCGGGGTGTGAATTCAAAAAGGTCATCGTAGTGTTAAATTTTCATTTTGATGATATTTAAACCATAATTATTTATATTTGTCTACCGAAAGTGTCGATTGGACACCTAATGATGTATTTTCTGCACCAGATAATGTGAGATTTCGCCATGAAAAGTATATATTTTTGACATCAAACGGAGTATAACAACAATCGTAAATTATTGAATTTGGGCTCAATTCACTTCAGATAGAGTGAAATTCTCATCCAATGTTCTACTCCAATAGTTTTCGAGTATTTTTACACTAAATATAAAGTGTCAAAATATCCGATGAAAAATATTAGTGAGTATAACTACTATAAGGTATAGAAATTTGCACCGTCAAAATTCATACTGTGCAGTATCCTTCATTTAGTAGGGATATCGATATCGACTGACATGCACTTTCAACCGTCGTTAAAAAAAAACAAATTCCTGTTAGAAAGTGGTGACAAAAATCAGAGCGGATTTCACCAGGAGCTTTACGTCCTAATTTTGGTAAAAATAACACATCACCCATCAATTATACCTTCTTAAACTGCTTGTAATAACACATCACATCCTACTTCGATATAATTAAATTTCCGTTAATGGACCTCAAATATACTGATCCTGAAAATAGACTGGTATATAGCTGTTCATTAGAGTCTTAAAGAACACTAATTCAGCCGCAATAGCTTGCCACTTTTATTTCCCTACAAATTACTAAATTGTTATGTATTTTTTTACTATTGTGTTCTAGAATAGTAGTAAATTGATTTTTGATTGACTAATTTCAATAAATTTTCCTCCATTGATCACAATCGAATATCTTACTCTCTGGATAACAATTTGTTTCATCAGGTAATAATTACGAAGTGTTGGTTGTTTTCCACTACATGAAAAGTTTTATTATGTGATTCGGTACATTCGAAATTTCAGGCCAAGATAAGAAAGACCTATAAATATTCTTTGTGTCAAATGATTCTTTGTGTCGAAGTATGAGAGAAAGTTTATGTATAAAGAATATGAAACGATTAGTTTCTGAAATAAAGTATGTATTCAGTTTCATTTTTTTGAACAAAAAGTTATTTTTCAATAGTTTCTAAATAAGGGTTTAACCGATTTGATTTTTGATGAAAAAAACTAATCTGATCTAACGGACCACTTTGGACGCCCCTATAGATGATTCATCAACTTAGATGGACTCAAAAGATCGAATCGGTCGAATTCTTTTTTAGAAATTATAAAAAATCATTTTTGTTAGAAACTCAAAATATGAACTTCTTTTCTTATTTTGAACCAACAAATCTGACTTTGAAATTGTCGTTGATGAAGCACTTTGTATAGATCAACTTCTTTAATTATGAGAACTCAGTTTCTGGGATTGAACTGAGCAATCATTGACTTTTGGGAATCAGAAATATTGGGGTTCATTAATATTTCCGATTCCAGCAGTTTTTTTTCAATGAGAGTATTCTGGCTTTTGAAGTTTTGTAGCTACCTCGTAGAATCAGCCTGTTGAGATCCATTTTCCTGAAATGAAAAGAGGTCTCTCTGTGCGCGAAGCGTAGACACCCTGTATATTTCTTATATTTTTTCAATTGGCTATCCTTGGTATCAGAATAATAAGGCATGCCTTGTTCTGGTAATGTTGTATGAATGAATGTCCACCAGTCATTTTGGTCTTGATTTACTCTGGCACCTGTCAAAACACACAAATTAACCGAGGTTTATCGATACAGAACAGGTCGTG
This sequence comes from Gastrophysa polygoni, assembly GCA_963576655.1. Taxonomy (NCBI): domain Eukaryota; kingdom Metazoa; phylum Arthropoda; class Insecta; order Coleoptera; family Chrysomelidae; genus Gastrophysa; species Gastrophysa polygoni. The sequence continues at coordinate 10,547,267 of OY755090.1, forward strand.
TGTTATGTCTAAATTACGCTTTATTCGGACTCTGCGACGCACGTCATTCCTCTCGAATATGCAGCACTAAAAGACCACTTCGCATCGATATTTTACGTGTCGAACGTGAAAGAAACGACCAAACAAAAATCCGGGTAATTCGATATGAATCTCGATGAACGTTTATATTTTGACGCGGAGGTTAGATATGAAGAACTGTACAATTCTGACATAGTATCTCAGAATTCCGACATACATCTGCAAGAAATGATATTCTCAATTTTTATAATTTTGAATACCCATGTCAGAATTCTTGAACACTGAGTCTATTTTCTCATAATTCTGACTGCATATCAGTATTCAGAGATACTGAGAACTCTGAGACACTGTCAGAATTTGGTGATGTATGTCCGAATTCTGACAGAATTCAGAGACACTAATGTCAGAATTATGCGATAGGGTAGAATAGAGTAAAGTAGAGTTAATTTGATCATGTTATGTGATAAACTTATGGCGAGTCCCAATTGAAATATCACTTCAAAGATTTCGATAATGATTTTTGAATTATGAATTTTGAGATATTGTGTCATAATTCTGTGAATGTATGTCAGAACTCCGACTTCCATTTCAGAATTCATATACTAATGTCAGAATCCTGAGGTATTATTTCAGAATTCTTCGGATACTTTGTCAGAATTCTGTGATGCAAGTCACAATTCTGACATACATTCACAGAATTCTGACAAAGAATTCACACAGAATTCACGCAGAAGTCACAATTCTATGAATATATGTTAGTACTTGCATCTCAGAATCTAGAGTTGCTAATTCTATTAGTTATGTGAGAATTTCGAGATACCTACAATGTTAGAATTCTGTGATGTATTCCAAAATTCTAACTTACATCTTTTAATTCTGAATTGCATCTCTGAATTCTGACTCGCATATCAGATTTCTGATTTGCGCATCATCTTATAATGTCTACGAATTCTGAGATACTAATCGTCGCTTCCGTTGCCGAAGGGCGTATCAGATATTTCAAATTTTTTCTAGAGGAGACGATTTTTACTTGCATCTCTTGGTGACAACAAATTACCTTATGAGATGATGTACGCCCGAAACTAAATCCGTAGGTGTGTGGGAAATTCATCCAGCTACATCCATTGCTGACAACATAGAGAATGAAAAAAAGTCGGATAGAAACCTATTCAAATTTCACATTCTTTTCAGCAACGTCTTTTTGGTAACGGAAGCATCGAGGCTTTATCATAAAGTATTGTTTTTGTTGGCGCTTTAGTTGGTATAAGAATTAATGGCGGTCTATTTCACAATTCCTCGACATGTAAATGTTGAGAAAGGATACTCGTACAATTGATCGAATTTCTCATTCAAGAAGAAATTATATCCACCTCAGAAACAAACACTCAGAAACTAGTTAAAAGACGAACGAAACTCAGAACAGGAAACAAAATGTTATATGAGGTTCGTTTATATTTATGTAAGTTTTGTTATATTTACTTCTACACAAACACAAATGATACCAAGATGTATTTTGTCCTCTTAATTTCATATCAATAATTTAAATTTGTGTATTTTTGCCGTATAAAATATACTATAATCGTTTACCTACAGTAACACTTTTTTCCTCCAAACGAAGTTTTTAATATTATTGTTTGTTGGTCATCAATAGCTTATATTGTTCATATTATACGTTTAGCGAATAAGGTGCTAATTTTCGGTTCATCAATGAAGCATCTGACTCAATGAATGAATCATAGATACAGATATGTAAATACTAAGTAGACAATATACATATACATACACTAATAACTATACTCTACATATCATTAGTTTTTGATTGGCCGACTTTCATTTGTATCCAGCATATAAACACCATTTTGAACATTTGTTAGTCATTTGTTAGAACATTTGTTAGTACTACCCAACTAGAAAATAAATCACTGAAGGAAATGAATATTCTTATAATGTCTAGTGCTGTTCCAATTCCTAGTGCGTCCATAATAACCTATTTTCATCGTTTAACGAAATTTTTCTATGATATTATTGAATATATATAGAATATATTATTTTAGTTGTGTAAAGGTTTTTTGAGTATTGTGATGAAACTGTATAAGTAAGCATTAGTAAGATCATTATTATAATAGTTATGAGCATATTCATAAAATATTTTAGAATCAACCTTATTTCTACAAGTTTCAAAGAAGTTCAATTCCTTTCCCTTCAACTATTATTGGATCCATAATACAGAACTCATGTTCATGCTTATAAGAATATTATTATGTAGTATTTTCGAAATCTAATATAGAGCCTTCCTGAAATATGAATATGGAATAATTTATATGATGAAACTGGTGCCTTTTCAGATGTGGAAAGTTTGTAAAATAATATTAAACTGACTCAATAGGATTTACATTTTTGCTGATTTTACAATTTGCTATATGGCAGTTCTTGCAACCATTTTGGGAGTCTCTTGATAGTTGGGTAATTGGAGTACTCTCAACTAAATGATTGTACCTTCGGAGTGAAGAGACGCGAGTACTGCCCCAGAAAGAGTCATTTCTCCTTCTGTTTTTCGTTCCGAGGTCGGAAAAATCTGCGCTTAGCATAATCATTGTAACATACTTGAACGGTTATTACCGGCTTCATTAGAGACAGAAATCAAAGCTGGCCGGTATGTAATTATAAAGCGTTTATGTACAAGATGGCGCGAGGGAGTGGGAACAATGTAATTTATCAAGAGAACAGTCTCGTTCCTACGAATCTTTTATTATTTATTCCATTATTCAGTTTTTTTGGGTTGACTGGCTCTTTCACGTAGCGAGGTGTGAGAAGAGTGGCTGATAATGTCTGATGATTTGTGTAGGATATAATATCAGCTCACTAACACTAACAATATTGGCTCTTCAGATTGATGATCAGTCATATAGATCTCGCTCTTTTTAACGATGAATACTCAATTTTAATTTAAAAAATACTACATACTGTCTGTGAGTTATTCGAGTAGGTGGTATATACATTTTTCTATTTTCTGTATGATTTCCTCTCCTCATTTCTAAAGAGTGAAAATAGAAATTAAAATGATTATCTCAATATATTTGTAGTAAGGACATATTCATGATCTTCCTCAAAATGTCACTGCGCTTAGAATCCAACCTTCAGACACCTAAAAGAGAAATTCTCTATTTGTCCGTGAAACCTAGTTTTTGAAAAAAAAATGTTTGGAAGATAAATATATTTAATATAACAAAATTTCTTTTCGTTTTGGGGACGAAAATATATATCCTACAAATATATTGAGATAATTATAATGATTGATTTTTTTTATTTTTCAGAAATGAGCAGAGAAAATCCCCCCAAAAAAATGAGAAATGTGAAAAAATACTGTATAAAAGCATGATCACCTCAATGCAGCAAGGAGCCATGTTATTAATTGATCAACTATTTATTTGAAAAATTCCAATTTGTGTAGGATAATAGAAGGAGAAATTTGAAATTGACTAATCATATAGGTAGGTATAAATGAAAATATATATATATATATACCTACTCTTTCATGAACGACATCCAAACACTCAATTTTTTTATTCTATCGATCAAAAGTGGTCTGATGCACTAAACTCAATTGTGCTGAAAAGGTAATACCGAGTGTACAACAAAGGTACGAATTGAAAAGGATCAAAATTTTTTCTACAAATGATTCTAAAGATTATCTAAACAAAACAAAATTCAAACAAAGAGAAATCATACCATCATATCATATTGTTAACATATGTTTTTCCTCCAACAACTGGTATCTTGAAGGATTTGATATTTCAGGTTCAGAAATCAGTAGCATGCATGTAATATTCGGTAGAAAAATTGGAAATTTCCATTCATATCATCGATTTATGATTTTCTCTAATTCTCCAAACGTAGGTGTTTCAGGTACTTCTCAAGATAACCTATCGTTGAAGTTCACAAACAAAAATATCTGATCTGATGTTTTGTGAATCGCTTCCTTTCAATAATTGTTTTATTCACATTATAATTCCTTGGAAATAACATCAATACGGGGAACGACACTGTGATTTTGTTGATTTAGTCGATCTTTTGAACAATATAAGATACCGACGATACAGAAGATTTGTTAAAACGATAAATCTTGCGGGAATTATTTTACTTGAGATATGCTTTACCCGTTGCCAACTGAAAGAGCGCTAATATGCGTATACGAAAATACACGCAGAGTATCAGTGGCGTAACCAAAGAAAGAAGAAATTAAATCTCAAGTTGTTCTTCTTCGATTTCCGGAATTTTCTTTACTCCTTTGTGGACGTTTCAAGAAAGGATAGGTACCTGCTTTCTACTCGTATTATGAATCCTTTCATTTTTTTTGTATTTCTGATTGATTAAATCTCTCAGAGACTATAAGGAGATGACCTGCAGACAATAGATATTGAAAATCTGAAATTCATTAGGAATATTTGTTTTTTGTGGTACTCTTCTGAAATTTAGGTATTTCCATTATGAACTGAAATAAATTAAACGTGATTTTGCAACCTGAGATTCTCCATTATCGAATGCGATTCATTAACTACTAGAAAAACCTGAAACAATTTAGTCCAAACGTTATGAGTCACCTTAGATACAATATAAATCACGAATTTGTGATTGCGAATACAAACACACCATTGTTATCATTCGATGACGATGTCAAAATTTATTCGATGTGCCATCATTATCACCGCCAACTGCTAGTAAAATGACAAATGACGCGTTGGTACAGGTACATTAAAGGTCGAGGTACAATTAAGGAAAATGGCCTTTACAGGGAAATAAGAGAAGGTAGGTACAGGGAATCAAAATAAGGATCGTAGTAGAATTCAATGCACTTCAAGATGCAATAAAAATTTCAGGGTTTCTATTTGAAAATGAGTTTTAATCGATGATCAATTATGGACTGGAATTTAGAGCACCCTCTACGTTACATCGATAAACGGCTTGATAGCGTAACTTGATTCATCCACATGGATGGATATTTTGGATAGGCTACAGAACTCAAAAAATAGTTTTTTTTACAATAAAACCCTCGACTTCCCTATGGGGAATATCTAAAAAAGTTCATTTAGAAATGTGGAATCCAAATATGATGAAATATACTAGGTTTTCCATTTGAAATTGAGATCAGGTTTCGAATTCTTTCCTGAATAGTTTCCTAGTAACGTGTAGAGGAAGCTTTCCTTTGAAAACCCATTACTATAATAATTATGTATGTACCATCACTGCACTACAAATGTCAAAACTTCTTCAGTTTACATCCCAAAGGAGGATTTTCCGATCGTATTCTCCCCGTCTGATTTTCTCATCGAATGTTGAGTAACTTGATGCAATAGTTCTGTCACCTCTTTATTTCGGTCCAACAACTGTCACTCAACACGAATTCAACGATTCATTGTTGCTGTTTCGGCATATTTTTCTGTGACAAATACAACCGAACACCGACACCTCAACATTTCCATCGCGCCTTTAACACCTACAGGTGACAGCTGACAACTCCAAAAGCGATCCTCTCTTGTCCCCGTCGCGAAAAAACATTCGAGTGGCCCGTGAAACGCGAGCTTTTGTTTTCCCAATCCGACGCGACGCTCGGCGTTTGTTTTTCCAAGCCCAGATCAAAGCGATATCAAAGCGGCCCATGGGCCGATGAATCGGGACTTTACGGCAGGATACAGTTGGATTTCTTCGACTCGAGACCGTTTACTTTGATAATATTTTGATGTGTTTACGAGATATGTATAATCGGTGCATACAGTGGCGCCATTATAGGCGTGGAAGAGGGTGCACCCTGTAAAAGTTCCGAGAAAATTGGGTTTGAATGTTGTAATTAATTATCATTTCCATTTCTCAAACTGATAATGTCATTTCATGGTGTTTGGTGTCATTTGCTCAAGGAATTTTACTGTCAATATTATTAGCATCATGATCCAATTTTGTTTTTAAATAATTGTTTTCCAATACCTGCATGAAATTATTGATTGGAGTTTTAATAGAGATTTGATGTATTTAAAAATGTCTCTTCTTTTTGACAATATTTGGAGCAGATTCCAGCAATTTTACTCATAGAGAGAAAGAAACAATCTAGATAACTTTTTCTTGGTAACTTCCAGTCTATCTATATAGAAAAATTACTTGTTCTTGAGTGCTCCTGCCAAATAGTGGACTAAACTGAAAAGGGAGATACGGATATAAGACATAAACCTAATCAAAACCGAGGGAAGTAGATCCGATCTGAATATATAGTCACCGAGTTGAATATCACTCCTTCCAATGAAGTTGAAAATCAACTCATTCGGATTCGGAAAGAAGTTGTGTACAGCTCATTCCATTTCAAACTGGCCACTCACACTGAGGGGAGAATAAAAAACACTTCAAGATATACAAGGGATATATTTAGTTAATATTTGCAAGAGTATGAGCAAGAAGTCATATGAAATGGACAGAACATGCAGAACATGTACCGGGTGTCCGACATAAAATCGTCTATTCCTTCATCTCTGAAACTATAGCAGATATAGAAAAATATTATGTATGGAGAATTCATTCGATTTTCATTGAACTTTCATTTTTCGTAAACTGTATTTCTGTCTTTTTTTCCAAATTTTCATCTTTTTGTGGGTAGACTTCGATGAAACCCACCCTATATAGGTATATATACCTACCATGTCACTTACGATGTCGTCAGTTTTCATTTTATTTCACTTCTCGATTCGAAATAACTTTCAATCCTCTATACAATCCATCACTTTTATTGTTTTCGTTCATGAAATCGCAAATATTTATTTCTCGTAATTCTTTTATTAACATCAACGCTCTTTAGAAACGCGCACCGTGTCTTTTAACGATTGCTCATATAAAATCTGTTAAAACAATACATCATCAGTGGTTACTTTTTTCTAAAATGATTTATGGTTTATTGCTGATCTCTGTATAACTCTCGGTAGATAATGAATTCTTTGAATTTTCAGTTCCTTCAGTCTCATTCGAAAGGATCGCAATTGTACCTTCCCATAGTTTATTGGATCCAATCCTATAGTTGGGTTTGTTATGATTTTTTGGAAAACTTGAGGGCAGTCCCACTCTTCATTCCTAGGTTGTGCCTTGCAATTCTTGGTTCACCTATGGTGAAGAAATATTCAAAATCTTCATTGGATTGATCTAATTGAGAGGTCAAACCCAATTTTTAACTCAACTGTACAGGTTACAAAATAAGAATACAGTATTTTGTAACATATATGTGATTTATCATGAGTAAATGTATGTTTGAAATATCTTTTTGCAGGAAATATTTAGGAAACAGGTATCTTCTTCAAGTTTGTTCCTGCTTTCGACAAGACATTACGAATCTGCATATGAATATAAATGTTGCCTGATAATACAAACTGCTGGTATTAATTACAAGAAGAAATGCACAGCTCTTGTTTGTTTTTTTCGTTTCAGTCTTGATTCAGCTCCGTTGTGGATAAGAAAAACTTGCAGATGCAATTTCACTGATTTCTTCAGGACTTGAGTATTTCTTTCACAGTATCAAAATCTAGCTCAGATCCAATTTTTTGCTTATTTGTTTTTTGTTTGTTGTTGTGATGTTGTGAGGGAAGAAAATGAGGTAATTCTATGTCCTCTCCGTATGTACTGTTCCGTATTGGGTCGCTCCTGAAGATGGATTTTCAGTAATTTTTCCAAAATGGTGCTACTATCTTCATTCCTGCCTGACGTTCAATCCTTCAGGGATGACTATGAGCAAAGGACTCGGCAAAGGAGGACCCTTTGGATTTTTGAGAAGTAAATGATTGATTTCTTCTGTTCTTTCGCACTGTTGAATATATTATACTTGCCTGATCTGAACTGGTTATTGTAGAAAATATGGAAGTAAATTGAAAAATTTTTTCGTTCTGAAATTTCTCAAAAAATTACCCCTCGAGGTTTGCCGACGTACTTAATTCTCTGCACATATAGAATCTACTGGAGGAAATTAATATATGGAAATCTATTTTCATGAGATACTTCATTGAATTTTCAGCAAATATCAGGAAAACAAAAGCTCAAATGTTAACCATCATATTTATATAAAATATACTTGGGATTCCAATGGCAATTCGATAATCCATTCAGATCAGGGTGTCACATCCAACTCTAAAACCAAGAAGGAAATTCAAGAAAAAATAAGTCTAATGATAATTTTATTCTCAAATCTTTTGCTCTACTCTTTTTCAGTATCGAGTATTGTTTTCGAGGTGAGGAGTTAGAGAATCCTATCAGTCACCCTGTATACAACTAATTGATATATCGTGCATATCACAAGACAGTCGAGGTAGGAATCATTATGACCTTCGAATTCCTAGAGGATGTCTGGAAACGTATAATTCATCGAGATATTCGACGGAAAAGATAAGTCGTGAAAATCCACAACCCTTCGGGTGTTCCAGACCCTGAATTATTCCATAAATCCCCCAATTCCAAAAATAGCACGTGCTCGCCACGCATCAAAACATATTAAAACCCTTAAATTTCGGGAGCATTAACGATGCAACCCTTGTAAATCGATCACAAATGTCGAAACGGCCCGGTTTTAACCTATTTTTGGAAACGTGAAATATGCAGAATCAATTCCTTCAGTCATCTTTATTGATGTTGCGGAGGGTGCACGAACATAATATGTATATTTTCATTCATTCCGAGCGAAGATGACACAGGAAGACGTAGTTGGCGTTGAAAATGGTATAGTAGACATATGGGCACGATAATTATCCTTTTAAAATGGTATAAATTTCGTTTCGGTCGGGGTGTAAGTATATATAGAAATAGATTTCAATATACGTATAGGGGTTGAAGGTTGAAGGCAAAAATCGGTGATTGTCTATATAGTCTACATTTCATATGATCTTGCTCTCTCCAATCGAGAACTGAACGGGTCGAAAAAATGTGGTGCAAAAAATGGCTCAAATTCAATGTCACGACTTGGTCATCTTTGATCAATAATTATGCATGAATGCAACAAATTATGCAATTAATTTTTGATTATGATATTCATTGAATTTAAAATGTTAAGTCTGTGGACGAGTCCAAAAATATACATAGTGTACCATGTGAAAAAGTAAATTTGATGTCCATTTCTGAAAAATAAAAGACCTTGAATACTTAGCTGGGAGTAACTTGGAATCGAAATGCAAGTTATTTCATCCAAGTTCTACATCTACCATTTTTCATATCTACAAAATCAAAAAAGTTAAAAGGTGGTTCAATTTTGAGAGACGCACCGTGTACTTTGTTTCTTTCATGTGCCTCTATTCTTCCTCTTAAGATTTCTTCTTTCTTTGAAGACACAAGAAGAACCAAACCCACTTTTAATTGATTGCAGGAAAAATATTATGTAATATTCACTACTAGTACTTCCATAAGTGAAATTCTCATAAGCTGCATAAGAAAAATTAGAAATCAATATTGTGAATATAATATATGTATATGTTTGATGTCAATTGGTAGTGAACTAATAGAACATTTTTTGTCACGAAATTGCTTGTGCCAGTGAACAGAATGATAAGTATTGCTTTCATCGCTAACTGTAATTCGAACCCATGTCGACAAAATTTATATTCTAATTGATTCCGCATATATTTATTTTCCTGCGCAGTTTGTGATCTCAGTTGATACATGTCAATATGCATGACAATTCAATTAAAATTTCATCCGCAAATAACAGATCAAAAGCATATTATTTATAGATCGGATACTCATCGGGAGCATCTATATAATTAGAGCTGGATGTGAAAATTCAACAAAATATATAGCAGCCAAAATGCATTTGGTTTGGTTAGATAGTAGTTGTATTATTTTATGGTATGGTACCTACACTGGTCATCAAATAGCAAGGGTTTTCTTGACAGGTGAATCGGGCAGGTAGTGGGGTGATTACCCCCCCTCCCTCCTCCCCCTTCATAAGATGACATTTTCATTCCATTCCTTAGGAAATATAAGAACAAAGAAATAAATCTACTGAATGGAAATGACACAAACAAACAAAACATGTCTATAGGACTTTGATAATTCATAACGAATTCAGTTCGTTTCCGGATCCCCTGTTATTACGACTTGTACGATTGCAAGTTGTGTTCAATGAAAGCAAAATAATATTCAACACCCCCCCTCCTCTGGAGATATCTTTTAGTGGCTGTTGTAAGATGGTCGGTCAATATCCATTTTTTTCTATAGTCCTATGATCTTGAGTAATTTTTCACTGATTCTACCACCTAATAAGTAAATTTCTAAGTTTTTCTATGGAACCCTATATTACCCCTTTCTACCTGAGTTATAAAAGATTGATTGCTGATGGTCATCATAATAAATGACATTTACTTATCCTTCTGATCGATTATGATATTGCCTTTCGAGGTTTATTGTTCAGCATTCAGTTAGGTATTTCTTGGTAAAAATAATAAATAGAGATTGGGTAGACGATGCACAATAGAATCCGGTACAGTTGAGATATAATATGATTATTTGGAAAATGCGATGTGTAATGCAAAATTTTGTAAAAATTTCAAGTCCAACTTCCATTTCCAATAACATTGAGAAATCACTCTTCTGTCTGTAATATTATAGCTAATATATTCGCCTACATTTGTGTTTGCGTCCTTTTTGGTATGAAATATTAGAAATATTTGTAGTAAACATTCAACAGCCTATGTGTATAAAATGCCTACTTATAATTCGGTTGAAAAATTGAAAACTTTCCCGGGAAGAATTGCCAATACAAAAACCATTGAGAGATAAAATGACATATCTTCAAGAGAGAGCCAATCAGAGGCCTGACCCATTTATAGTATGATATGCTATAGCAAGTCTCCCAATTATTTTAAAATGGAGTGAAAAAGCGTTTCATCGATAACCCGATTCACTGATGAAACCAAACTATTATTTTAATCGAAATGAGGCTGATTTATAGCTTTGTACAGAGAGAAGTTTCGAAGGTTAAAATTATAATTCCAGGATATTTAATCTCCTCAACAATTTTTCTCTAGGCCCATCATTCAAATTCATTATACTGAATGAATTGGGGCCCCAGTATATATCTTCTCACAATCGACTTATTTATCAAATCAAGTTTCTTGCGAATTCAATATTTCGTATTAGTTTTTTATCTGGATAAAAAGTTTCTAAAAACATTATTTCTGTCACCACAAACAATTTTTTTGAATCTATAAACTTGTTCTTGCCTTCTTGGTATCATGATATAGGAAATGAATTACTCTTTTACAAACTTTACTAATCGAACCATGAATATTTAGTGGGGGAAACATAGAAAAGAACCAACTTCGGGCACGCCCCTGAATAAGTCATCACCCCCTTATAATTCACCCGGATAATGCCTCACCCAAACCTCTAATCCTCGAATTCAATATTCAGTATCTAAATGGCCTTAGACCATAAACAACCGAATATCGTCTTCGATACCCCGACTACCTGCTATACATAAGCTTTTTGAAAAAAGTTCGTTGCCCCACCTACCGGCCGAATCCGATTTCTCACTCGAAGAAACGAATTTAATTCCTTGTTCATGAGTGGATATCTGAGTTGGCTTTGGGCGCCGTTGACTGTTCTGTGACTGATAATGTCGGTGTTTTGTTTATTGCGCTCGGTGTGGTGATTTTTCGACCGTCTGTTCGCCAAAAAGTGAGGTTATGTTATCTTGTAACGGTGGTAGAGATAATATGGCCGCGAAAATGGAGATTAGCGAGGTCAGTATTTTCGGTCGTGCAGTTTTGCGCCATTTGATAGTTTGATTACTTTTTTAGTGACATAGATGTTCCTTCTATGGGAGTTCGGAATATGTCATAGGATTTGAAAAAATTTATATCGATTGAAGGTGTTCCATGAATTATTCCTCTTTTGCCTTCGAGGCAATAATGTTCTTATATTTGAGTTATAGCTATAAATTATCGACGTACATACATCTTCATTGCAATTATTTGAGAACACATTGATGAATTCAAATAAAAAAAAATTAAACTGTCGAAATATTAGACGAAGTTGTTTCATGCATTCATCAAATGAATAATTCATTATTGCGAGTGACATATTAAATAATTTCCCAACTTTATTTCCATTTTTTTTTCAAGTATATGGTTTCTAGTAATGAAAAATATAGACATAATAAAAGATTTTTGATTGTTTTCAAAAATTCTCTTCTAGTAGAAGTTATAATACTATATATATTGCTGTCCTACTGTATACTTCCATTGAAGTTGGAAACATTGAACATGAACAATATGTGAATTGATGAACACACCAACATTTATTTGGAATTTCAGAAATTTCATCATGAATATCTGTATATTGAGAGGAACATTCAAAACTACAATTAATTGAATAATCAAATTATATTAATCAAGAAATATTGATCAACGTCATGAATTCACAAAAATATAGTGTGTGTCTAACAAGCTTCTCAAAGCTTCGTGGATTTTTTGTCAGTTTTTTTCATCTATGAATCCGAATATGAAACCAACGTTTTATGTTGAATCAATAATAACAGCTGGACCGAATATCACTCCAAATATTATTCAAACAAATAAAATTATAGTGGAAGATCTCGTGTAAGAACAGAATCCCACACACGTAGAATAATCAAACAAACAAATCCATATGAGTATACCGATGTTCGCATGCATGGTCAAGATCATCCCAAAAAAAAATCGAAAGATCATATGAATAAATAAATAATGGTCGGACAGTGCAGAACCACTTACGACTAATGCTGGACGTTAATGAAATATGCGTGGGGAAAAATTGAAGTCTTTGTACTCGATGTTTGTATTATTCGTTAGCGATAGAACACTAATGAGTACCTAGTTTCTGATAGCGATGCCCTAACAGCGTTAAGTATATAGGAGGCGTTGGAAGTTGGAATACCTACTTGTGAAGTAAGTAGTATATGGAAACAGGCATTGGTGTTTCAGGAAAACGGTTGAAATCAATCTGATACCACTGATATCTACAGACCAAATGAAAATTCTAACACAAGTAAATCCATTTTCTCGTCAGTTATGGAAAATATGTAGAATAACAAACATTTTGTTTACTTGGACAATGAATTGAATATTATAGTAACTAATTCTTTCCGAATATTTTCACGAAACTCCTACCAGTTTTCAATTATGAAGGATTCATTCAGAATAGAATTTGTTCACTCATTATATAATATTATTAGTATAATATAATAGAATATAATATTAATATAATAGAATATGAGAAATTGCCAACGATCGATTGTTTTTTTCGTTTTCTCTGAGTTTTGAAATGATCACAGGTTGATTCTCCAAAATCTTTCTTCTTCGATTGTGCGAAAAAGTGATACTGTTGATTGACACTATGTACACTACAATAATTATCTCAAGTAACTACTACTATTGCTGGGAAAGCAGAAATTGTTTCACATGAAATTGAAACTGATGATTCGTGACTTTTTTGATATCAGTGTTTTTTTGTCTGAGGTTTCCTCTCGGTTTTTGTCGAGGGTTTTCTGTTGAAATCCGTCACTTGGATTAGTTTTCTTGTCTTCCATCTCGAATAATAATTGATCTTCTCTTGAAAAAAACTTTCTGAAAAATATCAAGGGTTCATTTATGATTATGCTTTGAGGAATTTCGTTGACAGCGCATACCTGTTATCAAACGTGATGAATTTTTCCTACATTCGATCAAATGAAGACTTCCATTATCGTTTGTTTTGTCTTGTACTATACAAATACGGCCCTTCATATCTCTCGATTGCAAGAACTCTTCTTATCTCGTTCTTGCACAACATTTTGCTATTTTGTATAGGTCGATAAATACCTCAATGATAGATTCGAAGATAAATTACAGTTCGTCGACTGCGGATAGTAATTTATCGCCATTTTATTGTTTTACTGTTTTGTGTACTTACAACTCGACTTACAACGTGCTGTTGGAGTCGACGAAATCGGTTAACTGGCGGCAAAAAAAATAATCTACAACTCAATTAAGAAGACGCGATAGGAATAGTCTGTAAGTTATTCGAGATGGTGGTACATTCATTTTTCTAGCTGTTGTGTGGGATTCTCTCTTCTAAATTCTAAATATATTCTAAATTCTAAATAGTTATCATAATTATTTCAATATTTTTGCAGTAAGGACAGATTCGTTATCTGCCCCAAAATGTCACTGCGCATGAAGTTAAACCTTTAGATACCTAAAAGAGAAATTCTCTATTCGTCAGTGACACCTCGTTCTATGAAAGATTTGGAAATACAATACGTTCCGGGAACGAATCTGCTCCCGTTCTCTATACAAATACTTTATCCTCGCAAACTTTTCATTGTTGAGTTATTTGACATTGAAAAGTGACAATTTGGCAGACGGAGGAATTCTAGTTACAAGGCGTTTTTTATTGATTGATATTGAATTTTCCATTTTCATATTCAGTTTTCAGGAGTGGGTATAAGTTCTATCTATATCAACTGAACAAGAAGCATTATTATTGTCTCCGTTAAGAAGAATTCAAGCAGACTCTTTGATTTTACGTTTTTGGTTGTTGTCTTCTTTTTCTGTGATCTTAAATAGAACGAGATTTGCACAGATGAGAATGTTCGAATTAGGCATAATGGTTCATTTCACTTCGAGGTATTCTTGCTTGAATAGAAAAAATAAATATATTTGAGCAACGTTTTTAATTTCCTATACCAGGTGACAACATATATTGCGAATTTTGGTAAGGTACCTAAGCGCACATTCTGACAGTATAATCAACTTGAAAATTATCATATGTTTATCTCTTTACTATCTCTTTGATCAAATTACATTTCCAAAGTTACAAGAGTGCGACGATTCTCGTGGCCACCTGGTATAGCATATGGAAACGACGTTGATATCTCTTATTGAAGACTGAATGCTTCATATATTCATAATTACAAGCTCGTCTTCCATGGTAATTAGGAATTTTCTTTTCATATGGGTTATCGAGAATATATCGGAAACAATTGGACTGGATATAGAACCTTCATTTATGATTATACCCAGTGATTTTTTGTAAGCAAGAATGCCAGCCCTGTGTCGTTCACTTTCGAAGCATATTTCATTCAATAAATAATCCGCATTATCCTATCAAATTATATGTGCTATAGTATAACGGAAATAATATTCTGATATCACAACATTGACATCGAAATTTCTACAGCCCCTTTTCCTCAATTAGCGGTTAGAAATTTCCATTGAAGAAACTTTCAAAACCTACAATGATTCAATCAACATGTTACCGCCCGCATTCGGAACACAATTGGAGTGATAAGGTAGCTTATCAGGTTTAATTAAAACAGAAAGTAGATACGGTGCAACTGTAAATTCGAACCAATAATTACCAGGAGAAAAATAATAAAATTGTTATCCTTGAAAATAGTCACAACTTATGCTAATATCGTTTTATCAACGAATCCATTATTCATGATAATTATTATATGTTTGTATTGTCTAGGTATCCAATAAAAATTATTGTGGAAATATATCTTCATTTGTTTGCGCAGTAATCACGAAACGCCACGTGAAATTCTGTCTGAACTATTTTATATAAATGTAGTGCATTTTAAGGGTGTCTCCAAAAGTTGGAGATGTTATCTCAAGAAATATTCATTCTATCTCCGTCATTTTTGATAACCAATGGGTTTTTTTCCGAAAAAAAAAATGAATCTGATCTGATGACTGATGTTCTAACCTTTTGAGACACCTTGTATCTATAACTAGACGATTTTATAGGTGAGTTAGGTTTGATTAATTGATCGCATGATTGATTAATTTTCATTCCGGGACTCTATAATCAATCTTTTTCCTTTGATAATATCACACGGAAGAAAAGGATTTGTTATTCCAACCAAATATATTTGGTTACAATTTTTCGTTTGAACGAATGAAATATCATTCAGTTCAATCATTAGTAATTGTGAATGACACCAATACTCTTGCATGGATCAATAGAATTCTTGATTCAATTATCATATATTTTTGATAGGAAAAATTTAGATTGAATAAATGGTATTATCGACGCAAATAACATTTCTTTGAATTGAGTTATCGAAATCTGTTTTTTCAAAACTACAGGTATCGAATAAATCATTATTCAATCCATTTTGAAGTAATAATAATAACGATTCAATTCATTTACATGATCGAATCAAACAAATGAAATCTGCTCATTCCAAGAATTCAGCAATCAAATGAAATATGTCATCACTCATTTCAAACTGCATGATGGACTGAACTCTAATACGCAAATCGAATGGAATATATGGATTCTGTCTGTCAGTATCAAAACTTATATTGATCTGAGAAAACTATATTGATAATAACTAGTAGATTTCATGGAGCAGTAATTAAATGACACTTGGATATGGAGTTGAAAAAGATGCAGAAGAATATAATCTGTTTTTGAAATCATTGTGATGTTTCCTGACGCAGTTTGAACATTAAAATCATAAGGAATGAAAAAGTTCCCTCGAAAATGAAAATACCATCGATTGTAGAGCCGGTTAAATGGTTCAGCAACTTAAAAGGTATAACCATTCTTCTGTTGAAGTTTGGAGAATATCCTGTAAGACTCATCGTTCTTGTGATCTGTATTTCGACATTTTCTTGGAATAACATGAAAGGTTTCAAACTAATAATTCCAGTATTGTTGTTTTTAATAGAGCTGTTAAATATCTACTGACTTTAACCTTATTAACTATTTTATTCGTATGGAAATGAGGCCACCGATTTTCATATCCAAATTCGAAAAAAAATAATCACCAACGTAACATAACCTAGCCTCTTTGTGTTGGGGCCGCTCTCAGATTTCATAAATACAAAAGATGTGATATAAACTCCGAAAAGAGACTATAAAATTTTTATGTCGGTCAGAAACATATTTCAAATTAATATTTTCGAGTTTTTAATGTGATTTTTATCATGACCACGAATATCAACCCCGGTGACTAATCTCTCTAAACTGATTTTATGATACCTAATTAAAATATTCCATATAATTGCTCAGCAGAAACTATTAAAATCTCAATAAGCCATGAGCGCTGATCAAAGGGTGCACATTGCATGTTGTTATGGGCTATAGTTTCAAATTAAAGTTATATCTGTATTTAGCAATGTTACATTCGAGCCGTAAAATATAAGGTAAAATATATAATTTTCGAATTTTCGAAAAAGTATTGAGAAATTTTCGATAGTTATTCCAATGATTCAAACAATCATTCAAGTGTTCGTGAACATATTCTCCTGAACACTATCTTGTTCAATTAATTTGAGGATCTTCACTCATATTCCATGAAACACCCTGTTATATGCATGTATATTTCCCTTCACGTAATGAAATATATTTTACAGGGATTTTTTTTTTGAGTTGAATCTGAAACATATAATAATTATCTGAAGCACGAGTATGCATCTATATTTCCTACACACTTAACATTTATTGCCTTTTTACAATCATTACAAGAATATTCAATGAAAGAGTTGAATGTTCTCGAACCATACATAAGCGAATGGACTTCCTAATCATTTTTAGGTCTTAGATTTTCAGAAATTCGAAGATGTATTTGGACATATGACAACTGTGATTTTTTCGATAATTGTTGAGATGAATATAAGATGAATCTTACAATTAGCAATTAGCTATTCTTTCAGTTAGCTCGAATGTAAGGATGATTATGTGAATCAGGTACTCACTGTGGGATAGATCTGTCAATCGCGATTAGCTTAAATATAAGATATATATATCTGTCAATTAAGCTCTATTTGCGAGATAAATCTTGCAATTATCCTTATACAAAGAATAATCGTGCAATTAGCTTAAATGCAAGATGAATATGTCAATTTAGCTCTCTAATTGCAAAATGAATCTTGCAATCAGCTTAATTGACAGAATAATCGACAAAATATATGAAGAAAAATATTTTTGATATCCTTTCAGCGCCTTCGTATTCAATTACTGTTCCTATGAATTAGTTGGCTCATAATATTTATCTTTTATCGTCTCATCATCTGATTTCACAAAGACTTGATATGACCACCCTGTAGGTAATTTCAGACCCATCATATCAGATCATGATGAGAGACGAATTAATTTCAACGCGTTTCGTCACGAAGAAGTCCATTCATTCGAGCATTTATTTGTGTGTTTCGACATACGACATAGTGAAATGAGCGAAAATATCGAATGGGCTACGGCCTGATGACTTTTCAATCGCAATTTCGAATGACTTCTAGAATCTTAATCATTTCCTGGTACAGCCTCTACAGCCATAAATCCGATGACGAAATAATCATTTCGACTAATTCACCATCTTTGAACAATCGCATATTCAATGAAAACAATGGAATATGAAAGGATAATTTTATCGCTAATATTCCTGGCAACCTTGTATGCATGGAAGAGAACCTGTCTCATTATTCGAATCGTAAACGTTTTATGACATATTGATTAATAAATTCACGTAAAGTATGGAAAATTACGTTCATAGGTGTAATGAAGAATCGCCATCATCGTTAACGTCATTAGGCAGTCACCTTTTCCTCAATATTTTTTTGTGTGTGTGCAGGTGGCACTGCTATTCCAGGCCATTTTTTTCCTCTCGTTTTCCATATACAACGTGATCAAATTTCAATAACCTATACTCTATGAATCGATGGAACTTGATGAATTGATATTATTCTCATCTTTATCTTTCTTGATGAACTCATGCTCTGAAACGGTTCGTTATTGTGATACAGGGCGTTGAAATTCATAATTTTTTTACGAAAATCTCAAATGAAAAGTAGTCGATGGAACTTCTTATGGATACGCCACTGACCAGTTTTAAATTTGGTATCCTTCCTAATCATTGGATCAAATCAAGTTCCTTCTCTTGTTTTGCACCAATTGATCAATCAGTACGGAATACGTGATACAGAGACCTGCATTTCTTTCATTGAACGTAAAATTTCAAGGCTCTTTTTCTTAGTAACGAATTGTTTCAGAGCATTTTATACTCATAGGAAGAGACGATATTTTATACCTGTTTCTAGTTTTCTGTAGTATCAGTCATTGAAATTTGATCATTATGTTTATTAATCGGTCTTATTTGTTGCACAAGCCTTATAAAACTTGGTAATCTGTTGGTTCCAATAAATTCGTGATAAGATTTATAAAAGCCGTAAACTTTGATAAATCTTTTGATGTTCTTGCCGAATCAACATCATTTGTATTCGGTACCGACAAGTCTATAATTTTACGACAAATTAATCCTCTATTCTGAGAAAGTCGATCTCTATTATTTTCCATTAGGATTGAATTCTTCATTTATTTTTATATATCTCTCATAAAATCTCGAAGTTTATATTGTATATCTAGTTGATAAATGACTTTTTGATCTTTCGAGAATGCAGCAACAATGGAACGATACCTGCCTAACATGGTACCTACGGGCATAAAATGGGTCTGGAGTGTCAATCGCCAGGTTTCTCTATAAATCACTGGTGATTGAAAAAAGATCGCCCCAAATAGACCACTGAAATCCACCCCTGGTATTGCTATCATTTGTTCGAATGAAAAGGTACATATTTCTGTTTTACGATAGGGACATCCCGTTTACACTCGGCCCTTCACCACGGAAGGAATATTCAGATAGATTCTCATGAAATTCATCATAGGTATTCCTCACTTCGTGATCTAGAGAGAAATATGAGAGTTGAGTTCATGTTGTATAAAGATGTGGTTTTCGTAAGAAAATGTTTTTCTCTTTTTTTCTGTATATTTTGGCAGCTTCCAGAAAAGTTTCTGAGTACTTCATGACACCTCAATGAGTTCAATCGGTGTAATTTTTATGGAATGATACAGAAATATAATATGTATATCATTTTTAGTTAGTCAAACAGTCTGGAAACTTACTCATTGGATATTGATTCTATATTTTTTTTGTTTAAATATCCTTTTTCTCATTTCCTCTATTGATTTTGATAAGCTCACTGATACATTGATCTTTCAAGAAAAACTCAAACTTGTGTAGCCTCAGTCATCTGTACAAATCCATTTGGGATTAACAATTTTTCACTAACCTAATCCAACTATGTTTCACCGTGCAGGTATTGTGAATTATTGGCGTATATCATTCGTGGTAGATCTGAAGAACATCAAGTCATTGTATTTTTCAACAAGAAAAAAATACACGCTATTATACTCCGTCTGTTATGCTGTGGTCACAACATTGTACCCAGATATAAATTTTTAATAGTTATTGAACCACAACATGGCGAAGAATTATCAGATGGTTTTCAAGCGAGAAAGATTTATAGGCGAATTTTAATTAACTTTGGATCGACATTGGTCGCTATAAAATCATGATATTCAAAATTAACACCTGATGCATCTATATAAATATATTTAAAGGAATCGAATGAGCATACGGAAGAGTGAGTAAAAGGTAATAGTCAGGAAAAAATTATATCATGGACCTGGCAAAGAATGAGTTTTTTCATTTTGCAACTCTGAGTGTATTTCATTGAAAGAAAATAACAATAATGAATGAATAAAAAAAAAGATCTCACAGCAAATATTTTTATCCTGTTAATTTCAAATTCCCGAGACAATATTAACAAAATATCTGGAAAACATGAGCTAGTTTCTGAGTTTCTGAAAGAACTCCATCTTGCCTGTGGGTCTATTTAGCTCATTTATTTAATCTCCTCATTCAATTTGCCTCACAGTTCGAGAACCTGCTATTATTTTGATTGTTATTTCAATAGTTCAATTTCAGTTATTAACTCCCTTGTGCATATAATTATCGTGAGATTCATCTTCATCGATTATACTCTTGACAAGAGAACGAATCATGATGGATTCCAAGTTGTCTCATTTCCACCCCTGGTACTCAGTACCCCTACGATAAATGCAAAATATCGTGATGGGAACCCGCACAACATGAGCAGTGATACATGAAATATGTGCCCGGGAAAGCTTTTGTTGATCTATACACTATATACCATTAATCATGTAAATCGTCCAAGCATCATAATCTACCCAATTATCACACCTAGACGCCATTTCGCTTCATTGTGTTATTGTTCTATTCCCATCCCCAAATAGTACAAAGGAAGAAATATAGGTATTAACTACCTTTACTACTCGATTTTTTACAAATTGAACCCAGGATAAAATGGGGTACATAGTTGAAAAACGGTTGCCTTTTGTGTTCTCAAAAATTCACATAAGTCATATTTTGGCTTAGATAATTCATATAAAAAATATTCTCATTCGCTGTGTTTTTCTTGTCACAATAACGTTTCTGAAAAGAGTTTGCTAGAAGTTGTCTAACAATTGATACAAGTTTGATTCGTTTCAAAAATAACCAGTTTTAACCCAACAGTTGCATAAATTTTGAGTATCTTCATGTGTTTTCTGTAACTGTTCGTAATTTTTAGATTCAGAATATGATCTCCCCAAATTCATCATTTAGGAAAGTCAAACATAATATATCTTCCATGAATATATGAACAATACTCAAAGAGAGTAGGTCGAATTTTATCTCTGTATCAGAGTATATTTTATCTGGAGTGTCAGAACTTTTGTATCCCCTCAGCTTCTACTGTCAAGTGGTATTAGCTTATGTTACAAAATCGTCCATGCTTAAATGGAGGTTATAGTGCATCTTGTTTGGTAAACCAATCATCTGCCTCAATTTCGTCATGCCCTGAAACCCAAATCAGTGTGTGTTTATGTTGTTTATGAGCATTTCATGTTGATCCCATGTGATCTTTGATTCAACCCATCAGTTGAGAATGGCAGTAATAAAAGGGTTGTGATCGTTACTGTGTTGAAAATCAAGTTTCTTCACGTTTTTGAATATATTGCAAGACTTGCTCGCAAGCAGAAGAATGTGTGCGTAATAACGACTGATTCCATTTTCAATTGGAAAAATATGGAAACTGTGAAATTTCGAGTTTCTTCAGCTTCAAGAAGGTCCTTAGGTTCTTTCTGATGGATTTGTCAAACAACTGATAATAATAGATCACCTCAATTAGAAAATGTATACACCGAATGTAGACTGGTAGTAATTATGATCGCAATCCTAGACAAAGTCCTAATTCAATTTACATCTGATGATGAAGTGATAGGACATCTTCGTGGGTACATGAATCTTTTTGAATCCCAGCATACTTCAGCGTTCTCCCTCAAACATATTGACCAAAACTGTTTCACCACATGCATCACCCCAATCCCGAAGAGGGCGTCCAAGCGTCATAATCGACCCAATTATCGCTCCTAGACGCCATTTTGTCCCATTGTGTCTCGACAACGTCCCATTCGTATCCCCCTGGCTCACACAATAGACCATATAGAGGGGCTCATAAGTTAGTATTCTTTTTTTATTCTCTGGCACGGGGTCAAAAATACAAACACCCGTGCAGCGTTCTTTTGTTGGGAAGTCAAGTGATTCGATACTGTTTTGTGGCGTGTTTCATTTGTCAGAGATGAGTATCTGGTCCAGGTAATGCCATGCGGTTATCTTCTGGTGTCATCGCCGCATACGTTTCAATGCTGATTCGGGCTGTGATATTCGTTTCAATAGATAGATAGGTATGCCTACGCGACTGGCATTGAATATTAAGTCATCAAGGATTTCGTTGCTTCCAGCAGAAAACCTTCCATAGAAGATACAGCGTTCGAAGGATTGGAACTCCTCGTATTATTTTTGAGCCTGACAATTTTGGTGTTCGAAAGAAACTTCGAAACAAGAATAGAATATTCGGTGGAAATCCGTTATTGCTCTTATTGGAGTGGTTTAACACGTTCAGTGCCATGTTTTGATACATAGTGTCAATTGTAATGCATTTCCAAAGAGGTATCCTCAGTGCATTTTCGATACACGTGGCCTACGAATCAAGTAATAATTGAAAACTATCTCATGGGCCACGTGTATAAAAAATGATACACATTCAAAATATGATGAAATAATAGGAAAACTGTGAGAATATTTTTTCATGAGATGGATTTTTGTGCTCCGACACACATTTGAAAAAAAAAAGATGATTTTTGGCACACCATTTAAGGGGTTGTATGTTCACAAGAGGAGCTAATGTTTTTTTTTATTTGTTGACCCAATTTTTCGAACTCATTGATTCACACCCTGTAACTTGTTTGAACTATTGTAATGTTCATGAAACACCATATTTTGCATTTATTTATATATATCTATTCAATTATGTTTGTCGATAAACACACAGTGTTGGAACAACATTTTTTTTTCACAGAATGTATTAATCTTTCAAGTTGATATTGATAACAAACAATACATATGATATAATATTTCAACGGGACTTACCCGCGTTTTTATTACCAGCAAAAATTTCAGTATCGTAAGAAATTTTAAGAAACAATTGATTTATTTTTTATATCTTCATGATAATTTTTTTTCTATACCATAGACCTGTTTGTTGGTTTCCGCAGGAGGCTTGAAACTGCCAAGCAATCTGAGAAACGTTCGCCTTCAAAATTACCTTTAATATTTGTTTTCATTCTCCTGCATTTTTCTTTTTAATTATAGGTAGGTAGATAGATATTCTAAATAATTATACCTAAGTATTCAGGAACTTCTTTGCACAAATTATTTTTTTATCGCATATCGAAATGAGTTATTTTGCGTCTAGCCCATCCGTATGATTTTATGTTTGATAACGCCGGCTAAAAAATCTGGTTCTCCGTGATGCAATTTCATCGCTTTCAGGTGGCAGGATTTATGACGAATTTATGCAAAACGATGCGAACAGCAATCGGATATAATATCATGAATAAGTTTAATCAACACCTCGTTCAGGAAATTTCCATATAGGCGTATCCAGAAGATGTACAGGAAAAAATAAGCGAAAATTGGTTGTATTATATGTAACTGTTGTCTTGTCTGCATTTGAATTAAATTCAATAAATCAATCATCTCGATTTGCGTTCATTGTTCTTTTACTTTTTCTTGATGAGAAAAAAAAATGAGAAAAAAAACCAACACTACTTTCCATGGAAATAATTATTGCACCCTTTTCTGTCTCATTTCGAGGGCAGAGTAGATTCTGTGACGTTTAATTTCAAGTGATAGAAGTCAATAGAAATCAGCAGTCTACATCAGAAGGTGAAGGTACCGTTGATTGACAGTCAGAAAATTTTAGCTCTTGTCATGTTTCTTCTTCTGTGAAGTTAAGATCTCTTAGTGAAACAGGCCCTTTCTCCATCCTGAAAACAAGGTCGGAAAACTGAATTTTCCAGATGGGGGTGCCTGAAAAGAAGTTTCGTCTATGTCGTATATGATAACTGTTCTTGTTATTTTTTCCAATATATCCATATCGAAGTTATTCAATTCAATAAATTTTCAAATTTTTGTCGAATGATTCGTATCTTGATAGCGAGTCCTGATTTGCTCACAGGGTGTACGGAAATTAGAGGGCGATATGTTAGTGGCGCCATCAAGGAAAAAAATAGGTGTCGATTTGTAGGAAAAATGACTATAAGTTTCTTATAAATATCTTCATTATTTTTATTTCCATAACGACTACAACTTTATTATGTGAAGCAGTACATCATATGCGGTCATATAGATGCAGAAGTGGTTACCACTTTTCCAATGAAGCGAACCTGTTTCATCGGCTCCTAACTATATTTCACGCTCTATATCTTGTAGAGCATGGTGCCCAATCTCGTTCAATCTCACCTAAACCTTTCAAAAATATCAATGAAAACACGCCTTCAGAACATATTCTGTATTTCGAGAACGAAGCATCTCAATATCCTCTAATAGTTATTCATGCACCAAGTGCGTTATAGGGATGATGACGCCAGGAGAGTGACTGATCTAGCCAGAGGGCCTCCGGCCCGAGGGATGAATGTCAATCGATGGTTTTTATCTTCTAGTTACAGTCGTGGTGCATAAAACATTTTACCATAAAACTGTCTTTGACATTGACAATTGTTGATATTTTTACTTCAATCTAACATAGTTGTCAAGAATACTTTTTTTTATTCAGTAAAACCAAGTCCAATATTGACCAAATTTGTATGAATATGGGTGCTTGAACAAACGTGATGAAAGAAACAATGTTATTGTCAGGTACCTAATATCTGCAGACAACGATAGAAATACATTAGTATCTGTACGTTTTATCCGTGTTCAAGGTGTTATAAAAGAATAATAGTACAGGTGAAAAATAAAACGATTCACCGACCTATATTTGGACGTGTTGGATAACACAAGTGGAATATTGTCATCCATAATTTCGGGCACCTTGTATCATTCTATAATAAGGTTTACTGTTAAACGTGTTAATTCTCTCAAAGTTCAACTCTCAAATCAGACTGTACTTGACGAGGCTAACTGCACTATCTTTCCCTCCCGATCTCTTTAGAAAACCCTCTCTCTCACCCGGCCGATAAATCATCCCATTAATATCGAACACCTACGTTAATAATAAATCGATTAAAACAAAAGGAAATTAATCGGAATGCCATCGTAGTCGTCGTCATCATCATCGTGCGCTCTAAGAACTATAACACACCTCGAAAACAATTAATTCCGTGTTTCTTTTTTCTTCTTCACCCAGATATATTCCACCCAACCCACACCGATCATCTATCATGGCAATCGTTGACATATTCGAAATTAAAAACATTAAGGTGATAGTCCGTAGGCTAGTGACTAGCTTCTGAAAGCAACAGGTGTTTTCCCTTCGACCACATTGGATTGTTTCACTAAGATGTATGAGGAATTTTTCTTTCATAATCCGTTGACAGCATTGTAATAATCCGAATGATTTTTCAACTGTGTAACTCGCTGTATGATGATTATGTATTGTCACGAAGGGTAAACTGAAATAGAATACTGGTTGAATTCTTTGGAATTCATTGAAATTGAATTCTTTGAAACTTTTTCGGCTAGCCGCGGTTCAATTCTGGTCTACAAACAACTGGAAGTCTATGGATTTCTCTGAAACTTCTTGGAATACCCTACTATTCTTGAGAACTCCGTGGAGTTCTTTGAAAATCCATGGATTTTCCGTGAGGTTATAACCTCAATATGTAATGTAATAACTCCAAACTTCTAGTTTCTGATGTGAAGAACCAATAATAATGAAAATAGGTTCTCTGTTATACTTTTCTGTATCTAATGATGAGAATCAGAAACAAGAAATGTATTATTGATTAAGTTGTTGAGTTGATCGAATATATTTGCTCCACAGATATAATTATTTGAAACAATATACCTCATATGACATGCCATAACATTAGATACATGTTGATCGACCATATCCATTATTGATTCATTATTGCTATCATCACACAAGATGTAATCAATTACGTTAAGTAGCTGATTCTATGTATTGAAAATCACACCTTCATTTTGTACTCTTGCGTAAGGTTACATGTGGTAGGTAGGATGTCATTTGACATTTCCTCTGTAGTCAGTACTTACGAGTAGTTATTGTTTCATGTCTGTTATCATGATGGCTAGACTAAGATCGCGGATCGATTCAGCTGAATATAACACACATTTATATGTATGTCTCAATTAATCATTGAGGGCCGCCTTGAAGCATGAATATTGCAACCGTGAATCGAAGGCTGCCATTAGGTACCTGAATGCAGTGCGATATCAGTGGCCTGAAAATGAATTGTAAAGAAACAAAATATATGATGATACTACATATTCCTTTGTGTGTTATTGTTTGTTATATTGAGTGAAATATCTAGTTGTGTGCACGTTTCGATATAAACGAAGGAAGAATTATTGTATTACATCCATGAATTTATGTTCAATAAATCATAGCAGAGCGCTTTCGACTGTTGAGTCATTCTTCAGTGTGCTCGTCAGGTGTACAAGAAAAACCATGAGTGACATCATCACAAACATACATTGGAAAGACAAGATGACATACACATCAAAATATCCAAATTATTTAAAACCAACCCAGGCCAAGATTATTTTCGATTGCATTTTTCAGTCGAAATCAGTAAAATCGGTTTAAATCCACCCCAGCTGAAGTGTGAAGTGCTTTGCTATGATTCATCAAATAAAAAAATAAGATTTTTCTTCATTCGACTTGTTTTTCAACCTCGGCCTACGGACTATCATCATTTATTGAACTTGATCAGATTGTACGTGCACGGGGCATCGAGAAACGAACGTTCCCCTTAACACTATGATATCTCTGTAGCCACGGGGGAGTGTTATAAAAATCATTTTATTGTTAATAAACACTCGTGGAAATAAATTACTTATTAGATTTGATAAATGTTTAATTCGACCGGTGTTGGGTATTATACCTTTAGGTAGTTTTGACACTTTGTATCGGTTCGATCCAGAGGTAGAATTCTCGTTAAATGGATGTGAGTGATTATCAAAAGGTCATTATATAGGCTGGACGTTTCTGACCGACTTGAAGATGGTTTATGTGAAGTTGCACCCACAGTTTACATGAATTTTTACGCGTTCGCACTGGAGATGATTTATGTACTAGGGTGTTGTACTTGCTCATCTGTAACGGATGTAACGGATGAAAATTTAAAATTACAAAAAATACGACAAAAATTATAAACGCGGATACACATTTTGTTGTTATTATATTTTCTATCTTGTGTACATACACACAATAATATGTACTGGCCATACAATGTAACGATAGTATGAAGTTCAAATTTGTGATCAAGAGAATTGGCTATATACACGGTACCCGAGACTGCAAAAATTTATGTTTTTTTGTATAAAGAAAATCCCAAAAGATAAGCCACTGTGTCAAAGATAAAGAGAAATCTGACCTGGAAATTCACCCTGGAAATCTAATGAAGTCTATCAATTTATTTAATTTTTTAAAATTGTTCTTGCTTATTACTCTTATTTTCGAATGCATGCAGATTCATTTTCATATGTAAAAATACATATGTATCGAAAAACTGAGAAGAGCTGGCAATAATTGTTTACAGATACGTTGTTTACAGTTTGACTGTCGAGAAATGATGACCTCTAGTTCCCTTAGAAATGTCAAGCTGTTCGTTGGTATGAAGTGAATCATTTTCGTGATCAGTTGTTCATTAATATTGTCTTTATTGTTATCTCTACGTCGGAATAATGATTAAAATCTTTCCGTTGATACGATATTAAAGTTCACCAGTCGATACCTACCAGTTGTCTCTATCCTAGTTTCTACAATGCGTGCATCAAAGTTTTGAAATGTTTTCTTCCTTGAATATGCTGAGACAGTTCACCGATTGAATATGTAACTTGAAAATTTTAGTTCAAAATTACTTGAGAGTTACTTGAGAAGCGTTTTGTGCACGAATATATGACATCGTAACTAAGAGCGAGAAAGTGAGAAGGTTTGGATTCAAATTCGTTGTGAATTGGCCGTACACATTATATATCTACATCACGTATTGGCAGTCGTCGAAGTCCTCGTAAAGTCAATGCCTGCAATCATGGGCGTACATTGCCTAATAGTTATGAAGTTTTTATTTCCTATTGATTTCACATAGTTTGAACGTGTTTGGTGGGAGCCCAGTAAATAAATCTCTTTGCACTCCTAGGTGAATCACCTTGTATTAACGAATAGGTTTTGCAATGAATTGATTTGTTATGTGTTTTCCATGTCTAATGGTGTTAATTGTCCTGTTACTGTGATCATTCAGTATTTTATATGATGGATTTATGTGAATATCAATGAATATTGGAGAGTACTGTTACTGTCAGGTTTTGCAAACGTAAACCAATAAGAGATTATTATTCAACTTCTTGAATCCTTTCGTTTTTTTATTGCTAAGTCGCCGCCTTCAGGTTCGTTTGGATAGTCAGTCATGGAATCAATCAGTGCACATTTACTTTTCCATCACTATTTGTGTACCTATTTGGGAAATTTCAAATCTATTATCAGCTTGAGTAGAATTTTGGACAGAAAAATATTTCTGAGGAAATAACATACACGTAATCTTCATAATGTTCATTTGCAGAAATAGAATTGAGGAATGAAATTACAGAATGATTTTACAGTGCTATCAACATATACAATACTGAGTTGAGACTTCAGGATTGGTGAATTTTAACTTCAATTTTTCCTATCAAGGCCACCATTACAAAATATCAGCCTCACTTTATCGATATTGTAACCTACTTTCTTGAAATTCCAAAATAATGATTTTCCGATTATTTATCTTCTCTTCTCTAACTCTTCTAATATTGTGTTCCCAATTAATTCTTGATGTGAACTCAGTTGTGTAGGTTCAACAGTTATATCGATGCCACAGAGAATTATTGGTTCACCTCATAGTAGGTACAGATATAGATACAAAGTATACCTATAAGAGAGAGACCTGTGTATAAAGATAGATGGGTCGAGTAGACAGATTAGTTAACTGAGGTTATTAATGACTGTCTTTAACCTCCTCAACCCCACCTCACAACAATGGCCGATGTGTTTTAACACCACATTACAAGCGATTACGACTGTGAGCTTCTCCATACACATGCACACGTACATATATTATATATATACAGGTCGGTTTATTCACTTGTTCTTGTTCTTCGAACATATGACTTCTTAGCAGGAAATTAGTAGTAGCAGTGAAATGGAACAGTTGAAAAACCAAGAGGGTCCTGGGTGTTCAAAATCGAGAAAGGTACCGGATAAAAAAATCAAAATAGTAATCAAAAGAGTTATGAAGAACAATTGCACAGAACAAATTCAAGTTCTTCTCAGATATCTCCTAATAATAATGTTTATTCAATACCGGTTCACATAATATATTAATAGAAGACATTTCAGAGAAAGATAATTTGATCCCATTTGAACGCTTCTCTATCTCTGAAACTCTAGGAGATAGCAAAAGTGAGAAACGAAAAAGTGCTGACCCTATATAGAAGAGTCAATAGTGTAAAGACATCTTTCGATGAAACTATTATTCTACCGAATCACAGTATAGAGAATACTAATAAACTGTGACTGAATGGATAATGAAATGATTGGTCAATGAAATAGCGCGAGCTCCGTCAAACCCAGCTAACGTGTGTATTTTTTGATGTTGATATTCTCAGATCAATTTTCACCGTTTTTAACCTCTAGCTATCGAAGAATGTGTTCAGTTA
Source organism: Gastrophysa polygoni (assembly GCA_963576655.1). Classification (NCBI taxonomy): domain Eukaryota; kingdom Metazoa; phylum Arthropoda; class Insecta; order Coleoptera; family Chrysomelidae; genus Gastrophysa; species Gastrophysa polygoni. The sequence continues at coordinate 10,577,445 of OY755090.1, forward strand.
ATCATGTTTTATAATTCCTCAAAAAAAGAAGTTGATACCTAGTGTTCAAGAAAAGAAGAAATTTTTAAATCTTTGATGTACTCACGAAAATGATATTCGATTTGAATCATATAAGGTAGTCGAAGGCATCTCTATATTTCAAAAAGAAAAGATTAGGCTAGACATATTTTCGAACATTTTATTCATCAACAGGAACTAATTGGTTTTAGCTCAGGTACCATGAAAAAAATAGGAACCGACTGATATCTATCAAGTACGAATTATTGGTACAAATTATTTTTGTTGCATATTTTTTTTTGACTTCAATGTCGGGAAATTATTATAGCATATTGTTGAAAAATTCTGATAGCAAATAATCAACGGTATACCTTGAAAGATGAAAAAACTCCTGACCTTGCGATATTGCCCATACATTATTGTATCCAAGATAATTATAGGTTTGTTATAAGGACATTGGAAACTAATATTAGAAGAGATACTTTGAACCAAGATGAAGATGCGTATTTCAAGGACTTCAGAATAATGCTGATAAATCCGGGATGTGATTTGTAGTTTCATAAAGAAAATATTGTTTTTTGCGTGAACAAAATCAAAACTAAGGAATCCTGCACAACTTTTAATGCGCTCTATATTTCTCCATCTATCGGCGATTCGTCATCGAGAAAGCATCGTCAACCTCATAAATTCTAATTTGTAGTCCAGATTTTATGTTGTCAACGTAACACCAAACTGTGGTCAGCCTAAGGTCCTCAAAGTCTCAATCCGGCCCGGCTACGAAGTATCTTTTGCGATCTTTTGCCAAGATTTCCCGTTTAGATCTTTGCCTATCGCGAAACTTGGTGGTGGTCTCTAACATTGTTGGAGGAGCTGAAAAAAACTAAAGAAAAAGTAAACTTCCACTCTCACCGCTTGATAATCTGTTGCCTTCAATATTGCTTATGGTTTGAAAATATTTTTTCAGTTGGAATTACGAATTGATTTGAGAATTCGAATTACGTTGAGAGCGATGGTAATAAACTACGAGCCCAAGTGATTAATCATTCCAATACTTATTATACCGTCGAAAACCTGCAGGCTTAACTCTGTTTTAATACGATTTTACGATAAATATTAATCATCGAGATGTTTGATTACTCTCAGTGCTGGGAGTTTAGTCATCATAATCATAGTCTCAAATTGAAAATAACGTATATACAGATGAAACATCTTGGTTGGAATAGCTGGCAATATATCCCGATTTGAACACGCAAGCGAATTATATCGGTGTTTGTTTTCATCTGAAAATACGATATTCCACGATGGGCATTCATGATATCTCCAATGTGTAATAATGACTTTCAACGGGAATAATTATTTGTCTATCCACTGTTTCAAAATTCAGGTATCATGACATCATTTTCACAAATTGCCTATGAAAACATCACTCACGTAATGCGTGAATGCACATAATTTGGTGCCTCTTTTGAATCTGACCTGCTCCAAATCTATCAAGGCCGTTGAATTGATCTTTTTTGACCGAATCAGAAATTTGTGGCAGCCGAGGTGTAGCCGAGGTTGAACAACAAAAGAATTTTGAGCTAATTTTTCATTCCACTGGAAGGAGTAAAATTAAACTTGGTGATTTAAAATTGGTGATCATCAGAACGCAATTTTTAAGTTATTTTTCAACAAACATACTATATCCATGAATTCTGTCATATTAGATTTCTAGTAGAACTTCATTTCATGGGTCCATAGTACTATGATTTAAAAATCTATCTGGTACCGACAATAATGATGGGGATTGTGCACTTGTGTGTAATTTGTATTGCAATGACGTGAATGGACCAGTATTTCCATCCTTTCTCGTTTTGCCTAATAATTGGCAGAAACACACAAGTGAATGATTTTTGGCTGTTATTTGTACATTCAATCAATGGATAAAGTAGAAGTTACCAAGAGAGTATAATTACTCAAATTCGTTACGAATATTTTCATAAAAGGAAAATATTGTGATTACATCTGATCTTGATGAAATGTTCAATCAAAAATTCCGTTCGAAACATTCGCTCGTCAACAAATATTGCAGTTGATAAATTCCTTTCTTGAGCACAACATTTTTCAGGCTCTCTGGTATTCAATGGTATATTCAGGTCTTGAAGAATAAAAGATAGTTTTAATCGATATAGCTGATTTTCACACATATTTTCAACCGACGATATAAACAAAATACAAAATTCATAATTGATTCTCAATTCATCTACTATTTATAGTTGAAATAAATGCGGGCCTCGAAATGAGTTTTATAAAAGATTCCAAAACGCTATCAGATCTATGAAACATCAACTTTCATGTCAGCCGCATAAAAAAATTGATTCTCCTCACACCTCTAGAGTTTATTTTATTCGTTTGCTAGGTGGTTTTCACGATTTGTTTTTCATGTTAGGTATAAATATTCCTATAGGTAGGTGCGATTACTTTTATCGTCTCCAATGACAATAATAATTGATGAATAAGGAATTCCTTTCACGTATTTAAAAAGTAATTTGTCTGCGTAATATTGATAATAATTGGTTTTATGGAATCTTCGATAATAATGATGTTAAAAGGTATTTGTGATCATAACAAATCATCATTCCAACTAAAATGATATGAAATTAATGATAACTAAAATAAGTAAATTCAAGCGTAATTGACGATTTGAAATATACACGTTCCTGAATTTTTTCCTCATATCTTTTTGGCTTTATAGTAGAAAAGCATTTTATTTGATTATCGGAAAAGGTTGAATTCTTATTTCAAAGCCTCCTTCATGGGTGGAAGGATTTTTAAAATTGAAATGTAATCAATATTTCTGTTGAATATATCTCATCTTATGGAGTTTTTCATATTAATTCATGAAGATATTTTGAAAATTAACCTCAGAGGAGGGATTGAACATTGCAAATTTGTTGAAGTTGACATCTATCTGGTATCAAGATATTGTCCCTCCTTCACTCATTCACGAAAAAACAGTGAGAATATCATGAAACAGCAAATAAAGTGGAAAATCACTAACTTTTGAGTACTTCTGCCATCCAGTGGGCTAGTGAAAGACAAGGGGACAAACTCGTTCATCCATTTCACCAATTTGCGAGCTATTCGAAGTGGTGTCAGTACTGATAGACTTTCCAAATTAAGATACAAAGGATCTACAAAGTGTTGCAAGTTCTATCACGAACCTGATATGACTAAATTATATCGATTATGGTATGTTTGATCTTAGAGCCATTCAAAAATATGGCCAATGATCATCAATAGACTGAAACTAGGTAGGTATGTATCTGATATGGTTGTTGGATTCAATCACTAAAGAGTAACTAAAAGATGTGATATCTGAGGAGAATTCGAAAAAAATCAACTCATTATTTATCATATATACCCAAAAATGAGTTGATATTATCCATCTTGGATTTCATTCAAACTACTTGAGCAGAAGATTAACTCAATAGTCAGTAGAATCACTCTTGAATGGATTATAGAATTCTTACTATACTTACTTTAAGTCGTTAAAAAAAGTTATCAGAATAGTACTAACAGTCACTAGTTTTAAGTCATTGAGTTCAATTTCGCTGCTTCCAGTGAAGTGAAAAGTCAACTCACTCGGGAGTGGACAGAAATTGGAACATCATTGAGTGATATCTCAGTGAAATTTCACTCATGTATAAGTACCTATTTTCCCAATCTCTACTTGGCTGTTTCCTTATTCTCTGTCCGATTTCTGTTCAATATGGCGGCCGGCTATAACTAGCAGATTGATCGCCGTCAATTTAGCAGAGGGCATTCGAATGAAAAATACCGACGATGATCCTTCATTCTTGATGAGCCCATCAACGGCCTCCTTGATTGATTCACGCTGCGGTCTCGAGGCATCAAACTGGCCCGCGTTCGGTAAATAGAAAGAATCATCTCGGTATATCCATCCTTCGTGCGTAGAAAAATCCTTATGCTAGAGGAAACTCATTAGTTTTCGTAGATGAATCGAAAGATTGGGATTCCTCAGGGATCTATACTGGGGACCTTTTAGATCTCGATGGATAAGTAGTCAGTGATTGTGCGTCGAAAAATTTTATCGTGGGATTCCTCAGGGTTCCTTACTGGGGACTCTTCGGGTCTCGATGTATGGGATTTTCGACTTAGTCAATACATTCGTTCTCATCCAGGCTCCTCTATCATTCTCGAATAATTGTTTATAGAAAAATGTTGACGCTTCGATCTAATCTAGACTTATCTGTCCCTGAATGATTGTGTGCAGAAAAATGTTGACGCTAGAAAGAACTCATTAGTTTTTATGAGGTAAGAAAACGAATTTAATATCATTCATTGAGCGATTTGCATGATATCAACATTCGGCCGGTAGTCTAGCAATCATTTTTTGTAGTCATGAGGTTGTGTTTTCGATCCCTAGGCTTGGCCATTTTATTTGAGTTCAATTATGCTTTGTACCACGTATATTATAATATACATATAACTGATGATAATAATAGCTTAAACCTAGCCTAACCCAACCCAAATGCCACAGCGGTATAGATTCCGCTTGTTTAAACTGTAGATCCCCGTCTCCTTTACTCGCACAAGCCCTTCGGGACTTCTGACAGTTGAAATAACAAAAAAAAAATGGCAGAAGTGGAAATGAAGAAACTATAAAAACAGTGCAATTTCATCACACCCAATATTTATTATTATTTTGATGGTATATGTCTGCACACTAAACTAATAATTATATGAGGATAGGTATATAAAAAATGGAAGCCATTTTTCAAGTCTATTAGAAATTCTAAATTAATCACTCTGCATTCCCATTAGTGAAACGTCCACATCGAGATTTTCTGTTGTAACAAATACCTCTACATCCCTATTAATTATCTTTTGTTGTATTCATCTGGATGCTTATTAATAGAATACGCGGTGTTACAAACCCCGATGTAGCTTATTTACTCTCCTACTCTGATGTCAGACTATCAAATCATATTAATAACTCACTTCAAACAAAAGAAGACGACTTCGTTTGTTTTTATTTTTAGCCTTCACCGTTCAAGACACCTCAAGTTGCTGTGGACGAATCGAATATTTCGTATACTCTATCAGCGGTTTTGGACATGAAAAATTGATATACTTTGTATTGGCTGCTCGTTACAAATTTATGATCATTTATTGAGTCCAGGTTATGATTTCTGTCTATAAGGTTGGCATTTCTGTGAGTCATTATGATTAAAATAGTATATTATTATAGGAGTTTCATAAGACGTTCTTATACGGGGTGAGTTACCTAAGAGTGCAGATATGAAAATGTCTCTGTGAAATTTAAGATCAATCTGGGGTAATTATTTGTTCTGAAATCTGCATAGTGATGCCAATGAACCGCATGCTCTGAGGCATGCTGAAATTAAACCTTCATAGCCCTCTCGGCTCCGTTTTCTCAGCGCTGACAACAGCAGGGTAATATAATATCTCCGATTCTACCAATGATTCTAACACTTCAATTCTTTCCGTACACGAACAATGGTAGAAAATTCGCTGATTCGTTCGAAACTAATTAAAATAGAGAGTACGACGACACAGCCTACAAGAAAAAACTGTTCCGAAAATTCCACAAATAATCGGATGTTTTCATTCGGAATCATTATTATGACCCCCAATCAAAATTTGAGAATAGGTACAGAGGTACTCAACCTTGACAAAATGACTGATTTTCAAATTAGCAGTTTTTACTTCGCAGGAACATGTTATAATGCGATAATTATTATTATTATAAAGACAACTCCCGTATAGGTACATGGATTTTTCTATCGTTTTGGAAGAAAAAAATCATTTATCACGGTTCACGATATTGATCGTAATCTAACCAATAATCTAAGTTGATGTTTTCTTTGTTCCAGTTGTATGAAATCAATGACGACCCCAAAAGAAAAGAATTTCTCGACGATCTCTTCTCATTCATGCAAAAAAGAGGTGAGTGAACAATATTTTTTTTATCTCGAGTCAGATCATTAGCTCGTTCCAATAAACAAATCGAATCAAGATGCGCAAGTGAGCTTCTGTTTTGAAGAAACTGCTGATTCATTCGGAAGAGGTCGAGTGGACAATGATTCGACGCATTCAGTAACATCAACAGTAGTTGAGGGTTTCAGATTTTTTATTGAATGCTCGACGGGCCAATCAATAAATCAAATATTTGATAAAAAAAATATGCACTCTCCAACAGAGTCAGTCAACTGGGATGAGGATTCCGTTTGTATGAACAGACTAGGCGTGGAATGCTGGATACTTTTTTCTTCACCTTCCAATGAGGAATTTCTTCTTCATCATGAGATGGTTTATAGGAAAATTATTAGTATTACTGAGCGAAAAGATTTCTTGCGTAAAATTGTAATAGCCCGTGATCAAAGGGTTCGATTAGGGTTTTTGACGTTTCAGTTTATTTTTGTCGTCCATTATTCTACTCGTCTTCTCATTATTCGCATTATTTGCATCTCGATCGATGCAAAGTTTGCAGCTTATGACAATCATCCGTTACTTTACTTTCGCACACGATGTAGATTCGCATATTGCTATGATTAATTATATTATGAGCTACTTTCTAGAATAAACAATGCGCTCTGTACTCTGTGGAGTTTTCATTTAGATGGTCGTAGCAAACGAACTTTTCAAAAGACGAAGCCTCTGAAGGAGCTAAATTATTTTCCTAGAAGTTGTATACCAATTTTCTTCTACCGTTCGGACTACTGACGTGCTTTTTAATGATAATTGATGTATAGAAACAATCGTCCAAATTCAGAAAATCAAACCTGGCCCGGTCACAACTTCCTTGGTCAAGGTCCTTGTCACTACATCATATTTTCTTTCAACTGATGAGAGACGCTCGTTCACTGATGGGTGTTAAACAGTGGGTGACTCACCTATTCGGTGTGTCCTCTTTTTTTCAGTGGCCTATAATTTCTTAACGGCATAATGATAGGACCCAGAGTATTTGATACCGGCTACTTATAGGCAGATTGCCGTAATTTCATGTTTACCTGCCCAGTGTTATCTGATGGGATCTTTTTCTGCTTGGCGCCTTGATTTATAGCATTTTAAAGAGTGGAAACGGTGTGCTAGAACCACTATTATTTTGATTATGTCCATCATAAATTATCATCGACTGATAATAATATTGAACAGGAATTTCAATATCTAGCAATGATAGATATGATAGCTCTTCGTAGACTTTTCAAGACTTGTTATGTATGTTTCCATTATAATGCGTAATATGATATAATAAATAAATACAGGGTCTTCCATTAGAAACAGAGAATATAGTTGAGTCAGAGTATGACTTATCATTGAGTCTGTTTTGAGAGTAGCAGTTGATTTTTTCAAACAGCCACCCGACAGCGTATCCACTCGGTGGAACTTCTGTTACTTTCATATCATTATACAAAAATCACGGCCTGTTCCATTGAGTTTTTCTTTGCAAACAAACAAACTAGTGTGCGAAGGCATTAAACGGATATATCAACAATTTTTTGTCATTCTGTCAATTGAGAGATTGATCACTCAAAGTTGATACATTTCGACTATTTTCATATGTGATACACACGTAATAATTATTATTAAGATAACAATTATTCTTGTATCAACACGGCTGGTTAGCTAGCGTCTAGCCGTGATACGTGAAAAGGAAAGACAACAGCAGGATAATTACGTCACCAGTTTGAGTGGATTTTTGAATAGGGCTGTAATTTGAATTCGAAAACGAAGCATGTGAGGTAACTTTGAGAACGATTGATGCCGTTACATGATGTTTGTATGAGAACATGATAACAAAGGTGGTTTCAGTTGGAAATTCGATAGGCGTGTGAACCCCCAATGACAGATTAATCTTCCAGTTTGGGCAAATTCAACATATTCTTGAATTCAAGCTCAATGCAAGATTATTCTGTTATGCGAACTCATTGCAAGTTTTATCTTGCAATTATCTTATTGATGAAATAATCTTGCAATCAGCTAATTTGAGATAAATCTGTCAATTGGCCAATCTGGCCAGATAAATCGTCAATGAAAATTGCGAAATGAATCCTGCACTTACCATGAATGCAAGATGAATCTGTCAAGTCAGCAAGACCTGCAAGACCTGTTTGTTGAAAAGTTCGTAAAGCACCTTCGTACTTGTGACTAATATGCACAAATGAATAATCTCCCTACTATAATCATTACCACTAGCAGCTATTGAATATGACGAATTTTCGATTGAATCAAATTATGTTTCTAGAGATTGAAAAATTCATTCAGGTGAGAAATGAATTCGATGATGGAGTGTGATGATGATCATGGAAAAAAAATCCATAGAAAAATTGTTGACCTCTATGTCGATTTAAGGATTTTTTTATGGACTAGATGAATATCTAGCTATAGCTATTTCCAAGCTTTATCAAGTGTAATAATAAATATTTTCTAAGCAAAATTTTCACGAAATACCAAATTATCATATGCGAATTAGAGGTCTCGAAATTATATCCTATATTTATTTTTATCTATTATATGGCGGAATATTTATTTAGTGTCACTGTTATTAAGCTCAGAAGAAGTTGGCAAGGACGTCGGGCTTCCTAGATTTCTTGGGTTAGTCGAGACAAAATTATAATGTTTTTCTAACCTGCTTTCGTAATCACACGTGAATTAGAAGAGCAATTATTGGTGGGTATAGAAGCTAGTGTGGGAAATAGGTTCCTGTCTTATGGACCAAATGAATTAGATTCTTCCATGTCAACGCTATTTCGATACAGTGGCATAATTGAAAATATATTGGAGAACAAATCGATATATTAGATGAGAATTGAATATATTGAGGTGAAGATGAATATATTGAATATTAAGTCTCATATCCCCACTATGCTGATTTTATATTGAAGTTTTTCTCTCTGAGTGGCAAGCATTATGACGTCACATAAGCATTATTTTTTTCAATATTAGCCTTCATTTATTTCAGCTATAATCAGTACACTCATGCGTGCATAAATTCAAATTTAAATGAATTTAACACTATTAAACTATCAATATTTTAATGCCTTTGATTCTAAATGTTTAAATGTCTTCGATTTTTCCAATATGTTCATTAAAAAAAAATGAATTTTTCCGTCAATGTATTTTGGAGAGAATACGTGTGTTATAATTGGGAGACCCCTGACGTCTCTTCGTAGGACATAATAATTTTGGAGTATTTTTGTTTTTTTTTTTTCGTCATAAATTGTTCAGCGGGTGCACCGGATAAATTTGTCGGAATGTCCAGCATACATTAAATATGTTGGCATTTTGTTTTCGCTGAATTTTCATAATTATACGCGAAATGTGCAGATACTCTGAAAATTGTCCTAATTATATCGTGACCGAACGGATCGTGTGCTCCGCTATTAAATTTATTAAATTGCACTCTCTAGCAGTTGTTTTCTTTATTTCTCGGAAAAAGAATCGAAACAGTCGAGAACGCATCTTGCATTAGACAGTGCCGTACAAACAATCGAGATCTCTGTGCACGAAAATTCGATCAGAATCGAAAGATTGTTACATTCAACATCGAGAGTATTCATCCTGACGAGATTCAATGAACACGCAATGAAGATCAGCCAGGTAATCGCCAGGTAGTCCCTGTAGTAGAAATATTATATTATTAACGAGCGTTTTATAAAGGCATTACACACTAAAATCGGAGTTGCATCAAGAGCATCTGAGTGAGTTGAATACTGCTATGTGACAAAAGACGATAGTGTAGACTCTTTCAGCAATCGGAGTTCTCAGAAAAAGACAACTTATTATTCTATATCTGGAGCTTCAAGAGATAGCATTAGTGAGAAATGAAAAAGTGCTAACCCTCTATGTTAGTTGTATCATCATTTAATTCCATTCTGATTATTTATAGTATTATATTTTATTCGATTCATCAGTGGACAATGTCTACCAGCAGCAATTGAGTAGCAAAACCAAAACTTTTTTGATATCACTCCCTTGCGAAAATTACGAATTTACATATTATATACCTGGCTAGAGCCAACTTCTATTTCTATCCACCTCCCAACACCCTATATGCTCACGGTGAGAATAACTGCAGACATGTTTACATTCGAGAATCCGAGAATTTCATCCCCCTGTTGACAGGATAGCACGAGCCGAAGACGGCGCGGGTTAAGATTAGGGGTTGGATTCGGGCTTCGAGGTATCTGAAAGGCTGAAAGGTAGCTTTTCGTTGTAGACATCGGTATTTCATTCCACCGGACGCTTCAGCAGGGTGTTACCAAACCAATGATATATTGGCAGATCTCGGACGGTCATTTGAATACGTTTCAAGTAGCATGACCGGAATTTCAAAACGATCGTTGCTGGTATCGCATTTTTAGATGTTCCGGATTCGTTGCAAATGCTGACATGATGAGTGGTTGCCAAATTCAATTTCGAATCAGGCGGCAAAATGATTCTATACATAAGAAGTTCTGGAGCAGGTGCAAATTTATTAGCATCAGAAGTTATTATATACTGAAAACTTCGCTCTAAACTATTAAGTCCTAACATGTTGAAAAAACAATTAGAACTATCCAGCAGTGGCTGAAATGTTAGTTTGCTAGTGTAAAGCAAGAAAAAGGACGGTGTTGCTTGCTGCTGATCATTCATTATGTATATCCAGTTCCAATTAATGAACTTCAGATTTGAATACCTTCGTATTTCTTAGAAGGAAGATTTTTTTTTAAATTCGCTACTCGACGAGATCTATTGTGTGCTCAGATCATATCATTCTGTGATCGGAAATATGTCACTAAATAGAACATTGAAAATTTCAGTAGGCAACTAGCCGTGTATCATGCTTTGAATTGGATATCATTTTAATCATTAGGGTGATTTTTATTTCAAAATATCAAAAACAATGAACCTCGATAAACATAAAGTCGTGAAAAGTACTTTTTTTGAGAAACAGGAGGGTGTTGTCAGAAGTTTTCGAATAAAAAACGTTTCGTTTTCCCTGTTTTGCCGATACTGTAGATATGTTTATGCGAAGAAGACTATATCTTATTACGTGTTAGGCAGGTATGTTGATTTTCGACTGAAAATGTCACCAGTGGCGTATGAGATATTTTTAGTCCTTTTCGAGGATAAAATATAATATCCTTTCCATTCCTTTTTATCGTAATTCTCTTGAGATTTTCCAGTCAATTGTTTGTTATTAAGAACATTTTTTCAACTAACTTGAACTGCCTGCGTCAAAAAATTTTGGTGAATCAGTGCATCACATTTTTGACAATAATTCAAGATCAAATGAGAATCAATGGATATATAGGTAGAAACTTTCTGTGGTGGCCACTGTATCGGGTCATCATTTCCACATCATATTATATATATATATATATATATATATATATATATATGATGGAACTGAAACTTGTACTGAACAAACAGGAGAAAAAAAAAACATCTTATATTGGCTTGGTTCAAAATAGTGTAGGGTCATCATTTGGAGTTTTCCACTTCATTTTCAACATTTCTATCATAAAGAAGAAGTAAATGAGTAGAGTAGATAGTAGGGTATTTTTAAATGCATCTTAAAATATTTACTCCATATTCAACAGGCTTCCACAATTTAGTTGGACAGATTGTGTGAAAGATTATTTCATATTGATAAATCTTCCAGGGATCATGCAGGGATCAAAGTGAAATCTCATTCTTATTTGACTCAACTGTAATATGAAATGTGAAATCTGGTTTTGACCACATTTTTGTTCCTAGCACATGCGTCTAGATGATTTACAAGGATGTCGGTACAACAAAAAATTGAAGATACAAACTTCGTTGACCGTAATCCCGGATCACGGTCATAAAAGCCAAATTGCACCCGACTTCTACGAAATTCTGATTTCACCCTTGGATTTTTCGACGAGCATAATAGAAAATCCAAGGAGATGGTACTTAGCAGTACCTGCTGCACAGTGTGGTATCACTTTGAAAGATGCGTTTCTCGCAGTAATGAACTTCGAATTGACCGTGGGTATTCAGAAATGTGCATCGTTCTGTGATTTTACATGGAAATTTCGAATTATAAACCGTTTTTAGACAAAGGCATCATGTCCAGCCTCTCACTTAGATAATTTCAATAGGTCTTCCTAGTATTTTTTTATCGAAATGAGCAACAGATATTCACTTCTGAAAGTTTATGACTTTATTGGCATTCATATATTTTGAAAGTGAATAATGGTTTTGTAGTCGTATTAATTTGCACTTCAAATTGAAGAACATTAATCCCATTGATCGATCAATGGTCATCATTCGTCCAATGTCAAAATGCCATAATAATTTTGTGCGGTTTATTATTCTTCATAAATCTTATTCAAATTTCAAATAATTGTTAAAAATGTTTTCTGCCTCTGCCGAGAAATGGAAAGTGGGATAGAAATACCACAGTACTAAAGTGAGAGACTTCTTTTCTTTTCTTCTTTTCTAATATATTATATTCTTGATATCGAAATAAATCCAATGAAAGTGATAGACACTTATGGCACTAACCTGATCATAGTACTGCTTACAAACTCTGAATGATACAATCTATATGGATGCAAATAATACTGTTTCTTCTTCGTAAATATCATGACTGAATTATCAGAGACTTGTGTCGGATGTGTCAAATCAATTATGGATACGATTATGTATGATGATTATGATGATGGATGATTTTACTATTGTTGAATTGAATCAATGCCCTAGCTTGGATTGGAAAGGTTATAAAACAAAGTTGCAAACGGTCCCAGAACAGATCCTACTCCTTGACTCCTTGTTTTTCAAAAAGTTTCTAAATACAAATATATTTTTAATTAAAACAAAACTTCTACCTATCTTAGTGGGCCATATGTTGTCCACTCATTGTCCGATTGGAGTAATATTAAGATCATAGGAAGAGAAGAGAACTACCAAAAACGAAAAATCAAAAAATCTACTTGCATTCTTTTGAACGGATACAATAGTATAACACAAATAGTGAAGATTATAAATTTAAATAGCAAACGGCTCCAGAATGGACCCTTGCGGTACCCCTAACGGATCGCGTCCCAGAGCACGTATGCCACGCGATTTCCTCTTGATTTTCGCAAATGGCGACCGGTCACCTGACCTGACCCGGACGACGACTGACTGACCGGACTGCGGACTGTAGCTCTCAGCGCGGCCTCGCGATTGCCGTGCAATTTTCTACAATGTAATGGATCGCAGTCCGGCTGATTGAGCTGTGGGAGCACGTTCCGATCGTTAGGCGTTTGTTTTTGTTAGCCGGAGCTGGGAAACGGCCCGCGTACTCACCGCTCAATCTCACTGCCTGCCCGTCGAGAGAAGTTTTCAATGGAAACGATTACGATACCGCGATAACGATAATGGATGCTGGATGGCATCAGGTATTGGCGATATTTTGCATCCTCACAAACATTGATAGGAAAGATATATAGATATACCCGTAGCTTCCTTCAAAGAATTGTACTTGTACATCATACAAAACACAAATACAATTAGGTGAACCGGCCGAAGTAGTGATGTTCAGTTACCATAAAACGACATCAATATCGATAATGCTAAGAATAGGGAATAAGTATCCAACTAAACTAAACAAAAAAAAAACAAAACACAGACATATTGAAATTGTAAAATATATAAAAAATGAATGAAATCAAAATAAATAATGTAATGTAATGATGATCGCATGTACAAGATGTTTGAAATTTTCAAGACAGGGTTCGATTTTCACTACTGTTGATAGTCTACTATGGAACTCATTACATGAATACACAGGGATTTTTTCCGTTAGAGTTAGTCTGTGGGCAGGAGTATTCAAATCTGCAATTCTTGTACCATAACCATGTGATTTAAACATATGGAATTCATCTCTATTTTTGAACAGAAATACTAAACACTGATATAAACTTGGAAGAGTTAATGAATTAATTTCTCTGAATTTTCCTCTTCATGAGTGCCTGTTACTGTTTCCCAACAAAATTCTATGAAATGAAACAATACCATGAAGTATTTCTGGATCAATCACTCATAACTGCTGCTGCTACTACTGTATATACTACTACTGCTAATACTACTTACATCATTGGAAAGAACTCGATTCGACCTGTTCATCTTTTTTTGTGGGTTCTATAAGAAATCAGCGTTTGAAAAATAATATCAATAAGAGCGCAATATTTCAAATATATGTTTAGTATGTTTCATATGATTTCTCTAGCAAAGCATGTTAATATTTATCGATTCATATGATATATACATTCAGGAATCATGTATGAAACAATAAATCTGATAAATGGCTTCCACAGCTTCACTGACACATCTCTTTTGGCAGAATTTGCAATGATATTTTCAGTTTTCACACTCAAAAGTCCAAAGGTGTTGGGTCGAAAGAGTGGAGCCCAATTCTGGTCATCAAACCGCGAGATGAAACGACCAAGAGCACAGAGCACACTAGGGTAAAAAATAGACACTACAGCATAAACAAGTATGATAGGGAACAGAGGGATTATGTTGTTGCCGCAAATAATTTCGATTTTCTGCCTCTACTGAACAGATCAGTTGATTCTTTCACTACATTTTTGAGATAACTAATAAGCCTTCGTCGAGACAACCACCCAATTTTATTGACCTGAATAATTAAGCAACTTTGTTTTCATAACTCGTAGTGATTTTTATGGCAATTGGCCTTGCCAGTACTGCTACTTTCTTACGAGTGTTCTTGGTGTCATTTGTGTCTGTTGATTATTGTTGTTAATAGTCAGCTGAATAGTCTCAAACCATCAGAATCATGCACAGTTTTACGGAATTTAAGAAAATACGTTCAGTTCAGTGAAACATTGCATGCTTCTGTTGGTTTCAGATTGTTTATTTCATGAAAGCGAATTAACCTTTTTTATGTTTTCATGCAGTTACATTAGTCGTATTAGTCGTGCAAGTATTGGAATGATTGTAACAATAATCCAAACACACCATTAACACTCATGAATATCAACGTTTTACGGAACTGAGAAAATACGTTAGTTTAGTGAAACTGTGGATGCCTGTTCAATTTCGCAGTCATATCTAAATTTCTTTTTCTCGTTTCGGTAAGTAATGAATGTTTCATTGGTTGCATAGACATCGGTATCTATTTGTGTATCACTACATATCATCGACGCTATTGACAGTTCATTATTTACCTAGGTAAAATTTCTTTATCATTATTTACCTAGATCAAAAAAGTGTTACTTCTCATTAGAGGAATTCCTTGAATAATGGTGATTTCTCAGTTGAGTTGTGGAGAAAAGTTGTTATACAGTCACGGTAGGACGCGTATAAATCGTATGGATATTTGGTTGGATAAAATAGGGAGAAGATGATCAATGGACGAAGACTTCATATATTATGAGAAATATGTTAGCGTTTCGAATAAAAAGTGTGATATGAATATCTCAGCACGTTTTGTGAGAAGACTAATAGCTTCAGCTTTCGTAGATGTCCACAGATACCTATTTCTTGTACCGAATTATTTATAACATCAGATTGCGCCGCCTGCGTCTCAATCATAACGACAACTCGAATAACTCTCCTATGACAATATAAATCCATAGAATTCGAACAAGTTGATAGTGATACATAGTCACGACTATTCCGAACGCTAAATTGAGAACTCTAGTATTGTGTCGATGTTTATTACTAATATTACATTACGGATAACGCTTTTTCATGTCGTTTTTATGAACACGCCACGAGAGAAACTCTCAGCGACTGTTCCAGCACAAAGCAATATTCAAATGAATCCGGCGTCATTCGCCTTTTATTACCTTGTATAAAACGAGAAATCCATCGCAACAAAAAGGCCAAACGTTCGGAATTTTGCATAAGAAAACCCGCGCTACCGACGATTTGACACATCGAGCAAACACGGCCGCCATCTTGCGGTGAATAATGACTAATAATCACCGGCCGTATCAATTTCGGTACTTCCCCAAATCGTGACTTATTCGGTTCACGGCGATTTGCTCGCTGCCATTCTTCTTCTGTTTTTCGACGGACATGAGCTGTCAACGTTACTATATTATATTATCCTATATTGTTTTAATCGATTCCCATAACGCTTTAGGTGACTGGGTGGGTAAAACTGCAATGCTGCGTTGCCAACTCCTTCATTTCTCCATTTCAATATGTTTTCATATATGGACGTAATTAGGAGGGTGAAGGGAGGGGGGCAAGTACAAGTCATGCATAATGAATTAAGGTGCACCATGCATAATGAATTAAGGGGGCACCACTATTCGACTAAATTTAGGGTGGCAGAACTGAAAACAGTGAGGAATGATTAGTTCTACCAAAATGGCAATATGACAAAATTGACACATAAATCGACTTTTGTTCATTCGGAATAATTTATTTGTGGTATATTTGAAGAACTCGTGATGAAATGATTGAAATTAGTGAAATCGGAACGTTTGTTTGACACCATAGAATTTGAAACGCAAAGATAGCTGTAGAATAATGGCGCCATCTTATGGAAAATTTGCGACTCCTACATCAGCTGGAGTAGAGCGGATTGGTTGAAACAAGTGCACATCGGTGCCTTCACCATTGTTATTCGATCAATTTCAATCAAGAATAGACAAGTATATCAATTCCGACTGTGAAAAATCATCACCCAAAGTGGAAATAAAAATATACTTATATTATATCTTGAACCACTGAAGCTATCAGCGCTAGACAAAAACCGACCAAGGCGAGTTGGGCTTGATTTTCTCGAAAAGAAAAACAATGAAGCAAACCGCGATTGCCTATACTTTCTGGCTACCGAACTACAGTGTGTTTCCGAAATTTGACCATTCATCGGTGATCGGTGAGTCGAATCAAAAAATGAATGAAAAATTCTCGAGTCACTTTTTTGAGTGAAATTCATTACCGATGAAATCAAAATCGAACTTTTCTCCCAACTTATTTTCTTCGAATAGGACACAAAACTCATATTTCGAAACCAGTGATCTTTTTTTTTATCTGTGGCCAAAACCAGAGTGAAACCTATAATGTTCAAGGAACTTTGGGAGAGAAAGTTTGGAGGTTGTAAGCATCAGGAAAGACTTCACTAGGCCACCATAATGATGTTCTGTATTGGTAGAAATAATGAAAGAAGTTGAGGGTGGCCCTATACAAAACGTATTGAAAATTGCAGAGTAGATACATACATGTTGTATTCAATTTTTGAAAATAGAGGCGCTAGAACAAATAGAAGAAAACGGTAATTTCCGTTATCTCCGTATATTTCGTAAACGGTTCGTGATAATTTCGATTTATCTCGAACAGCTCCAGACATTGGGCAGACACATGAGGTTGGGTTTCGGAAAGACACAAGAAACATAATTTGAAGATTCAGATTCAATTTGGCAACGTGCACGCCTACGGAGTCGTTTGTGGATGCAAATCGTTTTCAAAAACATTATTTCTCGAACACGTATACATTTCAAAAACGAGATAGGTATTGCAGGTGATATAAACAAACCTTGTAAAACTGACAAAACACATCCACGGGCATCCAAATTCATAAAGCGCGCCTCAATCGAATGGATAAAAAGAAAGAAGAGGAATCTCTATAACCACCAAATGCAATTATGAAAATGTGACTTAATGTTCTCGAGATTTATGCTTCGGACTTAAATATATTAATTTACGATGTTATCCTTGCTCGGAGCAACACGTATGAACACAGTTCTCCACGTTAATTTTTTCCCAGTCTTTTATTTTCCCGTTCGGTCTCTTAATTTATTCAGGTACTGTATTGAGTAGGTACGTTCCAGACAAGCTAATCGACTGCTCGCTGATTTATCGAATCTCAACAAGTTTTCATCTCGCTGAATAAAGGATATTAATGTTTTCGTGCTCTTATTTCCTTTCATTCCACTCGCACCTCGTAGTTAGCCATTGTACGATTTTTCAAATCTTCCAACACTCCAACTGTATCGATGAGAACCACGATTCTTCGCTATGAATCAACAAATAAGGGTTGGATTGAGCGGAGTGCCACAAGGTTCCATACTCAGGCCTCTCATGTCCGTCATCGAAGTAAATGCACATTCAGAAGACATTGAAAAAGAGGACAGTATGAAGTAGTGCTCTGAGAACACATCGAACGATATGAAAGCTATAGAAATCAATCGAAAAATAAAAGTAGATAGTGCCAAGCCAGTTTGTGCCAGTGCTGTAGTCAGTGTATGAATAAGGCATATACAATAAATGATTCGGACAGGCTAAACTATACTTTCAACCAATCAGTCATTACATTTGTACTAGAATAAAGTGCACGGGCAAAAAATAAATGAAATATCAATGAATCACACATCAAAAAATAATCACAGATGATAAAGGGCACAATGACAACATTTTCCAATCACTGATACCGACTCCCAACTCAATCACAATCTAAGAATCATTGATGGCTGTAGAAATCATGATGAATCAAGAATTTTTTTGTACTCGAGAAGTCTTCTGGATAAATTTTCATCTACACCTTTAGTGATTGAGGCCCAGTAATTCACACCATTTTGTAACTTTGAATGATGATAATAATTTCTACCTTTGATATTTGAATATGCGTCTTAATATTCAATAACTTTTGTAGAAATTACTGGTGTCAAGATTTCTATTGAACTGATGACGATATCTGACAATCATCTCTATATCTTGCATAGCTTTTCTTTGAGAAGAAAAAATCTGTGGATAAACGAATCCTGACAATGTGAGAATACATTGAATAATAGGTATGGTCCTAATAATCCAGGTTTCATTCTTTGGTGAACAAATCATTATAAATAAATTTCAATGGAAGTAATTTGACAACAGAAAGTACCAAAGTGAAGAGAGATACTTTGATTCAGGACGACTAATACGTATAGGTACTCATTGTTCTAGTAAAATCAAAATACTTGCTGTCGTTCTCAGATTGAAGTTATGTCGACTACTTTGGTGGGATTTCTCTTCGAATGCAAATAAAACCAAACTGCCTTTTTTAGTCGCATTTCGATTGACGCTGTGGTTAACTAATTCTTGCCGAAACGGAGGCCGAAACTAAAAGAAAAATAGGACATTTCTTCTTCGGATTTTGCATAAATCTTCTTATTACAATTGTTTCCTCAGGCTCTACGCAGTTGCCATTATTTTCATTCAATATCTTATCAACACAGACAACCGTACTCCTGGCTACCACCCTGGGTTACTTCTATAAAAAGAAACCTACATGTTGTTTATCAATTCTGATATTTCATCATCTATATATTCTTTCATATAAAACATCAAACCTAACCATAATCATGCAGTTCGAATATGAAAACTATTTATACATTTTTATGAAAGTGAATGCAATTATGTTCGTATTCTCCATATCAGTGACGAATTGTTGAAATATGTTTCTTGTTTCGTTTAAAAAACTCTAATTCGAACATCTCTCGGATATGCGACTCAATCAAAAGGATCGTCTCATTTGTTTTATTTGAATCATCAAGATTCCGAACAATCTGCCTAGTTCTTCTTAATTAAAAAGTGGGTAATCTTCGTCTCTAAATATTTATCTTGGTCGGCGCTCTTTATATAGCGTTATAAAAGCCGCTAGTTTGATAGGAGACCTAATAAAATTAGAAGGAACATATGTTTTCGAAGAAATTTATTATCTCGAAGATTCCATTTATATCGCTTTGCGCTTTCGTACATTCCTTATAAAATTGTTGTAAAATCAGTGAATGTAAATTAATTTGTATTCATTCATTTTCTGAGATAACAGCTCTTTATCCTGTATAAATGTAGGCAGTCTGAAGTTAATAAAAGGGGGGGGGTTAACCAAATTGATGTTCACAATTTGTATCATTGCTATTGTCAAGGATACAAAATCGATTAAAGCAGCAAAGTCGATCGAACAGACAACCGATTTTTCAAATTAGAACCTTTATTTCGTTTCTGTTACAACTTCAAATTTTGAACAAGAAAGCTCATGAGGCATTGAAAAGAAATTAGAGTAAGAAGGCTATGAAAATTACATCCTGACATTCACTAATTGATGGTATGAGAATAAGTATTAAATCGCAGAACTTCATGCATTATTGGTTTTGGAAAACAATGATAATGCTTTCTTTCGAATAAAGTCAACCAATATAGAATTTTTCCATCCGTTTTTCGCTTATGAATTCTTTGTGTCAGGAACTAATTGTATTTTCATTCTTCCATTTTAGAGATGGTTGAAAATATCAATACCTAGTTTGGTGATTTGAACAATTTTGTATATTTGATAAAAAAAGTTACCAATGATGGACACTTAATTTGGCATACCCTGTATATGTTTCATGCAGATAATTGCGTTTTATATCATTAACACATATTAAATATTGCCATTCCGATGATTTCCTGTAATTTTCTTCGTTATAGTAGAGCAATTAAGTGAGAAACCATCATTGTACGTGTGAGCAACGGATAGTAATAATAATTGTATATTCCTCTCTCCTGATAAAAGTCACTCCTTCGGAAGATAAAAAATGAATGAATACTATCTACCGACGACACATCTACTTTTATTCGCACTGAAACACATTGGATAACCGATCAGTATGATTTCGACGAATTTTTGCGTAGCACAAGGATCTGGTGAGGTTTTAGAGTTAGAGTATCAAGCCATACGACTGAATGAAAGATCATCATTTAATTATCTATATCAGAATGAAATGTGGTACCCACCTAGATTTTTCACCAAAAAGTATTGTAACTGAAGGAACCTTCAAATACTAATACACATGAACGATCATTTTGTGATAGCAAGGAAATACATCAAGGAGATTTATCATCCTCTTCTGCTTCTAACGTTGCTGCAACGATGCTACGATTGGATGGAGTTTTCGAGTATAATAAATATCAATTTCCACCTGTAGCTTTTTCCCTGGAGGGATCTCTGGATAACATGAGAGCGTCCATTATCTTTGATTTCAGTTCATTTCAGAATTCGGTTTCAATAATATTTATTTCATCAAAATTCGCTCAATTTCTGCTGATTGGAAATTTGGCTAAAATTCAAGAGGATTATTGGATCCTCTTTAGATCTTATTTCTGATGATAGAATGTTCCTGGACCACTTTCATCATTTTTACAGAATATTGAGATTTTCTTCCTCGTTTCTAAAAATAAAAATAGAAATTTCAATAATTATTTCAATATATTTGTCTAAGGTCAGTTTTATGATCTGCCCCAACATGTCACTGCGCTTTTTTCAACCTTCAGATACCTAAAAGTAACACCTTATATAGTATATTTAACAAAAATCAAAATTTCTACTATATGTGAAGAATTACCAAATCTCGTACTATACCTAGTACTAAATCAGTGATGGTGATTCATCTTTTCGACCCGATTGTCTCTCTCGGTGGGGGATGCGTAACACATGTGAGGTTGGCAACAAGACATCTCGCTCCGGTGAGTGACAGGCTCTCGCGTACGGGCGCAGGGCTGCCAACACAAACAAACCGGAAGTGTCCGCTAATTATAAATGCGCTCTCATCAATCACGCTCGCATCTGACATTTTTCGAGACAGTATCGTATGATTTCTCCCCGTGCCAGATGATAGCAAGAAATGTATTAATTATATTTCACGGTGTATTTTTAGAAAATGCATTATTTCGAGGTGACGGGTGAGGCAGACGCGGGAGGGGTCAGATTCCGAGAGGAATTTAGGATCACCGAGAATTCGAAATGCGAATTTCGCGCCATTTTTGACAGTTCCATTTAAAATAATTCTATGGGTAGGATCGGACAGAAGTTAGTGTTCGATAAGTTGAGTAATGCATACATTTCGAAGCGATATGGTGTCATAAGAAACAATTTTTTTTCATAAATTCGTTCACCAAATTGATATTTATGATATAGGTATCGTGAAGATCATATTACACGATATGAGATACGGACTTTGTGTTCTCGGTTGTTCTCTTTTTGCGAATTGTCAATGTTTCCTCTGGGAGATGAGTTTTCAAACACAAAAAGTGTGGAAAAGTGACTTATTTCGCAAGAGTTGATATTAAGCACCAGTTGACATTTAGCACGAGCCGCATGGCGGCGAGTGCGTAAATGTAACGAGTGCTTCAAATACACTCTCCTACGAGTTATGTACACTATTTTTCCTACGACCATAGATATTTGAATCATTATTATTCCAAGTTTCTCCTATGTCCATTGTCATACATTCAAATTTCACCATATACGCGTACTCGAATTCGAAAGTTATTCAAATTTCTGCTCATCGTCGACAGCTACCTCTCAATCCAAGATACAGTAGTCAGAAACCACAGAACCCGAAAGGAGCCTTTCGAGAGTTGTTGATTTCGATTTCATGAAAATAAATGTGTACGTTGTTTCGTTGTTTGTCATTATCGTAAATATGTTTCATGTAAGTTTCTTGAGCATTTTGGACCTTTCGTTCTTGAATAATGAAGTGGATTTATAATATCCACAGAGATGAAAATCATAAAAGGGAGGAGATGATGGTCGCATTACCAGACGCATCTCAAAGAAGGAACGAAGGTAGTGGATTGAATCATTTCCCGAAAGGTTAGGATGCTAAATCAATCTAAAATATCAGTACAAAGTGTGATGATACCAGTAGAAAAATTTCCAGATGAAATATCTTCACATTCATCAATCATGTATACATTCAAGCGTGCTTTTTTCCAATACTTCCACTCTAGTGAGTTTTACTTTCTAGTTGCCATAGTGAAATGGGCTACTTTCTAAATAACAAAATTATGCTGAAAAAGCTGTTTTCTTGGTCGTGAGAAAATGAAAATTCAAACTAATGGCTGATGGCAATAGGGTGTGGTCGTGGAGCTAGATATTCGTATTATCGTAATGGCAAGTGTTACATTATTGTTATATACTTGAAACGAAAACACATCCACTAAAATTTGGCATTCTTTCAAGTCAAGTCATTGACATTCGTCGCTATTTTCTCGAAGTTGATGAGTAACATGTCTGTAATGTAAATTTTACACCTGCATTCAAATACTCCACAACCTCTGATTAATACACCCTTTGTACAATCATCAGTGATTGTTATAATAGGCAAGTCGCGGGTAGAACAAAGAGAATTTTGATTTGGAATAAATTTGATTGCATAATAAAGTATTAAGGATGATTAACGAATTTTGTTTGCCATTCATGAGTCATTATTTGTGTGGTTCAGTTGAAGTTGATTTCCTTTTGTGATATACCTATAGCTCGGTGGTCAAGAACAGCCTATCTTGCGAAATGTATGTTGATGTATTCCTGGATTTGGATATGTTTGGATAGGTCCTTATTATCAAATAATCAAGTTCTCTAAGTTGGAGAGCTTTTGCGCGCTTCTGTTCAAACATTTTTGTGTCAATTTCTTTGATTGTCACTTGCAAACTCTATACTAGTGCATTCTACATGAAATATGTTGTTTCTGTTCTGTAGGGAACTCAATTCACAACAAGTTACTCAATTTCATAGTCACCAAAAGGAAAAGCTTCAATAAAGTACTTTAGTAGAGTATTTTCTGAAAAACCTACGATAAAACCATCCTATTTTAGCACTAGATACTTCGCACACGGATGTTTTTGAATCATTAATAGGACTCCCTTTATATCACCTCGAAGAATACAAAAATGCAAATAAGGCGTATAAAAAAAATAAACAATTGATTTTTCAATCTAATGTGATTTACGAAGTCACTGCTTACGTTAATAGCATAAACTGAGTTTGAAATTGTATTTTTTTAAGTGTTTACATTCAAAAAACCCGAGGATAAAACTTTCTTAAGTATAAGTATTCCGGTGACTAATATGAGGTTTAGGTACAGAAGGAATTCATATGGATGTAAATTTCATGAGTGATTTTTTTCGTAGGTAGAATTAGTTATCGAGTATAAACTGAAATAAGTCACACAACAGTGGTCATATTGCCTCGTCCACATAATTATATCCAAAATCCAGAAGTGCATGCCCTTTTTTCAAGTTAAACACCAGATTTCAGGACTGGCCACTAGAAATGGAGCTTTTTGAAAGTATGTAAAATAAAATGAAATGGCACTGAGAATTCAATTCTCTTTTCTCTGTTAATATCAACGCAACATTATAACAGCATATATAATGTTCATTATTTTGAATTGTCCTGGGGGTAATAAATAGTAACGGGATATTATGGTGCTGATATCTTCTATCAATAATTGTTTGGAGGCTCATAATCATCACATCAACTTCATGAAATATTGAAAAATCTTATTTCGGAGGACTTCTTCAGAAACACGTGGCAACGCGGTATTCTGCTGTTGACCGCACAAAGGTGGCCATCTGTTCAGGTGGGAAACCGACTTAATTCCTTTTTTATTCGGATGTCAATAATGTTTATGTTCATTTTTATCGGCATTACGAGGACACATTTTATATTTTTATCTTACAGTTTTACAGCCCGCATTCTACACTCTTTTGTTGCGGACTCGGGCGTGTGTAATTCGTAATATCGTAATTTCCAAATTGATAGCGATAACGGCCAATTTTTACGTTGATTATTATTTTTCCTTTCCACACCTGGCTCGACAAGGTTAATAAACCAGAAATGTATCGTTGTTATCAGCAAAAGGGGATTTTCCCATTACAAGTCTGAATGGAGATGAAGTAGGTATAATATCTATTATGACGGACTATTAAGAGGGAGCAGAATTGTTGTCTAGATAGTAACTTAGTATGTAAGATATTTTTTTGAACCACACGTTATCAAGTGAACGGCTTGACTGTTCTCCAACAGTGTGTGCACGTTCAGTATTTTGAAACAAAATTATTTTTGAAAATAACATTCTTGGCGATTCGTATTTGATATTAGAATCTTTGATTTTTTAGCACTCCCCAAACATTGTCCTCGTCAGTGATTTTCAATCTTTCCTGTCAGTTCATATAATCCTGCCATTCGGCTTTATCATATTTTTGAATACCGAATAGTTTCGAATGTTACCAAACAATACCAACCTTTTCTTTCATGTTGAAAAAACACATGATGCACTATCCAAATATTCATTTTTCTTAATATCTTGGGTATTGACACTTCGAAGCCTGTATGGTACCTACTGTACACATTTTTTTTACACTCTCGTAAGACTATATCTCGTAAGACTATATATATTGAAGTGGTTCATCTGATACTTTGGGACCTGATTGAAAAAAACGTAACATCTCAACTTCTTATATTTTTGTTAACTTACTTGCAAAATACCCTTCCAAATCCTCTCATTCTGCTTACATGATTATCTGTTGGAAGCTTTGTATAAAGAATAATCTATAATTTGGTTGATGTTGGAAAAATACATGATTGTTTCCCAACTGTTTTTATTATGAACGGTATAACCATGTAGGATGTAGGGCATCAATAATAGATGACCCCGATCAAAGTTGATTGATGAATTTCAACTCTTCAATCCTCATCGCCTTCTGACCGAGAGATTCTGAAATTTGATGCTTACAAAGTGGCTTATGTGTGTCTTATGCTTTGGTGAGTTAGGTGCTAAGTAAATAGGCAGTTTCTTGGAGATTATAAACAAGAATTTTATCCCATTAAATATCAAGTATTTATAAAACGTAGTCCGCTGTTGTCCATAAATCAAAATTTCAATTAAACCGGTAATAAAACTATATTTGTCTGGTAAAAATGTAATTTTGCTCTAAAATCACTCCGATAATAAAATCCACTCAATTTAATGATGACAGAATTACTTCCATATGTTTTTAATATCGGCCGTTAGTCGTCACATTTCCAGCTCTCATTCGAACTTCGAACAAACTCAAATGGAAGTTGTGTTTATATTTATATAGAGTGTTTATAAATGCTCGTCGACGTTATAGCGGAATGATATCATTCGTACAACCTATTATTGGCGCATCGATTTCAGAGAAATTCCCGTGTCCTTTGTGGTAGTTGGTGAATTTTTTGGACCTGTCTGCCAAATTTCGCTTCAATACAAGTGAACACATTGTCGATGCAATTTTTCAATTCGATAGGTTGAACAGTTTCTAGCTTTTGGAGTTATTCATCAGGGGTTTTCATACATCTTCCCAACCCTTCACATTATGTGTAATATAGTTAAACCTTACTGTGAAAAAACAATCAAAAAATCCGTGGAGTATCAAATTGGTCTATATGGATAACAATCTATGCAACATTATGGAATTCATCATATAGTTATAATAAGTCAGTGACTTGTGACAACTTGTGGTTGTGATGATAATTATTACTTACCCGTATGCATTATACCTAGTCGATTTAAATTCAGTTTTCTACTCAAATTATCGAGTGTGAAGGCTTCCATTTGGTATGAAAACTGCACCTGCATGATGTCAATGCAGTCAATTCAATTCACTAATCGGGGCACTAATGAATATAATGATAAAAACTATATCCTGTAAGAACATTGCACTGCTCTGACAGAATTTGAGATGATAAATGGCCGATTGGGCTCACTCATTTTGTTTCATTCGTTATTCAAGATCTTGCTTTTCTACGGTTTTTCTTATTTATTACCTATGAGTAAGGTCTACAGCAATTTACATAGTTCAGAATTTCTTCGCTCTTATATGTTCAGTGCTCATAGGTACTGTGGCAAAACTCACAATTGTCAGAATTGTCGAAGTACATCTATCGCAGGAAAAAAAGTACACACATTAAAAAAATTGTTTTATCAACTGGTAATGTTGGTGGATTGTAATATAAAAATAAGGCATACCCAAATGATTCATTTCGTTCTGACTCATCAGCATTCATTTCGTGTACATGAATTTGTATGGCAACACTTCAGGCTGAATGGCATTTAGTTATATGAAAGTGACAACACCGCTTGTTAACTTACTGTTTGTTCTGTCTGTCTGTCAAACTTGACCTGAAATTCATATTGCCAAGTATCTAACGTGAATTTGCAGACTAATTAGGACGTTACCATCATGTGTGTATTAGGCGTCTTTTGAAATGAGCTCTGATGGTGGACTTATGCAATAGTTCCATGTCATAAGTCATAAGTTACAACTAATGGTCATGAGTCATTAGAAATTTCAATTGGAATGTATATACACTTCGTCATAAGTCATAAGCCAACATTCATCTTTTATGACTAACTCATGATTTGTACAAGTCTGTGAACAATTATTCCATGCTGTACTTATTCGGTAACAGGTCAGTAGTTGGTTAAATTAATGCGATTTTCCGGAATTGGCCATTGATTCGAAGACTTAAAACTGCTGCATGAATCCATAATAATACAATTTGGGGTAGTCAAATGTCAAATTTATTAAGAATCCACTATTGATGGACTGAGCTTCTGAAATGGTTAGAAGCCTGCACTTCGATTACGTGCTTTATTTATTGAAACCCTTCTGACCATGTCGATGATAAGCACCTGTGTGGCCCCATCTCTCGTTCCGAAACGTCATTACGATGATAATTGGGTGTAGAAAGATGTGCCTTTGGAAGTAATCAGAAAACATCGGATCTTCGATTTAGCTGGTCTCGAGCAGGCAGGCACTTGTTAATATCTCGTACGTCACTTTTTATTAAAAACGGCACACCTCATAACGCCTTTGTTTCGAACTAATAACTAATCCGATACCAACGTATTTATTGCTTCTCGAAATCTGTACCCAATAAACGAAATACGCATGGACGTCGTATTAAAAATTTTCTCGTATGAGATCAGATCCTTTTCACAATTTTTCACAATAATGAAGTTCTTCGTAATTCGTAATTGTTGACTCTGTTCTTGATTATCGCCATTACCAGATGTAATTTTTTTTGCATCTTCTTGGAATTCTGATCATACCGAAATCCTCCCTTCCTCCCTTCCTCCCTTCCTCCCTTCCTCCCTTCCTCCCTTCCTCCCTTCCTCCCTTCCTCCCTTCCTCCCTTCCTCCCTTCCTCCCTTCCTCCCTTCCTCCCTTCCTCCCTTCCTCCCTTCCTCCCTTCCTCCCTTCCTCCCTTCCTCCCTTCCTCCCTTCCTCCCTTCCTCCCTTCCTCCCTTCCTCCCTTCCTCCCTTCCTCCCTTCCTCCCTTCCTCCCTTCCTCCCTTCCTCCCTTCCTCCCTTCCTCCCTTCCTCCCTTCCTCCCTTCCTCCCTTCCTCCCTTCCTCCCTTCCTCCCTTCCTCCCTTCCTCCCTTCCTCCCTTCCTCCCTTCCTCCCTTCCTCCCTTCCTCCCTTCCTCCCTTCCTCCCTTCCTCCCTTCCTCCCTTCCTCCCTTCCTCCCTTCCTCCCTTCCTCTCTTCCTCCTTTCCTCCTTTCCTCCCTTCCTCCCTTCCTCCCTTCCTCCCTTCCTCCCTTCCTCCCTTCCTCCCTTCCTCCCTTCCTCCCTTCCTCCCTTCCTCCCTTCCTCCCTTCCTCCCTTCCTCCCTTCCTCCCTTCCTCCCTTCCTCCCTTCCTCCCTTCCTCCCTTCCTCCCTTCCTCCCTTCCTCCCTTCCTCCCTTCCTCCCTTCCTCCCTTCCTCCCTTCCTCCCTTCCTCCCTTCCTCCCTTCCTCCCTTCCTCCCTTCCTCCCTTCCTCCCTTCCTCCCTTCCTCCCTTCCTCCCTTCCTCCCTTCCTCCCTTCCTCCCTTCCTCCCTTCCTCCCTTCCTCCCTTCCTCCCTTCCTCCCTTCCTCCCTTCCTCCCTTCCTCCCTTCCTCCCTTCCTCTCTTCCTCTCTTCCTCTCTTCCTCCTTTCCTCCTTTCCTCCCTTCCTCCCTTCCTCCCTTCCTCCCTTCCTCCCTTCCTCCCTTCCTCCCTTCCTCCCTTCCTCCCTTCCTCCCTTCCTCCCTTCCTCCCTTCCTCCCTTCCTCCCTTCCTCCCTTCCTCCCTTCCTCCCTTCCTCCCTTCCTCCCTTCCTCCCTTCCTCCCTTCCTCCCTTCCTCCCTTCCTCCCTTCCTCCCTTCCTCCCTTCCTCCCTTCCTCCCTTCCTCCCTTCCTCCCTTCCTCCCTTCCTCCCTTCCTCCTTCCTCCCTTCCTCCCTTCCTCCCTTCCTCCCTTCCTCCCTTCCTCCCTTCCTCCCTTCCTCCCTTCCTCCCTTCCTCCCTTCCTCCCTTCCTCCTTCCTCCCTTCCTCCCTTCCTCCCTTCCTCCCTTCCTCCCTTCCTCCCTTCCTCCCTTCCTCCCTTCCTCCCTTCCTCCCTTCCTCCCTTCCTCCCTTCCTCCCTTCCTCCCTTCCTCCCTTCCTCCCTTCCTCCCTTCCGTCCCTTCCTCCCTTCCTCCCTTCCTCCCTTCCTCCCTTCTCCTTCCTCCCTTCCTCCATCCTCCTCTCTCCCTCCTCCCTTCCTCCCTTTCCTCCCTTCCTCCCTTCCTCCCTTCCTCCTTCCTCCCTTCCTCCCTTCCTCTCTTCCTCTCTTCCTCCTTCCTCCTTTCCTCCTTCCTCCTTTCCTCCCTTCCTCCCTTCCTCCCTTCCTCCCTTCCTTCCTCCTTCCTCCTTCCTCCCTTCCTCCCTTCCTCCTTCCTCCCTTCCTCCCTTCCTCCCTTCCTCCCTTCCTCCTTCCTCCCTTCCTCCCTTCCTCCCTTCCTCCCTTCCTCCCTTCCTCCCTTCCTCCCTTCCTCCCTTCCTCCCTTCCTCCCTTCCTCCCTTCCTCCCTTCCTCCCTTCCTCCCTTCCTCCCTTCCTCCCTTCCTCCCTTCCTCCCTGTCCTCCCTTCCTCCCTTCCTCCTCCTCCCTTCCTCCCTCCTTTCCCCTTCCTCCCCTTCCTCCTTCCTCCCTTCCTCCCTTCCTCCTTCCTCCCTTCCTCCCTCCTCCTTCCTCCCTTCCTCCCTTCCTCCCTTCCTCCCTTCCTCCTTCCTCCCTTCCTCCCTTCCTCCTTCCTCCCTTCCTCCTTCCTACCCTTCCTCCTTCCTCCCTTCCTCCCTTCCTCCCTTCCTTCCCTTCCTCCCTTCCTCCTTCCTCTCTTCCTCTCTTCCTCTCTTCCTCTCTTCCTCCTTCCTCTCTTCCCTCCCTTCCTCCCTTCCTCCCTTCCTCCCTTCCTCCCTTCCTCCTTCCTCCCTTCCTCCCTTCCTCCCTTCCTCCCTCCTCCCTTCCTCCCTTCCTCCCTTCCTCCCTTCCTCCCCTTCCTCCCTTCCTCCCTTCCTCCCTTCCTCCCTTCCTCCCTTCCTCCCTTCCTCCCTTCCTCCCTTCCTCCCTTCCTCCCTTCCTCCCTTCCTCCCTTCCTCCCTTCCTCCCTTCCTCCCTTCCTCCCTTCCTCCTTCCTTCCCTTCCTCCTTCCTCCTTCCTCCCTTCCTCCCTTCCTCCTTCCTCCTTCCTCCCTTCCTCCCTTCCTCCCTTCCTCCCTTCCCCCTTCCTCCTTCCTCCCATCCTCCCTTCCTCCCTTCCTCCCTTCCTCCCCTTCCTCCCTTCCTCCCTTCCTCCTTCCTCCCTTCCTCCCTTCCTCCCTTCCTCCTTCCTTCCTCCCTTCCTCCCTTCCTCTCCCTTCCTCTTCCTTCCCTCCCTCCCTTCCCCCTCCTCCCTTCTCCCTTCCTCCCTTCCTCCCTTCCTACCTTCCTCCTTCCTCCTTCCTCCCTTCCTCCTCCTCCTCCCTTCCTCCCTTCCTCCCTTCCTCCCTTCCTCCCTTCCTCCCTTCCTCCCTTCCTCCCTTCCTCCTTCCTCCCTTCCTCCCTTCCTCCCTTCCTCCCTTCCTCCCTTCCTCCCGTCCTCCTTCCTCCCCCTTCTCCTTCCTCCCTTCCTCCCTTCCTCCCTTCCTCCCTTCCTCCCTTCCTCCCTTCCTCCCTTCCTCCCTTCCTCTCTTCCTCCTTCCTCTCTTCCTCTCTTCCTCTCTTCCTCCTTCC
Source organism: Gastrophysa polygoni (assembly GCA_963576655.1). Lineage (NCBI taxonomy): Eukaryota > Metazoa > Arthropoda > Insecta > Coleoptera > Chrysomelidae > Gastrophysa > Gastrophysa polygoni. Next base: position 10,608,261 of record OY755090.1, read on the forward strand.
TCCTTCTCTCCCTTCCTCCCTTCCTCCCTTCCTCCCTTCCTCCCTTCCTCCCTTCCTCCCTTCTCCCTTCCTCCCTTCTCCTCCTCCCTTCCTCCCTGTCCTCCCTTCCTCCCTTCCTCCCTTCCTCCCTTACCTCCTTCCTCCTTCCTCCCTTCCTCCCTTCCTCCCTTCCTCCCTTCCCTCCCTTCCTCCTTCCTCCCTTCCTCCCTTCCTCCCTTCCTCCCTTCCTCCTTCCTCCTTCCTCCCTTCCTCCCTTCCTCCCTTCCTCCCTTCCTCCCTTCCTCCCTTCCTCCCTTCCTCCTTCCTCCCTTCCTCCCTTCCTCCCTTCCTCCCTTCCTCCCTTCCCTCCCCATCCTCCCTTCCGCCCTCCCTCCCTTCCTCCCTTCCTCCCTTCCTCCCTTCCTCCCTTCCTCCCTTCCTCCCTTCCTCCCTTCCTCCTTCCTCCCTTCCTCCCTTCCTCCCTTCCTCCCTTCCTCCCTTCCTCCCTTCCTCCCTTCCTCCTTCCTCCCTTCCGCCTTCCTCCCTTCCTCCCTTCCTCCCTTCCTTCCTCCTCCTCCCTTCCTCCCTCCTCCCTTCCTCCCTTCCTCCCTTCCTCCTTCCTCCCTTCCTCCCTTCCTCCCTTCCTCCCTTCCTCCCTTCCTCCCTTCCTCCCTTCCTCCCTTCCTCCCTTCCTCCCTTCCTCCCTTCCTCCCTTCCTCCTTCCTCCCTTCCTCCCTTCCTCCCTTCCTCCCTTCCTCCCTTCCTCCCTTCCTCCCTTCCTCCCTTCCTCCCTTCCTCCCTTCCTCCCTTCCTCCCTTCCTCCCTTCCTCCCTTCCTCCCTTCCTCCCTTCCTCCCTTCCTCCCTTCCTCCCTTCCTCCCTTCCTCCCTTCCTCCCTTCCTCCCTTCCTCCCTTCCTCCCTTCCTCCCTTCCTCCCTTCCTCCCTTCCTCCCTTCCTCCCTTCCTCCCTTCCTCCCTTCCTCCCTTCCTCCCTTCCTCCCTTCCTCCCTTCCTCCCTTCCTCCCTTCCTCCCTTCCTCCCTTCCTTCCTCCCTTCCTCCCTTCCTCCCTTCCTCCCTTCCTCCCTTCCTCCCTTCCTCCCTTCCTCCCTTCCTCCCTTCCTCCCTTCCTCCCTTCCTCCCTTCCTCCCTTCCTCCCTTCCTCCCTTCCTCCCTTCCTCCCTTCCTCCCTTCCTCCCTTCCTCCCTTCCTCCCTTCCTCCCTTCCTCCCTTCCTCCCTTCCTCCCTTCCTCCCTTCCTCCCTTCCTCCCTTCCTCCCTTCCTCCCTTCCTCCCTTCCTCCCTTCCTCCCTTCCTCCCTTCCTCCCTTCCTCCCTTCCTCCCTTCCTCCCTTCCTCCCTTCCTCCCTTCCTCCCTTCCTTCCTCCCTTCCTCCCTTCCTCCCTCCCTCCCTCCCTTCCTCCCTTCCTCCCTTCCTCCCTTCCTCCCTTCCTCCCTTCCTCCCTTCCTCCCTTCCTCCCTTCCTCCCTTCCTCCCTTCCTCCCTTCCTCCCTTCCTCCCTTCCTCCCTTCCTCCCTTCCTCCCTTCCTCCCTTCCTCCCTTCCTCCCTTCCTCCCTTCCTCCCTTCCTCCCTTCCTCCCTTCCTCCCTTCCTCCCTTCCTCCCTTCCTCCCTTCCTCCCTTCCTCCCTTCCTCCCTTCCTCCCTTCCTCCCTTCCTCCCTTCCTCCCTTCCTCCCTTCCTCCCTTCCTCCCTTCCTCCCTTCCTCCCTTCCTCCCTTCCTCCCTTCCTCCCTTCCTCCCTTCCTCCCTTCCTCCCTTCCTCCCTTCCTCCCTTCCTCCCTTCCTCCCTTCCTCCCTTCCTCCCTTCCTCCCTTCCTCTCTTCCTCTCTTCCTCTCTTCCTCTCTTCCTCTCTTCCTCTCTTCCTCCTTTCCTCCTTTCCCCCTTTCCTCCTTTCCTCCTTTCCTCCTTTCCTCCCTTCCTCCCCTCCTTCCTCAGCTTCCGTCCTGCCTCAGCATCCTTCCTTAGCTTCCTACCTAATTATTGAGGAATTCCCCAAGTCCGACATCGGTAGTTTCTGTCGAACCTCAGAACTCCTGCCTCAATAATTTCCCTGTCAAGGTGGTTAGAATATAGAATATAGAATACATGGGATATAGGATATAGGATATAGGATATAGGATATAGGATATAGGATATAGGATATAGGATATAGGATATAGGATATAGGATATAGGATATAGGATATAGGATATAGGATATAGGATATAGGATATAGGATATAGGATATAGGATATAGGATATAGGATATAGGATATAGGATATAGGATATAGGATATAGGATATAGGATATAGGATATAGGATATAGGATATAGGATATAGGATATAGGATATAGGATATAGGATATAGGATATAGGATATAGGATATAGGATATAGGATATAGGATATAGGATATAGGATATAGGATATAGGATATAGGATATAGGATATAGGATATAGGATATAGGATATAGGATATAGGATATAGGATATAGGATATAGGATATAGGATATAGGATATAGGATATAGGATATAGGATATAGGATATAGGATATAGGATATAGGATATAGGATATAGGATATAGGATATAGGATATAGGATATAGGATATAGGATATAGGATATAGGATTTAGGATTTAGGATTTAGGATATAGGATATAGGATATAGGATATAGGATATAGGATATAGGATATAGGATATAGGATATAGGATATAGGATATAGGATATAGGATATACGATATACGATATACGATATAGAATATAGAATATAGTAGACTTAATAATAAAAGCTAGTGTTCATGTGCTGTGAACAGAGCACATAAATCAAATATCAAATGCTCGATTACAGATGGTGGAGATCTAGAAAACAATTCTATAAGGACTTAACAGTATTGGTTTCATGTTTCCATTCATTAATACAGATTAACCATCCTAATCTGTTATACATTCTTTTCACCAGTACACCTTTCTCGGATAGTACAAAATCTGGGGTGAAACGCAAAGTGAAACACCTTCTTTTGGAGGATATCAAGTCGAAAAAAACAACAGTTGATGAAAGCCAAACTGACTATTTTCTGAAAAATAAGGATTCGTCGAAGAAATCTTGAAGGGTATCATGTTTTATCACTTTGGGAAAACATCAACAGTTAATGAAATCCAAAATGACGATGTACTGAGAAATATGGATTTGTGTCGTAGAAATCTTGAAGAATTTCATGATGAATGAAAACAACAAGGTAGGAGCTAAGCTAGGAAGCCTACAGAAATAATGTTACATATTTTACATATTATAGCTTTCCTGGAGTTTCAGTGACGAATTTACACGGAAATGATGTTATTCTGCAATTGTGTCATCTAATCTGAATTTGGTCAGCTCATTTTAATTCATGGATGCCACAGACGTTTATGATGGAGACGTTATGTGATTAAAACGTGGCCAGTTCACTATACTTTGCCGTCAGCATATTGAGACTAGATTTCCGATGACGAAATTGCATCGTTACTACCTACTTTGTATACTATCTGAAATCACCCGGAGTTACAATTTCCTTATGCAAACAACGATTTTCCCGGTAAATTCGTGTTATCCATCGAATGGATCTGTCGGGAACGCCGTGCAATTAGAATTATATGGGAATATTATAAATGGTAGATCACGAAAATGAGTTTAATATTATGGTGCCGAGTACGCTATTATACGTTATGCATATCATCGGCGATTGTCAGTAATTTTAGAGATGGTATAAACAAGGGGCACTCCGAGCGAATTCTCGTGTGATCACCTATACAATACACAGGGTGATTTTCCATTAGGAATTCATTCATTATACACCATGACGATGAATAAGACTAAGTGGAAAAAATTTTTTTTCTCGTTCAAACATTTTTCTATTTTTGAAGCACCAGGAAATCAACTGTTTTTCTGTTTATTTGAAGTCTATTCAAGCAATATAATCTGTAATGTACCTGGCTCACATCAGTTGTGCTCTAATTTGGTCTTCTCCAATGACAATCTTCAACCAGTTTTAGGCCTGCTGGTCAGTTCCTTTTCAGTCTTCTTGCAGTTTGGTGTTTTAGAAGCGGTTTCCTAATATCTTAAAAGATGATGGAGCATTGTTCTGAGCATCTGAAATACTATTTTTATTTGAAAATCTAGTCACCTCTATCCCTGATTGAAAGAAAACTGAGAGAAGTAGTTAACCGAAATGCATTAAAACGCAAATGGAGTTGCACTTCTATAATATTTCACGATGGGACAATAAAAAACCGTCGAACTCTCTGTGTGCAACAAAGTACCAAAATTTTTAATATATATATATCGAAATTAATTCGCTAGAGCCAGTTACGATGTCACATAACTCCCAGAAAACAAAACAATGTCTGTGAGGTTTTTATTGAAAAATAATACGCGTCGGCTTTGGTTATTTAATTTATTTGATATTTTTACGATGGCATTGATCAAAAGGGCCGACATTTTAATAATTTCATTTGTTTTCGAGGAATCTCAGGCCGTCTGTGGTGACGTCACGTGGTATATGGCTGTTCTCGGAAGCTGAATTGAAACATTTTCATGGAGGCAGACTGGCTGTCTACGAAATGTATTTATGGGAAAAGCATGCTGTATCACAAAGGAAATCTAAAATCCAAATTTGATCTTCGAACTTTGACTTTAGCGGTATAACCCTTCCGGTATTAGGTTAGATTGGTCCATCCATCAGTAGCAGGCTAGTTATTGGTGAAAACAGCTGTCTCTACAAAATCTATTTATGGGAAATGCATGCGGAATCTCAAAGGAAGTCTATTTCAATTGATTTTCGAACTTTGACTGGTGTCAGGCTAGATCAGACCATTCTCCAGTTGCATTACTACTACTTACACATTACAGTGATTACAAGAGTACCGTATCTACCGCATCACTCGCTACAAGTGATGACATGGAGTGGTCATATTCAAAATATTATTTCAATCAGGATCCATCACGTTGTAGGAACCTGGGGATGCCATGGAATATGGGAAGATATATCATAGAAAGTTGCTTGTTGAGGGGCTTGGTGTTGTGCTATATTGAAAACTACCTCAGAAATATCTAGTGGTGTGTCTGCTTCAAACAATGAAGCTAATCGAGATGAATGAAGGAGAACTTCTGGCACAATTGAACCAACTTCAGATTTCTATACTTAGAAGACTCCAGGTTATATCGCAGTACGTGACAGCCATCAATGGGTGGATCTGTCATCGTATATATTGTCGATGTTCTGGAAATTAACAAACCAAAACTGATGATAAGCCGCTCAAGGGCAGGGACTAAGCAATTGCATTGCATACAATATGCATATATGATGTCTAGAGAAGGATGAAACTGTCTTCAATTATCATCAGCTCACCGAAAATAAACATTTTATCAGAAAAGAAAATCTCGGTGATCTACACTTGATCAATAGGATATTCGAACTTGAACAATCTTAACACACACCACAATCATGAAAAAATCAAATTTTTTTATTGGCCAATGTATTAAGTGATAACCGATTCCTTCGTCTGATGGTGCGATAAAAGGAAACAAAAAATTGCGCAAGTGCTAGTATTGTAAATTTACTGAATGCATATTATGGATAATCAAGATATTTTTCGATAGTCAACCAGAAGCATGAAAAATAGAATGAACTGGAGATGGATCTCTACTTAGTGAGTTTATTTCACTATTTGTCTCAGATGAACGTATCAGATTCAACCCATCAGAGGTTGCAATGGAACAGACAATTATTGTCCTTAAGAGGTACCACACGTAAGGAGAGGTTCAAATCTGCCAAAAATACAATTCATGGAAAATTCAGATCGTCTCCACTTATTGATTTGTAGTTGAATTGTATAGGCTTTCTTATTACTGCGACCTATCAGATCTATTGTGAATAAAAATGCTCATTTGGGAATCTGTAATACTTGTCTGAGCCTACCAAAAACCACTCGCATTAGTCATAAGAAGGAAGACATGTCCACGCATAGTACTTCACTTCAAATGCTTTTGTAAATATATGACAAAGTAGACATTGATTTTGTGGGTCAGTCGTGAATGATATTTGTCATAGGGACATCCTTGATTTACATTTCTAATGAGTATTGTTAATGAGAGAATTCCCAAAGGCGGATATACAGTCATTATACGTTCGAGTAGATGCATCTACAAATAATGGTGTGATCACTGATTCCAAATCATCTCTGTGAGATTTCCATTGCTAATAATGATTATTAAATTATTGATGGTAAATCACTGAACGATATCAATGGAATTCTGATATTATCATTGTTTGAATATATGTATATTTGTTGATGGTGCATATCTTTTTTTCATCTGGTTGATCCTGAGGTTTATTCGTGTGTAGTCTTGTAACACATCATTAACTTTAATAATAAGTGAATAAGTTGAAAAGCACTTCACAGTGAGTCTCCACCTTTTCGATATGTTGTTTACTTTCATATCATATAAATGCATATTATTATTATTATTATTATTATTATTATTATTATTACCATTATTATTTTCTCAACTACTTTTACTACGGATGGCATTTTGTTCATGCTGTAAATCTCTCCGCAGTACTCACACTTGGTACTTCTAGCCATCTATGTAGGTTTTAGTTTTATTGCGAGTTTGTCTTCCAATGTCAAATAATAAAATAAATATAATCTCAACAATCCGTAATTGATGATAAAACAACTTAATACGAAAATCAATGATTATCTTGTATTTGTTCCGCTTAAATCCGTTTATTATTTTCTAGCGATTGTGTAAATTTCCTTTTATACAACGAAAAAAATTGGGAGTGACACAATACCGTTTTGCGGTTATTGCTAGAATCGATAAAATAAATATCAGATCCATTCGTCACGTTTGTATATACAGTGACATAATTCCTTTGAACGTACTCTTAGTGGAACACGATCGAATGGTCGATTTTGATTTCTCAAAATGTATTTTTGATGAACAATGTACAGGGTCATTCACATTCACATTGACATTCACCTTCATACTTCTCTACTATTTTCTCTGTTTGCTACGTAAGTGCGATGACGTAACTCCTTTTATTATTCAAAAAGGTAGATATCTTCTTTATCAACCTAATAGACGGAATGGAAAAGGAACACTGGCTTTCGAAATCATATCACGGTAATTCTAAAATTGAATCATTATCATGGATGTTTGATTTCTCTCCTCGACTGTATAGGAAACTGTATTCGAAATAGATAATAGAATATGGAAGAAATCATGATTTCATTCGATGAAAAACTGTTAATTGATAGTCCTGTCTTGAATGTAGATATTGAATTATTTTCTCATGGGACTACCTCGTAAAAGCTATCAGTTGTTTTGAACATAAAATTATAAGAAGATATTTTTCAATGAGTGTATAATATTGACTGCTGTTATTGCCCAGGATGAAAATTCCGAACCGGGCCGTAGGCGAGCTTCGAAATAATCCGAGTCCAAGGAAAAATTCCAGGTTTGCGATTGGTCGTCAAGTATTGAATAATGTGTTCTGATCCCCGGAGTCTGAATAATGTCCATGATTCGTCAACAGATAATGTACATATATAACGTACGTTATAGATGCAGAATTCGATGGTGGTAGTTGATGATGAATAATAAATGAAATAAAAACAACAATAATTTCCATAGTAGAGACACTAATAAGTTTTATCTTAAACTACAATAACGCATTGAAATCAGGCACACTCGAAATTATGCTAATTTCGAGTTCGAACTCGGAACAACTCGAATTCAAGAACACTCGGAATTAGCACTAATTTAATTTACAAAATTAACAATCTACGCTTTCGTAACTTCTTGATGATTGTACGCAAAGATAACATGAAATTAAATTTTTGTTATCGCTTTAGTTAATGAGAAAAACATCTCAATGGTGAGAGCTGTTTATACGAAAATGCAAATTTGTAGTATCCCCTCTGTGTGACAAGGCATCCAAAAGTTTGGGTGGTCACAGCATGTGTGACACCATCAGTAGTATTGTGAACCGTACTGGTGTATAAAAATGTCTATTTCAATAAGTTATTGTTTCGATAATTCCAATCTGAAATTTTAACACATGAAATATCACTGTTTATCGATCCCTTTAGGTTGTTCAGCATCAGCATCATCGATGTACAAAGTAAACTGAGATATATCATCGACATAATTATTATATCGACATTTATATAATTACTATTTTCATTCCTAATGAAATCTCGATGATCACTCGAGATGATCATCTACCAACCGCATGAGTGACAGTAAATGTTGAGAAAAAACCAGACCTGGTTGTTTCCGAAGTATCGGAATACAATATGTTGGAAATATCCAGCAATAATTTGCATTAGAATAAATGAATATTCCTTTTGCTTTTTTTAATGTCATGCTGCAAGAATACAAAGTTTACCATTTCCATTTCCAATTATTAACAAAATACACTGAAAAAATTATCGTGTGTGAAAACAATGAACACCATTCATCATAATTCTTTACACCGAAAGGAAGTAATCTTCATGATATGAACAAACAAACGATCATTACTCGAGTATCCCATTCATGATCATAATGTAATTGCGTTCATCAAGTACTGACGAAAATATTCAGTAACTCAATGAATATTTCCATCCCTTCGATACATTTCATAAATGAATTCAATGATTTCAGCATTGTATTTATGAATTTATCCAATAACATCACTATTTTCGACTGATGAATGTGTAACATTACTTTGATGTTCAATTGTTTCAAAAAAGTAACTGTATTCATTCTAGTGATAACTAAGGTTTCCAATATATTGTATGAATACATCGGTTTATAATTCATTTCATGAGGATAATGAATTTGTGCATGACATATGGGAGAGCAAGTACGTTGTTTCAAGCAAATTAATTTGTCATTACAATGCACGCATTCATTGTCGAAATAATGTAAGGTTCAGATCAAATCACCGAAGTGAATATTGAATACATGTAAGCGATAGTGGATAATTATTCGGTGCATTGTATTGAAGAAATGCGTTCATTGGTTTGATCCACACGTACATATATCGATGAACAGTTTATGAATAACATATACACCATGTATCGAATTGCTTTCGACAAATTATCCAGTACATCATTATAATGAATTGCGTACGTTGTTTCAATGTACGTACATACATTGATGAACGGTTCATAAGAATAATGCTCATCATGTACCTAAGTGGATAATCGGTACATTGTTTCGGAGAAATACGTTCATTGTTTTGATGTAGACGTACATTCATTTATGTCATAGAAACAATGTATCTTATCGTTTTCAACTAATCACCCAGTACATGATCCTAACGAAATACGTTTATTGTTTCAATGTATCCGCGTACATAGATTGATGAACGGTTCATTGTAATGCTCGTATCATGCAATATATTGATGAACTCTTACATCAAAAAGAAGTATTCCTATTGGCCTGGAGAAAATTCGCTCGGAAAGTTTTTTAAGGATGAAGTCATCACACCCCGCTCAGGTCATTTCTAGTCCAGAAACAGAAACGAAAGGTCGCTCAACTGTTCCGAAAGTGTAGCATTGATTTTGAATTCAACTGTTGTTTTACATTACAGAAGGTATGTTATTATGTTTTTATCATTAGGCATGATAATTATTGAGATGTTAGTTTTCAGATTGAATCTCTTTCTATATATCGCAATAAAAATCTAGAGTATAGGGACGGAGAAACAAAGTGAGAAACCGTGTAACCTGATCATATTATGTGAAAATGATGTGCTTCATTTGCAATCAACCAACCAACAAGGCTATCAGAAAAGATATAGGTGGAAAGAGCAACATAATAAAATATACCATAAAAGACTCCCAGTAATCATTTCTTTACTTTGGGAAGAGTAACCAGGAGGTCGAGAAGCACCTAAGATTTTCGAAGTCGAAGAAAAGTGCTATCCAGCCATTCATTATATGTGTAGGTGAGGACATGACAACTCCCACCGAAATATGTGTTTATTTTGATAATATTAGATATACATTCTTCCATATAGTTAGGGCAGTAGATATATGTTTCAAAATTATATATTTGTTCAATCTTGATTTTCCTGCTGAATCAGAGATGTTTTGGTCCTTCATTGAACATCATTCTCATAAAATGAAAGGAAGCCTTTCTTTCCCAAAGGTACATATATTATCTGAAGCGCTGAAGGAAAATGAAGAGAACTGTCAAGCTACAATTCTGAATGTACCTATTTAATTTAACATGATCATTCGGTTTCATGTTTAGGTTTATTATTATGACAGTCCTATGTAGAATGAGTGTTTTAATAAATCGTTTCAATATGGAGAACAATTCGAATTATTTCCCTCATTATTATAGGCAATACTAGATGTACATTCAATCAATTCACTTGTGACTAACATTGACCATTTATTGTTCTTATTATGATCATCTTCTGTATGATTATAATTCCCTCATCAAAACTATTCAGAAAATACATATATAGGACACATACTTCCTATTTTCGGAGGAGTATTTTCTAAAGTTGAGGATATACAGAGTGAACTATAATTGCAAAATCAAATTAGTTTCTTGTATCGAACAACTCATGGAAATTATTTCAAATTCGATCAGTGATTGTTTCATTATATCAGAATAATACACGATTTGATGGATATTTATATCTTACGATCACGAGAAAATAATTCAATCTGTCTTCACTCAATCTATGATTGTTATTTCGGAATTATAATAGTTATAACAACTTTTCCTCTTCATCATTACACTCATTCGGCAGTATTTGTACCTATATTCTTTTCGAACCCCATCAGTGTCATTATGGATTTATTCTTAATGATGAAGGTCAAAACCAACTATAAAATTATATATACACTGTGTTCCATTAAGATAATTATAATGTCTCTAAAATATGTATCAACCTGTATATATCATTCCAGATAATGTTCAGAGAATACTTGAAAAATTAACTATTTTTAATTAGGGAGATGTTATTCCTTAAATAAATCAACACAATGTACGTTCCATTTCGAATCCACGTAATTATTTCATTGAACCATGGAAGAAATATTTATGGAACCAGTGAACACGTTCATTCAAACAAAGTACTAATAGGTATCGGAATAACGAACATATTCATCGGAATGGTGTAGAAATATTTATCAAATCGATGGAATAATTCATTGATACAATGTAAGAATTCCCTAATATCAACGTACTTACGCATTGAAATAGAGATTGAATGTGCTTTGAAACGGTAATTGCATTCATTCAAACAATATTAATATTTCATCACCGCAATGGATGCATATTATCATAGCTATCTTTCATTTCATTGAAATGATATTATAGTGTTCATTAAAGTAGTGAATGCATTGTTCATAGCAAGGTATTGGTTTTCGTGATACCAATGAACGTTCATCAATTAGTGATTGCAGCCACAAGGTCATGAACGAACATACTTTGTATTAATGAAACTCTACTTTGGTTGAGATTTAATGATCACGTTCCTTTGTTTCAAATATTTTTTCATTGTATTCACGTACCTTTTTCGTTCAGTGTACGTCCACACACCTATGAAAGGAAGGAGGATCCACCATTTCTGGGAATTTTACTGGAGTCAGCCCCTTTTAAAGGCTTGTTTTCCAAAGAAAAGAGCGAATTTAGTTTATCTGAAGAACGGTTGCATGAAATATTGGGATACTTTGGGAGTTTCTAGGAAATTGATGGCTTTTATAAAAATGATCATAGAATATACTATGTTATACTGAAGATATCAGAGTTTCCAGTAGGATCGGCAACATCGCATCTTCCATATTTTGAGCTAGGTAGGAGATAGCCGCACATCCTGCACTTTTCAAGATCGGTTTGTTGCTTCGTTTATCAGAAATGGTTTATGTGTCATCTGTCACTGTCATTAATAAAAATAAAATGAAATAAAAAATGATCATGTCGAGGTTACATAATAATTTTCTCAAGTGGGAAAGAAAAAGATCAATCAACCAATAATATAAACAAAAATGTTTTGTATCGTCATTATATATATTTCTTTCAGACCTCTTGACTCGGTCATCAAAAGCAGTCCAACAATTCCATTGAGATCTTCTATTTGGGAGACAAGGCATCGTTTATCAAAGCGCGTGTCACTTTGTTTTCGAACATGTGGGGAAATTGCAGCACGCAGTGCTCTTCTCATCGCCATACAGGGCGATTTCCTTCAAGAATCAATTCATGTGTTTATTTATTCAAAGAAATTATGGAGTATTTTATTTTATTTATTATTCGAAAACCATTCGTTTTGTTCGATATTCGTAATGTGCGGCCCATTTCGTTACTAGAACTGAGAATTGAATGTTCATCTCAGTATTAGTAAAAATTTTTCCCGACCTGTCACGCCGATGATGACTTCGAATGAATCGTCCTGTATATTATTGGATAGCTGAATACACTATCTTCTATTGATATAATATTGTATATACCCTCATCTCCAGAAGCTCTTCAGCTTTTAGGGCTTTTCCAATAAAACCAAATGCACAATAGGTATTTTTAGCAAAAAAAAAATCATCAATTGATAATGCTCACTCAAACTGGCACAATCCGTGTTACTAAGTACTTCATACGTTTTTTAAAAGATTATTGATTATTCGCGATTTTCATAGAAGCAAGAAAAGAACAGATCTAGTCACGTCAATTGCTGTGCCAATCGGCTGCCACTATCAAACATTTTTACAAATTAATGCGAAACTTCTTCATTTATCGCGACATAAGTTTCGACTATATTTGTATGTCATATTTATTAAACTGTTGTCATACTCATAGTTTCTGACAGAGAAATCAATTATTCTTGTAAGAACACGGCTGGCTAGAAGCGTCACAAAGCGTTGGCATGAGTCTAGCGTTTAGCGGTAATACGTGAAGAGGAACGACAACAGCAGTATCCTTACGTCACCAATTTGAATGGGTTTTTGGATAGGGCTGTCATTTGAATTCGAAAATTAGGCATGTGAGCTAACTTTCAGAATGAATGTTCGCCGTTAGATGATGTTTTTATATGAGAACATTTATATAAAGGTGGTTTAAGTTGGATATTCGATAGGTGTGTACACCCATTGATAGCACAGATATAGTAAGTAGACCAGGCAAGGTACCAACTCAAAAATTAAAGTGCAGAATGCAGAAAAATGTTATTCTAATAATGATATTTTGATTCATTTTCAGAGCTATCAATAAATCTAAATTTCAAACATCCGTTGTCGCTGTCATCAATTGATTGACCATCCTGTAGAAGTTATATTTATAAAACGATCTGAAAAGACGGTCGCGCGGAGGCTACAGCTTATTTTTATTTGGCCGCCGTTTGTTAATTTGATCACGTGACCTGTAATCATTCATAGTCTGTCATTCGTGTCAGTTATTTTAATATCTAAACCTCGCCGGCTTATTATTACAGCTATTATACATAGTATTTTTCATCGGGACTTTTATAGACAGACAGACAAACATTCCGATTGTTTTTCTAACCACAGATACATGTGCATGGGCAGTTAAACTTATCTGTCATCAGCCTTCTCGTGTGCCAGACCTGAATCTGATTGCATTTTGGCGGTAGAGGAAGTAGATGAATGAGCATCAATGATTTCCGTATAGTATCACAGAAAACCCTGATTGTGTTTCTTTGGCATACTGTGACGTTCCTACATCTGAGAATTATAGATCTATGTTTCGAACGCTATGGATCATGATTCTCCCATTTTACACTTCTGTGATTCCATGTCACAATATTTCACTTGTCATTTGTCATGTTAAATTATCTACTTATCAATCTTATCACGTGAGGTCAAATCCCACTTCAACATTGAAAGATTTCTGCTGATTTCTAAAAATATTATCCGGAATAATCCTGGTCTAGGATAGGTTTTCAATTATTCAAATATTTCAATATGGTATGTCCTGTAACCTTTACGAAGTTTAGTGGAAATAAGATGTTCTTATATAGTTTCTGCTGAATACCTGACGAGTGAATAACCTCACTTTTCATAATTTATATGTATTCATCTATTGTAAGGACACTTCTCTAAGGCTCATTACTTATTGACGGGTTTAATAAACGCAAATTTTGTGCATGAAATATAAAATGTCTTCATTCGGTCTTATCGGAAAGTGCACACAGATAGAAATTTTACAATAGTATCTGCAGTTTTTCAGTGGTGGCGTACTGAAAATATATGTATTGTAAAATTGAGCTTCTTTGAACCTAGGCCAATAGTGAAATGAAAACATGAAAAAAATGAAAAAAACATTTCGATCATAGTCAAAAATAGTTTTTTAATACTATGAAAACTATCATCTAAAACACGTTTGTTGATGGACTAAATATTTTCTGGCTCTCGAAATATATTCAATTTTCAAATTCCATAAAAAAGTATCAGCGTCTTCATGAAGTATTTATATTATACAATTTTATAATACACATAATACATGATAAATTACACAGCTTCCTGAATTTGTCAGCGCATTAATAATGATCTTACTAGACTCACGTGATAAATATAGTCCTATCTGTATGTTCATAAAAATATCTGCAATATCATAAAAATGTCAGCTTATTAGCTGCGATTAATAATTTTCAGATAAATATAGTTCTTTGCCTCCTCCGACAGATTTTCATACATCATGAAAAATGTCGGCGCATAATACGTTAGAAAATTAATACATCTCAAAAATATTTTTTCACGAACATAAGCTACGGAAGTGATACATATCGTATAAAAAAACATACGGAATGATCATTGATTCATTTTCCCGAAACCGTGAATTCAAGCATCCATGGATAATTCTTTCGATTTGTATGTTTTATGTACTGATATTATCTATATCAATGTGAAAATTCTCGACCATCATATACCGGGTGTTTCGAAAATCACTACAAAAATATCAAGGGCATATTTTTGAGGTCATAGCGATTTTTCCGCTATAAACATGTATCCTAGAATGCACCCTGCATGAGCTGTAGCCATCGTTAGTTGCACGGAACCGTTTATACAATTATTCATCATTTCCCCTGATAATTTGTAACCCCTTGTTCATTCACTATCAACCTTGAAATTACCGTGGCACCCTTGATTTGAAACAGCTAATAACAATATTAGAATTTGTCTGTGAGGAAGATGACAGCTCCATTAACAAATGTTTAGATCCACATATTCCCCGTGAATTTAGGTTTGCGCCATTTCTAAAGCTGAAAATTGATAAAGAGCCGGAATACACAGTGTCTTGCTTAAATAAATACTATGGCTGTAGCTCCAGATACATTTTGGCATAATTCCACCTCAAGACTACCCCTCCCGAGTCTTTTTAATGAATTTTGAAACACCCTGTATAATATTAACGTTAAAATCGAACATATGTTTTATCCAACGACCTGTCTCAACGAATATTCGGAAAATTTCGAAATTAATCTTATCCATGGCATATTCTCCCAGGATATAAAAATTCCAGTCGTCTGGATCTCGGATAGATGCCATTTGTTATCCTCCTGAGACAAATCCAGAGTGTATAATTACAGCCAACTAAAATAGATGTCGAAATCATAATCTGACGCTAAATTTAAACAAATCATTTCTCGACATTAAATTCCAGTATGCTATTTGGAAATCCAAACTTGTTGTATCTGTCTGTATTGTTTGTATCTTTTCAATATCCGATTCAATATTTTTTGTTTTCAAAATATTTTAGATTTGTAATTTACTTCAATCGTAAAACTCACATCATAATTTCCCATAAAGCCACAAAACATATTATATCCTGTCAACAGTCATAACCACATAACCTAACATTTTCACAGTCCTAACCTCCTAACACGAAAAAATAGCCAGGGTGTCAACTTGATTAATATGTGGGTACTCCAATATTGTTATCTTAATCATGGGCTCGACTGTATCATTATATCTATAGAACTAAAGAGTTTTTTGCAGCTGTTTGCTATTCAATCCATTTGACTAGTCAACAGAAGATGTTATCAACAAAATCAATATCCATTTTCGACTGTTAACTATATCTATCATTTTTTGTTCTAGGCACACCAATAAACAGACTCCCAATCATGGCAAAATCGGTTTTGGATCTATACGAACTGTACAATCTAGTGATAGCTAGAGGTGGACTTGTGGACGTTATCAACAAAAAATTGTGGCAAGAAATTATCAAAGGTCTTCATCTTCCTTCTTCTATTACTTCGGCAGCGTTCACACTAAGAACACAGTGAGTACCTCTTTTTTGATTATGTCCCAAAACACATGAACCGGTTAGTACTGATTAGATGTGGGCGATAACGATTCAGAAATGTATCGATATCGAATATTTATAAAAGTCAGTGTGTTCATTTTTTCCGATATACAGTATCGGAATGTTTATAAGTATGTACATAAATGCCTGCATATTGAAAAAATAGCTTAAATATTCATGATATTCGATAATCTTTTGATTCCTAGTCGATATTATTTACTTGAATGAATCGATTTGAAATAAGTCTTCACAAGGGCAAACTACTTGTTTATGCAACTCTTCGATCAATAATTGTACTGAACAAATCGTATCCTTTTCTAAGGTGGGTGTCGTTGTTTACTAATTACAGATCGGGTGGGAAGCTTCAATTTGTTGATTTATTAATAGTGACAAGATTTTCGTCAATTCATAAAGAAATCTATTATGGTGAATTCATGTTTTTTTCACTGAAAAATCGTGTTTCCAATGTTGTTCTTGGTTGGTGGAATTATGAAATCATTATGCATCCTCAAACATACAGGGTGCTAATAATACCTCATGGAACTCCACTTTTACAACGAAATGAGCAAAAACCGGAAATTGGTAAATTTGATGACCGAACACGGCGTTGCATTGTATTCATCGTAATTTGTTCCCATTTTCACCACAATGAATTACAAGCTCGTCATGTGACAAAAAGGCGTCATGATTAATTGGAGCAAAACAAGTGTGATAGACAGTTAAATGCACGGGTTCAAAAATTTTTGAATGAAGGCGTTCGTTGCTCGTGCCAAAAACGTTATTGTGTGTGATTGTGAGTCATACGTGATTTATTTTTGAGCAGGTTCAACAACTGATCTTGAGTAATGAGCTTTCATATCTTATTGGATCGTACAGACGTTGATAATATATGATTTAAATAGACTCTAAGAGCTTCAGCTCATGTTTGGATGCTGAATCTCTAAAGAAAGTGTAAAGTACCTCTTTTCACGGAAGCTAAATTTTTTGAACCAGGTCTCGCAATGGTCTTCTCATGAGAGAGCGCTGTTGGTGGTTATCACCACGTTGAATCATATCAAAAGTGGCCGTGGAAAAGTATTTTTAGTTTTATTATATCTCTAAAAATGACGGCAAAAAAGTGAAGAATTAGATTTTTGGAAAATTAACTTTTTTTGATATAACTGAAGAACTATGAATACTTTTGTCCTGTGAATCCTGTGAATGCGCAAATTTTTCCCATTCAACCGAATTTGTATCTTCCACTGTTTCGGATATGTTGTTCATCATGTTGTTCATTCTTATCATGGACAGAGTGTGAGATGGATAGGAACGTATATCACCGAATCTCGAATCGCGAATTTCAGTAATAATATAAAAACAGTAGGTAGTATAGAAAAAAGAGCTGATTCAAAAAGAGTCAGTTATATTTCAAAAAAGTCATTTGAATTTCAGAAAGCATCATTTCCGTTTCAAAATTGTTCGTTGAATTTCAACGTATATCATTTGTATTTCAAAATAGTCTAGTATCAATTATATTCTGAAATTATCGAATTGATTCAAAGAATTATCATTTCAATTTCCAAAATAGTGATTTTTATTTCGAAAAAATGCTGGCAAAGGTTGGTGAGGTATTAGGATGTATAATATGTGAATGGAGTGTTATGTGATATTTAATCACATTTTCAAAATGAATTTTGAAATTGAATTGATAATTTTGAATACATATGATACATTTTGAAATTGAATCAACTAATTTGGACACATTTTGAAATAAAATTGATAATTTTGAAAAACATTCGACACATTTTGGTATACAATTGATACTGTATGAAATCAACACAACGCTTCTCGAGCTACAATTTGGAAAATGTGTAGTTTAGGAGAGTACTATCGAACAATCCAATGTTTTTCTCGGAATACATAATAATAGAGAAATGCTCTCTTTCCTATTTCCGAAGAAAACATTAATTGAAAGATCGTGTACGTTGATTGAACCAGTGGTAACCTTGTTGTGTTCAGGACCGTTTGTGTAACGTGTAAAAATTGAAACACGCGTTATATCCGGATTGTACAGCGCGTTCTTCTTGCAGATACATGAAATACCTGTATCCGTACGAGTGCGAGAAGCGGCGCTTGAGCACGCCCGCCGAGCTGCAGGCAGCCATCGACGGCAACAGGCGCGAGGGCCGCCGCAGCAGCTACGGCCAGTACGACGCGATGCACGCGCAGCACCACCACCCGCACCACCAGCAGCAGCAACAGCAGCGCAGCCCGACCAACCACCACTTGCAGATGTCGCTGGTGGCGCAGCAGCAGCAGCAGCTGGCCGCGCGCATGCTCGGCGGCGGCATGGGCGTGCAGGCGTTGCACAACGGCGGCGCGCACCATCCCAGCCATCCGCAGCCGCTGGGGCAGCCGATGAACGGGGGCCCGATGCCCGGTGAGTCGGCCGTTCTAATTTATCTACTAAATCCAAATTCCGTGAGCCCTGTAAACCCCTCTTTCGTAAACACAAAATTCTAACAGTAGTCGATATCTTCGTTCTTGAAACAATATGTATAGTCGAGAAACATATTAATAACTTTGACACAAATCCTTCCAACTATGCCACTCGCCGAAACAGCGTCTTTAAGCTTCCAAAATGTAATTGTTGTAACTTGTAGATGGGTATTAGAACTACTTGTTGTTACTTTTATTTATTAATTTTTAACTGGTGACGTATATATCTAAAGTTTTTAATCCGCATTAGCGGATATGTATGCATTGGCATTTCTAGTTAAACTGATGACGTCTCTTGTAGACTCTTACTTGCTGGTGTTACTATTGTTTATTTTTAGACTTGAGGTTATTCTTAAGAAACAAGCTTTGTCAATGAGAACAATTTCTTTGAACAATACAGCATATTATTTCTCTCTCTCTCTCTCTCTCTCTCTCTATTTCGACCTTTTATTTTTATTTTTCTCGAAACGAGCAGATGGAAAAAATACCCCAGAATGCCGTATTTCCTGCTTTCCTTCTTTCCTTCATAACTTTTTCAGTCGTCAACTTGTTGTCTTCTTTCTTCCCTTCTTTTCTTCTTTCTCTTCTTCCTCTTCTTCCCCTTCTCTCCTCTTTTATATTCTATAACATATGTCTTGGTACTTTGTCGAATACTTTTCATTAATCAATGAATCTTTTCTCATTTTGTGTTGGTTCTCTCCCCTTGGATATCATCGTCATCAGCTTGCCGGAGTTCTTGGAAATATTCTTTGCATCCTTCCCTCATCTAATCATATTCTGTCATGACATTACCGTTATTTTCATTCTGATTATGTCGTATGTCTCATCTTTTCTCAATGATTTTCAACATTCTGTAGATTGATTTTTGTTTATTTTCCATTTTTCTCCAAATTCTGTCTATTTGTTTTCATTTGCTAACATCACTAATTCGTTCTCTGTATTATTCCTTTCTTCTCCGTATGCTCCATAATTCTCTGTTGATTTATTGCTCACATTTCATTTCATTTTATTTATTTTTATTCGATTCCTGATTTGATTCCTTCACCAGACAGTTTGTCTTTGTTATTGATTCTCATTCGATTCCTAATTCAAACCTTCCACCAGACAGTTTGATTTTTGTTATTACTCTTTTCCTAGTTCCGCATACATATTTAGCTGTAACAACTCCAATTCTAACTTCAATTCTCAACCTACTGTGTGAATCGAGAATTCACGCAGTTTCTGCTATCAAAATAGTCACGTGACTATATTTCCGTAACTCCCATGATATAAGCTTTTGATTGGTTTCGACGCCAGACAGATCCACACCGGATGAAGTATTAGGAAGAAAGATCGGCTGTATCGGCGAGTATCGGCTGATTACAATCAGTTCGAAATTTATTATCGAAATTCGTAGTGGATGACTATTTCAATATTGAGATAATCACAGGAAATTAACGATGTTCCTTTGAAACACATCCCTTTGAGTTCGTGCCTGCACTAACTAGTGAATCATTGTTGACATTCTCATATCTTGGTAAAGATAGTAAAAATGTGCGACATTCCTCCAACCCGTCCGCTCTCTATTCCAGGCCTGGCCCCAAGCGAATTCGAGGCGCGCATGATGGAGTACGTCAAGCTGCTCAACAAGGAGATCCGCAGCAACGCCACCCCTCCGCGCGACGTCTCTCCCCCGCAGAACGCCGTCTCGCCCTTGGACCAGCTGGAGATGTCGCGCATGACGCTGTGGAACCTCTACAACAACAACCAGCCGCCGCCCGAGCCGCAGAAGGAGCCGATCAATCTGTCGGAGCCGGCCGGCGCCGGTGGATACCCGGCGTCGTGCCGGCTTCACGTGCCGGCGGCCAACAACAACAACAATTTGTCGGGGGGCGGGCAGATTAAAAGGGAGCCGGAGGCTAGGGAATCGCCGCCGCCTGCCAAGCGGGTGCCCAAGGAAGATGACGAGGAGGAGGAAGAGGAGGAGGAGGAGGAGGAGGAGGAGCAGCGGCGCGCGGTCAAGTCGATGTCGCCTTCGACGAATATCAAGATCAATACCAGAGGTGAGCCCGGAAGTATACTGCAACGTGAGTTACAGATGGCAATGTATATCCTAGCACTGCTTGAATTGCCTACTGTAACGAATGTTTCATACTATTTTCTCTGTTTCGGCTGTATTATTCGGTTCGTTAATATTGAATGCAGGAGATACACAATTCACAATAATATATAATGCAATTCGAATTTTTGTCATTTTCATTACATCAAACGACTCCGAACAACAAAAAGGAACAATCGGATTCATTGATCGTTTCCTTATCTATTTCTTCATCATACCATTGTTTTCCTTCATCTGTTTCATCAGATATCATTCTATAATACGACTAATACGGAACATGAGCTGGACTTTCATCGAGCTCGAAGTAGAGCTGACAAGTATACAAATATATTTCTCATGGGCATACGGGAATTTTTGTCGGAAAATGATGAAAATAGCGGAAAGTTGTTGGAAATAACCAATGTCCAGCTATAGTCATGGAAAATAATAATTAGCAAAAAATAATAGATAGGAAAAAATTACCATCAATTTGCAATTTTTTTTCTCGATGAAGGTGTTGATTGACACTTTCCTCCTAGAACTCCTAGAGCAATCCGAAGTGAATTTATTAAGATTTCCTCAAAGTTACGCCACTGAACATTGGAATCATATATTCCCTTTCAAACAAATACTGATTGCACAGTAATTTCTGTAGTCCGCCAGTATTGTCAACTGTCCCAAGAACAATAAGATACAGGATGTGGATATGGATTATTACGAATTTCCCCGAAAAATAATAGACAACATGAAAATTACTACGATTATTTTTTTAACATCTTGAAATGTACCATTTTTGTTCCATCAACCAATATCAACGCGTAATCCTAGCCAGTCATTCAGTTTGATAGTGATTGAACAGTCTCGCTCTCGATGAAGCTATGTTCACCTTATCAACTGTTGAAAGTGGTTCTCGAACTATCATATGTGATTATTGAATTACTTATTTTACATGAATGAACACAAAGTAAAAGTTTCAATTTTCACTCAGAATTAAAACCTTCCAAAATATCACAAAAGTTGAATTTCAATAAACACTGAAAGCTTTTTGTGTAATAAAAAGTATTTTTATGCATTACATCACTCTTTGGTACGCACTACATTATTTTTAATCATATAATTTCCATAAGGTCCATTTCCATTTCTTCCTTACGTTCAATAAAACTGGTACTGATGATGTCAATCTTTCTTGTATGAATTTGTTCAAGAAGTAATCTTACATATTCAACTCGTTCTCCAAATTCTATCAGATACTTTTCAATTTTCTCCACTCAAACTATTTTATTTGAGCCAAACAAACCGAATTAGAAATAAATCACTGGTCCTCCAATTGGTTTATTCTCTGTCAGATAAATCAGTTTCGCTGGAAAATAAAAATGTATCTATTAAATTTCAAGGACTGATATCACCTTAACTATCTATTATACTGGAGTATCTGGACATAATGAAAGGAAAATGAACTCATTCCTCCGAACCAAAAGGCATTGCGTGTGTAAACTAGATTCATATTTACCTTGTAGACTTATCTCAGGTGAAATTTTGATTTAAATGATTTGTGCCCTTAGTTTGATCAGTTCTAAAGTTGATGGTCATTTACAAGAATAGATATCAAGTAGTGCATGGGTTTGCTGTCTGAAGTAGTCTGAACAAAAAATAAGATGGCCAGTTCAGAAGAATATGAGCCTTTCAAGCGCCTAGAAGATTGTGAATTATCTGCCAATGAAAAAGTAATAGTGCTAAACGTCTATGGTGCTCTACAACATCAACATCCGTGTTTAAGTGTTGATACCATAGTAGAAATATGTTCGAAGATGACAGTGGTTGGAGAATCAACAATCTATATAATTCGTACAGAAATAAAAAGTGAAACTGCAAGTTGCCCAAAATTATATACCGGCAAACCAAAAATCATTCACCAGGACGTCAAAGGTATCATTCGAAGAAACGTTCATAACGATAAACGATATGTCCACAGCTGATTCCCATAAATATTATTAATATAAAATCTCCACTTTTCTATTTAATAAAATTTTCCAAAGATATGCCTATGCAGCTATAAAGTATGTACGACTCTATTTCTCATCTGATGGTTTGTAAAAATATATATCTTTTATATAGTGAATAAGAAAATAATGCTATTGCATATAATTTGCTGCATTGTCACAAGAATTCAACATTTGTTTTGACCACTCGGTTATGGTCTTCTGACGAAGTTGCATTTTATAGGTGGATGTATTAGTCTACTCCCTTTACTTCAGCCTCAACTTCGGTAATTTATACGAAAATTTCCTAAGAATGCGATCTTCACAAAGTTGAATGTATTTTCCATCTCTAGGTGATATTAGCAGTTGCTGAGAAAATTATTCACCTCCATTTTCTAATCAATCTGAAGGCTCAGAGGCTTTCCTTTCAGATCGGTAACAAGTCGAGTAAACAATATTTGAGAACCCTGTTGTTTTGTTCACAATGATATTTGATTTTTCCAATATTATCGTAATTTGAAATGCCATTTTTCTTCATTTTCCATATATTCCATATATTTGTAGTAAGGACAGATTTTGTGATCTGCCCCAAAATGTCACTGCGCTTGAAATTAAACCTTTAGATACCCAAAAGAGGAATTCTCTATTTGTCAGTGACACCTTGTTTTTGAAAAATTTGGAAATACAAATATATTTAATAAGAATAAAACCTCTCCTTGAGAGAGTTATTGTGACCAGAGGAAATGATATATGAGTAAGTGAATGAACGAACTTTGAGTACTGTTCTACTTCTATTCAAATTCTTTCAAGGTTCGCAAGTTACTTGACAAAATTTGATATTCTTATTGCATTTCATTCCGATGTCTAGGAACTCTAAAAAAACTAAAGAGATATTTTACTTAGTTCCAAACATTCGCTTATCTTTGAATAGTAAATGACAGAGAGAGTCGTTGTTGATATTTCTAGCAATTTACTCATTAATTCTTCAACTCTTGGCAGTTCGTATTCCTTTGAAATGCGAAATTAGATTCTCCTGAAATTGATGATTGACGCCCCGAATTTCAATGAACATTTTGGGTGTCGCGCGAGACCCACTAATGTAACCTTTAACGATGAAGAAGATTGATGGATTTCTTGTACGAATAGGAGACACGAGAGCATCGCAAGTCTCGATCAACGAATAGTAGTTAATATGTATAGGTTAAATATTTAATGGGTAGGGCCCGTTCTCCAATTATTTAGTGGAACTTGATGTGAATTAAGTTAAAGATCAAAGTGTATCGTATTTTAACGCATAATTATTATTGATCTCATACTCAACAGAATAGCGTTTGATAGAAATCATCCATGGACTTTTATAGAATCAATTCAACTGAATATAATCGCACTTATCGAAATGATGACTTGCACAGCGTTTCTCAAAATTATTCAACATTCGAAAATATGAGAAGAACATTCACAAAACCTAATAGTTGAGGGATGAGGTTGATTCAACGGTATAACAAGAACGTGCAAGCCAATGAGGAAACAAAAAATGGCATTTTCAATTTCAACTCATTTCGGAGGTATTTTTTTTCTTCTTTAAACAACAAGAAATAAAAACCTATAATGTTCGAGGAACATAAAAATATCTATGGAAAAAAAGGCAAGATCGCTTGTCTTGTTACGATGTTCTAGAGAGGTCATTGAATTCGTGACTTGAGTATCAACGAGTCGGCTAGTACGACAGTACTCTAGGTCAGATCAGATTTGCGCTTTGTAGATCATGTGGAGCTTCTAGGGTGTGAAGAAGCTCTTTGCACCGAACAGAGAGCCAACTCTTTGATTCTCTCTCAGAGATTCTTTTCCCGAAAACAAGCAAGATTCGAAAATTATGAAATATTGAATTATGAAATTATGAATAGAAAACAATGAAATGATCTTATGATTGTTCGACAGATGAATTAGAGAATAAAAAACAGTGGCGTGACAATTTTTTAATGTTATCAAGCAACTGATATCAGGAGAAATATTTTGTTATTGCATCATACAAACCTATGATAATGAGACAGTTCCTTAGTTTATCGCAAGGGATCTATAAAAGTATTTTGTTTTGTATTCGATAGGTACATTCGAGAATTTTTCGATACGAAAAATGACCAGCTCTGAACTCGAGACGGCCGATGTCGAAAACCTCAGAAAAAACAACTTTCTAATATCATTATTTTCTTTCATTTCAGGTGATTCCCGCAACGGTGATAATTCCCTAGTGGTGAGCATGGAGCTCAACGGGATAACCTACCAAGGCGTTCTTTTCGCACAGAATGCTCCATCCAGCGGGAGGACAGCGATAGCCTCTTAAACGGGACCCTCCACCAAAAAAATTGTGGTCCGCGCATAGACTCGTTTTTTTTTGTATTTATTTTTTATCCGTCGAGTGTTTTCAGCAAGGTGTGTTTATTATAATGACCGTATACTCATAGATGCACAAATAATATGAAGTTGATTCAAGGCGTTTAGCTGAAATTGTGATCTCTGCAGGAAACTGTGCCCAGGGATTTATTCTACTTTTCCTTCCTTTTCTTTGAATATCATTCATTAGGTTCCTATTTAGTTCTATATTTATTCCTGTGGCGTCATTTTCTGTCATCAATTACTGTTTTTATCTTGCTTAGGGGCCAGTTTACAAAACATCTCTTCTGAAATCAACATTCGATTCTAATTGTGATACATACACTTATTTTATGTAGAATTGTGCCAGTTCGAGGAAATTCAAATTTGCTTTTTGAGCCCTATTTTCAAGTTGCCTCAAAAATGTACACAATA
Organism: Gastrophysa polygoni; assembly: GCA_963576655.1. Lineage (NCBI taxonomy): Eukaryota > Metazoa > Arthropoda > Insecta > Coleoptera > Chrysomelidae > Gastrophysa > Gastrophysa polygoni. The sequence goes on from OY755090.1 coordinate 10,633,882, forward strand.
TTTAGAAGTTTTTGAATTATGTGCATGTTTTCATATTTTACATTTTTTCTTTATCAAGTAAGTGGATCTGTACATTTTGTTATACCAAATTACTATCTTGTCTATCTAAAGAAAAACATTAAATTTTGTATATATGTAGTTAATAAAAACGCAGTATTTCAAAAGAAATGCGTTAGTTCGTAATTTGGGTTGGTCATTTTGCCAAAGAAAAATCACTGACTTTTCCATCTGTTTCATTAGCGCCAGTTTCTCACTCAAATCAGCAAGAAATTTTTCATAGGGTGGAATATAATTACAAGTATTTGTAATGAATATTTATTTGTGGATGGCACTGAAAGAATATTCTAAGCGGAGAATTTTGCATGAAATCAGAGATAGCAGTTTTTTCCATTCAATAATGACTGCTTTTTCATTAAACACCTCAGTTTTTCCCATTTTCATCTCATTTTGGTATCAATTCTCACTCTTGATGAAGATGTGAGTCAGGTGAATCTACAAAGGATGACATCACCCAGGCTATAATTTATCAAGGAGAAAATATTAAAAATGCTGACCCAAATTTGAAGAAGTTTAAGACTTTTGAAAAACTTTTTAGTAATCAGTATTTTAGAATAGCGTGTGTATGATTTTTATGTTTTTTTTTTGTATATCTGCCAAAAGACTGTTATTTTATGGATTAATTATATAGTTTTCAAATAATTATTGTCATATTTATCATCAAAGTAATTTAAATAATAAAAACAGTACATGTTTAGCAATATTAGAATTGTAAGAAATTGTAGATGCATATTGTGAAATCATAGTTCCAATATATTATTCAGGAGGAAATAAAAATCAACCGGCTAATATCAATTCCTACAGGATGTCCTTCTTATCTAAGGAAATTCATTTCAAATGAATTTTCTTCTTGGGACGGGACATCCTCGTTATCACTCAGGGAATTTGATCCTGTTTGGGAGGCTGCTTATTTTCCAAGACATCGGAAATTTTGTTCTCCTAATTATGTGAATTTGTAGAAAACTTTTGGATATTAATCCTTGTATATATGATTTTTATCATTAAACGTAAGTACATGAGAATGAATAGAAATGTTTTTCAATTTATTTATTGCCACCCATCGTTCCAGATATCACCTCAAGTAATTCAGAAATTGTAATTGAGGCATATTTGCTCGAAAACATCTCGGATCTCAGCAGTGGCAGACCCAAGCGATGTTTAAGGAAGGGGACGCGCAGAAAGTCATGGTTCATTAAGGTTGGCAAGACAGAGAAATTTTTATTGGTACATACATTTTGGGACAAGAAATCATAGTTTCCTTTGATGCATCAGAATTGAAAGGTGGATAAAAAAATATTTCTCTTGAATAAACTTTGTCACAAGAATAAATGATGAATACTCTTCAAAAACAAAAATAAATGAAACTAGGACAACTAAACTGAGGACAACCGTTCTTTGGAAAATTTGCCCGGAGCTGTAGGTAAACGAAGTGCGAAAGTTGAATATTCTCAGTTTTATACAACAAAAATGAAAGAAGTCGATACAAAATTTAGAGGATGAAATGAATTTTGTTTTCATATGTGTAACGTTTTTTGTGCAAGTAAGTTAAGGTGACGTATTGTTACAAAATTATATATGGAATCTACCATGCGGAGTGTGCACTTGTGCCTTCAGCAACGATTTTACCATGCTGTCTTATAGTTTTCTCAGTGCTGTCTTCTGATGAGCATGAAGAATGACATAATAGGAAAGAAGGAACCAGCTCTGTATAGCATCCGAAATGTAATGATTTCCCCACGATTTTTGTAATGATTTGAATGTTATGATTTGCGCACGATTTTTGAGGATATATGGATATTCTTCAGAATTTTTCACTGATTTTTTTGTTTTGAGCTGGCAACGCTTTTCGTTTCTATTTTGTTTCATTAGCGATTCCCCACACATGTTGAGAGAAGTAGTTATTTCCGTTAATTTGTTTGTCGATATGATATTTTTTGGGGAATACTCTTTCATTCTACAAATAAAGAAGTTCGTGACGTTTGCATTAACGTAGAAATGATTCGCTTGTCTATAAAAGTAGGAATTCGAAAATATTCGGAATTATTTTTTCATTCGTTTCACACAGTTTTCTAAAGACTTCTGTGCTGGGGACTCATCCGTCACTAATTTGCATTTTGTGAATTGTGAAGCGATACAACAGCTACAAAGCGATCTAATAACCTTCTCTACCCAAGTCTCTAGAATCACATGTTCATCTCATGACTTATAAGGTATATATAACATGATGAGGGACGGCTAATTTCATTTTCGTCCGGAGCCGGTAGATAGTCATACCAGACATTGGTTTAATGGTGAACTTGTGAAAACAAGGTGGATATAGGATGTTGAAACAACTATTCAATTGCTTCTTTCCAAAACATTTACACCTGTCAAACAACCTTATTAACGTCGCACCGCTCGAGTAAAGATGGCAATACGATCGTCGAACTTGAAAAGTGAAATCTGCTTCAACTGATAATGATAATGGTAATCGATAGCTAATGGTTGAAATCTTGCATCCGTGTTGAATTTCAAATTCAAATCGCATTTTCCAGAGTTTTCAATATAACCATCGAAATCATCATGGGGGACGCCATCTAGTTTTAAACTTGAGAAGCCTTAGTAAGGTATCAAAATTCACCATCATCAAGTAGGCGAAAGCAAAGAGGAGAAGGCGAAAAGTCTACAACTTATTCTTGTGGCTGGGTATAGGGAGTTGTAACAAGAGGCTATATTCACATCATGGTAAAAACAATCATGCACCTTGGTAAAATGATTCATTTTGTAAAGTTACTATACAGTTTTGTATGGACCTAACCTAATGAACAGAAATAGCCCAACCACATAAACGCTCAAAAAATGTACAGTAGGTATGTGTCAGCAACCCGTTGAGTGTTTCTGTCACGGATGTATCAGAGTTTATACGTTCATGGTTACTACACATATTGACGAGTATTTCGTCGTTATTTACGTGTCTACCTCACGAGCATTTCCTGTGTAGTGAGTGAAAATGGATAGTATTTTCGAACAACCCATTCGCGCCCACTTCCAAGAGTAGGCGGTGTTCTTATTACCGAAAAAATAAATTGATTTGTTGTGACTGCTCAAAACTGATCACTCTGTACATTGAAAGTTAACCATTCACGCCCTTATTGAATTATTGAACCAAAATGATGAAAAAGTTAGAGAAATTGACGAAACCACAGATCACCTGTAATCTGTGACGAAACATTGAAACACGGTAATCAGAGAGACATAAGTCTGGAACACAATGATGATGCAGCGCCATCATGTAAATGTATGCAGATCCAATTTGGTAGAAACCTGCTTGAATTGATTAAATCAATGACAAGTTTCAGTATAGAACAATTTACACAGATGTCACTACTAATCACACTAATGTAATTGAAATGTGCAATGTTGCTGGAATTGATCATTGTTGCAGTAAACGAGCCCTCAGACGATTTTAGATTTTGTATGTGTTTGTGTATACATATACGGAATATCCACCTTGGTAGCTTGGTAGCTCTCGTAGATCTCGTGGCGCTGACAGTAAGTGATGCCAACAGAACTGTGGGACTGAATATATATATATATATATATATATATATATATATTCTGTGACCGTGTGAAAACGATGAAGACCCGTCAGAGATGAGTAACACTTATCTCGAGGTCAGTGTCGCCACAACCGTCGGCGGTTTGCTGCCCTCTGGGAGCGACTAGTTAAACCGTCGCATCTGCCGTCGCGATCTAACGCGCGTGTGTGTTTGGTTGTATCATCGCCGGCGCATGTTGCGCCGTCCAGACTCCGCCGCTATTTGAATCTTCAAAATGCTTCCGAAACGCTCAGATGCGACGGAGGAGCGATAGTTACCGTCTTCGCACGGGATAAAAAATCGCACGCGATCACGTCCCTCGAAATACTCAAATTTCGGATGAAACAAAATGCAATCTAATTGAAATGTATGAAAGTGACCGCGGGTGCAAACACAAGAATGTCGAACAATTGAACTTGGAGGCAAGGTGAGGCATGATTTTGACTGTTTAGTGATTACCTACCTACGCGGTATTATTTGTGATCTTTGCTGACTTGAACAAACATTGATTCTTGTTTTCGTTCTCGGTCTGACGTATTGCAAAATAATCTCTCGCTCTTTTAAATAATAATGAAGATAATGGATGTGTGGTACAGTTGTCTGAAATTTATTTTCAAAATATAGTTTTTGTGGTAAATTTTCCTTGTGGCCATGCCAAAAGAGTACGAGAATATACATTTACATATACTTGTTTATTTCCGATAAAAACAGCTGTTAGAGTTTACATAGGTAGGTATGCTATGCAAAATCTTATTTAGATAGTAGGTGTGCGAGAATAAATTCTAGTGAGAAGGTAGGTATTACTCAAATGAACTAACGCGTTTTGATTTATTATCAGAGATAATGAAGTGTACGAGAAGCAATATATAGAGTATTTTCAAAACCTGTTGAGTAGGTATTATTGTACGGAATTCAAATTATTCACATAGTGAGTAATTCGAGTAGTAATCACCCATAAAACACGTGCACATCCGATGGATGTCCAGTGGATATTCATTCGGGAAATTTTGGATATCCACTGGGCGTTCTAATATTATCCATAGGATATCCCAGTGGATGGACAAGTATTCGGGGTATCTGATATTGCTTCTCATTATAGTAGCAAGCTCATATAGTTTCCAAAAAATATTAAACAGAAATATACTCGCCAGTAATCGAGTATCCTGTAATATCAAATGATATTGTTGCATCAATGCAAATTTCAGCCTTCAGCTTTATTCGATTTAGGTATGTTTGATATCACAATAATAACAACAGTGTTGAGAATGACTTCAACAATTAGTTCGTCATTATGAATTATATGATTCATTATATGAAGATTCCTTGGATTTATTTGAACTGACAAATAATTGAGAGATCAACCTAATTTCGGATATCTGCTGAGGAAACGTTGTAGTTCAATGGTCCGAACAGAATATCTTATGTAAATCCAATGGATGTCCAAAAGAACGATGCGATCAGAACCTTGGTGATATAGGTACCTTATTAGAAATGAATTTAAACCTCTATCCTCTTTATTCTCATATATCTGACTTCTACATTTCTTTATCTTCTTTGGGTAGATTTCGGGTATCCTACGGATTTTTGGTATCCTACGGATATCCAGAAGTAGTCCTAGGATATTCAGACATGAATTGGTCATGATGTCCATAGAATATCCGGGATGTTGTATGGGGCATAAAATAAGAGGTGCACAGTGTCCATTTGAGAATATTAGAAAATATTCAATGATATCAAAGGATCGGATATTATTTTTTGGTTTTACTCAATCTATGGTTTTACTATCACGAAAAATACAAATTTACTAATACCGCTCAATCCAGAAAGAACTTGAGTAGGCGCAAATTAATTTAACCCGACGCGGATGCGGTTTATCTACAAGTTTTTTATGATTTATTTTGCGGCTTTTTGTAGTTTGCGGTGTATTTCCAGGACTTTGATTTCATACCAATTTTTGGGCTGGCGTTATACATCAATCCCATAAATATATATCATCCACTCGAAAGATATACCTACCGAGATGATGTAGCATTCTTTTCGTCAGAATCATCGTGTTCGGATCTGCGGCGTTCCCATGAATTGGCCATTGGATCAATAATTATTGATTTCTTGAAGAGGTGAGGACATACCTCTAGAAATAGTAACAACGTACGAAGAGCTGGGTAGCATTAGCAAACAGGGCGGAAAAATAACCAAACTTTACTTAGCACTTGAAGAACTTTCAAGAGAAAATAACTAATGCAAGAAACAAAATAAGGTATATGAAGAATACTTTATGAATACAAAAATTGGACACTGCTGAAGAAAAACTTCCAGAAAAATATATGCATCAGAGAAGAATTGAGGAAAAAACAAAATACGATAGATTCACAAATGAAGATACAAGAGAAATTACCCAGCAGGAACCTATATAATAGACGAACTGAAACGGAGGCATCTGGAATTGGTATGGTGATATGAATAGAATGAATTCGTATAATATCCGAAAAACAGTGAAGCAAAAATGCATGCAGAAGAGAAGTAGTAGGCCAAGGAGAACGTGGACACAACAAATAATGTAAACAGGAAGAGAAGGCGGAGAAACACTTTGAGAGATAGAGACAGAAACAACTAGAAGAAATGACCGAAAAGGTAACAGGACTGGGAAAAATAAAAAAAAAAAAGAAAATGTTTGCTAGTTTCAAATCAGCATGATCAAAAATCTTGCTATATTTCACAAATTATGAGTAGTGTATGAACTATACGTGATCAGGAATAATTTTACAAAATTCTTTGGGGAACCATTTCATTCAACCGAGAAAATATTATGAACATTATAGGATTTCCTTTCGTGTTTCCTAAAAAAATATCTTCTTCTTGATGCATCTCTGAGTCGAATTCTATCAGTCGAATTCATCTAGATACTATACGGATGCATTTCGTTATTGATTGATGTACCGTTAACAGTAATTCAGATATGTATTTGCGAGTTATCAGTTTCAATCCGGAATAGTTTTCTTCCGTGGTAATCTCACATTCCTCACTCAACTCAACAAGTGTCTCAACAAGTGTCGCAACAAGTTATCCTAGATACACCATTTGACATGGCGAAGGCAATCATAAAGTTACACTAGAGATCGATACAAAAGCCAGATATAGTTGATATCTTCGGAGTTCTTAGACCGAGTATGGTATGAGATGATGCTGGGTAGGACAATCACTATCACTCTCAGCTTATTTCTGGAGCTTGAGATTGACATTTGAACATTCGGAATGGTGTTTGGACGTCCAGTGGGGATTTCCACAATGTCGATCAAGAAATGTATTTTTTCTACGGGTATTATATGACACTTCTTAACTTGCAAATAATAAATGCAACATTGGTGTCTTCGTCAGAAACTATGCAAGTGTACGAACATAACGACTTTTTTTTATATTTGCTAGTTTGAACTGCTTGTGTGCCAGTTTGACAATTAGTGCTAATGCCAGTTCAATCTGTCAATTATCCGTCATTGCCAGATCAAACTGACAATTATCTCTAATTGCCAGCTCAAACTGGCAATTATAAAAAATTAATGTTATATTGTCCGTTCAGCGCTTTGGTAAAAGTGACAGACATATGATAAGGATATGTGGTATCTTCTTTCTCAATTTTAATTCACGAAAACGTTTGATAAAATAAAGATTCCAAAGCCAGATAATGCCAACGACCAAACCACACAGGCACACATTATAACATTGTGTATTCGGTGTTGCCAGCTCATGTTATTCGAAAATGTTCTACTTCTTTTGCTATCGAATCCAATGAAAAATGCGGAAAATGCCACATTCCAGTATTGTGCGATAATCTCCATCGACATTTTTGAAAATTTTCACTCGATATTTGAGAGCAGACAGCAGCAGGTAGTACAAGAATCCCAAAAGAAGGGTTTAGAGAATTTAAAAGTTTCAAGGATCGGAATGTTCTTGAATTCAAATCAATGAAGACTGAATTCATTATTGGATAGATGATAACATACACGTGCACTATTCAATTCATAGTTCAGTAGTGAATTCAAAACGATACAAATCAGAATTGAAATATGAATATATCAAATAAATCACACAATACAAAAATTCAAGGAAATGACTTTGAATGAACTGGAAAAAAATCATGAAGGACGAAAAATAGTTTTTGTACAGATATGCACACCAACATCTTTCATTCACAACAATGTTCTCTTCATATCAGACATTTTACAATGGACAATATCAAAATTTTCTTGTACACGCATGTATTTGAATTTCGTGAACTGGTGACAATGCATTTAAATTAGATTAGGCAGTACACAAATAAATTGTTATTGTCTCTAATAGACAATCGAGGAAATGGATATATAAGAGAGAGCTGATGGGGATAGTCAACATTTTGAATCAGTAACTTATGAAGGAAACACAACAACTTTATTATACGGCAAGAAACCAATGATGCAACCTATGATGCGATATTAAAATGACTTTATTGCGTTAGATGGGTCGTCTATCTGGATATGTGCAATCCTTCTCGTACCAAAGGTGTTTACTGATACTGTTCATATAAATATCATATCCAAGATACCAAACTACAGATGCATACTGAAAAATCGTAATGTAGTGCTCCATAGCCAGAAAGTTAGACTTTGGAAAAATCTGTATAAATCACATCTACCTGCCAACCATTTTCCAATGAACTAGCTAGAAATCGAGGAACAGCTAATGAATTGGTAACAGTAGAGAGAGAAAAACAAGTGAATCGCCTTATATTTTTGTAAATTTTATATTTCCGCATTTATCTATATATCCTGGCGGATGCATTTTATTATTCCCAAATCTTTCCTTGTTTTCACTGTTTGTGCTTGTCACTGGTGAATAATGCGAGAATAAATTTGGCGGAACCGGCAAATCTGAACCAATTAGGAGATTAAGTGACTACTGACTATAAGTTTTTGAATGTGATGAAGAAAACTTCTGGCTCATCCAGAACAGATAAAATATGGAGGCGCAATTTCACGCTTTGGTGATTCATCTCATCAGACCGTTTAAATTATACTATATAGACATTCGAGTTCATCACAAACTGGGTGAGATTACAAAATTCCTGTTAGGATCACACTTTATAACATAACTAAATATTCTCACTTCAACTGTTTATTCAATTCAATGTCTATTTCGAACGTCAATCAAATGTTTGATATCACTACATTTTCTAATATTTTTTTATGATTTCCAGAGATATTTCTAATAGGTTGTGAATACGCAATAGTGTAGGACTATAGAATGTGTGAATGCCTACATGAAAATCGAAGTTTCTTGGTGACAAATTGAGTGACTCTTCTTCTAGACATACTCTACCCGTGGATTATCCCAACTAAATAAGTTTTTCTATCGGGCAGTCTCAAACTGTCGAAAATTGCCAATGAATTTCCACACACTGAAAATACTCGGATTATCAGTCCTTTTGGATGGGATATTAGAAAGAAATATGTTTCAGAAGTCCTAACCTTCTGCTACCATTTTGATATTAACCCTTAGTGACATTTCAATCAAACTTATGGAAGAATAGACATCGTCCGTAGGGTAAGAATACCTAGAGACTGTGGTGTATGTATATTTTTGTGGAAACAGATAGCATGAGTTCAGTGATAACATAAACCAGATAATATGAACGTGATGAATCACTTTCTTGATCTTGATATGAGATATACTTATGTATAGGGTTTCCTATTTTTGCACCCTAATATATAAATACATATATACATACATACATATATACATACATACATACATACATACATACATACATACATACATACATACACACATACACGGAAAAAAGGATTTGTTAATTCAACCGAATATATTTGGTTGAAATTATTCGTTTGAACGAATTAAATATCATTCATTTCAATCATCAGTTATATTCATCGACTGACACCATACTATTGCATTGCATAGACGAAATGGGATTCTTGATACAATTCTCATATATGCTTGATTCGAAAATGTGTTGATCAAACGGAATCATCTCCAATTCAAATTGAATGAATGATAATGTCGAATCAACTGAGTAATTCAAATCTATCTATCCAAAACTATAACGAATCATTTATCGATTCACTTTGAACAAATGGTAATATCCGATACAGAATCGATTCAAACAACTGATGTTGCTCAATTCAAGAATATATAGTTATCGAATTGAATACGTTCTTTCTCACTTCCAGCTGATAATCATGATGAACTGAATTATAATACGCGAATGGAATAAAATATGTGGATTATGTTCGATCAGTATCAGAAATTATTGACCTGAGAATTTCGGATGAGTTTGAAAACCGATTCTGAGCTACATTTGTGAATAACTACTAGATTCTACTTGGATATGGAGGTCGAAGATATGCAGAAATAATACATTATTTGTTCTTCAAAATTCAACAACTTCCATATCCTGAGTGTATCCAGTGAATTATTTAATTCATTTAGGTACTTATATAATTGACAATCATATTTCAGCACAATAATTTTTGTGGATAGTGAATATATTGAGTATACCTAAAAGAATATTACTTCATCACTGTTAAAAATTAATGTCATATGGGTCAATCATTAGGGTGAATGACCCAATATATATTATTACATAACAAATCGAATACCCTATGGAATACCTGGAAGTACCCACCTCATTAGATCTATATGAAATTTCGATCATTTCTTATATCAGTATTACAATAATTCAGAAAAGAATGAGGAAATCAAACGTAAATTTGGTACATTTGATTGGAATACTCATATTACCATCATGATACTAGTCAATAGATGGCTCTGTTTACAAATACCAATTGGAGGACGGTGGCAAGATATTGAATATTGGGATGGAATCAACATAAAAAAGCGAAATGATATCTTACTTTGATGACAGTTTGAGTTTGTTCAATGGATTCTTATGTTCAGTAGACCAAGAGAGGTAATTACACTATTTACACTGAATCGGAATAATGCTCCGATCGAATGACACATTTTGTCAATCCAATTATGAGCAAATTTCATCCAGAGTTGATTCGACAAAATATTTACTTCACTCATAGACTTATTATCCTGAGGATAATAAGTCTATGACTTCACTGATCCGAAAGTGTGTATGAATCCAAACGAACGATTGTCTTGATATGATCATGAATTCGGTTGATTCGAACATTTTTCACATTCGGATTAACGAAATACTCACTTGGATTGATGAATTATTGCATCTAATTGATAGATACATGTTGTTGATGTGACATAGAATTTGGTCGATTCAAACATTCTCCACATTCCGATCAACAAAATAATGGATTGGATCGAATCAATTTCTGCGATGAAATAAACATAATGTAGTTGGTTGGACATGATATATTGTTCATCCAAAGAATATTTAGTTGATTGAAACCTTAAATTCGCTCTTGAAACAAGATCAAATGTTACTCGTTTCAACATTATATTTTGTCGTGCATATATGACACTTTTATTTGGTTGATCGAAGTAAATATTGCTTGAATCAACGAATTCTTTTGTTCCGTGTACATAAATACATACATACATACATACATATATACATACATACATACATACATTCATACATACATACATACATACATACATACATACATACATACATACATACATACATACATACATAAATACATAGATTTCGATATGATGATGATGGAATTCAAAAATTCCTGAGAACTGGATGAATTTTAGGTCATGATTCACAAGAATATCAAATTGAATTATATTAAAAAAAGCCAACCGTCAGACAGAAAAATACCGTAGAAGAACTGAAATGAAAACATTTTATACTGCTTCTATTGTTCATGTTTTCGTTCACTCAATTGTATTACTCTTCACAATATCGTCATTCGAGCCTCTTCAAAGTCTTTTTTCTGCTGAAGCATCATTCTTCTTCTTGTTGAGTTCTTCTGGTTCAGTCAGTCCAATCGAACCTGTCATTCCCGATTGCCTCTTGGGCATAGCTAACTAAGCTTAGGTTCACTTTAATCAATTGACATTTTCCAAAAAGTTCAAATCCTTATATCTGGGATATGAGATAATATACATGGTGTTCTATAAAAACAAACATCAACATTTGTCGGAATTACTTTGAGAGAAAGGAACACATTTGGATATCATATCGCCTCAAGAAATTCAGTTGATACAGCAAAAACATATTATATATCGTATCCACTGTTTTGAAAACTTTTCAAATTACCCTCGTAGGTAGGGTGGGTCTAAATATATACGGTAACTGATCGTGATTTTTTCTACATTACATACATATCTATTTTCCAATTTCGAAATGAAATATACTTGTTATTGCCGTTATCGGTGATTGCCGTGTTAAAATCCAATTAATATTGGAAACCTTCTTTGTCCAGTTATCAAGACTGATGATAGATTAAATATTGACATCCGCCATTTGTGTCCAATGTGTATTCCTATGAGTCTGAGGAAGAATGTTCAAAAAATAAAGTTTGATGATAATAAATCAAGACGTGTACTCCTTTACTTTTGTGAATCATCCCCATTGAATATTGCCTTCAAGCATCCCATAATCAGGTAAAATATGTATAAATAAATTAATATCCGGATTTTAAGAATTTCTTACGCACCTTATTGTCTATTCTTATTCAATCAATTTCCAGGGGATATTCGTGGTGAATTCGTGAAGTTTCGTGACGTGGGGGTGGCATGGGCTGCTCCCCTAGTGCCCTACTGGATCACATCCATAGAGACAGTTCCCAAGGTCGTCATCAGGATAAGACGCAACAGGTCATCAAGAAGCCTGCTTGTTCCACCGGAGTGGCACCCTCTTCCAAAGGTGAGATCACTCTATGTATGTACATACAGATTTCATTCTGGTAAATCTGAGACGACAGAACTAAAAAAAAAGTTCATATAATAATGATAATAATCGCCTTTATCTGACTAAATGATTGGCACAAACATAAATTTTCATTTTGGTCCGTTATGGAGCGAGGTTTAGCATAGGCTAGTCTTACACCGAACTTCAAAACGATCATTGTGGATTTGATAGAGTACTAAAATTTTAATATTTGATATTTTAATATTCAATGTTTGAACGGACAATAATTTCGCATTGAATATACATCAGATCAGTTGAGTCAGATATAATTTAATATTATCATATTCAATGAAATGTAATAGAAAGAAGAAAATTTCAAAGATTCGAACAGAGATGGGACTAAAGGATCCCTTGAACCCTTGATCCCTTGATCCATTCTTGAACCACGATTTGGATATGGACTTGTATGTTTTGGAGATTCGAAAAAAATAGTTTTTCATTTATAGCTCAAAATCCCTTAGCCAATTATCGTTTGCGTTTCTTTGTAGCAGAACTTGTTTGTAACAATAAGAAATATCGTCTAATGCAAATTAATTCACCGTGAGTATGCCAGTGACGCCCCAGAGGGCGAATGAGTTGGAAAAATATAAAAGAATACCTTCAACACTGCTTTTGAAGAACTTATGACATGTTTTTGCTCTGCCCTACTTTACGCAAAGAATCAAATGAATGAAATCAAATAAAATGTTTTTAACAAGCCTCGAGACTCTTGAATATATTGATCAACCCCAACCCACAAGAATGAAAAAAAAATCCACATTCGCACTGTTTTCCAACGAATTATCTATAGAAGTAATTTCAAATATACAAACTTCTCAGTAAAAAATTCTAAGATTCCAATAAACATCCTGTACTTCGAAAACTAAGCTTCTTTGTGAGCTCTAGGGCCTGATAAATTTTCTGCTCCTCAGCTCCAAAAACACCCTAAGCTAATACTATCGCTATCGCTACTATGCTATCGCTCCCCATTTCTATGAAACGGTAAAAGATATTGAAAATCGCTTAGACCCCTCGTATTTATTTCGTGAGGAATCTTTAGCGACATTGTTAGTAATCTTGAGATCGTGGGTTCAATCCCTGGCCATTTAGAGTTTATTAATGCTCTGCTTCGGCAAATTTGAGGAGATGAGTGACAATAACAACGAACTAACAAAGTAAGTCATCATTGTGATCAATTGTCAATCCTATCATCCCCAACTGATCCCAATTTGTGTGAGGATTTGCTAGGTATAACTTAGCGAAAAAGTTTGTTTTCGGGTGACTTTTCAACACTTAAAAAGGCCGCTCAAGTGTTTGTTTGCTCTGTTTCTACTGGAGTTTCCTAGACCAAAGACTTTACAGATCCTGTGAGGACATGTAAAGTCTTTGGTCTGCGAAACTCCAGTAGAAACAGAGCAAGACTTTATTGGACGAATTACAGCAGCATTTGAAATCATTCAAAACGAGGATTAAATTTTTAGTCAAGTCCGCCGAAATCATGTGCGACATTTTAATCGGTGTATTCAGGTTAGAGGAAGACATATTGAACAATTGTTGTGATGATATCATGTACAAAAGGCAAAAATTGAATGTATTAAATCCTATTTAGGCAATTCATCGTCTTTTTCAATTTTAACGAGTCTTAGGGTCGTAGTGCCGGACATAGGACCCACTACTCAAATGTTTTCTTCTGTTGCACTGAATAACCCCTAGTTCGATCCCATAGTTCTGTAAAACCCTGTATTGTTACCAACTCAAACCAACTCAAAATGCACCACACTTCTCAATAGCTCACATAGCTCACAAAAAAGTATAGTTTAGCTAGCTGTATTTAAACATGTATGTTTTCGAGAAATAAATTCTATTCTATTCATAATAACGGAAATGTTTAAGTTGGATTCTCAATATTTCCTTCACCGTCTCTATACTTTTTCAGAATAACGCTACTTTTAGTTCTCTATATATGAATCGCGTTAACTGATGAAGATATATCCTGTACACTATTTCAAAGATGAAAAAAATCTAGATGGAACTACTACAGGAAGAATAGAATATAATCCGATATTTTCTAAGACGCCAGAAAATGGGTCAATAAGATTGGCAGACAGAAAATGGATAATTAAATATCATGAATTCGTCTCGCGAGATTATTGAAATTGTTCTTAGAAGAAGAAACGCAAACAAAACATCCGAATGACTTTTTTCTCCAAATATTTTTGGGAAGCACAAAAATTCTAAAGATTGGTTTGTCAATGTTCGACTGGGAATTCAATTCATCTTCTTGAACCAAAAATCTCAGGAGCAGCGAAAATTGACTTTGGATACCACAATTATAATAAAATCAGTCATTCAAACCATGTTGAGTAACAGCTTATAAAGATAACAGAACATATGGCATCGATCAAATCTTATCTATAAGTTGACCCCTAACATCACAAGAAGTTTTTCAATGATACGATCTTCGAATAAGAAATTAGAGAATACAGAATTTCAACAACGAATCAAAATATTCATAAGAATTATATATTTCATAGCCGCTCCTTCAAATAGTAATTTCAGTGAAGTTGATTAATCATGTTGTTCATTCATATTAAACTGTCATTGATTAATCATGGCAAAAGACGCTTGAACTTTTTTGTATTGGATAAATTTCCTCACTAAAACTCAAAGAATGTTTCATCGGTAGTTTCCCTCGAAAAACTGACAGAGAAAAATTGTTTGACCTACGATCCCACAATTTTGTTCAAGTCTGTTTTTCATAGTAGTCATGTAGGAAGAGAAATATGTCATATGAACTGTCTTGACCTCAAAACTGGTTTCAGAACTGCATTGATTCCTAAGCTATCATTTGTGCAATGATTGACTCAATTCGATTCAATCCACTTAACATAATGAACACGCTGATAACCCAAGCGTTGAATTTCAATAAAACATAATGACTCAGTGTACCTAGTGTGTCTTGTCTACCTTATGCATGCATCTGGTATGCATTACATCACTGATTGGAATCGTATAAATTCCAATAAAGTCCAATAAAATAAATATTGATATATCAATGAAAAAATTACTCCTCCACATATAACTCGTTATTCAAATTTTATTGGATAATTTTTTCATTTCTTTCGATCAATTTGTTTTATTTGAGGTGAAAACATTCAAATAAATCGAATTGGATGAAATCACCATGTAGCCCTTTTGATGAAAATATTTTTTTGTGTTCTTTATTGGAGCGTATTTCCCGAAATATTAAGGATGGGTCTTTTATAAAGAGTCACTCCGTAATTTCATTAGAGACGATAGGCAATAATGGTGATATCAAAAACAGACGAATAATTAAAACGATTGTTAAATTATAAATACATGCACATCGTGTACTGCCAATTTATATGATTGCTGTACTATATTATACTGATTTGTGGTGTTTTTGGCAGCAGTGAAATATTTCATGTAGTTATTTGAGCCAAATGTCGATAATTTTGTATGGCTAAACTGATCACCAATCGAAGTGGAACATCTACGATTAAGGTCTCTATATTAATCATCATGTTCAACATGACAAGGCGATGAGGAGAATGACGTCCACAAACATATTCTCTTCTTTAATTTTCTTGCCTTTTTCTCATGAATTACAGGAGGAATAGGATGCGACTTCTTCTATGAGCCTACCATTTATTCTTCAAATATGCGGGTCTTAAATATTGTTCCCTCTAGAAATCCATTGCTCGATTTCGAGTACTAAAGTTATCCTCAGAACCACTGGAAGGGCTTATGCGAATTGAGGTAACGGGATCTACAATTCAAACAAGCGGGATCCAAACCAATATGACATTTAGGCTACATTCTTTGGGGAACGTCCCAAATCCAAGCGCCGAGCGAAATAATGGAACACGCTTACTGATTGCCTACTTGCCGAACAAGTTAAATAAAGAAGAAATTAGGCGTATTGAAATATTTATCATCCATTCATTTTCAGAAGAATCATTGATTTCATTTAACGAAGAGGAAGCACTGAGTATTAGAAGCATTATTATCGATTTTTCAGGTCTCACTGGTTCTCAAAAAGATCTTTGAACTACTTGCTATGTAGTGTAGGAATTATTTCTGAAATTCATGATTCACGATGTATACCGGGTGTCCCAGAGCTTTCAGGCCAGCAGATATTTCATCAGTTATTTGCAGAAAAAAAATTGAAAGAGAAATACGTGTCGTAGGAGACCATAAGCTCGTTCATGCAGCATAGCAAAATCCCCCCTCTGACAAACAACCCCCGAGAAACCACCCCTTACTTTTGTTTTTGAAATTGCACCATCATGTTTGTTCTGGTTCAACTACTCAGGTTATCGGGAAGGACTCAAGTGGCAACCAGTGTATATATTGAACGGTTTAATCGGGTTTATTGTTTTTTCTGGACCAATCATGCACATATAACAAGAGAGGCTCCCACATCCAGTTGTTACTCTAAAACAATCAGGACCTGTCGGTAGTGGGTGTCATGAATTGTGGTCGAAATTGTATTATGGTCTGACGTTCACATTACCTTTCTGATATTGCATCGTGCGATAGTTCATCTTTTATGGATACAGGTGAGGATATATTACGGCTCCTTACAAAGTTCACGGAATCATATATATCATTCCGCAAACTTTTACAGTCACATTTCATTGTCGAGAACTTTAAATATATCATATTTGCTTTGCGATTTTATTCTTGCAACAGATTCGTTCCTGCAGAATGCCTTTTGAACAGACAAGAATTGATTTTTTCAATCTGATAAGATGATAAATTGCATCTCTTCAGATTCGGACTGGATATTTCGATGTTAGTTGGTTTCATAGAACCACAAGGATGATCATTCGAACCTAATCAAACGTAGTTTATCAGGTAGAAGGAACTTTCTCCTGGTTCGATAACATTGTTCTATTTGATTGGAAAGCGTGGGCATAAGTAGTTTTACCAAATTTGGTAAAAAATCCTTGGATGTCCTGTCCAATTTACTATCCATGAGGACTGCTCCATGGCTTTTTTTCTAATGGACCGATAATATACAGGGTATTCATTTTGAGTCATGCATTCGAAGTTTGCAATGATACATCAGATGCTTCTCGCACACTGTTGATCAGGAAATAATTCCACATAAAATGATAATCCAGATGATATCAATAATGACAATCTTGCAAAAAACATTGTGAAACTTTGAATATCTCGCAAATCGTCAATATTTTCATGATAGTGCTTGGTAAACATTAGGTACCCTCTATTTTTCATGTAGATGCCCGATCGCACTTATCAATGTATTCAATATTTTATTGCGAAAGAGGGAAAAAATTCCCAATACGATCGGTATATGACGTTAAATATGATAATACAACAGAAGAGCCTGCTCATATTGATTTGCCGAGTTGTGAAAATAGAGGCATCCCAACCAAGAATATGAACCTGACAATGATTGATGGAGATGTATCCCAATCGAGATCCCAATCGTTCAATCTAGCTCAATTTGATAGCAAATATAAATCACTTTGTCGATGATGAACTCGACCTAATATCTGGTAAAGGAGCTGTTACACTCAAAATGCAAACAAGAGCAAACGAGTACAAACATTTATTCGTTCGTGTCCTCTTCATGTTTGTTCATTGGTGGTCAAACATCTTTTATTCAGCGGGGTATGTTCATATGAGGAAATATCAACTTCATTCTTCGCATCTTTAATGGATATTGTCGGCATTATGCCACTTGATCTCGAGGAGGACTGGATGCAATATAAAATCAAATTATTATCACTCTTCTACATTCAATACAAGTTCTTTACTACCAGCTTAGCTGATACATGTATATGACCAACTACGAAGAACATATTTCTGAAAATTTGTAACAGTAAGATTTCGAATTTCCTATCACTTTCGCTTATACCTAAAATGAATCGCAATTCCGACGTCTTGAATGAAACTCCCGATATGTATATTATTGCATTTTTGGAAACTACGATGAACTTAAATATAACTTCATTAGAATCATCGTTCCTTGTGAATGGTTCCATTTTTGAGCTATATCAGTTCCTTAATTTTTTTCACAGATGTCATGAGTTCCACTAAAATGACAATATTTAGAAATCCACAAGAGACCGCTCGAAAATTTTTAGGATATTCATTAATGAAACCTACAGCTCTCTCAATTTCTGGGAACTTCACTAAAAGCTACACAGGGTGCGCAGAAATTGAAGCCAAATTTCACTATCTTGGAAATACTGTCATGCTGTAATAGTTTTCGTTGGTTCTCAGTTCACAACTGATTTTTTCATCCTCAGCAAAACATACATTTATGGAAAACGAACTAAACCTAAAACTACTTAGCTTGGAAAAAGCTCAGCCTCATGAGTCTTTCACAATCTCCTCAGTCAGAGCATACTATATCTCACCGGATCAATGCATTGTTGTACCACGAGAAAACGGTTTTATTGCTGATAAATGATAGTTTGAGAAATAAGGTAATTGACTGAATTCGAATTTGTCAATTCTCTCAGAAATGATTCAAAACTAGGAATACTTGACTCTGATTCTCCACGCTCAACATATCTATTCACTGTGGATATGTGCTGTCACTGACTTTTTCGTATTTTATTGCCTATACTACGATTAATTTAACGATAACGATAGCGATTGACTAATTTTTATAATAAATGAGTTATAGCCTTCTAATCACAAAAGCACCAATACGAATTGATGTGAATACTCAACCCAAAAGTGTGACGTCAGCATCGAGATAGAGGGGATAGACTACGGCTTGGTGAAGTAGAGAACGCACTGTCTGAGTCCACTTTAGTACTTGCAAGTCACCTCAAGAAACTGTCATTGGTCATCAATGAAAACAAGAACTAACTACTTCTACCGACAATAGCAGCCTTATTTTCCGAAAAATCCTAAAATAACCTTGCTTGCTGCCTCCGTTCTTCCCTGCCGCTAAGCGCATACTAGTTATCTTCTTCTACCTACAGAGTACTGATCATAATATTCAATGTAAACTCAAAAACATCAACTTTAACGCCCTCTACATTATGGAACTTTTTAGCGAATGATTTCATAAGAAGGATCCCAATTATTTTCACGAGATCAATACAGGTTTTTCATTTGGTCCTGAGAAACTGGAACACCCTGTACTTTGATTCAGGCCGTAATTCATTCCACTGTATTGATTACTGACGTCACGAGCAGTCTCCGGCATGTTTCTCCCAATCGCAAACTTCAATAATCACTCGAAAATGTCCTGAGGGGAGTCGGAAGGTTGTTAGAATATTCAGCCCACTTTCCTGTCGTTCCATATAAAATAACAATGGCATAGTCATATGGATATCCTGATACCTCATTATTTCGAAGTTTTCTTCATTTGCGGCGGAACACTTCTATTCAAAGGAGGCTATAAGCCGGATTGACATCGTATAGGATACTATCATAAATTTTTGTTTTGTAATATTCAATTTCGGCAGTTTGAATATGAAAATAGTTGAAATTTAGTAACTGATTGGTTATCCTCCATTATCCATTATAATCTAGAATTCAGGAGTCGATTCACCGACATTCGAAGATGATCATCGTGAACAAAATATTGATTTTACAACTGGTTGTAATGAATAATAATCGCAAAAAGCTGACCATTACACACAGTGTTATGTAAAGTGAGCAAACTCTCGATTTTCAAAAACATGCTTTACCTCTCAGATCAGTAACTTGTCTTCTGTTATCTCTGGTCGCTCTGCTTGCAACTTTCCAAGGCTCAGTAGGTCAAACTATTACCAGCTTAAGATATTGTATATTGCTAACATAATTTCGATCAGACGCGGTCAAGTGGTCGAGGTGATCTAGCGATATTCGTTAGTATTCATGAGATTAAAGTTCGATCCCTGGCTGATGATTGATGGAATTGATTCAACACGATATCCTAAATATGATAGAAGAGCTGTAGTAGTCGTAGAAATGACCAAAAATCTTGTATCCATTTATCAATGGAGCTCTATCTAAAAATGCTGCTGGAAATTGGAGTGCACTTGGGCAGTGTTTTGGGCTGGTGAGTCCACCTCTTCCGCCACCAATGCATTTTTCACAGAGGTTATTTCTACGGAATATTGCGGCCATCTGTTAGCCGAAAAAGAGTCGGACTTCTCCGATTAAAAATATATACAGGTCAATTGGACATTCGTCGTTGTCTTAAAGGCTCATTAGGAAGCCATCTTGCCTGTATTTGGTAGCGGTTTTGTGTAATTGCTGCGTAATTGCGAATTGCTTGGCCGGACAAGAATTTTCAGCTGTCGACATGCCGAAAGTAATACACAGTGTCTCTCGGTTGATTGCTTTCATTGCCATCAATTTTTATTTGTATTCTCCTTCTATCAATCTCAATGAACGTGAATAATCTCATTCCGATCGAGTTAGTACTGAACCATTTTCTATCCAATTTCGCTCGACTATCCTCTGAGGATTATCCCTTGGAATATCTGAAAGAGAAGATGAAGTCTACTATCAAATTTTCGTACCTACGAATGTTGCTAGATGTTGTTATAGAGGTGGGTATAATACATCATAAAAAGCGTAGAATCCCTTATTGATGAGCTTGATTTTATGCTGCCCTAAATTCTGATTGGATTTCGGTACAGAATTGGATGAGAGAAAATAAGAGAATATCGTTTTATGCTTTTTGATCTGATTTTTATCAGCTTCTACCCATATTCGCCCAGTACTAATGAAGTAATAGAAAAGTCTCAGAATTTGATCAGATTATTTATCACTATACTTTTAGGCAGAAAGTAATGAAACTGTAACAGGTTGTGTTCAATACCATATCATGTTATTGAATTAGTGGAATTATACAGATTTCACCACATTGATATTTCATCAATGTCGCCACATACCTTCTTTTGAGAAACTAAAAACGGTATATTTTGCTATCGCTGAGTCCATAATAAGCTATGGTATAATAGGTTGGGGAGGAGCCCGCAAATCCTTGGTAGACACATTAAAAGTCCTCCAAAAAAGACTATTGAAAATAATGTATTCTAAACCTATCTCATATCCATCAGATAATCTTTTTGATTAACTGAAACTATTGGATATTAGACAAATTTATGTGAAGTCTGTTTTAATATTCACATTTGCCAATAGTAACCTTCCACAATGAACCCATGCAAGCACACAAACAATACAAGAAGCATGCGAGTAAAGAACGTATTTTTATCAAAACCCAATGAAACGATCATTCAAAAGTCTCTTATATTTATAAATAACATTCTACCAAAAAACATAAAGGAAATAAAAACCAAAATGAGATTCAAAAAATCATTGAAACATTGGATTCAGCAACGTGGAAGATCATTTTTCCATTCATTGATTGATTAACCCAGAACATCTGAAAAAATATTCATACACGTTTTTTCTTCTCGCACGTACTATTACTCTCCATATGGAATATTTGCACATTTTATTTACTTAGTTGTAGTCAATACATCTTTTCTGTAATGTTCATACTTTTTTCTTTTCAAATCCATAGCTGAGGAGCAAACAAACAAAAACCTTGTCCATAGACAGTCTCTCCAAGACTAAATGGCGTTTCTCTTTATTCACCCAGCAGTTCTATATATTATTGGAATTGAACTTGTAACATTGCAAACTGTTTTTGTGAATAAAGTACTACTACTACCAAATATAGATACATCAAACGTATCATGTTATTGAAAAATGAGAACATCTTGCCTTGGCAATCTATATGTATTTCATTAGAAATTTTCTACTGTATTATTTCCACTGTATAACCTTGGAACAATAACACAGAGGAAATTCTTTGACATAATACAAGGTGACAGCGTGGAAATACGGTCCAAAAATGGAAAATGTTTCGTTACGAGAATACGAGACGTTGAGGAAAAAAAGAGAAATTCATTAATATTTCCTAAACCTTGATGACAGAAGCTTGAGAATGTCACAATTTTTACAGGATTCTTCTGTATTTTTGTTGGTCCTTAGCAAGAGGGATTATTAGAAAAGTTACCACAAATTGCATTTATAGGCATACAACAAAAATGGTCTCGTATATTTTGAAAACGGATGGATGAAATATACCACTCATATGTATTTTCGAAATCAGTAAAAATAGCCTTCATTGTATAATTAATCTTCTAGGACAAGTTATCATTTATTCTTTCTCAAAAACATAGAGTCGCGAGAGAATACTCGAATTTCTCAGGAATTTCAACTCCGGAAAAACATACTTCATTGAATATCACTACTAAATATCAATGAAATATCTCAAGCGGCTTCGCGAAAAAACAATTGATTTCTTCTGTAGCGGATAATTTTTTGACCATATTTTGTGAAGCGAACTATCATAGATTTTCCATGTAGAGTGACACCCTTGAATATTCGCATATCATTAAGGATATCGTAATGAAGGAATTTTGAAATTATTCTACGAAGGTCTCAGTTAACATGTCTTCTCGTCAAGTAGGTATTCTTGATTGCCATCCAGGTTTTATATTGGAGCAATAAATAAGATGTCCCTGAATTTTTATTGTCCATGCGACCATGAAGTGGTGAATTGGGGACAAGATTGGAAAGAGGCGAAGTTCGTAAAACAATGGTACGCGTTGGCATTTGAAGACCTACGGGCCGCAATTTACGAGAACAGTAAGTTACCGAAATCGGCTTTTCCGTGAGTTTTCTCGATAGAAAAATCAATGGAACACCATCTGAGTTGATCTCCCGATTATGTAAGGTACGTCCGTCTCTTAGAGATTATATCCTCCTTTCTTTATGCCTAGTCATGATGACGAGAAACATGTATGTGAAATATAATATCATTAGGATTGAATTTGAAAAAGTTCTAGTAAATCAGTAATTAAAAAAAAATCTGAACATGTACAGAAGAACAAGTTGAATAATTCACAGTTTTCCGAGATTGTGATTGTATATCCGTAATGAGTATCTACTTGAAAGGTATCTCCACGAATGTATTTGAATATCATTCATTCATATCGTTATCATTTCATCGTGGAATACATGTGTCGAACGTATATGTTCATCACCAGTATCAAATACAGCAAGAGATGTTCAAATAATTAAGTAATAAAAAAGCTGAAAATATAAAGGATTATAAGTTGTGCTCAGGGCATGGTAATGAATTAGGTCTCATACACTTTTCAAAGGAGAAGACAAAAGTCACATGATAATACTACAGGAGCAATCATAAGGGTCATTAGGTTCCTCCTAATGGAACGCAACAATTTATTACAAGTAAAATAATAAAAAAAACATACAGTAATTTTTCAGTTCATGGATTTTGAAGGAACAAAAAAGAGAGTAAAATCAGCAGATTTTCAGGAAATCCTTTCTCTGATGGAAATTTTTAAACAGCACTATATAGGATGCTGCAGAAACAGAAAGTCTCATTGAACTACCCACTGAGGCACATTGAAATTAGGACGAGGACAAAGGCTAACACAGATCTACAAATAATGTTTGATGAAATGTTCTATACAATTCACAGAAATCATCTTTTTTGAACAAATAAGAAAACTAAGGGACGACAAGTTGAATTTCAAAACATGTTAGACTATTTTTTCTTCAATATAAAGTGTTACAATTTTATCACAAGAAATAGTAGAGAGCATGAAAATAATGAAAGTCAGGACGATGAATTGTTACTTATAATCTTTTCCAGATAAGGTATATACAGGGTTGGGATAAAGTATGGAACCAAGTGAATATCTTTCAAGCGAAAAGAACGATGTTTATGAAAATTTGCCGGTAAGTGCAATGGAACAAAATGCTCCTGATGAACAATTTTTTGTTGATAATATACTTCCGGTTCAACCGGAAATGCCATCAGCTTCTTCAATTTGAATGAGACACCCCATATATTTTTACAGACTTTGAAAGAGCTTGTTATTTTGAATTCATACATACTGAGTTAAGTGTAAAAAGAATTGTAAAAACGAGGAATACCTCACTGTGAGTTGTACAATAGGTGTACATTTCATTATCTTAGAATAATGAGGAACAAAATAACTTCTGTTCAAAATGCTCGCCGTTTACTTGCGCTGACAATATGCCATCCTATTAACAAATTCTTGAGTCTTTCCAAGACTTCTCTACGTATTAGTTCACATTCATCAATGATTCTTCGTCTCAATTCCTGTAAGTTTGTTGGTCGTTTAACGTAAACACGTGATTTTAGATAACCCCAAAGAAAAAAATCTGACGGGCTAAGATCCGGAGAACGAGCAGGCCATCGATTTGGGAAATTCGCATCCAGAAAATTCCTAACTCGTCTATCATAGTGGGGAGGTGGTCCATCTTGTTGAAACCAAACATTTTGTGGTAATTGCTCACCCATTCTGTCGAAGTGCAGGAATAATTTCGTTATTTAGTAGATCCAAATACTTATCAACATTCAAGTTTCCGTCGATAAAAAAAGGGCCTATAAGCCTATTTTTCACAATTCCTATCCAAACATTTAACTTCTGTGAATGCTGGGTATGTGCATCATGAATCCAATGAGGATTCTCATTTAACCAATACCTTGGGTTATGTCGATTGGGATATGTTCAATTTACACAGAAAGTTGCCTCATCGGAAAAAACTATGTTGGAAGCAAAATTTTCGTCGACATTACAGATGTCCATTAGCTTTCCGCAAAATTCCAGCCGTCGATAAAGATCATCGTCTGACAATTCTTGAACCAACTGTACCTTATACGGATTATACTTTTCACTTTTTAATATCTTTCCTACAGAACGTCGACTGATACCATGGTTTAGTGCCAAATTTGTGGTGGAAGTTTGAGGTGATTCTTCTAAATCGATTGCAATATGTTGATCAACAGTTCCGTTCGTTGCAGTCCGAGGTCTTCCAGGTTTTAGCAAATTCTTTATCATCCCAATTGTATTGAAACGTTGTAATGTTTTAGTTACTGTTGAGCATGATATAGGATTTCTCTCCGGATGTCAAATATTAGAAATATGACACACTTCTTCATGACTTCTAACACGATCACCATAACCGATCATCATTATAATTTCAATTCGCTCTTTTTCATCCAATTGGACCATTCTAAATTGTGAAATTCATTTTCGTCAATTAGAATTCGACACTTGGAGAACATGCATACAAACAACATCGATTAGTTTATCTGAATAGTTTTTTGATCTAGTGAAAAAAACTCAAAGGAGGTTGATAAAATCGCTATATTCCTCGTTTTTACAAATTTTTCACACTGATTTCAGTATGTATGAATTCAAAATATCAAGCTCTTTCAAAATCTGTAGAAATATATAGGGTGTCCCACCTGAATTAAAGAAGTTGATGGCATTTCCGGTTAAACCGTAAGTATATTATCAACAGAAAATGTACATCAGATGAATTATGTTCCATTGCACTCACTTGCAAGTTTTCATGATTATCGTTCTTTTCGTTTGAAAGATATTTACTTGGTTCCATACTTTATCCCAACTCTGTATACGGAGCAGTGGTGTCAGCCAATGCCAGCACGGTGGATATGGAAATTCATATCAGTAACCGAAAACAAACTACATTGACGAATCGATTTCAAATGAAGGCAATGTTTACAACCAAATTTGTAATTCGACTGAATAGCACGAAACTAACAATTTGATGAACAATACTCTATCCACCTCATCAATACTATCTCATTTAATGGGTATTGAGGCATTCACTATGACTATGCAATTAGCCTAGCGTGTTCTTGTCACAAATCCCATGCTCTCCTTTCAATAGCCATCATCAATTGGACATTGCATAATTTAATAATCTATGAAGTGCTGAAAAATATGTTATTATTCTTGTAGAAGGCTGCACAAGTTAGAATTATGAGATATTTGATCGACTATTTCAGTTATAATTGGAATTGATGCAACAAAAACAACACAAAACTTGAGAATAAGCAAATTTGGAGAAGAAATTTCTACTCATTTGAATCTTCCATCAGTTTTATATAGCTTTCGCCGTAGTTCGGCTACAATTATGATCGATGCTGGAGGTGATATGGTACCACATTATGCATTGATGAGTTCAATATTTATCATTAGTATACATACAACATACAACTTCATTGAATCGTCACTATGGATATGGAAGATCAGTGATCGAAAGAACATTGACGAATCAATTCAAATTGATATCAACATTGCCACTCAAATTTTGAATTCGACTGTATACGACGAAACCAACAACTTAGTGAATAGGTGTAAGGTACTTAGGTAACCTATAAGTAATATGCAATTCGCCTTATAGCTGTTATATTTCTCATGCTAGCGTCTCGATAGCCATTTGAATGGTCATTGTGTGATACACTAACCTATGAGGTGTTCCATGAAATAGTATATTTAATTTCCGCCATAAGATAGAGAGTTTCCGCCATAAGATAGTCATTTCTGAAGATACTGTTATATATGAATTCGTATTTTTGCAGCATTTTCCGTTTTTATGGGGAGAAACTATGAGAGTACTGCATGCACCACTGGTATGATTATTATCAGGTTGGGTATTTTTCTCTCATTCCTCCCGCGACCTTGTTGCGTTATCCGATTTCCATCAATCATAAGTTATCTGCGACATTTTCCAGACAGATTCTCGCCATTATATATCGGCAAC
Source organism: Gastrophysa polygoni (assembly GCA_963576655.1). Taxonomy (NCBI): domain Eukaryota; kingdom Metazoa; phylum Arthropoda; class Insecta; order Coleoptera; family Chrysomelidae; genus Gastrophysa; species Gastrophysa polygoni. Next base: position 10,661,047 of record OY755090.1, read on the forward strand.
AGTTGTGTGTTCCCACGGAAGGAAAACTCGACTGCATTGTCAACAGGTGTTTTATTTACTTACCCGTCTGCCACGATTGAGTTATAACTTTTTCTGATCGATTTTCCCGCTCGTCTGTTGCTCATAGTCGTTGGGAAATGGCAAAACCTGTCGTCTGCATCGCATAATGCAAGATGCACTGAGAGTAAGGATTCGTTCATTGTGTTCCGATAGTCGATACTAATAAGAATTGGCGCATCCAGGATAGGGGGCTATGGGCACCGGCCCCTCAAGACACAATAATGGCTCTTGTTATATGTTCGAGTAATTTTTCTATTGAGGAAACTTCTCATGGAGAAGTCGACATTTTTGTCGTGTATACCGTTCTGTTTGCACAAATTCGGCCCCAAGATCATGACCATCATGATAACAGATCCAGGCAGTTATGGAACTGACAATTTATTTTGTCTGTTTTCCGTCTCTAATGAAGTCATTATGACATCCAAATGCCTATCGAAACCGCTTCCCTTTCGGAACACAACTATTTCTTAATGTAAGTATTATCTATATATTGATATGCTTCAATTCTTCGGATATAATTGGATTCGAATTCATCAACATAATTATATTTCAATGAATATTTTATGACCATTTGAGTTACTTTCATCTAAGCTTCAAGATTCATTCAGTTGTTTTTACCCTCCAAATGAGGTGTAAATCAGGTGAAATTGAAAAAAAACTTGATATGGAAATGAAATATACCGATTCACATCGACTTTGGTTCCAAACATTGTGACTTTGTAGCTTTGAGTCACGATAACATAGATTTGTGCACACCAAACTCAATGGAACTTCCGTGTATTCACGGAAGAAAACATTCCTCAACTTCGATAACCTCGTTGTAGAAGCTAGCATAGACACAACTATCTCCAATCGTAGTATAGGAAGGTACTAGTGAAATTTTAACTTTTCTAACGTTATACCAAAATATTCAGTATTGATAATTTGCATAGAATTACCAACCACGATCACGAACTCATCAAGGAAATTATACTTCGATGTTCAATTCATAACACCAATCACTCAATGACAATCACGACATTTTGAATGGAAGTAGGAATCATCGCTCAGCGCCTCTCGAACATCAAAATCAGTAAATAACTATATTGACAGCTCATCTTATCGTTCGGAAGTTTCTTATTCGTACGGCTTGTATACTAGAGGAGTATGATTGAAGGCTATTGAAGATAGTAATTGATATTGACATTGAAATCAACATCAAATTTATAGGGTGAATTTGTTGTTTGTTCGGTGGCTAGATTTTCCTTTATTTTGATGCTTATACCCTCTCTTGTTGCTTGTGATCAAGGGCAACGACGGGATTTTATGCCTGTGACAAAAAGGTCTGTGTTTTGAAAAAAAGTGGTTTGCTGATCAGTGGCTTATATATTTGTGGTTTCACTTTACATGAATTATGTCGGATCGCTTGGAAATTTGGCATTGCTGATGTCATATTAATGCACCATTCTTTCTTTGCATTCCTAGGTGAATCCTCGTGTATATGGACAACATATGGCTGATTAATATTAGGATTATAGGAAACAGCGATGAGGAAAAAATCAAAGGAAATTGCATATTTCTGATCGCAGAAACTGTTACTGAAAATAAGCAAGTCAGACCAAATACCACACAAATACTATTTTATATTTTGATGTCCATAGTGATATATGGAAATCAATATGATAATAATAATAAACATCTTTCATTGAGCTATTCTACATATACATCAGAGGGCTAAAAGCTCGAAAAACAACAATACACGAATAAATTGGCTGGAAATGCAAAATAGATCATAATCACAATATAAAATGAAAATGAGTGCAAAAGGAACTTGAAATAATTCAATTGGAATTTTCTGGACTAACATGATATGGGATGATTGTACAGATTGAAAGATCTTACTAAAGAATACATATAAACATATTCACTGACTATTAGCGAAGAATTCCTCTCATTCCTCTCTTCATTTTAGAAACGTTGAGATTAAATCTTAAAGAAATCATAATAATGATTTTCACGGAATTATATCTTTTTCATCTATTGGATTGATTCATCTTTCTGAGAAATTTCTCATGGAGGGGCTGATTTCTTGTCATAGAGACATTCTATCTTCTGTTTTTTTTTCTGTTCTCTCAAGATAGTAGATCCGCAGGCAATAGTGCCAAACATTCATGAATGAATATTCAAACGTTCCTATAGAAAAGTAGATCAACGATATAATATAACATGGTATTCTCTGAGGTGAGGTTTTTCTCAACATCAAAAGAGCTATATTACCAGTATTTTGGTCAGTTTGCAAAAATATCGTGCAAAAATATTTCGGTAGATTTGAAGCAGACTTAAGAAAACGCTTGGGACGTTGATCGTGGGGATCAAATGAGTGATGAGTGATCATATTTAGCAACTCTCAAGTAGGCGATTTTTGCTGATTTCTTGCTTCGATGAGTTCCCACATCGTGTTAAACAAATGCCTGACCTTCGAGAACAAACTGTATGAGCAAACAATAATGAATACCACCTCCACTGAAACAGTGGAATCCATAAACTTAATATTGTTGCTTGTGCAATTTATTTCTCTATGATTTTCGTGATTTGTTCAGATGAATAGAAAAAATTCGTCACCCTATCCGAAACAGAAATCTTCATTTATTTGATGTTCATTATGGTACAAGGTCCTTAATTCTGATGGTACTCATGAACCAATAATAGGGTATAGGTTTCCTCTGAATTTGATATGAATCCATTTATTTTTTTTATTTTTTTTTCAGATTCCAAGCGCAGCAAAAAAACAAGCATGCCATTCTTCCCATTCAAAGGTGAGTTTCTGAATCTACTGAAATTCACACAATTTTCAGCCCCAGTAGCAAGAAGTACTCTGAATCCAGGTGACGAAAGAAGTTTCTATTCCGAAAGAATTTCTTATATATATATATCTGAAAACCTGTATTTCTAGCAGGAAATGCAATGGGAAATTTATTATAAGAACGTAGAACCGCTTGCCAATGCGTATATGAATTGAATGTGAAGCGTGATTTACAATCATGTTTTCGATTTCCTATGATAAACTGAAACGTTATGTTAAAAGCAAAGTGATTCTTAGATATACCTTCCTAGTTCCATAGCAAATGAATTTTGTCTAATCGATTGAGGCCTTGGTGCCAAACTCGGTCAAATGCTTTAGTGATATCCAATGGTACAGCCATAGACTCCCCATGTTTCTCGATTGACACCACGTCACGTATAGGTGAGCAGATCTCCTGTCGATCTTTGGTACAGAACGCCATTTTGCCGATCGTCCATGATTCTTGAGCTCTTCAGATATTGGATGAGCTCGATGTTCATTGCTTTTTCCATCACTTTAGAGATTATAGATAGTAGAGCAATCGGTTTAGAGTCGTGAGGGAGGGCTTTCTTAGCCTTTTGTCGAATCGGTTGTCTCTAGCTATCTTCCAGTTTTACAGTATGTTTGCATGAAAGGGTGAACAACTTGCAATGAACTGGTGTCAGTTTTGGGGCACATTTCTTAATAAAATGGTATTCTGTCGGAATACCACTGAAGTTCTTGGTCTAGTGAATCCAAAGTAGAATTTCGAGCAAATATTTTGGTGGAAGTGTTGGCTTTGACAACACGAAAGGATGATACCACATTGTTGATTTTCCTTGATGTTATATGTCTCTTTAGGCGCATCTATTGTTTGATTACATGTATTTCTAGCTTTAAAATATTCAGCTCTGGTTCCCAGGCAGGCTTCTTGCGCCAACGACGGTTGCTGTTCGTTGCAGGGTTCACCAGTTGTTAATGCTTTGTTGGTAAGTTGTAAATTTCCATTCCCAGCATGATAATCTTCAAAATCTTCACTTCACCACATTCCGTAGGATCTCTTGATTCAAAAACATTATTCTCTAAGGAATCTCAGGAAGAAGTAACACGAGAAGACCATGCTAGTCGGCTGGATTGTATTGCCAAACAGTGATATAGAGTGATATAGGGACAGATCGTGGAAATAAGTGGTGAGTTTCCTAGTGGTGCACGGACTTTCACTTCATACGGTTCCGGATTGTTATTGAGGAATAGGTCGAGCGTATTATTTCCATAATGATGGTTGATACAAAGGGTCCGTGTTGGTTCGATCATCAGTTGCTCATCAGTTGCTGGCGAAGGCCTCAGCCTTGGCTTCCTGCGTCATCTATTTTGTGATGCAATGAACACTATCGTAGGAACGAATTATATACTTACAGCACAAAATTCAACTGGACCTTGAATTTGATTGTTATACATCAATTGAGGCAGAGAATCACCGATACTTGAAAACACCTAATATGTGGAGTATCCATAAACTGATATCGATGAATTCCGGACTGCAAATGACAGTCTCCGAAAAACATTCGATATCTCCTGAAATACAATTGACGTAATCTGAACTACAAATTGACTATTGATCGAATAATGGTTTCTGATATCAAATTGATTATTCTGGAATGCCGTTAATGTTGAAATCGAAATGACTTTTCTGAAATTGATGAGACATTTTCTGAAATTCAACAGACTATTCAGAAATACAATTGACGCTTTTCGATATTCAACTCACTTTCCTGAAATTCATTCGATTCTTCGTGACATAGAAGTGGAAAAAACATACAAATATCTGTGCAGAAATCACTGCATCAAAATCACAGCTCAATATTTATTGATCCACGGTATTTCAGATTAACTGTTTTCAGTTTCGGTATATTGTAATGTTTACCAACCACATCAATGGTTTTCTAATAATTTGAAGGGTGCCCCAAAATACGTTGGGCAGGCTCCTGTTTCCCGGATCATTTTGACTCATGATTAGAATTAACAAGTTCAAACTTGTTGAGATAATAGAAGTGTTATACTGCACTCCATAGATCGTTATGAAATATCAGACCTGCGAAGGAAATTTGCAGTGTTATCAGGAATTGCCAGCGACTGAATTTTGTTCGTGATTGCATGACGTAAAATTCTGATGGGTGAATAATCAGGTAGGTAACACGTATATACCACTAAAACCCACTGATTGCCACACCATGTTGATGTGGATGAGTCTGCCCTAGATACATTGACGCTGATGACGCTGGTATAGACGCTATGCTATGGCACATAGTTGACACGAGAAACGAGAAGATAAAATAAGGCTAGGCCAGCTTGATAATGAATAGGTGTCGGGATGTTGTCAGGACCGTAACACAAAATACTGATTATCATTGTTACCTACTCGATTGAATTACAAACGAAATATTATACAGTATCAGTATGAACATCCCTCATTATATCAGTTGTTACTGCGAAGGGTGTATGGAAGATGGTGTATACTATAGATTTCGTTCAGTATAGAGTAGCGTAGGACCTCTTGAAATCAGCATCTTATTTGATATAACGAAGTATCACTCATAGACTTTTCAGATGTCGACACATCAAAAAACTGTCGAAACATTTATTATAACTAATGATGTACTGAGAACATTAGACAGCATTAGACGTATTTACGATATCATACTTATCAATCAATGATCAATCTACTTCTTTGAACTTCAAACAAAAGGTCATTGATAGACAGTTACTTGTAAATATGTCGCCATTCAGAAAAAATTATTGCAAAACAACACTCAACTTATTTTAGATATTGCCGAACATTTTCATCGAAGTGGATCGAATTTAGAAAATCATAGTGGGCTTTTCTCTAACCGAACACTAACCATCCAAACTGTACAATAAATTGTAGGGCAGATCTGACTGAAAATTCTCACTCACACATGAGTCAAAATGATTTTGTCATTTTCGAAACTGTGGATATTATGAGACTGATATATAATTATGCAATTTCTTGATATCCTGGGCGAAAAACTTCATTGCGGTGAAATTGGGAACATGCATGATTGGTCGAAATGAAACATTTTTCTCTGTAAAGATTTTCTTTCTTTAATGAACAATTGGTTTGAGAACCATCTGCCATGTCGAATACCAATGGAATTTGTTTCGTCAATTCGTTCAGAAAGTTCAAATCGTTTCACATCTCCAAAATACCTACGACACTTCGCAATAATAGACGAATCTGATTTTTTTTTGATAAAAATTTATATCCGAAGTTCCATTGGGCCGATTTTACCCCTTCGCATGGAAATCATCATCAATATCCATATTCAAAGAGACGTAGCTCAAGAGAAACAAAATGACCGTCGTCAGGAGATCGAATGATTTGTTTTATCGAACCTGCAGTGATCCATTCATCATCCTGTAACTGTTTGCCATCCAAAACTGGACATGAATGAGTGTATTCATCGCTGAACTTCCGAATTGATTCATGGGAACGAAAAAAAAAAAACTTCCCAATAACATCCATGACGTCCATAATCACTTGAATGTGGATTCTCCTTGCTTCATCTTTGAGTTTCAAACAATCAACATATTATTCAGTCACACGGTATATTTTTTATATCATTCTGAAAATGTGTTCTTGATGAAACCAAGATTTACTGAACATCTAAGTTTTTCGTGAGACTCATTTGATTATTCTAGAATATTCTGATGAATTGCAAAATTAGTAGAATAGAAGGCAATCTAGGCTCACAGAGATGAAGCTGAAGATGCTGAGAAGACGGTTTCATAACTGAAACAGAAACAAAACTCATACGAGAGGATGTTTTCATACTGTGGAGAATCAAATAAAACTACTATGAGAAATACGAAGGATTTTTCTTTGACATGATGTACGTCAAGTGCTGAGATACGAAAGGGAATTGAATTTTCTTCTCAAAAGCTCGCAGTAAGTAGGTAGTCTTCATCAATCTTTCTGCTCATCAGGAATGAAATTTCTATTAGTTCGTGATTCTTATTAATTTTTTTTGTGGATCCATTCTATCATTTCTCAAATAGGTACTTCGACTAAATATCCGTCCCGACACATTCGATTCCATGGTTTGGAATATGCTGAAAAATGTCTGCTCTGTATCTATAACCCCGAAGTGGTAAATGGATGGCATACACTCATCAGAATATATAGCTAGAAGCAGCAGTAGCATTATGTAGATAAAATATCGTTCTCCACTTCACGTGTTTCATGAGATTAGGGAGAGTAGAGGCAGGGCCGTCTCCAACATGTCAAAGATTCCAGTAATATTCAATATATACAGTATTCTAGATGAGATGGACCACCAAAGCTAATGAAACTTTCCTGTATCAACTCTTCATGTTTATTGATCTGACATCATTGATTTTTTCATCAAACATCTTCGAGCAACCATCTACCTATTTTTTTTCCAAATATTGCCCTGATTTCATGATATTGAAGTCAGAGACCCAATTTCATTCTGAATTCATTAGAGTTCGAACATATTTAGATCCATTTTGTTCCACCTTCAGGAAATTCAAGATAACCTGTATTTTCCATTATTCTGTAGAAACGCTCACTCTGATAATACCATGTCACCATTGCGGATGATTTAAGAGTTGTTATATGGTATCGTACAGTTGGATTCAGAGGGAACGTATACTCTGGCCAGCTCGTTTAGCCGATGTGACACTGCCAGACTTCTCTCTATTTTTTTTTTTTTTATCTGTGGACAACACGAAAGGGAAACCTATGATGTTCGAGGAACATCGTGTTAGCCAGCGGTGGAATTTTGGGAAAGAAGGAAGGTGTTGGAATTTTTCTTGAATGTTTGGAGGTTGTAAGCATCAGGAAAGACTTCACTAGGCAAAGAATTCCACAACTTTGCCGTTCTATTGATGAATGATGCTTGGTATAGCGATGTTCGACAGGTCTCGAGCCTGACAGTGCAGGGGTGACCACCCTGAGCTCGTCTGGTTTGTCTACTAGGAATCGCGCGTGGTGGCATAATAGATGATATTTCCGTTGAGCACCGACCGTGAAAATACCTATAAAAAAGGCAAAGATCGCCGACCTTTCTACGATGATCTAGAGAGGTCAATGATTTGGTGAGTGTTGTGTCATCGACTAGGCGAATAGCTCTCTTCTGAATTGAATCCAAGAGCTTAAGCGTATGTTTGGGGGCTGAGCTCCAAACATGTGAGCAGTACTCCAGGACAGGTCGAATTTGTGCTTTGTAGATCATGAGCAGTTGCTGGGATGTGAAGTATCTCTTCGCACGGAAAAGAAAACCGAGTTTTTGTGAAGCAGTCTTCGCAATGGACCTCACATGATCGTCCCATGAGAGAGCACTGTTGGTGGTGACACCCAGCAAGGATATTGACGACCTCATAGGAACAGTGGTACCCGACATCATCAAATTGGGCATTGTGTGATCAGCCTTCTTGGTGAACATACAAGCTTGAGTTTTAGTTGCATTGAACTGTACTAGATTCTCAGATCCCCATTCCAGAATTCTTGTCAGATCCTCATTTAAAGCATCAACCTGTCTTCGCCTTGCACCTCTGGCCTCAATGGATGATATAGGGGCTCTAGAGGAAAAGGCGGAATGAAGTGTACCGCAAAGCTATGAACTGGGCTAGAGGTCACATTCAACAAATCATTGATGTGGAGCAAAAACAAAGTTGGTGCCAAGACAGAGCCTTGTGGAACACCAGCATTGATCGTCATTGTATCAGACGAGACCCCGTCTACCACCACGTAGAGTGATCTATCTGCAAGGAAACTCGATAGTAAAAGACACAGTTGGGGCGGCAAACCATATGACGGAAGTTTTGCTAGGAGGCCTTGGTGCCAAACTCGGTCAAATGCTTTGGAGATATCCAAGGCTACAGCCAGAGACTCCCCATGTTTCTCTATTGACACTCCAGTTGACCTCTGGTGACGAAAGCCATATTGCCGGTCGTTCACGATTCTTGGGAATATGTTCATTTATAGGGAATGCCCATTAATTCAATAACGCCTTTAGTGCAGGGTCATGAGAGAATAGTGCTTATCACTTTGAAAAAGAAGATACAAACATTTCCTGGTCCAGAATTTTTTTATAGGATCGAATCATCTCACTGGAGTGAAGTGCTACGTCGAACACATCGGTATACTTATTGGTTCGTTCCAAATACTAGTTTATATATCGTTTATGAAATAATATTTTGGATTCCCTTGGCTGAAGATGATGTAGTCTATTCGATAGATTGAACTGTTTTTGTTGAAAGATGAATAATAGTAATAGAACATGATACCTCCGAAAATACCGTTGCTTACCTTCAATAATAGTGGATATTGTCTTGGAGAAGTTTGAATTTTCCAGCCATCAATATGGTTTGACTTCTACATGTACCTACTTGAATATAAAAACAAATTTAGTTCGATTAAACCGTGCGCTTCCGTTTGGCTCATTCTCCACAGGTCCTTATAGACAGTCAGGCCACTGTTGCCGATTCTCGCATTGAGGGAATTCTAGCAAACCAGTATCAACAAGTTCGATTTCGGTTTACAAATTCAGTTCGATTCAATGGTGGCTTTATAAAAAAATTTATCACCTGCGATGTACCACTTAACATTTAAGACTTTACATTTAAGACAGATGGAACATGGTAATACAATTGTTCATGTTATAAAACCATTTAAGACTTTCCATTTAACATTTATCATTTAAGAAGATGGCGAACTTCCAACTTAAGAAATTATTGTTGAATGGCCATAAAAGAAAATAAGATGTTCGTATGTTCGTCGATGATGTTTTTCGAGAGTGTCGACAAGAGACACCCCTGCTTCCTGCTTTTGTTCAAAACTGTATTGAGGTTATCTTTTAATGTACGAGAATATTGTCAGTGTTTTCAGGATTTTCGCGAATTTTTGTCATGGGTATTATTACTCTAACCAGTTTTCTAATGCTTTCGACGTTTGGAATTTATTTTTCAATTAATAAAAAGAAACGTCAGTATTCACAAACCTTAAATGATTTTTAAATGTTGAATATTTTTATAACCTAAGCCATTATAATGTCTTAAATCTTGAAGTAATAAATGATGAATGTTGAATGTTAAAAGTTTTTATAAAGCCACCATGACCGTGCGATTTTGTTTGGCTCATTCTCCACAGGTCCTGGAAGACAGTCAGGAAACTGTTGCCGAGTCGCGCATTGAGGGAATTCTAGCAAACCGGTATCAACAATTCTGATTTCGGTTTACTCATTGGTTTGATAGAATACAAGAAATCTAATCCATTGTTTTGTTCGTCGATTAGAGAGTTTACATTTTTTGGATAGAGATGATGGAGCTCAATCAATTGCACTGTTTTTGTTTAATGAGAAGGACATTCTACTAGCGACCTACAAATCGGGACTGATATGATATATTAGTATATGTTACATCATCAAATCTATGAAGGCTTATACAGAATATTTCTGCCATTATTTATGCACTACCTCTATTCAATATAGTTGACTGAGAGAACTCTGAATATTTCCAAAAATATAAATATACCGATAAAGAATAACCGAATTACATCAGCTTTTATCCAAAGAACTACATCATTTGACGAACCATTGAGATATGTATCCCCATCTCTCAGAATTCTTGTATGGAATGTCCCACCTTGTGATACGCCATTGGATAGCAGAGTTCACTAAGGATTCATGTAAGTTTCAGGTTCTGATTTCTGATTTTTTCCCAATGTAGGGCTCCGAAGTGAGCCATGAAATATTCAGCAACAACAACTAATACAATATCAGTTCGTATGAGTTCGGTTTTCCATCAAAACATCCATGGCATAACTATAATAATATAACAGTGGAGGAAGTCAAAAACACATGAGAAGTTCAAAGTGACTACTGTTCATAATCCATATGTTTACTGATAGCAGTCAAAATACATAGTTTAAATGGCAAAGCATATTCAATCTCGACTATTTCTTAATGCTGAACGCCTTCAACTGTAGGACTCGAGCAAACTAACCTAATTAACGTTTGAGAAACATTTTTGAATCGCAGCCTTGAGGGACAGTTGGTTCTCCACGACCTGATATTCAGCCAAATAGTTCCTCTAGTTGGATAAGAGCGACATGAGACATGATAACTTCGTCATCATACTAGACAATGGGCATTGTACTCTGTATCACCTCAACAAAAGAGACAACTCCAAAACACATGATTCGCGAATGCCAAACCCTTTTTTTTGAGGGGAAATCATAGATAGCTTCCAGGAACCCATCTCCCATTAAACTAATACACATCGCAACGTGTCTCGGAATCGAGGACCTCAAATATATTCAGGGTCGGGTACACAAGCTCTCGTAGGACGTGATAATTGTGACGCTACATGGACCCTTCGACCCCCCGATCTGCAATCTCTCAATTGATGTTCGTTTGTCTTTGACGTCAAAGCCAAGGCGATGGCGAGGCGAAAGTGACTCTGCCTATATGATGGTATCGAACAAAATAAAAGATAATCGCGATCTCGCTCTGACAGCCGTCGAACCATCCATCCAACGGTATATCTTATCTGGTTCGCGGCGTTTGTTTCAAATCCGATTTCAAGCCCGCTAGATCCGAGAACACCAACGTGCGTCATTCATTCGTTAGTATTATCGTGTCGTGCAGCGGAAGATCGGAAAAGAGCGCTATATTCCTGGGTTCGGTGCCCAGAACGTAAGTGCGCCTGGTTCCTAACATTTGGGGAGAAGAACTGTCGCAAGTGCTCTTTTCACGTCTCGTTGGTCGACACACAAGACATATTAATAGTTTGTGGTTTGTGGATGATAGAGTTTCGACCAGAAATCATCTTGATTGTGAAGTAAGGAAGTGCTACAGAATAAATCAGTGGCACCAATTCATCTTCCTGATTAATTTCTGAGTTTGGACTTTGATGTCGCACTGTTGGATTATGATTTTAGGGCGGCGTTGTGAATGGGTTAGAATATCAATATAAGCAAATTTTCATTCACACTGCACTGTTTGTGATTGAATATTATTGAGGAATAATCCACATTTCAATAATACAGTAATAATACACATTATTTTCTTGCTATATATTTGTTATCATTATCACTTTTTCACTATAAAATGCAGAAAGATGCTGAGCCCTGCTCAGAACTCATTATATTGGACAAAAACGGATTTTTTTTATCAGTGGAGCCTCGTCTCTCAGAGTTCCATTTGATGTGATGATGGGTATATCAATTGGAAAAAATAAATTCACGTTTCAAGTGGTGTGTGAGAAGGTCCAATCTTGGTCGAAAAATTACAAGTGGGTCAAAATAATTATAAATATTGCAACAATTTGAGAACTCTTTCTGCTCTTTATTTGGAATCTTGATTTCTGAAGTTCTAACAATCCTCGTTCGGCCTCTTTCTATGATCTACTACCTAAAGGAAATCGATACTTCACCTGGTTTCTTCATAATAATATCCAAAAGCGAAAGTACTGCAAGGGGAATTTTATCTTGATACATATGAAAATGGTCAAATTGATAACTCAATGATTTTGTTGTTACAACGTTGAGCAAACATAGGACGGAAACAATAAAGTTCAAGTATCTAACTAAAATGTTTTTCAGAATTTATCACTTGAATGTTTCGATGATCTGTGCAAATATGAAGAGTGAATAGACATGCACTGGTGGTTCTATAATAGGCAGGTAATAACACTATGATAACGATCTAACAAAATAGTGAACTGTTCATATAATTTTTCGCACATATTGTATGTACCGTATAGTTTTCCTATGATTATCGGAAATCGTATGAATATTATCGAATCACAATACTAATATTACCGAAGTTGTCAACTCGATCTTGCAAATTCCAATATTTTCTGACCTGTTTGCTAACTTTATATACACAAAACCTTTGAACATCAGGTCAATTTTTCGGGGGTCAACTATTCAGTGTGCTTCAGCAAATGAATAATTTAAGAGTATTGATACGAAATATATATGTGTGATGATCGATTAACAAATCCGCATGTGATGATTTATTGAACGGGCATGAACAATGAACCTTTCAGTACTCGTTATTAATTAGTATGAAAAATTGTAAACATTTACATAATTTTTATTCCGATTCTTTCTTGAAGGCGTACCAAGCACTACTAGTACCATAGTAGTGTTGACAAACTAGTCGTATTCAAGTTTTCGAATGACTCAGGCGTGGTGTGAGCAATGAAGTATCGAATTCCGCTGTGATAATGGTAATAATAATTTCTGGTACCTATAAAATAATACCTATGAATACCCCATATACCCTATTTAATTAGGAATTGCTCACTGTAGTCACATCGAAAATAATTATTATATTTTATGGATTGATAACACTATTTTATAGGCATTACAAAATGTTTGCCTCTATGTATACTTCCTCCACAACATTTTCTCCTGTCAATAACTAATGGTAGTTTCTCTGTTGTAATATATCCATCAGTAGTTTGTTTGTTTTGCTAGTGTCTGAAAAATTTATACAGAATGATGACATTTCTAGTTTTGTAGATTTTGAACATGAGAAGAATCATGTTTCGAATTGGCGTATACCTAATAATCATTTACACAGTACTTAGCAAACATTTTCTGACTAATATGACTTTAAGGTTGAGTACTGTTAGGCCTAACTGGTGACAACTACTGTTTTGAGACAGTGTGACTATATACGTATATGACTAGGCTATTGTTGAAATGATGTTCATCAACAAATGAAGTGAGGATCTGAATACCGGGGTTTGTTGGTCTTATTCTGATTCACCCTGTATATTTGTCACTCGGAATAGTTATACAAGACAAGACTAACAGAAAAGATATGGCGGAATACTTGGTTCCTTATTAGTAGTTAAACCGATAGTGACAATCAAATTCCAAATTCATTTATTACTCATGTTGTACTTATTGAAATAACAACGATCACAAAAAAAAATTGATTGGGCTCTAGGTACCTCCACCTCGATCCAAGTGAGCGAATACGGTTCAGTTCGTTCAGTATGAATCTAAACGTTTGAGTTTATGATGTAGTTTTGCGAAGAATGTAGTAAATTTTTAGTGGTAGTGAAATAGTTGTGAGTTATGTGCGATGAAATGATAATACAAGGCAACAATGAAGACATGGAGTCTCTTATACAAGATGAAGAGATCGATGAAAATTTCGAAGGTGAGTCTGAAAAAAAGTCTGTTGGTCGGTGGGTGGTCGAGATCATCTCAGAGTGCTTACTTACTTGAAAAACACAATATTATTCACCTTCATTGACATTCACAACAGTTCATGAACTGAACTAAATGGTAATAGATTATACTGATATTTTTCAGAACAGGATAGAAATATCTCGCATTTCAACCAATAATATACAGGGAGGAATCTCAATAAGAAAAATGAAGCGAAGCGAATTAAATTTTTTCCCACATACAGGTGTATGAAAGCCAAATGGAATAAATTCATTATTTCAGTTACTGTCAATATTTATGAAATATTCCGAAACACTTCGAACTTGAATTATACATTGACCTTCTTCAACGTCGAAATGCGATCCTAAATACCTTCGACCCCCTTCGAATGACATGTACATCGCCAATTTTTTTGAATGGGAAGTACAGGCTGATGATATATCGGTTGAAAGGTCTCTTCATTCTATATTCCAAAATGTTATCGTTTCAACAACAATTGAGGTGGAATAAAATGAAATCATTTGGTTACCGAAATTTGATACAAAATACAATGAAAAACTGATATGTAATGCCAAACGTGATACAATGTGAAACACTTAAAAGGACTATGAATGTCAATGAAGTAGTTCAATATTCACTGCGAAAGTCTAGACAGCATCCTTATCTTGGATAACTGTAACCACGTGATTTTTATTTTATTCTGAATTATTTATCTGAATGGTTGCAACTAACATTAAGAGACCTACCAAACGATATAACATGAGCCTTTCCATTTAAAAAAAAATGGGGTTGTACCTGTCATTTGAAGGAAGTTGATGGTTGGGATCACATTTTGACGTTAAAGAATGTCAATTTTTAATTTGAATTTGACATGCTTGGTTTTTTTTCTCATGAATATGTATAGTGATCGAAATAATGGATTTATTCCGTTTGGCTTTCACACACTGTATATCTTATGTATTCATGTTTGCAAGGACGACCTGTGAAAACGGCTACAGGCGAGTGTCAAGCGTGGTCTCAAAAGTTCTAATGAATAACGCAATTTCATATGATATCAGAATATCGTGATTTATTTTCAATTTGAAATCAGAATTTTTTAAAAAAATAATGATAGGTAAATCATGAGTAACTTTTGAAGAAATTCAAATATGAACATGTTATGTTCTGTAGTCATTCCTATGATCATGATTCACGAGTCTGCCTCACCCTGTATGTCACACTATCATATTTTTTATTGACTAGTTGAGTATTATCGTACTCATTATTAACAACAATATACAATATTCATGTTCTCGACGTATCAGGAGCACCATTTGAATTCCACAACCAGTTGTTTTTCCGAAATTCGACGTCACGTTTCACTTCAATTAATCAGTTTCCTGATAACATTTCTTGTCTAAATAGCTTGATGGTGTCGGAGTGATAAAATTGAGCTCCACTCGGCACATAAATAACGTTTGATGAAAACTAGAAACAAAATATTTACATACGTAAGAGAATCTAGATCATGGTTGCCTTGTGATCAAATCGGTTTTTGTGTTTATTGTACCTACCTGGGATTTGGACTATTCAGCGGCGTAGAAAAATTAGTCAATTCGACGTTTTATACCGGGTGACCCTGAAGAATAGTTGAATGCTCTCATTTTTTATTGCTTTCGAAGTGATACCAAACTGTTCATGAAATTTGAGGAGTGTGTACGGATTCTTCACGACTCGGTCGATCTCAACCTTATAACAGACCTGATATTTTAAATGAAACACTCTATAAACTATTGCATTCTTGGAATCTACGATAATCAGTTCAACTTCATCTGAAACATCATATGTCTGAAAGGCTTCTTTTTTATGATATTCAAGTTTATTCTATTTTTTTCTGTGAGAAGCCACCCGCCACAATGAAGATAATATTCCGAAATTCAAAAGAAATTTGTAAACATTACAAAAAACTATACAAAGTGCTCAGAAATTGGTGCCAATTCATATTCTGACAAATAGCCACAACCATTTTTATCAACATCTTACTGAAGAATGGGAGGACTGTGTTCATAGGGGTTAACGCAGTTAATAGAAATTAAGAACATTTGGCGCCAATTTGTGAGCACCCTGTAATAATTTTTTTGAATTTCCGAAGACTGAGAATGATGTTAGCCTGGCCGAGGGCCTGACTCTTTTGGATTTTGTATTATTCTTCTGTAGGTCTGCATCTGTCAAAAATTCCGAAAAAAGGTATTTGTAGTTCAAAATGAGTCATGTTCTCCAAATGGTGTTATATTTAAATTCATCATTGATTCGAAAAATGCAATATTATAATTATTTATCAATTTTGATCAAGCATCTCTGTACCGTCCGTAATTATCAAGGTAGAATTCTGAATCTCGCAGGAGCGAGAGAATTAACAAAGGTACATTCAATGACCATAGGTACACTCAATGAACCATCGACATTTCCGAAAAATAATATTTGGAGGCAAGATAGGTCGGAAACCTCTTCGAATTCGGCATCAGGACATCGCTACAACATTTCCCACTCCGGAAAGTGAGACAAAATTAGAATTCTCCGAATAGAGATTTTCTCAGGAAAAAATGTATCCTCAGGAGGGAGTTCGATGTCCTGATCCCGAATCCATGTCAATGCCATTTCAAATCAGATTAGAGATGCTGAATTGATAGTCTCGAACACCTTAGTCACGGTGAATTTTTAATGAGTTTGTTAATCCCAGACAGCATAATTATTCTGTCGCCAAGTTCAATTTTGCAACAGTTGACACTTGGAACCATTACAGAATGCCTAGTCTTGTCTGTGTCTCCCATATAACCCACTTCTCAAATCATCAGTACGTAATTATATTCATCTGGCTGAAATCATCCAGCATCGTGCTACTTGTGAGTATGCCTCGTCTAGTCTTCCTGATCTGAAAAAATAAAATCCGTTTGGTAGGATATGATAAAGATAGGTACTGAGTTCATTGTATTGGGATATCGGAAATTTAGTTTATTTCGGAAGACGCAGTTGGCTAGTAAACTTTATATGGTTGCAAAAGTTTATTTCGGAATTTTACGTTAATCGTCCCATCAAATTGGAAATGGCTTTCCTGTTTTATGTGCAATGTCAATTCCTTAATACTGCGAGTTATTTGAATGATATATTTCTGGTTCTTGATGACGCTGTAAAATCTGGAATTAACCGACTGGACGATTGATATACGGGGTAGCAAATTCTACCTATCTTCATGTACTAATCGAATGTTTGGAGTTCAGTTCCCAAACATAAGCGTAAGCACTGAGGATGACAATACGTATATCAAATAAATTGAGCACAAATGGTCACTAATGCTCTGATGTTTTGTATTTTATACATTGTTTCATTTCTTGAGGTGCCAGGGGTACAATACTTTTTCTGCCTTGTTGAGAATCGATAGGTCTATTGTTTTCCTTATGACTCATGGTCCCTGTGATATATTCTTCCTCTTGTTTGATTTGTGGAATTTCTTGCCAAATTTTTTTCGTTTTTCAGAATCCCCTCTCCTACAAACCTTCGTATTGTACGTTTCCGACCTTCTTCTGGCAAGTTATTCTGCTTTCTCATCTCCTTCAGTTTTCTTATGCCCTGGCACATTGGTCAGTTCGAGTGATTTCGGTCTGCCAATATTCTCAGTATCTCTTTGCATGCCCAAACTAGTCGGAATATCACTTCCTGACTCTTCATTGCTTCAAGTACAGTCGGACTATGGGATAAGACAGGGATCTACTCAGTTTCTATGACTCTTCTGTCATTACATCCTTCATATTGAAGTATTTCCTATTTCCATTATTGTAATTGTATATCTCGCGAAACAAGTGCGATAGGCACCTATCGCCAAACCAACTTTATTCGCATTTATAAATTTTTGTGAACTATTTTTTTTCCGAATGAAGTTGTCATTATTATTATCGTTACTATTATTATTGCGTACTTCTCTGCTTGAAACACAGAGATGTATATTTTCATACCTGAAGAATAGTTGAGGCTAGTATTTCGATTTTTGTTTTGCATATTTTTCACTCTTGGATCCATCTGTATTGGTACCATATCTTTCCGTGCGGAATGATGCTAAAATTTGCATTGTTCCATTCAGTTCTTTCTGGTATTATTATCATGAATTGACCAAGCCTTGCCTCCTTCTGGAAAGTGACAGTCCCAGTAGTGTCTCCATAGTTGCAATAATTCTTGTGACACCAAAAGGAGTAAGAAACATGCCTTTTCTGCTCGTGTTGTTGGCTTCAGGTCGATTGTCGATTATCACCCCCAGATATTTGACCGCCCCTTCTCATGTCCAGTTAATATTTCTGTATTAGGTACTGATTTGATAGTAGAGAAACCAATGAATACCTATTTGTTGTATTTTTTCCACATCATGAGTGGAATCAATTCAGCTGTCAATATTAGTTCTTGATTGGACCACTTCGGTTAACAAGAAAATATTGGTGGATGCGTATATGCATATACCTATACGTAGACGCACCGTGTATGTTGTAAATCAATTTAAAATCAAAACATACTGTTCTTGTAGGAGGTCACTGGCTTGGGTAACCATCAATTACGTTTGATTCGATCAAACTGGGTCACACACACACATTGTGCAACTTTGGATGCTTCGATCATTTCGAATGTCTTGGACACCATTATTATTCAAAAGCAATCATTATTCTTCGCTGTCGAACTTCTTGGGAAATGTACTCACGTTTTATGCAGACGAGCATTGGTATGACAGAAATAATTAACCATTATTATTTCATTCAATGAATGGTTGCAGCATTTCCATTTTCCAGTGGCGTAACTTGCAGTTAAAGATAGAAAATTGAAAAAAAATGGGAAATAATAAATATGAAAAAATAATAAATAGGAAAAAACGAAGATAAAAAAAGATGATCAATAAATAGCATTTGGCATCAACAATAATGTAATAGAAATCATATTTCAGTACGACAGGGTTGCCCCAATTAATTTATATTTTATGGAAACGTCTATCTGCCTTCAATGAATTCTTTCACTAGATTTTCGGTAAATAGTCATCAACCTCACTTGAAAAAACCACCTAATCTCTCTGGACATAATCAAGCCACTCAGTTTTCATAATTCGCAGTGTTTGTTATGGCAATCATCCCTGCTACTGCTATGGTAATGCTAATTACTTATTCCTCATGTCATTGACAGTTAGTTACCGGTGTTATTAGTGTGTGGTAATTATTCCATCTCTTCTGAGACAGAACCATGCGCAGTTTTACGGATCTACGTATAATACGTGGAAAATACATTCAGTGCATGCTTTTGTTGGTTTCAGATTGATTATTGCATGAAGGCGAACTAAGCTTTCATATCTCCATGCATTTCGGTTGATGATGGAGGTACTTGAAAAATAACAATAATCAACCCAAATTATTAATACTCGTTTCACTATTGAAGTTTCACGGAACTGAGAAAATAGGTTCCGTTTAGTGAAACTGTGCATGATCCTGATGGTGTTAGTTTAACTGGAACATCAAGTGATGGCTGAAATGTTTTTTCTGTGGATGATAATGGGAAATTTTAAATAAATGTCATAGGAGGTGTGGCAAATAAACAGTTGTTGTTAGAAACCATACAATGACACTTTCTTTTTCAATGAGAAACATAGATTATTTAAATGAACAACACTGACATTTTTCTTGTAAATGTTATTTTCATTCATAATAATGCTGTCGTTGTTTCATCTCGTTGAAATTCAAAATATTTGTAATTACTAGTACTGACAGTATACTAACAAATCGATTCAGTCAACCGGTTTTTTTAAGTTTATCTACGGAGAAAATCACTACGACTACAAACTCCGATCCCACGAAGTATAGCAGTTGAAAACTGGCCATTTCTGTATGCCACATCACTCTCACCAATTCTGACACTTTCCACCTCCCATGTTTGCATTGACCTGGCATTAAATTATGATAAATACAACGTGATGGATGGTGGTCCCACCAGCTTGAAATTTGAATTCACCTACCATACGGTTTAGCATTAGAGCGAAAAGTAAATTGACAGAAGTAATGTTTGAATTGGCTAATTAGATCCAGAGGTAGGTGAAGGGACAAAGTTGGAGCCCTGGAGGCTCCAGGTCACTTTGTTATTCATTCGTATAGCAAATGGGAAAGTTTCCTTTTCGGTTTGCACGCAGTCTGGTTTCATTCCCATCGGACCACAAACTACTATACATTGCATTCCAATGGAAAATATCTAGCCTGAATACCTTAAATAACTTAAATATGTTAACACGTTAAATACCAATTTTTTAGAATGGACATTCTAATTCTATTACATCCTAATTTGATTATAGATACATGCGATATTTCTGTTAAGGATGAATGATTAGGGAATGACCGAGGGAATAATTGACTATTTTGTAATTCCTCTGCCCAACAGTAGAAGAAATTTTTGTGTAATCCGAAAAATAGAATTACTTCAAACTTTAGGTACTTTCAAATTAGCACACGTGTAAACGAAGGGAGATAATTGATCTTTGGACAGAGCAAATCTGGAATTAATTTGTTGCCAGAAATCTGCCGGTCAGAATATGAATAACATAGATAGATAGATGATAGATATCTTTATTCAGGTAATTTTAGTTCAAAATCTATAGGACGTCACCTAAGCAATGCTTGTGTTGTGAACATCCTATAACGATCAACAATGATAGTTAGTAATAATAACAATAGCAATAATAACGACAATAATAGTAGTATTACTAATAAACTAAGATCATAGAAGTAATACCTACAATAATATTATATATCATCTATTATGCCACCACGCGCGATTCCTAGTAGACAAACCAGACGAGCTCAAGCTGGTCACCCCTACACTGTCAGGCTCGAGACCTGTCGAACATCGCTATACCAAGCATCATTCATCAATAGAACGGCAAAGTTGTGGAATTCCTTGCCTAGTGAAGTCTTTCCTGATGCTTACAACCTCCAAACATTCAAGAAAAATTCCAACACCTTCCTGCTTTCCCAAAATTCCACCGCTGGCTAACACGATGTTCCTCGAACATCATAGGTTTCCCTTTCGTGTTGTCCACAGATAAAAAAAAAAAATAATATCAATGAAAGTAATAAATGACATAAATGATATTCAACGTTTCGGAAAAGACATTTATGTATTTGTTTACACATTAATATATATTTGAGGAATAAAGGACACTCAGTCAAAGAGCTGTTTCAATTGATCATAATTACTATCTACATATTTTTTTATATCTTTCTTCAATTTGTTTTTATTTTTCAGCATTTTGAGATGTACTGGTAGTTTATTGACCATTTTCGCCCCATAATATGTTATAAATTGTTGAGTTTGATTTTTTGTATGAAATGGAGTTTTAATTGATAGGTTGGCAGTTGTTCTAGTGTTATATGCATGAGTGTGATATATGTTTGAAGAGTTCAGTGTCCATATCAGACTGTGGTAAACATATAATTTCCTTACCTGCGATTTTTTTTGCACATGATTTTTATCAAGGAATTCTGGATAACTTGAAGATTGTTCATGATAGTTTTACCTACGCTACCCCAAATTATAATGCATTATCTTAATATTGATTCAGCCAAGGCATCATAGATCATAAGTAGTAGTTTTTTATCAACAATATTTCTCAATTGATAAAATTTATGTATCAACTTTCTGAGTCGTTTCACTGTGAACTGGATATGTTCATTCCAGCCAAGATGTTGGTCAACCATCATGCCAAGATATTTAATGCATTTAACTTTTTCAATTGTTGAGCAGGTACAGTTTATATTATCGCATCCAGATTTGTGAATTTTAAGAAATTTGGTTGTTGGCTGATCTCTAGCAGTAGCAGAATATGTTAAAAATTTAGTTTTGTCAATATTCAGACTCAAAAGACTTTCGTTCAGCCAATCATGATAGATTTTGAGTTCACTTTCAGTGATATCGTATAGTTCTTCCCAGGAATTATGAACGAAAGTTATAGCTGTGTCATCTGCGTACGAAGTGACAAAACTTGTTGTATTTCTGAGGCTTCCTATGTTATTAATATATATTAGAAATAATATGGGTCCTAAAACGGTTCCCTGAGAGACTCCTTGAAATTGGCAGTGGATCACTGATAGTATTATTGATTTTTACTTTCTGTATTCGGCCAGTTAGATAATCTTGGATGATATTGAGCGCGGATCCTCTTATTCCTATTTTATTCAAACGGTCGTATAATATTTCGTGGTTGACCGTATCAAATGCCTTGGCTAAATCAATAAACACAGTAAGGCACTTTTTGTTTGCATTCAAGTGATTCAAGATATTGTTTATAAGCTGAAATATTGCTTTATCAGTACATTCATTTTCTCTGAAGCCAAACTGGTTATTTGATAGAATTTTATGTTTTTCCAGATATATCATAATTCTTGACTTGAGCGATTTTTCAAATATTTTGGCTAAGTTATTAATAACGGTAATTGGTCGGTAATTAGTAGTCAAGTTTTCATTTCCTGCTTTGGAAATTGGGGTTGTTATTGATTACTTCCATTGCTTCGGAATACAGCTACAAGAAAAACATAAATTTATAATGTGGCATAGTGAGTCTATATAATATTTGGAGAATTTTTTGAGAAATGAGGATGATATACCATCTGGCCCAGGTGCCGAATTATTTTTCAAACTTGATGTTATATTTGATAATTCGATATTTGATATTGGTTGCAGAAAAAAGGAATCTTTGAAATTTGTTTCAGTTGCAACTGATGATGAGTTATCATTATCAGGACGTGTGATTCTGTCTGCCATATTTTTGCCAATATTCACGAAGAAAGAATTGAAATAATTAGCTCTATCTTTGTCGGAATTTAGTGTGTTTCCAGTATCATCGACAATGTTAGAATAATTAGATGAATCTTTGCTTGCTTTGTACTTCGTGATATCATTAACTTCTTTCCATATTTTTCTGTAATTGTTTCTGACTGCATTTATTTTATTTTTATAATAGCTTTCTTTAGTAAATGTAATCAAGTTATTCAAATGATTCCTATATTTCTTGAAATAAGTTTTTAGTTCATCCGAAGGATTTCTATTGAGTTTCCTTTTCAGTTGATCCCTGTATTTTAGTGAATTGATTAGTCCTTGTGTTATCCACGGTTTCAATTTCACAGATTGCTTTTCCGATATTTTCGTTCTTGTACATTTGTCGATAAATTCTTTGATTTTATTCAAAAATATATCATAGGCTACCTTTGGGTCTTTTGAATTGAGTACATCATCCCATTTTACTTGTTTAATGAGTTTTTCCAATTTTTTGTCATCTACAAATGATGATGAAATAGTGTTTTCATTTTGCGTATTATTTTGTTTCATACAATCCTTAACTTCGGTACTTGACATGACAATATAATGATCAGTTATGTTTGTTTGTATCAAATGTGATTCAAAATTGAGTGAGTTGCATACTAGTCTATTTCCTATTCTTAAATATATATGATCGATTACGCTGGATGTTGATTCAGTTTCTCTTGTTGGTGCATTAATATAGGAAACGAAGCCATGTTCAGCCATTTTACATATATATTTATTTACGAGATGGTCAGATGTACTTGAAATGTTAATGTTAGTATCGCCTATCAATATTGTGAAGTCCTCTTCTTTATGGTTTGCAAAAAGTTCATCTAAATCGTCAATATATAGATCTAAATTTGTTGCTGGGGGTCTATAAGAAGCAAAGATTGAAAAGTTATACAATCCGAGTTTGCAGGAAATTTTCAGCAAGTTTACTTCTGACAAGGTTTCAATACTGGTAATATTGTTCATATTTTTTTCCACATACACAACTACTCCATCATTCTTGTTATAACATGATTTATTGTAAAAAATATCGAACTCAGGTATAGCAAAGTTGTTCATATCCTCTAACAGAAACGTTTCTGATAGAATAATGATATCCAGATTTTCAATTTCTAATGTTTGTAGTAATATTATAAGTTCATCAAAGTTTTTGTTCAAGCTTCTTATATTGAGATGTAATATGTTGAATGAGTGTTCCTTACCATTTTTGATTTTTTCCAAAGTTTCATCGATGTGTTTGTGGACATGTGTCGTTTTTTCCCTCAAAATTTTCTAATTCGTCCAGAAAGTCTAACATATTAGTTATTGGATGTATGTAATTATAACTATTTCAAGATTACAGAGATAAAAAAACTGAAAAATATCAATATGAATGAGTAACCGAAACAGAAAAATAACAGTAGAGAAAAAAAATGAAAAATGAGAAATATAATACTAGATGAAAAATGAGAATTATAATACTAGATATATACCTAAGCAAGTTGCTCCTATTCTTCATAAACATACTCTCAGAGTTGTTGATACTAATCGATTTCTCATATGCATTCAATTGATTTTAAATCCGCACAGAACCTAACGAGCCTTCTATGATTTTCAACCTTAGTGAAGATTTGACCATTATAGCACCATGTGTTTGTTTCTCCAAATTTTGCCTTTGCTTCCATCAGTAATCTACTTCGTGTTTTAGTGAGATCCTCAGTTATGACAATTTTCTTGCCTTCAAGACTCCTGGTATTCTTGAGAATATTTATTTTCCATTCATATGTATAGAACTTCATAATGACAGGTCGAGAACGTTCGGTGGTATTTCTCTTTCCGATTCTATATGCCGCCATAATATGTTCATTTGCAATTGATAAATTCGACCAAAACATTCATATTTTTACGAAATAAATATTAAAGTACCAAACACATTACCGCATGTGCTTGATTGTTCTAATGTACTGGTAGTATACCCCCTGAGAAAAATTTCTCTTTGAATTTTTAAATTTCCAACAGCATAGAAAAAAATCAGAAAAAAGGATGATATGAAGATATCAAAAACTATCGACCGATTACATCAGTGTGCCATATTTTCCAAACATTTTAAATGGTATTACATCACTTCATTTACTCCATTGTGAAAAAAAATATTTCCACAGCACAACATCTTTTTGTGAATGGACGATCACCTACGACCAATCTTTTTTGTATTTCGCAAAGCGAGGGCAAGATGATATTATCTCCAATGATTTCAGCAAAGCATTCGACGGATTTAACAAATTAGCCAAAATGATAGCTTATTCGTCTCCTCTAACAGGGCCAATTTGTAGACTACCATAGATTCCGATCTGTTATGAACTCGTTTAAATACTCGATCTGCAAAGTCAGGCGTGCCTCAGGGATCAAGCCTCGGGCCCCCTGTCAATGATATAACCAAATGTATCGACGTTAATTATTCAAGCCGACGATATAAAAGTATGTTGTGAAATTGATGATGGATACAATATAATCTACACAATCTACAATCTGGGTGTACAAAAAAATGAACTCTCTCTCATCCTAACAGAATGTAACTATGTGGCTAACTAATGTGAATGTGCTTGATGGGATCTGTTAACTTTAAATTAACCAACTGCATTATCCTTGGCCACTTTACGCGTTATCGAATATGCTTCCGATACGATAAAATGATTATGAATATAACATAATAAAAGACAAGATAGACATATTCAGTACAAACTCCGAGAATAACTTTGAGTATTTAAATTGATGTTCATGATATAGTCAGTGATTCGGATGTTTATTCGTTGTCGAAAATTTATTAGTTTTGAATTCCCATTTTCCCAGCTATGAATGGTACTGGTCCTGTAGGTTTTGTATAATTGAAAATAAAATAGAATCAAATATTGACATATATTATGTAATCTGTTCCACCATCTTCAACACAAACTGTTTGTGATCTCTCCATGCGATAGCTCCAGTATAATACATATTGTATAAATTATAACTGGGAGGAATCATGGTACTGATACAGCTCGAGAATATAAAAATGCCACTGACCTTGGTACATGATTACTATAATCAAATTTGGCTCGATTTTAGTAGTTACAATCTTCGAGGAAAATGCGTCGTAACTAGTAATT
This sequence comes from Gastrophysa polygoni, assembly GCA_963576655.1. Taxonomy (NCBI): domain Eukaryota; kingdom Metazoa; phylum Arthropoda; class Insecta; order Coleoptera; family Chrysomelidae; genus Gastrophysa; species Gastrophysa polygoni. The sequence continues at coordinate 10,687,124 of OY755090.1, forward strand.
GCAGTTTGTCTAGATATTATGATATTCATGGTGTCATAACAATAAGAATATCGTTCCACTATATCGAACAGACATTTGTATAACATTCACGGCGATTATGTATGATAAAATATAAAGTGGATAATATAAACAATAATCATTTCGCCGTATTGCATAATCATATCCAGCGATGAGAGACTTTGTTTATCTCTAGATTCAATGACTGCCATGATCCGTGATAATAGTATACCTGCATAACTAATTACATCATAATTAATCATACGCATCAGACCCATAACGAACTGCGGTATTGAGGAAATATCATGAACCTAATTGTTGAAACTTGGGACAAGTGACTTGTTAATATTTAATGAGATTCATACTGTCTAGAGGTATCATATGAATTCAGAGAATTTCGATGCTTGACTGACAAAAATATATGGAAAGTTCATATTCGTATCCATTAATCAATTCATCGCTTCCGTTTCATTACCAAGGCAACAATAAAAATTACAAAATGATGAGTGATTTTTTTTGTCCAAATAACTATTGATTATGATTGGCACATTGAGATGCAATTCCCAAAACTTTTTAATCTATTGATTCCTGTGGTTGATGTTAATATCTTGACCGCATTAATAATGGTTCGCAGTGTCCTATACAGGGTTGACTGCTAGACCATTCCCAAAATCTGGTAGTTTACATAAGTGGATATATTGTAGTTGCAATTTCGAAATTACAAATGAATATTATATGATTCATATACACATATACCATATATACCAACAAGATGACACTTGTTATAGAGATATAGCTCAGAGGTCAAATTGTAGTTATCATTTCGAGAATGGTAAACATTCACGGATATTTGAATTCATTTGAATAAATGACAGAGTCAATTATCTCAAAAAAAGCGTCCTTATTTTTTGCCACTTTTTTCTGCATTCTACTATATCAATATAATAGATCAATAATATATCGGACCGTTCTTGAAATTATAATTTTGAAAAATCGCAGGGGATTTTTTTTATACTTCGCCCTCACTGAAGGATAATATTCGTGAAGCATCGTGTGAGCTAGCAGTGGAATGTTGGAAGAGGAGGAAGGTGTTGCGTTTTTTTCTTAAAAGTCTGAAGGTCGTGGGCATCAGGAAAGACTTCACCAGCCATAGTGTTTCACAACTTATCCATTTTATTGATGAATGATGCTTAGTGGAGCTCAGTTTGACAGGTCCTCGAGCCCACGAACTATCATATTTAATCATTCAGTTGTCTTTCATCATTCATGAATAATGCAATATCACAATGAAATGTTACTTAGAGAACGACATAAGCTGAATTTCAAGAAGTATTGGGGATCATCGTAGAATACGATAGAACAAAATCGAAATGCTTATTTATAAGTATGGTATTCATAACGACCAATCTTCGCAGGTGATATATTCAATCAAATTGAGGTTTTCATTAAAAAGAAATAGGAATATGTGTTTTTCTTCATTTCAATGAAAAAAATCAAGATTACATTACATTGGTATGGATTTTGGTTATGGAAGTAGACAAAATTGAATTATTTTTTATTTTGCAAACGGTCCCAGATAGGTATAGAGAAATATCAGATGAAGATGTTGGGAATACAGGGTATTTCATTTACTATACCGAGGTTTCAACTAATTTATAGGGGAATTGGCATCACCACCTTGTCTAAAAAAGTAGGTAGAACACTTACGCATACTATCAAATTCACAGAACGATGTGCCTGTCAGTTGAAACATCCTGTATAACTTACCCCAGCCATTATCCTCAGAATTTTCATCTGCAATACAAATCCCTTTGCACAATGACTTGCACCCCATACTTAATGAAATATTGTGGAAGTAAGTTCAAGTACTCTGGGTATAGTAGTAGAAATAGCGATCATAAACTAGGTAGAAAGTTTTCTGAGTCAACAATGATACGATTGCTCGAGATTCAATCGGACAGACATGGTGAATTATCTTATTATATCAAAATTATTCTCTAGACGGAGTCATACCAAACTTGGTATATCACAATTTCCTAACGGTGTCAATCAAGAAAGTCTGATAATTTATGGATCGATTATAAAAGACAATGCCTCCATTTGCCCGTTGAAAACAACAAAAAGGCAGATTGAGAAATGTTATGACCGTTTTCAGATCGCTGTTAGTCTTATTGGAAAAGTATCTCACTTCAGTCTATAATGATTTCATAATATACAGGTTAATTCAAAAAAGCATGCAATAATCTTCCAGAGGATATCAATATTCTGAAAAAGTTTCATTATATTTCCTGTATGGCCTTGAAACTTTTCGTTTATGTGTGTAATATATCTACATGTATTTCTCATGGAATCATTCGCTTTCTGACGACTTTTTGATATCTAGTGGAATTTTTTCCAAATATTATGACAACAATAAAGTCATTCAATAATTCCATATGCATTGGATATAATTATAAAATTTCCATGAACTATAGTATGTAGTGAATTTGAATTCAAGAAGTGATAGTGGTAATTTTCATTTTGAATGGAAGGTTACGCAGATAATCACGTACTATGAATCACAAATTGCTTTCGAATTTTTATATGATTTTTAAATCTCTTCACCTTGTTCTGACATCATTTATGAGAGCGAAATGAATTTGCAAATTTTTCTTCACAAGAACAAGTCTACTCGGATGGGATTACGTGACCTCTACTACCTGTCAAATACTAATTATGTTACAAATAATTGCTGCAAATAGACTCATTTGTTAGGATGTCAGAAATTTTCACGAAGAAAAGTTTCTATACCAATTTTACACATGCCTCGACGTTCTATAGCAACTTTTAGTTCTTTGCAATTTCTTACTTTTTATTTACGAAAAAATTAACTCGAAAAAAAAAACAGTTTCATACTCTCATCACTCACTTGATATGGATGGAAATATAAATTTCAAGGAAAATGAGAGTACCGCTCCAAAATTTCATTTCATTTGATGCCATCTTGAAGTTTCATCAGGCATTTGAGATGATGATTTGGATCGATTTATCAGTGCCAAAAATGACACAGCCACGAAACAAAAAAACATCTGAGTATGCTTGATAATACATTTGCGGTATTTTCACTTTGATAAAAAATATTTATCGAGTGAGTGTGTATCAGTAGCACGATGAATTTTTTTCAATCCAGAAATTTCTTGAATATTAAAAAATGGTGAAGAACTAAAAGTTCCTACAACGTTGAAATATGAGACAAAATTTGTGGAATTGGAATTAAATAACTGTTCTCGGTGAATAATTCTTGAAATTCACACAAATATGACTTTATTTTTTCTCTTCATCATTATTATCATCTTTTTCATCGTCTGTATCATTATATAGATGAACTTATAGCATATCTCTCATTTGATGTCATGAAATGGATTTTTCGAAGTGTTAAATTATGGGTTCGCATTTATCTTGTTTGATTGAAATATTGATTTTTTTCGAAATTTCATGACTATGAGAATACGCTCGAGGATATGACATTTTATCATATTAATTGGCCACCATGTTTGGCTATTTTGTGGCTCCACGCTCCATTATGTTAATTCGTCCTTGCTTTATAGAGAATTCTGTTTTTCAATGCCTCGTAGTCTGTTGAGACCAGGGAAGGAGATAATCAATTTTAGTTCGAGACCGAAGACACAATTGAAATTCTTCTTCCTGGAATCGTCGAGTTTTTCACTTTTATGGGATTTCGATTCATTTTGCCGATAATTCCCTTTCAAATTCATCTCTCAAATTGTGCCTAATAGCTTCGATAAAACACTGACTCGAATCGATCAGGCAGCAGCTCTGTATTTTTCCAGGGCAATCGGAAATTCAAGGTGATTCATCTTACAGGGCGGGTTACTATTTCGTTTATCTTTTTGCATGAAAAATCCATATAGGAACTGAACCAAGAGATCAATATTAATTATGTACACACTCTGGATGATGTTTCATGGTTATGTAGATGCAGAGCCGGAACTAGCATTGGGGCGCCCGTCGCGAACTTCCGAAATGCTTTTTTTTCAATTTGTTTGACATGATTGAACTCCGAATATTTTTCTTTCTATTCATCATATTGATTTCGTCTGATAACTTGAGAAGAAACAGTCGGGGCAGTAAATTGGTCAGGTCGGATTTGATCAATCTTATTGATGTCGATTCTGACTATCTGAAAAAGTTCCTATATAAGGAGTTCCTAGGAATTTCACAGAATTCAGAGGTATTCAACAGAATTCCAAGGAATTTCACATATAATTGCAAGTAACTTCACATAATTGCGAGGAACTCAAGAAATTACAAAGAAATCCGAGAATTCCAAAGATTTCAAGTTGTTTGTAGAACCTAAGAGACGAACCACGGTCAGAAGTGTACCTCAAGTAATTCCAATGAATTCAGAGATAATAATTCATGAAATTTTATTCATTCATTCATAAGAATGCCAGGGAGATCCTGAGAATTCCATAAGAATTTCCGATAGTTCCAGGAAATTCCAGGATCTACAAGGAGTTCCTGTTGTTCGCAGAGCAGAATTATAACACAGAACTTCAAAAAATTCCAAAAGATTACGATAATCAAAATCGATAGGTTAATTGATTGAAAGGAATTCCAAGGAGTTCCAGAAAGTTCCAAGAAATTCCTAAGAATTCTATTGAATTGCAGTTGTTTGTACACGAGAATACTCGGTTTTCCCCTCGGCAAAAATAGTGCACTGATATAATTTTTGCTTCGAGACGAGGCTGAAATGATCGGTTGTAATGAATCGGAAGTAGTTTGCTGTTGTTGCAACCAAACTTCAATGCCGAGAAAATCGAAAGGCAAACCCTTCTTCTTTTGAATTTTCCTTCAAGACGTTCATTTTTACACTCTTGTGTTTCTTCATCACAATTTCAAACGAGACCAAGAAAACCATCTTGTATAAATGTGGGTCAGAAACTTTCGATGAAATACGTATAATGAATTTTGTATACTTTTGTATCCTCGTCTGTGTATCGTGTTATTGATAACTTTTCTGTTTTCATCCTATATTTTCATAGCCATATGCCGTTCGAATCGTTATTGTGAAATCTCTGAATATAATCCTGAAGCATACTTCATCCCTGATGCATTCATCCAATCACTCCACATGGCTGTCAATCCAGCATGTCGATCCCAATCACCAAATACAGTGTCGTAACAAGTTGTATTGAATCATATTAGGACAATACCTATATCTATCTGGTTTCTCGCACTCACCTATATTTGGAGATGATTCTCGGAATGTCATGAATTCACTTCCACTCAAAGTTTAGAGCACTGTTCTTCAACAAATAACTTCTAATTCCAAATTGTGCTAAATAATTTCAAAATGAATGGATCTAAGAGATATTGCGAATCAATTATCGGTGATCAATGTGATCAGTTAGCTCGCCACATTTATTTTTTGTCGAAAATTCCTTATTAAATCCCAACAACTTGGAGTCCAACAATGCTTTGAAGAGTTGACAAAGAAAATACTATTTTGCTTGGATTGATTCATTTCTATCGTGCTGCTATCAATAATGTCTTCTTCCGCTAGAATTCATTTTGACTTCAATATGTATGCACAACATAATTTCTTTGTATTTTGCATTCTACCCACGATGGCAATCCTCGTATCCTGAGAAGACAGTTAATGATGATGAAGTCCAAGAATGTCTGAACGCAACCTTAGCGTAGAAAGCTGAATTTATGCATGAAAACGAACGTTCGCTTAGGAAGGAAATTCATTCTGACATCGCGTTCTTCTTGGGAGTTTACAGAGTATTTCCATAGATAGTGAATAGTGTTTAATTGTTGGTTCTGAGAATGAGAAAATGCAAATCCTTAATTATTAATTGATCTACACTTTGAAGCTGAATCATCAGTTTCATTTCAAATTCTTGACGTCATAGTTTGTTTGTTCCTTCCTCTATTTTTCTCCAAAGACAGTCCGGTAGCATCGAAACTATAACAGAATGAGGTTTCTTCCATGTTTTATTCAGTGGTGGCTCGTGATCTTCTTAATCGTGGATGCAGTAGGAATATGACTAATCACAACCTGAATCAAAACTATCGAAATCAAGGCTCTCCAAACTTTTATACTCCCAAATAACCTTGCGATAGATTATACAGTATGACCTATACTTACGACAAATACCAAGAAGCTTCTGCATCCCGACGGAATTCCGCCCATTGATCTCAACAAATGTGCCACAGAACCAACACCATTTATTTGTGGGTTGTTCATGACTTCAAACAAACATGGTAACTTTTCTTCTAATTCCGTCCGGCCGATAACAAAAAAGGGCAAAATATAAAAATATAATACAATAATGGAAATTACAATGGAGCTACAATTGAATTACAATGGAATTACAATTAAAATGGAATTACAATTACAATTACAATTACAAAGCTCATCCGGCGTTCAAAAATCGTGGACGACCGGCAATATGGCTTTCGTCACCAGAGATCGATAGGAGAACTACTCGCCAATGTGTGTGTGATAATTGCCTTTGTAAATAACTCCAGAGCCTTCAAGCATAAGTTCCGTCGTGTTATGGTTTGCCGCACCAACTATGTCGTTCATTATCAAGTTCCCTTGTAGATAGATCCCTCCACTCAACACAACACTCACCAAATCATTGACCTCTCTAGATCATCGTAGAAAGGTCGGCGATCTCTGCCTTTTTTATAGGTACTTCCACGGTCGGTGCTCAACGGAAATATCATCTATTATGCCACCACGCGCGATTCCTAGTAGACAAACCAGACGAGCTCAAGCTGGTCACCCCTACACTGTCAGGCTCGAGACCTGTCGAACATCGCTATACCAAGCATCATTCATCAATAGAACGGCAAAGTTGTGGAATTCTTTGCCTAGTGAAGTCTTTCCTGGTGCTTACAACCTCCAAACATTCAAGAAAAATTCCAACACCTTCCTTCTTTCCCAAAATTCCACCGCTGGCTAACACGATGTTCCTCGAACATCATAGGTTTCCCTTTCGTGTTGTCCACAGATAAAAAAAAAATGTCATGATAGATGGAGTCTTATCCGATAAAATGACCATCAATGCTTGTGTTTCATGAGGATCTGTCTTGGCACCAACTTTGTTTTTGCTCCACATCAACGATCTCTTGGATGTAACCTCCTGCCCAGTCCATATCTTTGCAGATACTATTGCACTCCACACCGCCTCCTCCTCTATAGCCGCTATATCATCCATTGAGTCGAGAGGTGGAAAACGGAGACAGGTCGATACTATCAATGATGATCTGTATATAATTTCGAAATGAGAATCTTAAGATCTAGTATAGAGATCAATTCGAAAAAATTCAAGCTTGCATCTTCACCAGGAGGCCAGATCATACAATGCCTAATATCATGATCTCAGGTACCGATGCACATATGAAGTCGTAAATATTCATGCTCGGTGTCTCCGAGTTCAGATCCCAAACATTCGCTGAAGCAATTAGATTCTATTCAGATAAGAGCTCTTCGTCTAGTAAATGATACTACACTTGAATTGAACTTTCTAGAACATCGTAGAAAGGTGTTGATCTAGTCATCTATCGGAAAGGTAGATTGTAGAGCTCAGGACCAGTCGAACTTCGCTTGATCAAATTAATATATTTAATTTAATATGATATAATTCACCGATAGAACGGCAAATTATGGAAGTTGTGTTATAATTCCAATTTCTTCCCATTTTATCTGGCTCTGGCTCTTATGATGTTCCACGATCACTGTTAGTTTTCCTTCCCAGTTGAGAAAAATATTTTCAAGTCAAAGTTGTCCTCAGTCAATTAAGGAATATTCACTGATATTTTGACATAAAATGAAAGAATGTTATGCATTTGTGTTCATATATTTCATACGATGATACGAGATACTTCATTCCTGAGGAGACTCTCAGCGTTCATCGATTCCTTTGAAGAGCCGCCTCTGGTTTTATCTCATCATGAACAAAAATGAGTACATCGAGAATATCTAAAAATTTCGAATTGAAATTCACCGAGGTTCACTATCTTCTCCATCAAAACTCACCTATTCAATCGATTTGAAGAAGTCTCTGAGTTGCTGTCATGCTATCAACAATAATAATTGATATATCGTGTATACATTTCTCATTCTCAATTATTCCTGATGCCATGCAAGCGTCAAAAATATTTACATCTGTGCAGGGTCGAGGGGCATCAATAACACATTTCCAAGTTTTCTGTTTGGATGTATCGGAGATATTTCTCGCTCATCGCCGTCGGGACAAAGACCTCTAGCCTGGCTGTCTGACTGGAATAACACGGCTCCATTCGGAGCACTCAAAAAGGAGAGAGCACTTCGCATTCCGATACCACTCCATATTCCAGATGGATCCAATATCCATCGTCTCTCAATTGCTTCACGGTGGTTCTGCGGAAATGCTAATATGTCTGGGCTCGACGATATCGAAAGTGCAGTAGTCATACTTGATGATTCAAGGGTGGGTGCCATGTGCAGAGGTCAGGAGTGGGAGAAATGTGTATTCAACGTGGTCAGACGAAATAGACCGGCCAGAAACTATGCAGTATTATCGCAGTATCTGGAGAACTTTTTTACCAGCTCACACTATAAAGTATCCACCGGGAAATCCTATGACACAAGCGCATGTCGCAGGGGGATGATAATGGGGGAATAATTACCCCTTCCCCTTACATGAGGTATGACTGCATAGACGAAAAATTCGAACACTAAATACAATTCGTGTTCGAATTGTGTTGGAATGTTTTGAACTCGAAGAAATTGTAATATTTGTTTGTTGCTTCCTCTATTTTCCTCCAATGGCAATCCGGAGTTTCTCATCTTTGAGGAGATTGAGAACCTATATAAGATAGACCATGTCGAAGAATTGATTCAGGATCAAACTCCTTATATGGGTGTGAACACAGATTATATTCCTCAACGCACATAAATCAAATCACCAATGATCCAGGGTTATGTAGGATTCATTCCTCTGTTCATTCTGAGACGGAATATGTGTCATTTGATGTCCATGATACAATGATAAAGTCTTGAAAACATTCAGTGATGTTTCGTGAAATATCTCTAAAAAGACAAAACATTCAATTCAAATTAGGGATTGAATAGTAACTGTTTGCACGATCATAGAAAAAATATTCATACTGTAGGAACCTGATGCGGTTCCTCAAGTATTGTGATACCGACAATTCACTGCTCTGTTGAACTCCAATTAATTTCGAAAAATGTATTAATGCACAGATTATACAATTAGATTCATTTCCTTCAATCACATGTAGCTTTTGATTATTTTGTATTTTGTGATTATATTGTGTAGGGTTGTACAAATCATAGTATATATATGATGATACAGAGTGGGCAAATAGAACTCGAAACAACTTCAAAGCATGTGTAGTACATTGTTGAATTCATAATGAATGGCCTTTCGGATTCCACATCATGAAATCAGGACCCTATTAAAACAAATAAAGTTGGTTGTTACTCGGAGACGAAACGTTTGAACAAGAAATCAATGATGCCATATCATTGTACATACAAAAGGAAAGTCTCATCTGTTTCTTTATTACATAATTGATAACTCCAGATAATTTTATGATTGAAAATTTTGAAATTCATTTTTTTTTTGGAAATACCCCAAAAACGATAAATCAGATCGAGGATATCTAGACGTCATTTTGTTCTACCTTTCACTAGGTAACTTCTTTCCTAGTTATCCAAATATCTTTCCCTTGTAGTTGCCGATAGATACACCCATGTGTCCGTTCTCAGATTTGGATTTTTCTTTGCTGATATTCGTTCCCTTCCTACCAAAATTGAGATCGTTCATGCTTGATTTCCTCCGAGATTTCCTTCTTTTCATGCACATTGTGACAACTTAGTGAGTCAGCCATCATACCTTTCGCGCGTTTTATGTTGCATAGATTCGGTGTTATCCTAGCAGTAATATTTCTAAAAATGTTTTCAGACCATGTGTCATAACGTGTCACGAACTAGCTATTTTATGACAATATAAAGTTTATATTCGAAATACAGACTAAAATTATCGTTTTACGATGATCGTAATGCCAAAAGTAAGTATCGTTCCTGATCTGAAACTGGAATCGATGTTGTTCGATCAAGATTGTTCTGTTCATCGCATATAGACTATACAGGGCTGGACAAAAGTCAAGGAACGGCTTGATTACAGTCACTGTTTGATACTCATTATGAATGAATAATAAATAATAATATAAATATAATTGTTCAAAATGATGACCATTTACTTTCATGCAAATATTGTATCGGGTTCTACATCTTACCATTATCCTTGCTCATAGATCTTCCTCATTACGAATAGGTGTTTGGTGGACAAAACTTTCCAGATTACCCTAAAGAAATTTTCAAATAGATACACAACTAAGTTGAAATCATATCGGCAACTAATCAAAAATAATATATATGACGATGATCCCAAGGTAGGAATTTTCGAAATGTTCATGATGATAAATGAGAATCCGAGTGAGCCCAAAGGGCTGACAGCAATTTCGATGTCCCCAGCACCTCTCAAAGTTTGTTGGTATCTTTTCGGAATGCCCTGTAAAGAGAGACTTGAGAAAATCCCCCATCAGTAGAATTCAACTGCAAACATATCGAAAACGGCTCGGGTGTTAATAACTATTTTTTCGTGAAATAACTATTTTTTCAATCTGTCACTACTCGTAAGTATCTAGGGCATTTTTGGAGGTACATTTCGAGGTACATTCATTCAGATCCTCTATTTCTTCTCTCACCTCTTGACTCCAATTTATTGAGATATGGAATACCCTGTTTGAAGTACGCACGTATAATTCGAAGTGAAAGGCTTAACGGCGTGATGAGCATTTTTGGATTATGATTGATTTTAGGTGCCTGTAGGGCCCTGCACAAAAACATCCAGCATACTTAAAAGTGAACCCGTGAACACAGTGGGCTAATGCGGTCGAAGTTGGTTTTCTTTCACGCTCACGCTAAACAATAACTTGCGGCTCTCACACATATTAATTTCTCTTGCCTGCAGGCTACCACAGATAATCGTATAGTTGTCGTATCGATGGAGTAATTTCCTTTTCTTTTTCGATTTTGTGACTCACCATCTTTCATAGGCCATGGAAATTGGCTTCCGGGACTTTTACCCAACGCTGTATCACCTGACATCCTACGAGAATTTTTCGCGTATCAGGTCAAGAATTTTTCGATGCAAACAACATGTATCCTTGACGTTTTCTTTGGCCAAAATGCACCTCTAGAGTTCAATGATCCCTAGCATGTACGACAAAAATGAGTAGATATCACGCTAACAATAATCGATAGAAAGGTCTAGTTTGCACATCCGTTCTCGAGTATTATGATATACCGACATACGTATTCGATGAAAAAGAATTGGAACTGTAGATGAAGTACCAAGTGAAGTACAGACTTCTTGTGACAATCTCATTTTTTTTATAAGAGGCGCATTACTCTACCAAAATATATTAGTCTGGAGATTTCTGCATAACCATAGCCGATAAAGATATTTTCAAGTACATCGCATATGCAAGCAGAATAAAATGGATTGTTCATGACAATTTTTCATTCCAACACGCATCATAAGATTGTATTCATACATAACTAACTGAGAACGAAAAATTTGGAGTCCATTTCTCCAAAAATAGAATTCCCAAAATCTTCCAAACTGATGGAAAAAATGTCAGAGAGGCCTAGACGAGATATAAAAATTTCCCTAATAAACCTGCTACACAAAAAAAATGTATCGGCTCTTTAAAACCCCCTTGACGCACCTGTCAAAATTTATAAATTCACCGTTTGACACCGTAAACAAAATTGTGCACTCAACTCTTCCATTTTTTTCCCAACTCTGACTCGTTTTCGAAAAAGTTCACCTCAGTTTCCGACACACATTAATTTTCTCCACCAATTTCTCAGCCCAAAAAAAATTTCCATGGGTCTATGTTGTTCCATGCGAAAACTCCCTATGCAAAACGGATTTCCTTCATCTTTCAATTTTTCATTTTCACTTTTTTTTGTACACATGACACCTTTTGGAAAATTTTCGCACGGCTATGTGCTAAGCGACGTCGAGTTCTACAAAATAGTCTGTTCCACCTCTTTGGTATCTCTTTTCGTTCAAAAGTTATCAACGTAACAAATAATTGGATGAGGTGAAATGAACAAAAATGGGAAAAAAAGATGAGGAGACTAATTATCTACAAGAAAGGTATATTTTTAGTATCAAGGCATTTTTGAGATGATATAAAACGCATCTCTCAAGACCTCGCGCTGGATGATTGCGATCCCTGACTCACCTAAAAGAATATTGTTGACGACGTAAATACACTTTGATTCAGTTTGAAGCAATAAAATAAGTGAGCTCTCTTCTGGAATTTGTAGAAATTCCACTTTCTTATGCACATCATATTCCATCATTTTATATTCTTCCATCAAAATCTCCTGGTATATCCTTGAGACTCAAGGATATCAGATCAACGCATGCATATGATATTAGATTCATTGATTATATCTACGTTAAATGAAGTAATTATCAATTGTAGTATAATTGTAGTATGTATAATAATAATAGTATGATGCGGTACTGATACATGATCGAATACATGTCCAGAATGTATATCTGATCCTGTGATTCTATCGAGGATTCTATAACCTCTTATAATCATGTTACGACTTGCCAATACATTCAATTCAATGATAGACATTGATTCGATTGAGTCAATGAATCAGTTTAAAAATATCGTTACACAGATAATCGGTAACTTGAATTGGAATTCAAACGTGTCGAATTGTGAGTCACATAGTTTTTATTATTATTATTAGTCATGAGGCCTGCTAGGCCTATGTGAATGATGAATAAATGAATGAATAATTGAATGAATGAATGAAAGAACAAATAAACAAATTAGATCTATTGAGGAATAGGCGGCATCCACGAGGCCATTGACTGGGCAGCACGTCACTTTCAACAAATCTCGTGAAACAGCAGCATTTCAAGTAGTATCTACTGCAACCAACAATATGAGTGGAATCTTTCTGATTCATATGCTTTCCCAGTTATTTATCTTCCAGAGGAAAATCAATAGAAGTAATAAAATATTACCCACCTTTAGCTTCTTGAGGTCATAGTATGTAACAAAGAAAAGTTCCTATATCATTTCCTCATACCTCAAAAAACTTATCATACAAGCAGGTCTATCAAGTTTCAGATTCTTTTTCGATATTAATATTCCACTATTTTCCGATTTCTGTATTGACTTCAGAATTCCAAATTCTAATCCTCAACGAAGTATTCAAGCTTGTTAGCCTTGAACACACTCGAAGAGCAGTGTATATAGTTTGGAACGAGATTACCTGCTAGTTGATATTGAAATACAACGGATGTTTGTTGTTTCCCATTTGATAGTCGAATAGAAATTCCTAGGAGGTAATTCAAGTTCCTGTTTCGAATATATGATGAAATTGTGCGAAAAACTGCATTCATTTCTGTTCGACGAACTTTACTTTATATTCGTTCAGCTTTGACTGAAGGTATGAGTTTAATTGAATTAACAGCTGAAATTGAGCTGTGAAACATACATTGTATGCATCACTTCAAAAACTTTGGCAGGATTGGGATTGGAATACTAATTATGCTTTTCTCTTTCAGAAACTACAAGGAGTGTATTGCATAGAAAAAGTTCACTAGCACTGACTCCAGAGGAAGAACCTTTGGATATTCATGTGAGTGAATTATCTTTTATCTACCTAGAATAGGATATCAATGTTGAATCGAATTAAAAGATCGACTACAGCTACATCTTTTCGTAGCATTTCAAAAATGCTAGCAGACACAATAACTGTTTTTAATACTGTTGAGTATAGGTTTTCGTTCGGCGAACTTCTTCAATTTATTCACGAAAATATCAAATGCATTTTGCATTGATTATTCGAACAGAGACAGTATCAATGAACTACTGTTCACGAAGTCAATAGTCGCAATTCAATTTATGACACCAATCAGCCCGACATCTCATCTCATCTCTTCTCATCAATCGAGTATGATGATAGGGTATTGAAGAAAGTTGATTCCATCAGATTTCCATCGGATTTCCAATGTGAATTATTTGTTGTCACGATAACATTGCATACGATTACATCACGATTAAATAGTTAGATTTTCCATAATTCTTATCATTTTGATCATATCAACGTTTTCACCATGGGTCGTTTGATGAAATTTTTGGAGAATTTTTTGTAGATAGTCGAGTAAGTATTGGCTTATCTGAACTACATCATTTGGACAATTATTACATACTCGCAGGTATCGCAATGATGGTGTCTTGACAGCCAAGAATGCTAGGGAATACATATTAAATAGTTTCACACGAAATGCAACTCTTAACTTCTATACCTAGACCCTATTATCTTGTCGCTTATATGATGCAACATGCAACATTGTGTGGTCACTTGAAGTAGAGTGCCATCAGTATATCCCATGAATTTCCTCGGAGTGCTCTGAAATTCTGTAGGTACTTTCTCTGAAGCTATACTCATTCATCATTTTGTATTTGCATCTCAAGGTAAATCAACCTACGATTCATAATATTTGAAATCTCTTCGGGGATATTGCCATGTACCAGTTTTAAAAATCAATCGTGAATTGTTTTCCTGTTCGCCAGATACTTTGTGTGACCCATCCGCTCTGAATCGGCCTGTACAGACTTGAAACACACTCAAAATAAATATGTTTACGGTGAATTTTCCATCGATGTTCTGGTTGAAATCCTATTATTAGATCATCACAAGTAGAGAGTTCAATTCTTACTTTCTCAAATTCTTCCATCGACATTTTCCATAGATATTGGAAGATTGGAAATAGTACATTATTCTTTTTCAAATTTCGATTGGTTAGTATTTGAATCTGAAACGACTAATGGGGGTGCACCTATCAACTTTCCAACTGAAACCACATTTGTAATGATGTTTTCGTATTTATGAAAACATCATGTAACGGCATCATCCTTTAGAAATCTCACATGCTTAATTTCCGAATTTGGATTACAGCACCATCCAAAAAACCAATTAGACTTGGTGACGTCATCGGAACTATTTGGCACATCCCAATTTCTTAGAGTGACTTATGAGGATGAGTCAAACTACCCGAACATAGTTCTACGAGTTGCAAGTTGTTACGAAAATATCCAATGACCGGTATTTTATATCATAGACACATGAAAAATTAAATAGTTCGTTTCATTTTGCTATGACGGATAAATATGAATGAATAATAGAGAACTGTAGCTAATTCAATCCCAATATTACATTTAGAAATTTTACAATGATGCGATAAACTTGTTCATGAACACGGCAACACTTGTCAACACTTGACAACATTTGTCAGAACAGTCAAAAATATCTTCGTTAAATGTTAGAAAATATTAGCGCACCCATCAGCTACGAAACATATCCTAATCATATTCTTGAAGGTAAATGAAAAAATTGTATTGTTTAAGACCTGGAATTTGAAGGTTAGGTATCTTTGATCTTCTGATGTTCATTTCAATTGCGTCCAACCAGTCGTGATGGTACAAGAGTATTGCTATCTATGTCAGAAACTATGAATGTGACAAAAAAATATAATGGGTACGTGTGTTGAGATGAATGAGGAATTTTTTGATGAATCCTTATTGGTTACTCCGGCAGGTGATCTCTGTTTGAGGGTGATGGCCAAATGGCTCTGATGTTGATGTATCGAGATCTGTTGATTTTCTGCTAATATGGAAATCAGGAAGTATTATTCGAAATTATTAATACAATAATGATTTGAAAATCGTATGAACTACTTGTTGATTTTTATTCGCTGAACTTGCTCATTCAGTCACAAATTGTCATTGAATATTCTTGGCAATTCATAGCTGTGAGAAATGCATGATATTCCTCTTATTTCCGTCAGAAAATACTGTCAGAATTTTCCTTTTCCTTTCGCGGCACACTGAAGTATTCATGAGATACGCTTCTGTTTCCATTCATAAAAAATAGCATATTATCGTCGTACTCTGCGGATTTGCAATCTGTACGAATATGCTGGAACTCTCATTCCCTGGTGAATATTGCTGGTTTAGGAATGCTGTCCAGATGTTTCATAATTATAAAATTTTTTGTAAAAATTTCACAGCGACATACGTTAACCCACTAAATTGGCATTTCTCAACGTTTCCATGGAAATTCCTTTGGATTTTTTGTCTGTTGAGGTCATCTGGAGAATATAATAGTGGAAAGTTTTCGATATAATCAGGAGTGGCAGCTGGGCATATAGAAGGGAGAGATCAAATATTTTAAACCAACTTCAAATCGACCACTTCCAAACGATAACTGAGGTCAAAAAATAAGAATTTAAGAACAGAAAAGTGAACACTCCCAACCGCTATATATCGCTATATATCCATCATACTCATAGAGACAAGAGTAGATTTCAGGTCCATGGTGATACGTCATGAATACAACACAAGATCTGCTAATCTATCCCAAATTCCATGATACTACTTCAAGTCTCTCTATATCTATAAATTTGAGTATATACAATGTTCTACCAACCGAACTGGAGATGAAATACTAAGAAAAAATCATTGTGGAACACTGTTTTTACGCAACTGAGGAGTTTTTGAGAACTTCTTTCGAAATATGATATTGGAATTGACGTTGACCACACGTACATGCTGATTTATTGACTCTAGTGTCACTCAGCACATTGTCTCAGCATCACATTAGCGTATGAAGTCGATCGAATTATAAATCTGTAAATTTTGCCTCGATTAAGAATATTTTCAGAAGATTTTCGAAGTATTCGTGAGCTCTGAGAAATTTCCGAATATAATATGACCTCTAGTGGTATTACAAGTGAATATTATCTCAGTTTTCTGTGATTGGGAAGGATATCATTGTTGGTGGCAAAGTTTAACAAGGTTAGCCACCACTCATCGAAAATTTTCATTTGCAATTATCATGTTTCACCGAAATGTTAATGATATTGCATTTTTCACTCCGCCATCTTCTCCCGATTAATTTGATGAATACTTTGTTAACCTATAGTCAGCGGTATTCGAGAAATTAATTAATTCCGTTACTTTTCATTGAAAACAGCTCAAATCAGGTGTTTATAACGGCGATATTTGGATTCATAGAGAGCTGGAATTTTGTGTGTCCTGTGTATTAGTTCTATGTCTGAAAGAATTCATTCTGCATTGAACAAATATGTCTTTCATTATTTGTATGAGTTAGCTATGAAATGTCATAATTACATCATAATGAAATTTCGACAATAAGTGGCACTCATGATTGTACGTTCACCGAGGGGAATGAATTAAATGAAGGAATCACTTTAAAATTATTGAAATTGAATGTTTAGATGAATTTGTTTATTCTTCATAGTCAATGTGATCAAATTATAGCAAGAACATGCAGAAAGTTGATTATCAAGGATCTTTTGAACAGAAGTATGAGTTAAGCCATTCTAAGTCTAAATATCCTCTTGTACTTCCGAGGGAAGCTTGGGGATATGCGTGAAAATAGGCTGACACATACAGGGTGGTCCAACAAAAACTCAACACCTCGATTTTCCATCTATAAAATAAGAATGTGGAGAATTGCTCAGACCTGTCGATTTCTGATACGGGGAGAAAGGAATTTTCCGATTTTTTCATCCCCGTGACTTCAACCTCCTAATGGGGGTGAGCACAACTCCCTGATTTTGTTTAGGGATGAGGCATATTGCGATAACTCATTTTGAAGATCTTATCGTGAAATTTCGCCTCCAAATTGTCATCGATAACAAAATGATGTTGTTGTTGTTGAATAGTGGAAGACTACTCACTTCTGTGATTAGTTTATTCAATGCTGGAAATGGGCACCATTCACTTTTATGAAGTAAAATTTGTTTTTCTCGAATCGTTCACGTACATTACTCAACATTTCTGGTGCATTCATCAATGATCCGAATTCACAAATCAATCAGGGACTCAGGCTGGCTAGCGTAAATATTAGATCAGGTGATCTCTCTATATGATATCTTCAATCGACCCAGTTTTAACCAATAATTAATGACATCTTTTTGTATGCATACGAATTTCCTCTCCATCATTGGTTGTTAATCGAGGTGAAAGGATGCTTGGCTCCAATACATTCTTCCAATATATCCTTCATTACACGTTGAAAAGACTCCGATCCACATACGGAATCAAACAACTCCACTCAAGCAGGAGGTTCGGCCCGTTAAAATTTTGTTCGTGGTGGAAATATCGGCTTGGGGTTCAGTTCTAAGGATTGGTTCGAAGTTCGGCTCAAGGTTCAGTTCGAGGTTTGGTTCTGCTTTCGGCTCGAGGTTTGATTGGAAGTTCGGCTCGAAGTTCAGTTCGATTACTGGATCCAGCTTCAGCTTACCACATATTTTCATACTTGTTTCTATACATTCTCTCCAATTCATTAAACTCATAAAATTTGTACTAGTCCTGATATTTCAACTTTCGATTCTTGTATCACATTTTTCCTCTTCAATATCCATAATTCTTCCATGTTTTATTTATCTACAAGAGAATAATACAAGTACGCTTCTGGTAACTGTCAAGAGAGTTCATTAATCAATTATTTGCACTTCGTTTGTTCTGGTTTTGTTGATGCCGGTCGATGTTTCATCTAGGGAATCGTGCAATCGAAAGAAACACAAGCAACAGGCTGGAAAAAAAAAGAAAAAAATCGTAGATCAGATCACGATATAGTGGATGATACTTCAAAGACAGACGTGGAGATGTATACCATATACAGAGATATGCTTCGAGTTCATGTCAATAACACCGACGAGATAATAATATTCGACTGCCAATCTTTCATTTATGATGTTCTTGAGATGAATAATCACTTGCCAAAATCAACTGGAAATATTGGCTTTCATTGTATTCTCAGAAGGGCAGGAGGAATAATATGAGGAGTTTGTCTGGTTGATTGATTTTTATGTTGTTCTTTTTGACGATTCTTCCTTTTTTTATCTGTGGACAACACGAAATGGAAACCTATGATGTTCGAGGAACATCGTGTTAGCCAGCGGTGGAATTTTGGGAGAGTAGGAAGGTGTTGGAATTTTTCTTGAAAGTTTGGAGGTTGTAAGCATCAGGAAAGACTTCACTAGGCAAAGAATTCCATAACTTTGCCGCTTTATTGAGGAATGATGCCTGGTATAGCGATGTTCGACAGGTCTCGAGCCTGACAGTGTAGGAGTGACCAGCTTGAGCTCGTCTGGTTTGTCTACTAGGAATCGCGCGTGGTGGCATAATAGATGATATCTCCGTTGAGCACCGACCATGAAAGTACCTATAAAAAAGGCATAGATCGCCGACCTTTCTACGATGATCTAGAGAGGTCAATGATTTGGTGAGTGTTGTATCATCGACTAGGCGAATAGCTCTCTTCTGAATTGAATCTAAGAGCTTTAGCGTATGTTCGGGGCTGAGCTCCAAACATGTGAACAGTACTCCAGGACAGGTCGAATTTGTGCTTTGTAGATCATAAGCAGCTGCTGGGATGCATGGATATTGACGACCTCATAGGAACAGTGGTACCCGACACCATCAAATTGGGCATTGTGTGATCAGCCATTGAACTGTACTAGATTCTCAGATCCCCATTTCAGAATTCTTGTCAGATCCTCATTTAAAGCATCAACCTGTTTTCGCCTTGCACCTCTGGCCTCGTTGGATGATATAGGGGCTCTAGAGGAAAAGGCGGAATGAAGTGTACTATCATCCGCAAAGCTATGAACTGGGAGGTCACATTCAACAAATCATTGATGTGGAGCAAGAACAAAGTTGGTGCCAAGACAGAGCCTTGTGGAACACCAGCATTGATGGTCATTGTATCAGACGATACCCAGTCTACCTATTATCATACAATTTGACTGTTGATTGACTGATTGACTGAAAATATAATTTTTTATGTTATCTAGGAAGGCAATCACACATTCGATCAGTTAGTTCTTTGAAATCGCTTATGGAGTGACAATCATGTAGTATTTTCAATCTCATTACGAAAACACAAACATGTCTCCGTCTTGTCCCTCTGGCCTCATTGGATGATCAAACAAATCGTTGATGTGGAGCGAAAAACATAGGTGATGCCTTGTGAAACACCAGCATTGGCCTTGGTGCATGCAAAAATCGGTCGAAGACTTGCCGTACTCTTTTGCATCAACTGCATAACATTGACAATGGAAATAAACTCAATTTTCGGGAGGAACAAAGCGGAAGCATTGTTGTATTATTTGAAAACTGTGAAGAAATATAGGAACACTCTAGTGGAAAACGAAGCAAACAAAAACAAAGCCTTCTGCGAATATCAAAAACTTCAGATCGCCAGTTGTACTGACGAAATGAAAATTTCTCAACTTACTACCTCCATATGAGGTATCAACTGACGGCAAAGTCCAATCTGAAAATTCAGGACCAATTTGTATAGCCCAGATGGATTCAATTGTCCCAGAAAATAAGTACGGTAAACGAGCGATGGTGAAAGAGACGAGACCAAATCATGCATTTAGAAAACTCACTCAAAGCGAGAGATTTCTAATTATCATAATGACGTGGCCATGAAATCCACCTAAATTCCGAGTTTTCATCGAATGGAATCCAATTCGCAGCACTGGCGGAATATTCGAGCAAAAGGAAATAATTAGATAACAATCGGAAATCTCGTTATCTGTCGTTGAGATGAAAAAAGTTGCGTCGGAAATGCGGAGCATTCTGAAAACGAAAATTAAACATTGCCGAAGGATCAACCGAAGGTAACAAAGAAATAAATTACTCCAAAAGAACAGAATTCGCACTGCTACAGCTGAAGGGCTCGTATATTTTCCCTATAAAACTGCTTACCGAGTGCTAACTGATTCACTTCTTTTCCCCTTTTAAGTCACGGGAAAGAAATGTAGGTAACAGGTCTATTGTGTCCCATCTTCTTTTGCTATGTCAATATTTTCTTGTCCATAGCTTCTTCTCCAGCTTCAATTCTTCTGTGTCTTCTCATTCTCCGAAGAATCTGCAAGCTGTTTTTCTCCAAAGCCTAGCTTTCTGAGATGTCGAGACTTCAATAGGCAGTGAGTTTTGTATTGCTTCATTGTCCTTATTATATTCAGATAAATAGACCACTCAATGATTTGACACTTTTTAGACAATCTGTATATTATGACACTCAGAATATTGTGAAGAAATCAGCAAAACTAAACTTACACAGGATGTGAAGTGGAACCATTTTTCCTAGTAATCCACAAACATTGAGTATTTCAGAAAAAAAAAATCATTCGAAGGCCAATGAGAAATGAATAAGTATTATAGCAGAATGTTGTAAGGAAAATATGAAAAAAATAATTACGGTGTGGCCCATTCTATTCTTGATGATGAATGTTGATCAAGAGATGAATAATGAACTCATCTCGCAAACTGGTCGATCACTCTGTATGATATTCCTCAATGATGTCCGGTCATGTCCGTCCTTTGGTCTGGAATAAAAAGACTCATCTCGCGTGGCGAAATTGATTTTAGATAACGTCTATAGCCAGGAGTCCAAAAATGATTCTTGCATGATCCATAGAAAGAGTTCTTCTCAATATCAAAGGATTGTGGAGTATAGAGGAAAATCAAGAACATGCATAAACCAAAACATCCTCAAAATAAGTCCCGAAGCATCGAAGTCGGACTGAATTCTCATCAGAAAAGAAATTCCAAGTTCAAGCAGTATTTTGAATGTAGATCATAGTCTAATGTTTCCACTTTACACCCTGTGTAAGTTTCGTTCGGTTGATTTCTTCACATTATTCTAGTCTCTGTCATTGAAGTACATCTGACCACTGGAACCACGAGTAAATAGGTCGATTATATATTAAAATACAAGTGTGTCGAGAACTTTGAATAGATTTTTTTCATCTGTGGACAACACGAAAGGGAAACCTATAATGTCCGAGGAACATCGTGTTAGCCAGCGATGGAATTTTGGGAAATATGAAGGTGTTGGAATTTTTCTTGAAAGTTTGGAGGTTGTGGGCATCAGGAAAGACTTCACTAGGCGAAGAATTCCACAACTTTGCCGTTCTATTGATGAACGATGCTTGGTATAGCGATGTTCGACATGTCTCGAGCCTGACAGTGTAGAAGTGACCAGCCTGAGCTCGTCTGGTTTGTCTACTAGGAATCGCACGTGGTGGCATAATAGATGATATTTCCGTTGAACACCGACCGTGAAAGTATGTATGAAAAAGGCAGAGATCGCCGACCTTTCTACGATGATCTAGAGAGGTCAATGATTTAGCGTATGTTCGGGGGCTGAGCTCCGAACATGTGATCAGTACTCCAGGACAGGTCGAATTTGTGTTTTGTAGATCATAAGCAGTTGCTGGGATGTGAAGTATCTCTTCGCACGGAATAGAAAACCAAGTTTTTGTGAAGCAGTTTTCGTAATGGACTTCATCGTCCAATGAGAGAGCACTGTTGGTGGTGACACCCATCATGATATTGACGACCTCATAGGAACAGTGGTACCCGACATCATCAAATTGGCATTGTGTGATCAGCCTTCTTGGTGAACATACAAGCTTGAGTTTTAGTGGCATCGAACTGTACTAGATTTCCAGATCCCCATTCCCAATTCTTGTCAGATCCTCATTCAAATTATCGACCTGTCTTCGTCTTACAACTTTGGCCTCGTTGGATGATATAGGGGCTCTAGAGGAGAAGGCGGAATGAAGTATACTATCATCCGCAAAGCTATGGACTGGGCTGGAGGTCACATTCAACAAATCATTGATGTGGAGCAAGAACACTCTGAACTCAAGAACACTCTGTCTTGGCACCAGACAGAGCCTTGTGAACCAGCCTTGATCGTCATTGTATCAGACGAGACCCCGTCTACCACCACGTAGAGTGATCTATCTGCAAGAAAACTCGATAGTAAAAGACACAGTTGGGGCGGCAAACCATATGACGGAAGTTTCGCTAGGAGGGCTTGGTGCCAAACTCGGTCAAATGCTTCGGAGATATCCAAGGCTACAGCCAGAGACTCCCCATGTTTCTCTATTGACACAGGATGGATTTAATAGGTGCCAACGTGAGGAGTGCCTTTTTATGAATACGAACATGAAATTTCCATTCGTGATACAATGATGTGTGATTTGTATTCATTTTCCATTTTTTCGATATCAATGAACAATGAATATGTTGCCATTGGAAAACTCAAGATTCGGTCTTGCCCAGAGAAAATGGAACATGTCGACAAACTAGACAAAATAGTGAAAAACATCATCATACATCATATTATCTTTTCGAAGAAAATATGGAAGACTGCGCCAATATTGCTGGAAAGTTACATGATATAATAATTATCATTCGAGTAACTAGAAATGAACTAACCATTCTAATTCAATGAATATCTGATCTATTGATGAATGTGTATGACTGAAATACCATCAATTGACGGATCAGAATTGGCTCGATTGATGAATAATAATAAGAGTATATATATAGTATACATATGATATATATATAGTATATATATATATTAATATACTATATAGTATATATTAATATATATAGTATATATATATATACTATATATATATATATATATATATATAGTAATTGTGAAGATGCTAAATCTATGCTTATCTATACCATGCAGGGTGTGTGTTGCATATGATTCGATCTCTATGTCTTGGTGACCAAACGTATTTCTCTCACGCTGATATAGGGATTGCAATTGCAGACTATTTTTTCATGGGTGTCCCTTTTGGGCTGTTTACCATCATAACAGTCCATTTTTCAAAGTAAATCTGACGATATATCAGTTGAAAAATTGTGAAAGTAGTTTTTTTATGAATTTCTCGACATCGAAATATTCAATAGTTTTATCGATTCAAAGTTGTGTTGGATCGATTTTTCCATTATATTAGGCATCCGTGGTTTGTTCGGATGAAAAATTTTTCGCTGAAATTCCAGTGAAAACAAGCAATACTGGCATTTGATCGAATCATAACAAATAATTGGATTACTTTGAGACGGAGGTAGACAGAAGAAGAAATAACGATATAAATTATTCCCGTATTTGTTGGGGGAAAGGGAGAAACTCAAACAAACATTCAGCAGACTATATAAATCAGGAATTCTAGCTGTGCGTTCTCATGAAGACCAAATCATCTTCGCTAAATATTACTGTTTTGTTTCCATTTTTAAGATGATTGATGTCGATAACATTATGCGAAATCGTTTCGAGACCTACACGTCTCCGAAAGTTTAGTATAGGGAAGTTTCATACTCGAGTGAAAGCGTCTTGTTTCCTGTTTGAAGGAACTTATTTCGAAGAACACGGAAATACTTTTCATTCTTTTATATCCACTTCTGGCAACTTCCTATTCAATAACCCATTATAGATATTATTGTTATTCTTGGATGGTACTGTTTTAGATTGAATATATATTTTTTCCATACCCAAGTAGGTGATAAAAATTAAAATAATACTTAATAGTGTCCTCATTTTGTATGTATAATTGCACAAAGTCAAACATGAAGGATAGCTTGGCATTTTTATCGGTATTGTTAGCAAATAACAATAAAAATGCATATGAAAGCTGGAATTTTTCTGAATAAGAATGCTAAACAAGATATTGACTCAATTGTTGAGAATTATGTTTAAATGAAAGTGTCAGGTAACAATCGTTATCATGGATATCAAATGATAGAAACAAGCACAATTTAGATTATGCCTTCTGGCTGGCAAAATTAGGTATATCTGGAAATTTTTTCCAGAAATGGAATTCTATTATTATTCATTCTATCTTCCTCCATCGAATGAACATCCCACATAAAATACAACACCCAAAGAAATGTGGCATCTAATAATGATTGTCTATAACGGAGAACTATTTATGATTACTATGATGATATGATACTATGATATTTCATTTTCCAACAATGTTTCAGAAATATTGCTCTATGAATATCAGCACAATTTTATCATTATCAACTGAAAAGTATCATATATAATCTAAATCAAAAAAAAGGAGAAAGTAATGTGATGAAACTGCAACTAATTATTTCAAGCATTTGCATTAGTTCAGCATATATATATATATATATATATATATATATATAGATATTCATATAAATGATTCAACCTTACTTTTTTCCAAGTTGTGCACCAATATTTTGGTAGATGAGATTGAAAAATCATCACCAATTGTTCATGTCAAGAACATGACAGACAACATTATTGTGAAACTGTTTCCAAGCGATACTAGCATTTGCGTCATAATTAATTGTTTTGAAAACATTGTTGAGGGACACTTTCAAAGCTGATGAACAAATCCTATTTATCAATTATACATCGAAGTTTCGAAGTGTGGGTTTGATTTTGTTGGTTGTGGTTTGGTTCACATTGCTTTATATCATTTGTTGTATAGTTGGTCACCGGTAGGATATATCACCCGGTGATTTTTGATAACGATTTTGATCTTGTGATAACGATATCGGTCTGAATCAGTTCAAGGAGCTGACGTATACATATCTGAATATCCCTCAGTACTTATATAGAAGTGCCTAAATCGCTAGATTTCGTCAATAATGAATTGAGAGAAGAACACGTTGAAAGAACACCCTATATTGAATATCGTCCTGAAAGGTCTCATCTTTATAATTTCAAAGATGTTACAAGTATGTTGATTGATATTCCTTTGAAACGTTCTCGGAATATTTTCCCTTACGTGGATAGCAGGAAATTCTGAGTGCCATTCTAGATTATCATGGTAAATGCCTATCATAGAATGACTGTTCGGTATTCCGGTAGGTATGGATTCGTTCTCGAATATATCTGGAAGAATTCAATGGAAATTCATCATATATCAGGTATATATATATATATATATATATCAGGTATTACCGTTCCTCAAGAATTGATCTCAATTGGGATGTTTCATGGCTCAACTGAACTATAATTTGTCGATAATTTATCGCTAATTCATTGCCGTATTGAAAATTCCCTCGCTTGTCCGTTGATTTTCCAAAATATATCTATGATTCTGATAGGAAGAACCACTTTCGAAGAAAACGATAACTACTATAATTTTAGTTCTTTCACTCTGTATATAAATGTATAGTCGAAGCTAAAGGTGAAAGTATAGTTAAAGTCGAAGTGAACTCAAAGTTTGAAGTGAGGTAAATCTTGAAGCTGGGGTAATTAACCTGAGAATTTTCAGAATCATTCTATGGACCATTCCTGCGAAAAAAAAACTGTAAATCATGCCCAACTGCAAAAAAATAACATGCTCTGTATTTTTGTTGCAATGGCGGGGCAACCATTCATATCATGTCGCGGAAAGCGTGAGCGAATCTGTATATTATTATATGTACAATAGTACGACCAAAAACAACGATAATCATTTTATGCACCATACACCACAAAAGCGAATAAGTCACAGTCAATATCTAATCACACGAGGCCGGTGATTCAACTCTCTTTTTAACATTTTAAAACATGATTACGTATTATTTTGCAGTCAATTTGGATGATAATCTCAGCAATATGGTTTCCCAGCTGGTAGTTCTACAGAAATCATCTTAAATATTCAAGTGACATCGGGAATGCACCTGGTATCCCAATGGCATAGATGACCTAAAACTGTTCTCCTAAATCAGCTCTCTCAACGAACTCCATCAACCTAACAACATTTCAAATCAGTGTGAGCACAATGGTATGATGATGAATGCTGATTATCTTTCAATATCATATTGATCTTATCATGATAGCTCCAATTCACACAATTCCACTATCATTAGCAACTGAAACTTTCGGTCATTTCACAAAACTACAGATTTTTCAGATATACAATGCATCTTATATTATGTGCGTTACTTCCAACCACATCTTGAATATCGTTCTGTGGTATGACACCCTCTTCGCAAAATCCGCATTGATCCCATTAGATATAACAGTATTTTTGTATCCCTTTTTGATAAAATAGCTCATCCCGTGTTTTGAGAACCGCGAATAGTACAAAAGAGGACAATGATTGAGTATTGAAATTAGGTCCCCATTTCCGACAAGTTTTTTTACTCAGTATTTTATCTGAAATGGGCTAGTTCTGCGATTCATTCTAGAACACATTCTTCTAAATTCGACCAACTGTACCATATTTTAATAACATCAGAATACCCTCAGACTTGAAAGCAGATTCAGCTACACTATAGATTGTTTGTAGTATTTAGAAATTCAATTTTGATACGTGTTGTAACCAGCTCTTCACATGTATGGAACTGGAACTAAAAGTCAGTCGTAAGCATGTCGCGAGGCATCGACCGCAAAACAATGATCTTAGTCTCAATCACATCTGTTCGTTGAGGCGCTTCTTTACAAGTTTGCCTTTGGAAAAATTCGAATTGCTATGATTTTCTGCAGGCACTCTTACACCATTCACACACGGATAA
The DNA here is from genome assembly GCA_963576655.1 of Gastrophysa polygoni. Classification (NCBI taxonomy): domain Eukaryota; kingdom Metazoa; phylum Arthropoda; class Insecta; order Coleoptera; family Chrysomelidae; genus Gastrophysa; species Gastrophysa polygoni. Next base: position 10,714,655 of record OY755090.1, read on the forward strand.
ATCGAACCCAACCTGATTCCGATTGTTACGATGAAAAAAAAAAAGAACTGATGACACCTAATTTGATTTGCTGTCGGTGACGATTCCCGTTTTCACGGCTATCTACGACCGCATTCCTAATTAGCTAACGAAGTTTGTGCTGTGCGTTGTCTGCATATATTCTGAAATAGAGATTCCTGGCAATCCTGGCCCTTCAGAATATTTCGAACTTGTAGTTGGAGATCCGGGAGTTGATAACTTTGTGTTGTTGGCAAAATGGCAGATTCCGGTTTAGAAGTCGAATTGATGTCAAAGCGGTTATACCTACATCTTTGAGGAACTATCCTCAATACACATAACTACAGGCAGTCTGTCTGAAATATACGATCTCACACGTCATACTATTCATCGTAGGTGTTACTACAGGTTCTACGTTGATTCTACTGTTGGAACCCATTTACATTTGTCCACAAATTAAAACTACTACTCGCTGTTTGTTCTTGGTATAACCAATTGTTTTGCAGTTATTATTTCATCCTGCTCGTGAAATCATCGGGCTTAACAAAAAGGGCAGTGGCTGCGATTGTGGTAGTTTCGTTAGAAGGAGACGAAGAACCACCCTAAAAAATGGTGCCAGAATTGGTTGCAACAAAGGCAACTGTATTCTTATGTGATCTCACTATGTAAACCAAGTGCCAATGAACCAGCAGATTTCAAAAATTACTTACGAAAAGATGAAAATTCCCTCAATTCACTGTTGAAATATTTATATGCCCTAAAATCAAGAATCAAAATTCTGATGACAACTTTCGGATACAACCCAATTTACAATTTTTTTTTCAACTGGTTACTCGAATTGATATCATGAGTGGAAGATATTTTTTTAAACCTTTTCTGCACTTAGGGAAAAAAGGCTAAAACTTGAAAACGCCGTACAAGAATTTGAAATGGCTTCTTGTCAGAATTTTGGTTTACTATATCGAATTACAGAATTCATATAGGTATCTTCCTTTGTCGCCCATCCAGTATTTGACTGCAAATTTGTGTGTTTTAGAAGGATGGAAATACACCTGCGTGTATTGTATTTGATATATTTAATTGAAAAAAGTTGTTTGCACTATCCCTCTTTGATGTTTGTGTCTTAATGCTTGACTTCTTGAAGTTTGATGTTAGATTCATATCAATATGTCTCCAATAGTGATTTTTTTGGAGAATTTCGAACATTTCTTTCGAAAATTATCAACATCGAACCGTCTAGCTAAAATGAATTAAAGATCACAATGTTTCATTAGTGTCACCTACTTCAGTGTGTTTTTATCGAGACCATTTACCTAATAAGAAACGGCAAATGAATGTAATAAAAAACACGCGTGCGACAACATAGTGTCAAGGATCGACGCCCTTTTTCCAAACAAGGAGTTATGACACCATTATTCGGACCAGAGCTTTTCGTGGCTTGCAAAGAACTCATTCTAAAAGGACATCAGAGCCTGGAAGTACGGAAAGAACTAAGGGAGAAGAAGAAAAATTCATAGCATACTTATCTACCTAAAAAATCAACAGAAATTGGTGACAGACTTTTTCATTGGTCATTGCCCTCTGATGAATCACCTTGATAAAGAGGGCAGAATGGTGACTGACAAAAGGCTCTTACCAGATTGCTATCGTTGTGAATTGCATAGCTTATTTTTGAAAATCTGTATCTTCTTCGAATAAAAAAGATATTGTGATTAATTGCAGAAACAATGTTAGAGAAAGATAAAGAATTGAAAATCATTCGAGGATACAGATTGTATCTGTTTCTCCACAGATCTAGAATATTATGGTAATATGCAACTTGTGTTTCGAACCTGTATTAGTAAAAATTCATAAGGAATATTAAAAAATTCGAAACAAACTGAAAAGTATTGATTACACTCTTGGTCCAATACAGTTTTCAAGTGAAAGCAAAGTTGACAAAATATTCTTGAAATGGAAACATTTGTATTTCATTCCATATTTGGAAAACGATTTTCATTACAGGTTTAACGATACCAGGTTTGATGAGGTCATGTCGAAATAAAATGAAGATATTGAGCATTCTGTAACACATGAGCAGTGGGTGGATTGATATACATGTGAATACATTTGAACGAACCTCAAACTTTGATTTCACTCGAATACGTGTCATCCTGTAAATTTCTGACACAAATTATCCATTTGCATATCATGGATTGCATGTGAGTCTAAAATTTTGTATCTTGAGATTCGCATCCAAATTCAATAGTATATATGCGTACAATATCAATTTGTATATTTCATTACATTCATTGTTGTTTTTGATTGTCATCCAGTTCTGAATCATGTCAAAATTTCCAATCTCCAGGTCATCGGGAAGCAAAATTTTCACCGAATACATATACAGACAAACCGGTGGTAGATCTCATAGTTTTTTTTTATGATAGGGAAGCCACCAGAGCGAAGCTTGTTTTGTGGGTTATCCTTTCATCATACGTTTTCATATCAATTCCTCAAAAATATTTATATATTTTCCTGACTAGGACTATGATGAGTAGAGGAAAGGAGAGGAAAATGAAATAGATAAAATGGATAGGTACCCACAAGATGTAGGTACTTAAAGATACATAGAGATGTTTGATGTTTCTTTGTGTAAAAACAAAGAGGATAATATATTTATATTGTCACATATGATTTTTCCTCTATTAATCCGCTAAGACAGCCTTTTCTATAGGAATCCGCCAGTAGGGCCAATTTTCCATTAGGTGGCCATTACTGCTGAACAATATCCCTCTCGTGCTCGAGTATTTCTGATGCAAGTACGCTATTATTTTCATAAAACCCTTGGGCAAAGACAGCCTCTCTACTTTGGCATCACAATAATAAGCTGGCTTATTATCTCGTTCCCCAGGGTATCTGATTTTCTGGAGGATGAAACTTGGAGGCCTTTGAATCAATGCTTTTTTATATCAGAAACTGAACCAATTATTTCAAAGCACAATTAACTCTCTACTGATGGAATATAATTGATGATGAGACGGTATTCTTGATGAATTTTGTTTCACCAAGTTCCTTTGCTTTTTTTTTGAATATAAAAATTTGAAATTCACAACATAGTAATGATGCAAGAATACACGTTATTCATTTACATAGTAGAGTGATACAATATTTTGTTTATGAAATGGAACGAACCATTCACTCTATTCCATTGAATTTCCACAAATAGCTGCACATTTGCAACTTTAATTTCAATTCCGTGTGAAAATGGATGAGAAATGTTTGATTGTTCAACAAAGTTGACGATAAAAATTATACTTGAATCATTTCAATCGACAAGCTGCTACAACAGTTGTTTCGAGAGCCTTCGAAGTGAAATTGGATTGAAACCCGAACTCAACATCAAGTTCTGAATTTGAAATTTTCGATTCTTATCGAAAATATCTGAGAACTAAAAATCAGTTCGCAAAAAATTATACTCCTTTTTCAACTGGATCATCTGTCGTTTAGCCTATACCTACCTTAGATAACTTTGTAACTCGCAGATTATGAAATTGAAGCTACTATTTAACGAAAATATGAAAAATTTCAAATTCAGAGCTTCATCAATGGTTCACTTTTCAATCTGATGTCACCTCGAAGGCTTTCCTGACATCTGTCGAAGCAGTATTGCAGTATGGTTTGAGTATTATTTCCATGGCCGACTTTGTTTGGTTGAACAGTCGACCATATCTGACATTTTAATTCGGATTGCAAAGAAGAAAAAGGAAATGGTGAAAACGGTGGAACCGGAAGGATAATTAGTATTATTATAAAAACAACCTGTATTCTTGCATTATCACGATGTACTTTGAAATTTTTATATTCGAAAACAGAAAATTTCAGTGATCACCCGGTAGATTATACCAAAATATAGTTGTTGCATGTCATGTTGAATTTGGTTCTTATTTTTGTAGTTGTATATTTCCAATGATATACATAAGTTAGAATCATTGATCCACTCAATGGAAAGATCAATGAGAGAACTGTTTCGTCAGCTGAAACATAAACACCCTATATTTCGCTAAAAAGACATTTTTAGAGTATAATTTAGCTTCATGTACAAGTCCTTCTATTCCTGGTTCTTGTCACTGAATCACCCTGTATATTTCTTTGGATGTGTATGGAATTTTGAACTCAAATCCTCGTTTTTCCCTGCATATTGTTTGTGTTTCTATTTACTTCCGGAAAATCCCACTCACTTGGAAATCTCATTTGGATCGCTTCGCTACCTGGGAAAGAAATAGGATGAACGGCCCACTGGAATACAGCTATCATATGCAAAAAGGGATTTCTATGGAAGAGGGAACCGTTGGATACATGGAAAGCATTCAGAAAAGGGAATGAGTCGTCTCCAAGGATTTGACGTAACCTCGTAAACCTTCATCAATGAAAAATACGATATTATTTCCAATGGATGAATATGCAATGCCATTTGTATGCGAATAATATGAATGCATTATAAAGGCTTTGAGTTCTCGTCAATGGTATGGAATCAGTGAATTACTTTGGCTCGATAGCGTATCGAATAGAAAAATTTCTGATTGAGTGAGCACGACTGTATTTTTTATCGTCAATAAAATAAATTGATATTTTTTTCTCGTTTTCATATAATTGCAATATTATTCTGTTCAGTAAGAATTATCTAGCAATTACTTCTCACCTGACAGATTCATCTTGCATTCAAGCTGATTGCAAAATTCATCTGGCAACGAGGGTTTGATCTCGGGTGCAATTGACATCAATGAGTGATGTATCTTGCGAATAGTGCTTGGTTGACAAATTAATCTTGCATTGAAACTAATTGCAAGATTTATCTATAGTGATTTTGATTTGATTCTGAAAAAGCCACCATTCGTCTACAGCTGTTTCGTGGTTCATCAGGACGGCTTGTGGACCTCCTCCTTCTCAAAATCAATACAAATCACTCGGGTATATATTCAACCTGATATTCAATACCAACAATTGATTATGGAGTATCGAATAAATTCAACTTGGGTGCACCCTGTAAGAACTGGAATTTGGGACTAAGTCTTATTCGTTAACCTCCGGATACCTCAGGGAATAGTCTGCAACTGAGACAGACAACTCGACTCCTCCGAACTTCTTAGTCTTCTTATACGGGGTGGGCCACCAGTTACGCCTGTAATGAGTAAACCATACATTTTCTTGATAAAGTAATATAGGCTGTCCTATTGATAAAACAAATCTCTCGAAGGCACTTGAAACAATTTTTCACTCAAAGAATCCCAATATAAGTCGATATTTTCTATCACTGGAACGCATCGATTGACTGATTGATAAATTACTAAATATCGGAGGATCATTGAGGAGATTGGAACATGTGTACATAGTGTAGAACATACCCCAATCAGTCAAATATTTTATAAGGATCTGTGTCATTGCTTGATGATTTCTTCAGACAATTTCCAGAATGTATCTTCAAGATGCATAATTTATAACTTGGGTCTGAAGAAGACTCTCGCAGTTTACGTGTGACTTTCCTTCAATTGTGGTAATTGGATGAACTGTCACATTTTCAGAAGGACTAGACTGATAGCAATAAGACCTCCCTCGAAGTTACTATTTTGCCTACTTACTATTCTCTAAATTCTAAAAGCTTCAACTCACGTTTTGGAGCTGAACTCCAGAACATGTTGAATTTGCGCTTGGTAGATCGTGTAGAACTGCTGAGGTATTAGGTATATTTTCACTTATAGTATCGAACTATCTTCATCTTGCACCTCTTGTCGTCTCATTAGATGATATAGGGGCTCGAAGCTATCGACTGGACAGGAGGTCACATCCAACAGATCGTTAATGTAGAGCAAAAATAATGTTAGTGCCAATACACCAGCATTGATGAAGTTTCAGTAATATTCTATTAATGTTATTTGTATTTTCTAATGAATATCAATTTCCATATAAGCAGGTTCAGTTTTGTGATGGGTACCATTTCATGAATTCTGAACTATTACGAATTGATAACATCAATTTTTTCAGATTCTATAGTATCGTGATGTATTTGTGTATCATATTCAATGATTTTGATTTTCTTCACTTCATATTCCCTTCTATCGAATATTCTGTTTGGAAAATTCAAAATATTTGCAGTCACCAGATGAATACCTACCTGACCAAGAACGCAGTATTTGTGATGATCTATTTTGTATGAATTACATATCTTTTTGTATATATATACGTAATAGTCGGCGTAGATGAACAATAATCTCCGCGAATGTCGATATCATAAACTGAGTGTGTATGATATCTGTTGTAGAAAATAACACTAAGTTGAAAAATATCAATCACTGATATGATATATAAATATAGATCTGAAGTAGCAAGATGATCACTCCTCGATTAGAAAAAGAACATTTTCGATCTACAATCGGTGCACATGATTTTGATAAAAGTATACCATTTTCATCGAATCATTATTTCAGGAATAGGTTCTGATACAGCAAACTTCATAACATCATTTTGGAAAATCTATTGTGAATACATACTGTTGAATTCAGCACTAAAAATATCATGAATCTATTCGGCCATTCTTTGTCATTCAGGAAACGACAATATCTCTCTACTGGTGGTTAAATAGTCTCAATCGCTAATTGTGATGTATCAGGAAATAATAAAAATTGTTTCCACGCGGAGATGACTTATCTAAAGATATTAGATTACCATGAAGAACTGAAACCAGGAGATTTGGATATTTATTTCAATCCAAACTCCTTCGTCGATTTTTTTTTCATGTCATAGTTTATATTTGTGGAGTTCAGCTTCCAAACATACGTTGAACCTCTTAGAATTCCTATCGATATAAAACTAGCTGGCTAGTAGGGATTGCAGCAATAAGTAAAAGTGAACTCATTTGAGTTCGTTTGAGCTCTCGAAAATGTATACTTTCATCTTCAGGGGAGACTACAAAATCACACAAAACATTTTCACAACAATATACGCATCCTCAAATACTGTGAGTATACCATGAGAACTGTTTATTATTTGTCATTGGTTACACCTCTCTTTCTTCTTGTAGTCCTCCCTGAAGATGGAAATATACATTTCCGAAAGCTCGGACAAACTTAAATTGAGTTCACTTTTACTTATTGCTGTCGACTCATTTTTCGATGGACCATCGAAAAATTGCTCCTATAACTTGGACCACCTTGTATACGGATAGAGATGCTGCTTGATACTGAGAGGGAGATATCGGTAGTTCGATCATCGACCACAACCAAACAATCTCGAAACAGATCTCACGAGATAATCTTATCTTGGCTTCGATTACCAAATTCCCGAACGCGCCAATTTCGGCCGAAACAGTTCGCCAGTATCTCCTCCGATATGTTCGTCTGCAGACAGTGCGGCAATTCGCAGGCGAAGCCGGAACCCCTGTACGACTCCACGAGGAGTCTGTACGAGGGCGGGTCGAGGAGTTTGTACGAGGGCGAGTCGAGGAGTACGTCGTGGTGGTGCTTCCTCGGCGCGTGCGGGAAGGGGAAGGCCGTCGGTGGCGAGAACGTGGAAGTTGCGGGCGAAGATACGCCGAAAAACGGTCTTTATCTGCCGAGAAAGACGATCCACTTCGATTTGGGTGTCGGGAACAACAGCGCGTCGAAGATTAACAAGAGCAGACAATCGATTCTGAAGTTTAGGGATTCAAAGGAGGTAGAGGTAGGGTGTGGAATAAGTAAGATTACTATGACGGCTATTTCTGACTTTAAGCTGACTTCTGGTTGATCAGGTTGGATATAGGATCATGAATCAACTCTTCAATTGTTTCTTTCCAAAACATGTAGAGCTGTCACCTTAGGCCTCAGTTAATTATTATAATCGACATAATCAAGAAGGCAGAAGTCTACAACTTATTAAAGTGGCTAAGTATAGAGACACCGGTCTATATTTACATTATCATACCAATTATATTATATTATACCAATGTCAATACGATGAAAAGTTATCAATGTCTTCATGAGAGATACAAAATCGAAACAATATATTATTATGGCAGTGATGGGAGACTCGAATATTGTTCACCTCTTATAACTGCAACATGCAATTCAAAACAGCTTTGTGTTATTCTGTTCATACACTAGCTATAGTAGATCAACGATGTATAGAACACTGGTGGAGCAATTCTGCCCATTTGCCTATCTAATTTATTCAACCAGAACTCTAACGTACAGCTAACTTGATAACAGCATTTTATTCGTTATAGCGGAAAATCACTCAAATGTCCATTGTTAGATGGCGACACAAAAATGAAAACTAAAACAGGATTATAGATAATTGCACAATCAGTGTTATAAAAATGTTGATTCAGAAGTAGTAATTCAGGTTACTTCTCAATTTCAGATCGAACTACTAAATTACAATCTCAGAATGTCAACTATTTGTACAGAAATCTGTAAAAATGTCACCATCTTCTGGGGAATTTCATAACTATCAGGCCATTATAGCGGAAAATGGCGTTAGCGTTTTTGACGAAACAAAACACCATCAGTGACTGCACCAGTGTTTTGTACATCGTTAGTAAATCCTTCCATATATTTACACTGTTGCCAATTCATTGAGGTCTCTTTATATTCATCGAAACCTATACCATAGGTTTGCGAGCACCGTTCCTCTTGTTTATCCGAATCGATCGATTCAAAACTCACCCATAGGCGGCCGCAGGAGAATTTCATTTCTCATCATTCTTTAATGAAAAATTGAAACGAAACAACCAAATTGCAACCGCCATTGCCAATGCCAAAGTTCGAATTCGAATAGGCGTATTTCGTGAAATTTCAATGAATGACGAATAAGAAAAAGTGGCTGAAATTTCGTATAATAATGATTCAAATTTTCATAGTCGAGTAGAAAATAGTACACATACCTCTATGGAAAGTGTATTTCATGCGCTTGTTACATTTCCGCACTCGCCGCTATATATCTACACGTGAGAAATATGGCACTTTCCACACTAGTTATGTAATATAACTTATTTGGGTGCGGAAAAGTATATTGAATTGTTGCTTATAGAGGTTTTTGAAACCAGTGATTTATAAACAAGAAATCGACTTTTGCTCAAAATTAGGACTCCGCAAACAAGTAATGCATCTTTCAATTGAATTTTATATTGAGCCATTGAATACGTTTCAGCCATATCTTGAGCGCATGATATTTATTCTTCTGAATAGAACGAAATATGAGTATAACTTGCACCCACTGTTGCGAAACGCGAATGTTATCAGCAATTTATCGGGTACCAGTCCCCAGGATTTCTTTTACATTAAGAATTTGAAACTCGTCAAAATGACTATCCCACCATTCAGGTTTGTTGAATGCTCTCGAATGTTTTCATGACCTTGCAAATTCACGACTATCTGGAGCTTCTCTCCTAGAAAAGCTTGAGCTTGTCTCATGTCGGTCAGTTTTTTTTTCATCTGTTTTTGGAGAAAAGGAAGATATAATAATTTTCCTCGGAAGTTTGGGAGTCGGAAGTCATTCCTGAACTTCACAAGGCAAGAATTCCACAACTTTGCCGTTATATTGATCAATGATGCGTGATAGAGTGAAGTTGGACAGGTATTGAGCATGACAATGTAGGGGTGAGCAGCCTGAGCTCGTCTAGTTTGTCTACTAGGAATCGCTCGTGGTGGCATAATAGAAGAGTTTTCCGCTGATCACCGACCAAGGAAATATCTATAAAAATAGAGAGATTGCCGACCTTCCTATGGAGTTTGAATAGATCCAGATAGATATATGTCAAGGTTCTATAGAGTGTTCAGATCCAATCGGAGATCAACAGTTCAAAGATACTGTTTGGAATTTTTGTTATGTCGGGTATAATCGAAATGGCTCTGTCGACTTGGATATATTTTTTTTGTTTGTTCGCCGCAATACAGAGGTGGTTCAGGAAAATCTCAAAGCAACAATAAAATTCAAATCAGTAATTGTCCCATTTCGGATTACTTCCAATACATGGCGTACATGATGGACCTAATGTTTGACAGCTGCGCCATGCTCGAGTTATTCCTTTCGTGCGGTTGTGTAAAATCTATTGCATTTAAAATATAAAATCAGATTTGGTGGAAGCGACTTTAATTCCATTTTGGGAACATTCATTCATTTGATCCGCCATTCTATTGAGGTTAATTGACTTTGCAGGTTTCGACATAACCACAATACGGCGAATATTAGGAATCTCAATGAATAGAAGTTGAAAGGTTGATTAATCATGGATAATCGGTCATGAGGAGTAAAAATCAAATCAATTTTAGGTGGTGCGTAGTTCGCCGGGTCATCTATTGAATAAATTCTGGTCAATGTAAATACGCGTCTTCCACAACTTTGCCTTTCTATTGATAAATGTTCGTTTTTATATCACGATGACTACCCAGAAAATTTTCAGAGCATATTTTGGAATGACATGAGCAGATATTACTTTGTTGATAGATCAAGCTCACAATGCACTTCTATCGATTAGCGCTGTACAATACTTGCCCGGGTTATTTTTTTTTAGTTGTGTTTACCCCACGGAAAAATCATATTACGTCCCTTCGATGCATTGTGCAAGCATGTACTGACCAACTTCACATTTGATGTTATCGCGGCCATAATTTCCAAGCTCTACCTGAAATGATTCACCAACATATTCTATCATTCAATGAAAAATAATAATTTTGTTGCTATTGCAGCTGTTGTGTCGGCGGCTATCGATAGATGATTCGTTCAAGACGAGATTGAGTTGGTAAAAATACGCGAACACGAATCAATAAAACGGTACATGTTTGATATTGTTGTTGCCACGCTGGTATTGGAAATATCCATGGTTCCTCGGCATTTTCGATTCTACATTCTCATTATCTCGATAATGTGATAGTGACGCAGGGGGGTATCGACATTTTTCTCATCATACATAGATTAAGTGGATAGATAACGTTCAGATGATAGTCATTCCAGTGTTTAGAATATCGTTCCATAGTATACGATTACAATTTCTACATTGGGAATTCACGAACATTGTTTCCAAAGGTTCCTGTCCTTTTTCCGTCCTGCTTTGCATTAAGTAGCTGCAAAATCACATTGTTCGACAAAATAATATCTTACACAGAATAATGTCTTCCTTGATAACTAGAATGTCTATCGCATCCTACCTGCAGTTATGATGAATGTCCTCCATCAATACCTCTGTTTGTCAGTTTAACAAAAATGTGTCAATTAGAGATAAGGTAGACCAACTAATCACGTAAATCGTCATTTGGAGAATCCCCAGCTCAAGTTAAAGTCCAGTTGAAATCTTTTTGTTACTTTATGTCATTCTGAGTGAGGTTAGGATGGGTTAAAATCTAATAACCAAAAGTAAAATCAAATAAATAAGTGAATTATATGAAGAAAAAATAAAATTGGAAAAGTATTTGTGAAATCAGAAAATAATCAATAGGATATATCGAATACCAATGAGAGAGTTCGTGGCTTGAAACTTGAAGAGATGAAGCTTGTCGTTACTCCGATGCTACTTGAATGGACGTATGCAATTCGTGAGGGTTGATGACATCGACAGCTCATTCAGAGAAATGAAATATGGTGTACCGCAAGGCACGGTCATTGGACTAGTGCTCTTAATATCTATTTGAGCAATCTATTTTTTTTATAATATAGAAGGAAATGTCATATATTTTGCAGGCGATACAGCATTTTTTTATCAAGATATACAATCGTCGAATGAGCTGAGAGAAATGGCAGAGAGATATTTGAAGAAAAAAAAAATTGATGAGCATGAAATGGAAACTGAATAAAGATCGATTTGTTAGGAAAATCAAAGTCACTTTTAGCAAGAAATGGAATATCTCAAACAATTCCTTAATAACACGCAACTAATGCTAATCGTGGCAGTAGGTCTAGTTGAGAAGAAGAATATATATTGATTGGGATGATATGATATAGTGGATAATTATTCGAATTATATTGCTTATCTCCATATTATATATATTTCTGAATTTTTCTGACCCTCATATCTTCACAATTTAATATTTATATATATTTATACTATCATTCGTTTGTATCTTTTGCAATTTTTGTCACTTGATATTCTTCTTGTATTTCTATGTTCTTTAATTTTTATTTTGAATTCAAATCATAGACTATTTCAATATAGTAATTGGAATAGGTGCTAATTACAAAGGAAAGACTATGCACATCTCTTGAATAATAACTTCAACATTCATTACGATTTACATATTTACATACAGCAAAAACGAAATGAATATTTTATGTTCAAAATGTTACTTCATTCACAGTTTTCGACTTGAAGTCTATAGTATGCTATCTTCCTAAAGAGTTGAGAATATTCATGCACAGATTCACATCTTTGTGATACGAGTTGTGTTTACTCAACGGTATATCTGAACAAACTCTCAATGACACTTTCACGCCACCATAATATATTGACCATGATTTGACCGGAATTTGATTTTACAGGATCGATGATCGTCGACGTCGATCGGTGCGGTGCGGCCTTAGTAAGGTTGTTTGCCAGGTCTACATGTTTTGGAAAGAATCATGTAAACCTGTTCACCATCCTATATCCACCTTGATATTCGCAATCAATATGGGAACATCTGTTAACTTTTCTATAGAAACATATATATTTCTTCGAACTCTAACATTTCATCAACTTATGAAGTTGAAGGATATGTATGCTCAAAGTGTAAGCATATTTTCTAAATATTCAACAGAACAATCTCATAATATTTCTTGTGTGGTAGCTGAGTTGCCTATAACGGTGGTGGTGAGAAAATTCAAGCAGAACAATAATTAAAAAAATATTGAGGAGTTGTTGTACGTGTTAAAATTGAATTTGACTATTTTCATTTGACTCTTCAGATTTTTAATTCTTCGGACGATTAACCTCGCATACCGACAAATATCACGTTGCTTAAAGGTGAGAGCTCATCATGAAATCATATCGATTAATATTAGGAATACCTGACAGGTGTTGTGAGGAAGGAAAAAATAACAAGAAGGATATAGGAGTTGAGTTTATTGAAAAATCTGAGGATAGTTAATCGGGTTATAGTTGCTAGATATCTCAAGGTTTATGTCAGTTTCAGATGTTATGGAGCAAAAACGTTTATTCAGTAACAAAATCGTGTTGGTGACCATGAATAACAAAATGAGTATAGTTGACAAGATTAGAGAATGAAGCCCTACTGAACCTGAAACTTCTTGACAAAAAATATGCATCTATTCAAATATTCAACAATACATTGAAATCATAACATTGCAATATATCAAACGACTTCCTATGTTTCGAGTTGCTCGTTAATCACAGAAAGTTCGCCCCATCAATCATAAAACACTTCGTATAATTCCCAACACGAAATGTGCGAGATTGGATGATATTTCGAATGTCATTAGTTCTTGACGATGACATTTTAAAACTAGCTAGTAGTTTTTCCCCATCAGTTATTTGGTGATGAGTTTTGAAGTGTTTGTGTAAGTTGAAGATGTGAACATTCCACCGGTATACGTATAAGTTCTCCGCTCTAGGCTTTCAGGATATTAAACACCATTCTCAATCATGACCGAACAAGGAAACACGTGTGCAGCGTTTCACTTCGAAAAGAAATTTGAGGTTAGAAGAAGAGTTCGAAAGAAGAAGAAAATTGTGATTTCAATACCAAAGGAAAGTCCCTTTTTACTATTCTTTTTGTTCTCTCGATTAATTCTAGGTACCTACTCTGGCGGAGATGACCAAAAGTTCAACTATGAACACTAATGAATATAATGAATATATATTCAGTATATAATATGTTTGAAAACTATAGCAATGTGGATCGTAACTTCTGTTTGTGATCTATCATCAATGCATTATTCATGATTCTCTTTATCTTTTGAAATTACGAAAGGAATAACCTATAACGTTCATATATTTCTTCTAATATACCCAGTCTTTTCACAAAGCTGGGTATATTATATCAGGTTTCCTGGCTTCACTTTTGTATCTCAAAAAAAAGGAGAGCCTTATTCTGGACACTGTAGGACAGATACGTTGAGATGTGCTCGGCCGTCATCTCCTTCCAAGCATAGTCGGCAATGCGCATTGTCTGCGAGGCCGATTGTATGCATGTGATATTTGAGTTTGCAGTGTCCAGTACTATCAATCGTTGAATCCTAGTATCTTGACAGTATCCTGTTGCTGCCTGCTGTTGTAGGAAATGAATGCTTTGGGATGACATATGCCAGGTAGACAGGTTCAATGTTCGAGTATTCCATTATTTTCTGCTAGAAGACTGAATAGCATTCTCAGCAGTGCTGTGAACTAGACCGATTAACAGTTCTGGCCCTTTAGGCGTTGTTTCGGCCCCCTTTTCGTAAGTGCGTCCAGTTTTTCGTGCCTTTCTGGAGCAGTGTGACGTGCCATCCAGAAAAGGTTGGAAACTTTTGCGTTGTCTCAGTGTATCGGTACGACCACAAAGCTCTTGAGATATAGTTGTTGAATTCAGTGCAGCTTAACTATCCGAACACATTTTTTTTATGACACTATTCAACAGATACAAGATCCAATTACAGAATAGGAACATACAGTATGGAATTCTCAACTTATCAGCTAATTACATTGAAATCACTTATCAGAAGAAAACATTTTTTTATGGAGGCCAAATTGCAGGCCAAAAAGTCAATGGTTTCAATCATCTTGTCATATGTGGAGCACATCTTGTAAACAGGTGCATGAAGTTATACATTAGTGTGACAAAGCGGAAGGTAGAAAGTATTATTTTTCTGAGAGGTGAATCTAGGAAGGTGAAAGTTCAACAACTCCAAAATGCAGCTGCAGTCCAAAGTGTTGTGAATGAGATCGAACAGAAAGATAACATGTGACCTGTTTTGACGACATTCAAGTAAATCAATTGAAAATCTTGGAAGGGGTTCTCATGTGGATAACCTACATCAGGATAGATTTTTATTGTTTTCCAAATGGAGCGCGTTTTTTCTAGCTCTCTTGCACTAATCTCATATGTTGATTACCTCTGTCTCAAATATTGTGACTAGGCTACCCACGCTGAATGTATGTTCCACTTCCGGATTATTACCATACACCATACATGTATTCTGGTTCCGACACCTAGTGTTTTGGAGCCATCAGTAAACCAACTTGCCACTCGGGGATGATTACCTTGAAGAACAATTGGTAGTTGATGATAACGAACATGGATATTGACGACTTCATAGAAATAGTGATTTTTGACATTATCAAATTGGGCGTTGTATTGCCTACCTGGTGAAGATACAATCTTGGGTTTTTGTTGCATTGATCTGTTTCGTACGAAAGCGCTGAACGGACATGATGACTTTTTTTATAATTGCCAGTTTGAACTGGCAATTAGCACTAATTGTCAGTTTCAAGTGGCAATTAGCCAAAAATTAGCCATTTATCCCTGAACAAAATCATAATGTCCGTTCAGCGCTGAACAAATATGATGATATGTTTTTTTTTATAATTGCCAGTTTGAACTGACAATTAGGGATAATTGTCAGTTTAAACTGGCAATTAGGGATGAATGCCAGTGTAAACTGGCAATTAGAGTTGAATGCCAGTTTGAACTGACTATTATGGCTAATTGTCAGTTTGAACTGGCAATTAGGGCTAATTGCCAGTTTGAACTGGCATTTATGGCTAATTGCCAGTTCAAACTGTTGTCTAAATTATCGAAACAGTTTGATTTTGTCATTTTTGTCTGCTCTTCGTGTCTGGTCGTTTTGCATGGAATACGAATCTGATCTTTGGTAGTGCGAAATGACCGGATCGGCAATTGACTGATCTTGTTCGGGTCTCTGTCGTTTTCCGATCTATTGAAGAAACTTTGAACTCTCCATGAAAATTGGCATGATTATTCAGTACTCTTATTGCTGCAATAAAACTGATCCCTTATGTTGTATATCGGGTGACACAGGAGATATGTAGCAGTCTGCACTTTTTATGCTTGTGTTGTAACAATTTGTCAAAACCACTTGTTTGATTGTACCCCAATTTCCTTAAATCTGAATGCCGCCCTACATGTTCTTATCCTTTCTGTATTTCATTTGCTTTAGAATTATTCATCAAACCAAGTACCTATCACGAAATTGCAGTCGTTTCTCAATCGAATAATATCTGTCTTCTATTTCTGTCATAATGATTTTTTTTTGCGTTGGGAAACCTGAAATTAAAATCGATGTTCTCACAACTGAACGAATCATTTAATTTGTATTGATTTCATGTCCAAGTTTTTATGCCTACTATTCTTTACAGAGGGGACCACATGACGTGAAATTCGGACAAATATCACCACCAATCAGAAATTTGAAGGTGAGTGTTTGACTTTTTCATCTATTCCCTCTAGAATTCAAAATGATACACATCATTCTACTGTATATATTTTTTGTTTTTACACTGTGAAATGTGATGTACGATTATCAAAACACTACTCATAATTTGATTGTTTTTCTCTTACCTGTTTCTTTTCTAAGGAATTGATCTATTTCCTTGCACTTTTTGGTATCCGATGTGATCTGAGCACAGCTAAGATAATGTCAATAATTCAGCAGAATGAAACTGATACACGGGGTAAAATGGAATCATCACACAGTCAGAAATGCTTGATTGTCATGTTTAACTACATTGAGAAAGCTTGCCTGAAACTGAGATACATCGAATAAGGTGAAAAGCAGCGAATACAGTTACAGGGAGGTTGGCCATGAAGTATTTATTTGAATCAAATACTTCACTTTTAGCAGGAGTTTTTCCCTTTTTTCAATTGATTTTCCCCTTCCAATTTTTTGATAGTTAGTGGAATTTGTGTTGTTTATCGGATACGAAGACCGATGTCATAAGTAATACGCTTTCATACGATGACTGAAAATAATCTTATCGAAGTGTTTTCACGGATGGAACTGTTTCTGAATATAGAGGTATGCCAAGAGCAGAATTTCTTGAGTTCTGAAGAGCGGTGTATATCTCTGACTCATTCTTTACAAACGTATCTCAGATCTTTCTTTCGGAGTGTGAAGACAGGATTAGGAGCATTTCGGGAATCCTGCACCCAAGAAATATATTCCATAACGTAAATGAGATTCACAAAGTACGAATTAGGCGTTTCTAGCTGAATTGAGGTGATGTTAACCATTGATGGTGCTGCTAATGGCATAGTAGTTTGAAGATGATTTTTTGCACAAATAATTGATGTGATCAACAAATTTTTATCAATATTGAGAACGAAAAAATTGAACACTTGTTCGGAGTCAATATTATTTTATTTTTCGCTTAAATTCTAGTTGCAATTCGAAATATCACTGAATTCCGAGTTGCAACTTTCCATTTAATTCGATATTGGAATATTGAAAGTTACCTTTTGCAGTTGGCCTGATGAATACGATTTGAAACACAATGATATATGTTCCCTCTAAAATCCTATACACTCCAAGTTTTCGCAATGATATATGCCATGATACATTGGGACCAAATTCCTGGATATTTTTGAAATAATAATGATTTTTTCATGTTCCCTCCATAACTCCACAAGCATTGAATATTGAGAAGAACTGTCCCGACATGATGATCTACACATAACCTAATTAACTAACTAACTAATGCCATATAGACTGAGTAGAATTCACTTCAAACTGATTCCGTATTATCAATAGTTTTGTCAATCTTTCGAACCAGAGGACGAACTACTTACTAGCAGGCACCACTAGGCGCTTTGAGGAATATCATACGGGGTGGTCAAATGTAGTCTAGTATAGAATGTATAGAATGGGCCATGTTTTTGATCACTACTATGAAATCTTTCCTCAAATGCTTCCTAATATTTTGATTTCACTTTGTTTTATGGAATAGCACGTTATGGTCCTTCATTCATCACTCATTGAGCTTCGCAAAACATAGATGGAATTTCTTCTCAATATTCAATGTTCATGGAGTTGTAGGGAGAAAATATATTTTTTCATCCAATGGCAAATTGAGAATTGATTCCAGAAACTTGTCGAAATAAATTTATTTTATTATTATTATTATTAAATAAATTTATTTATTTCATTCAATTCTAGCTATCTTTGATCGATGAAATAGGACATCTCTTACCGAAAACTGCGAGGAAATCGGTCAATTTCTTAAAAATATACATATAGATGAGAAATTCAAATTATGAGTGTTCCTAGGGTGATGATAATGTTATTTCAAATTTGATCAAATGGTATTCTGTTGATTCAACTGAAATATCACGCTAAAGGAAATTTCAAATAGCTCAATTTTCCACCTCGTTTCAGGTACTCATAGTTTTTTCGGGCCCGGACCAAGTAGCTGATACGTTTCAAAAAGCTGCCGAAAAATTGAGTTTCGAAATCACCTCTTGCCATTCCGACATAACGGCTCTAGAAGAGTACCAGCTGAAATCGCACGACCTAATTCTGGTGGACACCCGTTCCGCCAAAGGATTGGAATACGATACCCTATGTCGGTGAGTTCACTCCCAGATATGTCATGAAAACGATGTATAGGGAACAATTGTCAAATACAAAATAATTCAGAATAGTAATATCTATGTTCACAATATGAATATATACCTATTCAATCGATTGAAAATGATAATCACAATAAAAATTCATCCGACAAAATTCCTGTAAAGTCTAAGAGCAGTTTTCTGAAAGTTTCCATTCCATTGTTATTGTGTCAACTGGCAAGATCTTTGAAAATTTTCATTTTTCATTTTATTCAGCATCATAGTGATTTACTTCATTCTCATACGTTTTCATTAACGTTTGTTTCAGTATCAAGCTTACCTTTTTTTCTCATATTTTGTTCAAGTGTCCCAGAGTGGGCATTGTGTATTACCGGTATTGATCGTTCATCTTTTCTATGAAGTTGAGTGTCGACTGTACCTTTAGTTCTTCTCTTTTTCTTATATTTGTAACTATATCTCTTCTTGTTACACCTTTAACGTCTTCTGAGATCATTCATTTCCATGGGTTGAATTTTATTCTCCTTTTTATCATTCAGAACCCAGAATTCACAACTGAATGTCAGGATTGGTCTATGAATAGAAAATAGAATACATTTACCGTTGTTTCCCTTGTCACTGTTTCCTTATGAATGATTTATTCATTGCAGAGTATGAATTCAGGATTTTTTCCGTTTTACTATTTATATCAATTTCGTGCCTTTCGTTTCATTTAATACGTATGTACCATACTTTATATTGCCATTTTTCATTGTTAGTTTTTTTTGCCGCCATAATTACTATATATCATCAACAAAGGTTCCTTCTCATATATCTGTTCTGCATATATAGGTATCGATATTCCACATGCAGTTTTTCGCTCTAGATGTACATTTTATGTCAAAGTTTCATTTTTTGACAGTGTAATTTGAATTAATAAGAAGCTGATACGGCATAATCATGCTAGCAACAAGCAAGTAACTCGATTATTAATTGTAGCTGTGAAATTTATTACGGACTTGGCTAAGAAGTAATTTCGATTTTATTCTACAAAAACGGAGAGAGGTACAAATGAAGTGAGGATACATAAAAGCTCATTTGTTCTTAGTTGCTCAATCTGAAAAAAAATGAACATTCGAAAAAGTTAGTGGTATTCTTTGCGATAATATTGGTGAGTTAGCCCTGGGACGCCACTGGGCCTGATAATTCTGATATACTTCGTGCTGAAGCATCTACTTATCATTACAAATTATACTGCCAAATTGATAAAAGAAGAATATTGATAAAGAATGTTTGAAATATTCATGAAAAATCGATCTGAAAAAGACACTTGGTCACCTTGTATCCTAAAAACAAGACATTTCATCATGTTCATGTGAACTTGAAAATGAAATGAAAAATTGTTCCAGGAATACGGCCTTAGATCAATTACATATCCTCAGGTAACACTGTGTATATATAGTGAAAAACACGGGACTCAATCAATAGTTTGCTAATAGATCTTGATTTAAATTGGTAAAAAACGCTCTTGGTACATAAATAACCATCAAATGACTATTAAATTATACATTTCAACTTATATCAATAAACTTGGACACAGTTGAATCGCTTCTTGGAAGTGTTAAAATCATGCGAACCACGTGAAACGTTACGTGAACCACGTAAAAATTTTAAATTTCTTTTTGATAATGGTCCATGATCCGGGTAAGTGTCCGAACGTGATATTCAATTCGAACACGAATGATAACTCATCAGTCTCTTTATTACGCTCTTTGATATTCATTTGGATTTTTTGCTCTCATCCATCTAAACCTCATCTATTATTCTAGACGCTCTGAGAGAAAAATATAGCATTCTCGCTTTCATGAGGTCAATATTTGATTTGATATTCATGAAACACGTTGGTCTAGCGAGAATATAAATTCTCGTTGAAAATTTCTGATGATTCTTGTTTGTTTGTTAGTCTGAACGAGATTTCTGAGAGCAATGGGTTTGCACTGTGAAGGATTATTGATTTTATCTGTATGTGATTGCAAATCACAAATTCGTGAGGGTGAGTGGTTTTGAGTATTACTTTTCAATCTTGTATTATGGGAGTGCACTCCATTATTCTTCTCAAAAAATACACTGTGTCTATGAAGTACTCATTTGAAACATCGTTCGATTTTCTCCAAGGGGTTTACTCTCCTAATAGAATCTCCAACTGGAACCACCTTCGTAATGATGTTCTCATACAAGAACATCATGTAACGGCACCATTTGTTCTCAATGTTCACTCACATGCTTTATTTTTGAATTCAAATCACAGCCCTTTCCAAAAACCCATTCATACTGGTGAAGTAATTATCCTGCTGTTGTCGTTCATCTTCATGTATTACCGCTAGACTCATATCAAAGCTTCGTGACGTTTCAGGCCAGGCGTGTTCATGCAAGAGTAATTGTTGTCTCTGTGAGAAACTATGAGTATGACATACAAATATACTCGAAACGTATGTCGTAATAAATGAGGAACTTTCGCATTAATTTTGAGTGATTGATCTATCAGTTCATCTCTGTTTGGGGGTGGCAGCCGAATGAGGCGGCTATTAACGTCACTACATCTGCTACTAGAAAAAAAAAAACGCAGGAAGCACTTAGAGAAAAACGGACTGTGCTAGAAGGGTAGTTTCAGTGGTTACTATCAAATGATGAAATGAAAAATGTTATCTAAACATGCCTATTTCAGACGGCTATGTTCATCCGAAACAAAATTCAATGTTGTTCACTTTCTCATTTGAACATCAAGAGCAAACAAACTGTTGATGCTGAGTATTGGTTTCTACGCATTGTGACATGAATATGCAACACAACTTTTTATCATTTCATTATTTTTATCCAGTATTCTGAAACATATTTTCAGTAGTAGTACACATTCTATAGTCCACACACGATTTTGCGGTCACATTCCATATTGTCTTCACTGTAAAGTCGTTATATTCGTCACCATTCTGCTTCCGCATATTGAATGCCCAGACCATTAATATTTCTGCCAGATCGCTTATGGACGTCTTTTTGTCCAGGATTTTGTATTTTTCGGTTCATTTTCATTAAAACTTTCCTTGACAGATTGTATGGAGCACTCACCAAAACATTTTTCTTACTTTTTGAAGTCTATCTGACATTAATTAGTATTGTTTACTGGCATCTAGCTACACGATTTCCATTTTGATTTGAAACCGTTTCGCTAGACGACTGTGTATTGTTGGTGTTGTTAATTGCTATGGCGACGGGATGTTTTCGCAGTGCAATCTTCACTCTGCAGTGCAATTACCGCTGTAATTTTTCGATAATCGCATTGCTCTTATGAAAGATTTCACATATGAGGGAAATATTCAGTGTGATGTTGACATGATTGCATGAAATTTTTTTATATGACACAAAATGACAACATTTGGATGATTGTTAGACATAACTGTTGGACATATCCGCAACACCAATTTAATAAATGACTGTGACAGAGACCAAAATACACGATTTGACAGCAAATGAACAGCAAAGTTCAAATTTCGATCGCTTAGCCCGTAATCGCAGGCATTATAGTTATTCACCATAATTCAGTAAGTAAAATAAAGCTGCAACAAGACGACACTTCTTGCAGAACCAGTACCAATTTGGTACGAACAAAACGCGCCCAATATTTATTTAGCTCCGATATTAGATAGCTTTATACTTTCGAATTCCCGTTTTCCCTTCATTCTCGCAGTCACGATAGATATCCATCAGTTTGAAGAACTCTGCTGGCCAGAGGTCGGAACATGGAAAAAACATACGGACATTGAAAAGTTGCTAGCTCCGAAGTCGTAAATGCCGGTAGTTGTAGGATGCCTTTTGGCCTCTGGGAGCATTATTGGCCTGGGACTCTGGTCCGCACAATATTGAGCGCTCGCCTCATAATCAACTCCGTAAGTTGGAAAAGAAGTCAGTTGCATGCAGTGGCGTTACGACAAAAGACACTTTCCATATATCCGTCTTTTTTCTCATATATTTATATTGGAAATTCATCCTTATATTTGGTGCACTGAGTATAATAATTCGATCAAAGTCACCTCAACTAGAAAGCGTGTCGACACCTACACACCTATTATTGCTGTTGCTTTGTCGTTTGTCCTTTGATATTCCCATTCATTTGGAGGTTTCTATCATTCCAATATTCTGTTGTTTCAGCAATGAGCAGCACATAAACAGCATCCATTGTAGTGAAACGTCGGTTAACGCCATTTATGTTTTGAATTTAATAGATTAGCTTTCGCTTTGAAGTGCATCTTCGTTTGAAACGTGTCAAGATTCGACAGTGTGTCAACACGACAATTGAGACCATCTCTTCAGAAAACAATCGTTTGCCGCTTCGCAGGATCGCTTTGTTTGACGCCTTACACCTTTGAAAATAATACTCATACTTGTACATGTATAACTAACTGAGAACTATATTTGTGATTATATGGTGGATTGACTGCCTGGAGTGGAAACTTCTATCACGCAGCCATATTAGTATGCAAAAATTTGTGACTCAAACGGGAGCATAACTTTCCTTTGGTCCAGGTGGTCTCAATATGACGATTGCGCATCTCCGTTGCGCATTTTTATGCTGATTGATAATCTGGAATTGGATTTGACATCTACAGATATCACAGAAATTTTCAATTTCGTGATTTTCGTTCTCTTTTTATTCTGTGGAGAATAATCTTACCTAGTTTGACCTAACCCAACTGAAAACAAAATCAAAGAAGCATAGTTTCAGAAAATACTAAAATAATATGATGGAACTGGATTGATAATATTAATTTATTAGAAATTCTCAACTCAATTGCCTTTACATTAAAAATAAAAACGCAATTAAATAATTCATGATAGGTTATTTTTTCCATAATATCAATCGGCATAAAAATGCGCAACTTCTTCCTGATTTAACCTCGGCTTCAGCCAATTTCGTATCTCTCGAAATAACCGAGATCGCAATGCGTTTTTCTCCATCGTAGTCTTTCAGTATTATACCCCTATCATTTATAGATGGTCCTAGAAAAAAATATGTAGGATGATTATATCTTCCCTGAACCCCCGAAAACCTGAGATGATCTGTACGTTTATTTTTATGGAGAAGCTCATATTGGTTTTCGATTGAACAAATTCGAAATCTAGTATTGTTTATTTCCCATTTTTCGAATGGACTACTACTTCAAAAGCGAGCGACGGGATCCGATAAAAGCAGTTCGATAATTTGCTTTTGATATATGCAACTGGCGCTGCAGCAACAATATACGTAGCTAGTCTAATTGCAAGGCACGTCGACAACAAAATGAGTGGCACAATGGAATCAGCCAACACAGAGGGTTCGCTTCAGTTCTGCTACAAAATTGAGCACTATTATGGCGTATGTGATGATATAATTGTCGAATTCATATATCTCACTTTATTAATTGAATCGTTGCAATGCAGTGCTATGAGTTATTCTGCAATCCCATTGATTGTACGCATAGAGTTTTACCGTATATTTTTTCTATCCATCAGGATAGTTATTTGAAAAATTATCAAAAAAGTATGAATCCATCAGAACTTACATATATGTAATAATAATAATAAAAATGGTGCCAGGACCTGTCATTCTCCATTGTCTCTTGAGCTTGGTCAACTATGTTTCGATGCACACTCATTTAAATTCGAAAAGGGGTGAACGATTTCAACCAAAGATCAACCGGAGATCTGCTTGCCTATGTGACACATAAGTGGCAGATGTCAATAAAGAAACATGGGGAGTCTCTGGCTGTAGCCTTGGATATCTCCAAAGCATTTGACCGAGTTTGGCACCAAGGCCTCCTAGCGAAACTTCCGTCATATGGTTTGCCGCCCCAACTGTGTCTTTTACTATCGAGTTTTCTTGCAGATAGATCACTCTACGTGGTGGTAGACGGGGTATCGTCTGATACAATGACTATCAATGCTGGTGTTCCACAAGGTTCTGTCTTGGCACCAACTTTGTTCTTGCTCCACATCAATGATTTGTTGAATGTGACCTCCAGCCCAGTTCATAGCTTTGCGGATGATAGTACACTTCATTCCGCCTTTTCCTCTAGAGCCCCTATATCATCCAACGAGGCCAGAGATGCAAGGCAAAGACAGGTTGATGCTTTAAATGAGGATCTGACAAGAATTCTGGAATGGGGATCTAGAAATCTAGTACAGTTCGATGCCACTAAAACTCAAGCTAGTATGTTCACCAAGAAGGCTGATCACACAATGCCCAATTTGATGATGTCGGGTACCACTGTTCCTATGAGGTCGTCAATATCCATGCTGGGTGTCACCACCAACAGTGCTCTCTCATGGGACGATCATGTGAGGTCCATTACGAGAACTGCTTCACAAAAACTTGGTTTTCTATTCCGTGCGAAGAGATACTTCACATCCCAGCAGCTGCTTATGATCTACAAAGCACAAATTCGACCTGTCTTGGAGTACTGTTCACATGTTTGGAGCTCAGCTTCCAAACATACGCTAAAGCTCTTAGATTCAATTCAGAAGAGAGCTATTCGCCTAGTCGATGATACAACACTCACCAGATCATTGACCTCTCTAGATCATCGTAGAAAGGTCGGCGATCTATGCCTTTTTTATAGGTACTTTCATGGTCGGTGCTCAACGGAGATATTATCTATTATGCCACCACGCGCGATTCCTAGTAGACAAACCAGACGATCTCAAGCTGGTCACTCCTACACTGTCAAGCTCGAGACTTGTCGAACATCGCTATACCAGGCAACATTCCTCAATAGAGCGGCAAATTTATGGAATTCTTCGCCTAGTGAAGTCTTTCCTGATGCTTACAACCTCCAAACTTTCAAGAAAAATTCCAACACCTTCCTACACTCCCAAAATTCCACCGCTGGCTAACACGATGTTCCTCGAACATCATAGGTTTCCCTTTCGTGTTGTCCACAGATAAAAAAAAAGAACACATGCATACATTTTTGAAATCAGAAAAAATTGGTCCCTTTAGATACGAGATGATGTATAGGGAATTTCATTGAGAAAATTCACATGTCAAAATATGAAATTCGCCGAAATAATTCAACCCAAGAACTGCTTATGAATGAAAACTATAAAAGAAAAACTTTTTATTCATTATTATTCGATAGCCTTTGGAACGTACACCATCGGCATGAAGATGGAAGTGTTATATTTATGAAGAATGCAATAATATCACTTCATAATGAATTGTGAATTCCATTATAGGTTTATCAGCTAATAACACATGATGGAAGTCAAGACCAAACTTTGAAAAAACGTATACTTGAAAAAATCGTGTTTAAATTGTAGAAGGATGTTGCATTTCCTCTTTAGTTTTTGCCCAATCAAACTTCCACTTCCCAATAAAATTGAAAGAAGAACTTAATACTTCCACTTCCGCCTTTCGCTCTATACAGTGTGACCAAGAAGCCTACATTTTGGGTACAATTTTCACGCGATGCGGGGAGAGGAGTAGACTGTCAAAAACACGATATTCCATATAATAACACCATATTGTAGATAGTATTTCATAATTATTAGGTCATTTCCGATATTCAGAATATTGAGGAAATATCTACTTCACATATCTGTTTCTAGTAATTCAGAAGATAATTTGATGTTTTTGAGATGTTCATTATTCCAATTAAATATCGAAATTTGAAAAGTACTTAATATTAGATACCAAAAGTCTATAAAGGGCTATAAAGCTTAGTTTTCCATAATTGAAAAATTTCAACTGTTATGGTTCGGAAATTGGGAATGGCTACGTATTATATGGCTATATGAATTCAGAAATAAATTGGACTCGATACAGTTACCAATATTATTTCTTTCGCAATACTCTGCATTCCATTCAGCGAAGTTTGTATCTGAACATTGCGTATCCTAATGAGTCACTAATACTCGATACAATACAATCTTGGAAAATATATCTTCAGTAGACGCTTCATTTAAAAATAATTAGTGCACTCAAACATACTCTTGATAATTCATGTGTTAGCTAATATCGATCACAGGACATTTGGTAGTGAGGAATTCATATTCATTATGACTATGAATAGCAAAAAAAAACTGGCATAGATTTTGAACCAGTGATGTTTGCAGAAAGCAATATTGAAGTCTAGCAATTTAATCATTATAAGAAAGTGAAATTCAAAATGGCCAATCAGGTCGGTGAGTGAAGTAACTCCATTCGCACTTCCCACATCTCTGAAGAAATACCTCACTGAAATGATGATCCCATCACGAAATGTCAACAGTATATTTGGTTTCACGCTCATGGTATTCTTATATAACCCCTAGCGCCCTAGACCCCTATCTATCTATATGAGTCAGTATTTTTCGTATTTTTATGAGGCGTTTTTTTCTCTTTTGGTTCCCATGTTCAAATTCAATAATAATTGTCACTAAACGCACGTCACTGAAGATCAATTTGCTACTAACAGAGATACCCTGACACGTACCAAGAAGAGATCTCTCTCTCTCTCTCTCTCTCTCTCTCTCTCTCTCTCTCTCAGTCGATCCCCATCCCATAAAGATCCACTCATTTCGCTTGACCGGAGTGGATTGGCTGAAACGCGGGAAAAACTCATTCATTAAGAAACTTTCCCAATTGTTTCGCTTCGTCGAGTACTTTGTTACACTTAATTCAAGCCGTTTGATCTGTGTTCACCTGGCGACATTTTGCAATCCCGGTGAAATAGAGATATGTTATATAACCTTCCTTACTTGTTGATTGTATCAGCTGTATTTATTCATGTTCTGTCAAATCAAAATCCATCTTTTTTATTCAATTGATAGAATATTCATGTAGATATAATTATATAAACGATTCTTACATGTTGATGTGATCAATTGATTGATTCAATCAGAATGACCAGCCAATAGGGTATCAAGCCCAGACACATAATTGGAGACATGGACCAGGTGAGTCGTTTTGCTC
Organism: Gastrophysa polygoni; assembly: GCA_963576655.1. Classification (NCBI taxonomy): domain Eukaryota; kingdom Metazoa; phylum Arthropoda; class Insecta; order Coleoptera; family Chrysomelidae; genus Gastrophysa; species Gastrophysa polygoni. The sequence goes on from OY755090.1 coordinate 10,742,117, forward strand.
TTCTTCTGTTCTTAGTCATGCTGTTGGTTTTTGTGAACAGGTTTGTTACCTTCATCAGGCTTAACAGCGTTCTCACCACATTTTTTCCTGACAAGGTCTCCCGCAAGTTGTATCACCTTAGAGAAGTCTCTACGGTGACTGTCTGACACATATTCATGGATTTTTTCCTTATCTTGCACAGAGAAAATTTATAGTATCCCTAACAAAAGTTCTAGTTAGTATAAGTTCCACCAGATTTTCTAGTTACCCTAACAATTTCTCATGTTAACCATATAGCCCACAACAATATTCCGGTTATAGTATAACGATAAAACATTGTTAGGATAACGAAATCATTACGGTTGTGCCTATTTTAACCGGACAGATTTTTCATGACACCTAAGTTCTTGGGAGTCAGTCACAAAGAATATTCTTTTGTTTTGGTATAGTTGCAAATATCAAAATGTGTACAACTATTATTTTGGAGTAAATCGTCAAAGGAGTGAGAAGTTCGACCATATATTCAATATATATGACCCTATATTCGAAATCTATGCTTCATGCATGTGGAAAAATAGTTTTTATTTCAATTCAGTCGTAGGTGTCGGATTCTTGTCAATTCTATGTTCTGTTGATTTTGATCATCATCTCCTGTCGATATCATTATCTTATTCTCACATCAGTGGTACTCGCAATAGATGCTGTTTAAACAGAGGTGAATTCGTTTTTTTCATCATCGATGAATCAATGAAATCTGTGATGTGATAATTTTATGGTTTCTAAGTCCCTTTATGCATAGTTAATATATGAATAGGTGTGTATAATTAGCTGATAGAGTTGATACTTCGTTTCATGAATTGCCATACAGACATATTTCTATCTGGTAATGAAGTAGGTGTGACAAGGAGTGTTGTAGATCGATGTATAACAAGAGATTTTATGGAAAGATAATGAAATCCATTTGATGGATGATACATTAGAGACGAAGCCACTAATGACAGTAGTGTGTACTTACATGCTTTTATAAACTTGGCAGCCGTTTCTGAAAACTGAAAATGGAAATTTGTATCGTCCTTCAATAGAATTGTAGGTGAAATATTCTGATGAAATAGATGATGAGTTTTCCGTTCAGCACCGATCGTGGAAATATCTATAAAATAGGGAGATATCAGTGTTGCAAACAACCGTATGGGATGATCTTGGTGTGGTACAAAGATGAAGAAAGCACAAGGTTACCTGTAATCTTCATACTTCAACTTCTCTGACAGACTGAAATGCTATTGAGGCACGTTTGAGAGAAAATATCCCTAGTGGATGAAAATGCAGATGAATCCTCTTCTACTCCTAGAGGATCTATCCAATCGCTTCAATGATCTGATTGTGACTCTGCAATCATCAGATCAATACTATTATTTGGGACTTTCAGTAATACTCCTGCTAATCACAACAAATAAGCCATGATATTATAACATTCAAAAGCGTTCTGATGCATGAAAGTATAGAAGGAAGTTGAGCTGCGGATACAATACAGGATTTGGAAACGACGATTATGGGTTCAAAGCCAATCCATTGAAATTTTTGACACTTCTTTGCTAGACCAGCTAGGTGAATTTCTCAAAACATTGTCGAAGATAGCTTTGAACGAATGACTGTCACTGACCATCAAGAAAAAAACTGAAAAAACTTCAAGGAATGGCTGTACACATGGATGAAGCTATATGATGAAGAAATGGCGAGCTGTTTGGGCTGTGGGAACTTAATGAAATGCCGTTAAGTTATATATCAGTTATAAAGCAGTTCAATCAATGCGTGCAAGTACTAGATGTCAGGCTGAAAGACATTGCTAACGAATATGTCAGACAAAATGACGATAAAAAAATAAGACATTGAGACATTTTTCGTGTCTTCCTATCACTAGGTTAAGTGGCGTCGTTGTCATTTTCAAATCAAAATATACCAGTATTATCATCTTTGGATATTCTTTTATATGAATACTGAGGACTCTGCCTGTACCATACACGAAGCAAAAGGTTTATTATCCTCTTCATTCTGGATTTTCGGCTCAGATTCCGGAAATTCCCGTTCCAATCGGCCGAGCTCTACGGATTCCGAAATCAAATCCCCAGTCGGTAATCCTGTTTGTCGTCGTCATCGAGGTCCTTTCAGACATCTTCTTCTCTTCTTCATTTTAAGCCTGCGACCTGATTAGATTCGAAACCAGCACGGAAGCAGATCAGTGTTAGTAGTGTAAGTTAATTAATTTGTTTTCCTAGTACAGGTATTGACAATGTATGTTCCTATAAAAATACATGAACGATGTAATCGAGTAATGAAAATTGATACTGACACGGTACAATGGCTAATTACAAATAGAGGGTCTGATGTTTCATGTCATGCACTGTGTCCCATAATTCAACGTGATACTTTGGAGAACTGACTAGCCAGGATATCGAAATATTGTAAAACATTGTTGAAACATGTTAGAACAACACTGAGTACCAGAATTATCGGAGGTATAGAGTACCAAAGAAAGCTTATGAAACAAATGAAAGTATCAAAATTAATTTCACTGTAATATGTACCTACCATGATTCATTTCCATGTCTGGGACCAACAGAGATTTTCATCTGGTTTCCCACCATTGTCTTCCTTCGACGGTTGAGTAAACTAAAGGTAATGAATTCCAGTTGTGAAGTAACAGTTTGCCATTTTCTGAACCGAATGAATTTCAATTATCTTGCCAGATTATTAAATCCGAAACCCCAACGAACGAAAGAGAGATTATGATCATGCCTCACGGTTATAATCCTCATCTTTCACATTCTGATCCCTCCGCCGATTTCATTAACGTAGTACCTACCCCACCTACGTTAAGCAACTCACAGATTATGCAGGGTGGTCTACCTCTCAGACTCAACGAACTAATCTATATGAATCTCGATGAAAACTTTCATTCCATCATTTTTACCCATGAAATTCTATATCCTTGACTTTGGATGAGACATATCTATTCAACAAAAATATAAATATTTGGTCTAACTCATAATGAAGCAAGCTATCGGGTGTTCCGGAAATTTCGCAACAACTTGTTGTTGATTTTATACAACTCACTAGTTGGTTGGACACCTCCGATATCTACAGAATAGTACAGATTCTAGAAGAAAAAAATATTCAGTATAAAAATGGACAAGAGAAATTCCTGGTAATCATTTCTTGCTGAACTATAAAATCGAGTTTTTATTGATAAAATGCCTCGTTGTGGTGGAACCAGAATAAGTTTTTCGTGATCTGATACGAATTCAGCATAATTTTGACCTTTTATTCATTTCTCTCTTTCAATTCAACATAAAGATTGAATTACGTTTTCATTGGATGGATTCCTTCGCATTTCTCGTATTGATAGGCTCAAGTGGCTGAACAAACTAGGATTTTTTACAGATTTTCATTTTATATCTTTGCTTGCGATATGTTATGGCTCAACAGGCCAGTAGAAAAAATGAGAAAAGCCCACTACAATCTACTACTGCAATGCCTATACAAGCAGCGCCAGGACAGTTCATTGGGAGAATACGATTTTCTAAACTGTTCTAAAATAGTTGGACGAATCCAAGCGTATGCAGCAATGACCTATGAATGTTGTAATCCAAAGTCCTGCGCATCGCGATGTGGAACATTTCATAAACGGTGCTTACATAGTACGACGAATCCGACCGTATACAGCAATGGCTTATAATGTTGTATTCCAATGTTCTGCGCATCGCGATGTGGAACATTTTCTAAACTGTGCTTACATAAGGTTTTTTCGTGTTCAACATTTTCGAAACAGTCCTAGACAATCCTAGGATTGCGCAAAACCAGATACGTGTCAAATTCAATCCAAGATAGCACTATGACAGTGCAGAAAACACGAAAACGCGTTTCCTGTCCTCTTTGATTATGATCTGATCTTTTTATTCTTAGTAGGTTCAAGTTTATTCAGGCTATGTTTGAAACATCGTCTTTTTCCCAGACGAATTTTTACAATTCTGCTGAAACGGTGGTGTTTCATCATTTTCATCCATTAGTATAATTCATTAGCCTATGAAAAATAATTCCATCTGATGTTCGATAGTTTGGTCACCGATTAAAGTAAAAAATATTGAGAAATATTATTATTACTAAACTGTTTGAAGACTCAATAATAATTCACAAAATGACAAATTGAGGTTCGAAGTTAAAAAATCGATCAACACACAAATCAAGAAGAATAACGTTCGGATTCGCATTCAAAATAGTACACAGACGTCAGAAACAGTTCTTGCTTGGAGTCTCGTACTCATTTGAAGCGATTTCAAACTGTCCCGAACCATCACGAACTTAATCCACTAGAACTTAAATACATGACCTATGGAATACGAAACAGTCCTAAGAGAACGGGAACACTTATGTGAAACTGCGCATGCTTGTGACAGTTTTGGACCCTTCATTGAGTGAACGCGAACAAACCTATAGTACGACGAATCCGACCGTATACAGCAATGCCTTATAATGTTGTATTCCAACGTTTTGCGCATCGCGATGTGGAACATTTTCTAAACTGTGCTTACATAGTACGACGAATCCGACCGTATACAGCAATGCCTTATAATGTTGTATTCCAACGTTCTGCGCATTGTGATGTGGAACATTTTCTAAATTGTGCTTACATAGCACAACGAATCCGAGTCTAGACCCACTTACTTCGCACGAACTACTACCACTACCAAGTACCCACTACCAAAGACTACAGAATTATGCAACTACCAGAATTGACGGCTCCGATTGGATTCTGCTTGTTTCATGACCAGCAAAGCAAGTAGTAAACCTTGAATCACTGTTCCAATATTCTGGGGAGGAATCGTTTTGCATGAATATTCTACCCGTAAACAATCCAAAACGTGATAATTTCACCGATTATACTCTAATGGGGATATTTATCTTCAAATTAGCTCACTTGACAAATTAATCTGGCAGTTAGTCTTATTCAGAGAATATTCTGTCAATCAAGTACTAATTAGATTTATGCTACAATTAGATCATTAACTGGTAGAATAATCTTGCAATTATACATATTTTGACAGAGAAATATTAAATACTGTCTGTAAGTTCTTCGAGGAGGTGGTACATTCATTTTTCAGCTTTTAATGGGATTTTCTCTCCTCGATTCTGAAAAATAGAGTAGAAGTTATTAAAAATTTTTAATAACTTATTACTATTATTATTATAATATATTATATATATTATTATTACTATTATTATTTTTAATAACTTTTTGAAAATTTTTAATAACTTCTACTCTATTTTTTTAGAAACGAGGAGAGAAAATCCCATTAAAAGCTGAAAAATGAGAGAAATATTGTTTCACTTCTTTCGTCCGTTCAACGGCTTCTGGGCTTCATAACTTCTCTGACCTCGAACATTGGCGGGGCAACTTGAGGTGAAATAATAGGAAGATTTTTCTCAAAAATAAAAAAACACATTCGATCGAAACTGGGTGAATCAAACTTCACTAGGTATGAAAGGCGATTTGCTGCGTGCAATGATTGAAAGTTGAGCGAAAGTATCATTCTGATTCCTCACGAACAAGACTTTTTTGCTCCTGATGGGATAATCGTTTTTCAGCCATTATTCCTCCGTGGTATGTCTGATTTTGAGTTTCGTATTTTTCAAACCCTCCTCCAGCTCAGCTGCATTAGTACGACAAATTTGGTTCAAATTGTCCAAGCCGTGCCATTGTTAATAAATATAAGAGTTTCGCTCGCTCAACTCAATCATCGAAGTGACAAAACAACGTTCAGTAAGTAATTATTACTCTACGTTAATAAGTATCACCTTCAAATTCATGAAGGAGCTGATACTGCCCAACAAGAACCAACGAGGAAGTCTTGCCAAGGGAAGGAGAGGGATGGGCAACGGGATTTAGAAAGGAATAAACAGAACAGATTTTGGATGGTGAAGTAGTACAAGAAGAGAATACAATATTTACTTGTTCATAACATATGAACCAAATGTCGAATGTCCTACTTCTAATAATACAATGAACATATCACTAAAGACCCTAAAAAACCTCATTGAACCAATTTCTCGATAATAAAAAGAACCCTGGAACAATGCAAACAAACCCAAATGCGGCCTACCGACTCGCTAGGCTTTCTGTCATGGGATGCACGGGAATCAAAGGTTAACTTCTTCTCCTCCAAAATATCAACCTGATTCGTTGATTTTTCTTGTACTCTTCTAAGGCTTCAATGTTCATACAGGATATCATATTTTTACATTTCAAGCTTTACGGGCGACTAAAAACAAAAAGAGTTGTTTTCTCGATGTTTCATTGTCATTGTACATTTCTACTAATTCTCTTGATTTCAAATTGATTCCCAATACATACATAGACTTTAAAATTCACATTGTTGGCAAGAAAATTTGCCAATTATTTATTTTTTGAAGTTGCGTACCCATTTCGCTGCATTCGGGTATTCTGCGTAGCAATGCTCTCAGCCCATACGTTAAAAGCGTGATTCTTTGCGCCTAATACTGATATGATAGGACGGATGCGGCAAGCCGCCGTGCGAAGGAAAGACATGGCGATCATTCCATAAACGATGATGATAAGAATAATTATGGCCTATAATAATAATATTGATGATGAAATTTCGGGAATATTCGTGGGCCAGCACTGCCGACCCTGACTAACCGCCACTGACCTCAAATCCTATCCATGTTCATCATGATGGTAAATATCTGGATCTGGCTGGCCGCCGTCGCCCCTTCCGGCGCTTCCGCCGTCGGAATAGACTTTCAGAGGGCTGTGGAAACGCAGGGGTTGTGAACGAGGAGATAACAATCGATACAGCAACAAGTAGGAAACTTCGTGCGGCGCCTATTTCCAGCATTCTGTTCTTTTCCGGGATACGTCGTCGGCACGAAACTTCCAAATATACGATACATTATACGAGCTTTTTGATGAGGTGGAGCTCGAAAGTCTGACGAGATTGTGGTGCGGCTTGAATACTCTCACTTTTTTCGAAAGTACCTAATTGACTTTCAGCCATTAGAATAAAAACAGATTTTGGATGAAGATTACTATTATTTGACGAAATAATTGAAAAGAATTATCTTCTTGATTCACTTAGTGAATGTATTAAAGACACTCTTGAAACTATATACTATAAGTAAATGATGATAATGAATTCCTAGGTCAATATTCAGCAGTTTTCTATCGCAGTATGTCTTTATAACAAAAAATTTATTCACTATTTATCCAGTTGTGAACCAAATGTAGATGAATCTGCAAAATTCTCTACAAAAATTGAATCGAAACTATAAAGGAATAAATACCTGAATTTGTGAAAAAGCAATTATGAAAATGTTAAAAATCCTTCACGAGCAGGCATGTGGCAGATTGGCGATAGGCAATACCAATAGGCACCGAACATATATTGACGGTGCTCTAGGCATCAATTGGCAGAATATTATAATTGATGATTGATGCCATAATTTGAAACAGTTCGAAGGTACACCTTCGAACTATAGAATATAAAAATTTCAGGCGACTTGGTGATTTCAAGTCATTTCATCGAATACTGAAATATAGATTTCTTATATGTATCTACTTGCGACCTTTTCCAAATTTCAGACCGTGTCAATTTTTTTTTCACGCAGCTAAGTAGCATTTTGTTTTAGTGTGTTCGACAACTAGGCTACCTGGCTACTTAGGTTATATCAGATTGTTCAAAATATCCTCAATGAACAAGAAATCATGATATATAGAACTCATGTGAGAATGCCATGATAGGTACTTTACATATTATATCCTAACGCGATAACGCTAGCGATAGAAAGTGCTTGCTATAAAACCTCACTTCTCAACCTGGTAGTATAGTATACAATTTGTTGTACTCACGTATATTATATTATTTTTTCATTTTATTTCTATCTTACCAAGAACAAGCTAGGTTTCTTGGAATTCGCAAAATATCCGCAAAGTTATGTCGATTTGGTCTCGAAAATACTGGTCTGTATAAAGGTGTATTATCGTCTTTGAGGATTATACATGGTTTTCCCGTAATGGCTCCCTCTCATAGAGATTATTAGAAAAGTTTTCGATAAAAAATAATCTTCTTGAGGATGTATTGTTGAATATGGATATATTTCAGAAAATGTGAAATTTTGACATGTTATCAATTATTTCGTGATAAATCTGAATGAAGGTCAGGTGACAATCGGAAATGGCAAGACTTGTTTTTTACGTTGAAGATGTGTGAGCATTTTTCTTCGATATTCTTTTCGAGCCATAGAAGCATCGAATGAAATAATCATGTCACATCGTATTCTTCTTGTCCATGATAGCCAACTTCAAACAGATTCATCGATGAGATTCGCCATAACTCAGTCATTAGGTGAAAAATAAAAAAAAGATCGTTCTTTGAACTATTTTTTAGTGATCATCCATTTACTCTTTTCGAAATATTCTCTCCTCTCATTTTGTATTGGAAACTCATCGATTTTCCTTCAATTTTCGGAAAGGAAATGTCTCAGTAAGGAATATGAATTTTTTTCATAACAATCATTCGATCAAATTACTGTATATGTATGAAACTTCTCCACTGATGGACATCATTACTTCCGTGGAAAATCCAATAATACATAAATGATAAATTTTCACATCTTCATATAATATATTTTGTCCTTCAGACGATTTGACTTGCATGATTTTGGTTTCTGTAGTTTTATTATGCCATATGTATGGTATTTCTCGGGACGATCATCTAAAATAACGAACTGTGCATAATTCCGGTTGAATTATGCACGACTATGTTTATTTTGTTGACCTGTTTTGTAAGACAGGCGATCTGAATCGTGAGATTTCCTCCCAAATGTCTACAATTTCTCGATTACATATACCACACTTCCTTGTATCATCAGTCTAAGAGCCGTCTCTCCTTTATACGGATTAGTGGGCATCAGAATTAGGGGTTGTAATCAGTTCGCGGTTATTTCCAATTAGAAAGGGGTCCGGTGAGGGTTCTCCACGGTACGGATCCATTCCACTGTATTAATGGCATACTGACAAACGGAGGTTTACTCTCCTATAACTGTCATTCGTACCTCGACTGAAGTATCAAAACAATTCATGTCATGTAATGAAGCATCACAGTCACAAATCTGTCCTTACTACAAATATATTGAAATAATTTCTAATAATGAGAGAAAAGCCCACAGAAGAACTTAACAAATAATGTATATATCACCTCCTCGAATAACTCACAGATAGTATTCGAGAATCTATTTATTTTCACTGAATCGAAGAAAAATAATATGTTTTGACAACTGTATCAACTCGATCAAGTCAAATCTCATGCATATTAGTCAAATCATGCGACAGCTCAATCAACTGAAGGTAGGAAATAAGTTTTCAGTGAGAAATAAAATGTTGAACGAGTAATCTTCAACTCTCGTTAAGTGCATTTCACATTTTATACCAATGAAGCAGCTGTTCAGAAAAAATATAACTGCGTGATAGAGTTTCAAAGAAGTTCCAGAAACTGATTTTTCGAACATGTTGTTTTTGGAGATCCACCAAAAAAACTATGCATAATTCGCATTCGATTAGGCGCCACTTCATTCATTTCATCTACAATTTCACGATTATATATACCACACTCCATTTTCCTCGCTTCCAAGATCTAAGAGCATTTTCTATTTCATGTAATCTGTGCATACGAAACATGAAGATTCTATTCGGATTAGTGGATATCTGGAGGCATTTACTCTAGGAGTATGTAATCAGTTCGCGGTTATTTCCAATTAGTTGGGGTCCAGCAGGGCTCCCCACGGTATGAGTCCATTCCGCTGTATTAATGGAAGACACTGATGTATGGCGTCCAGTTTACTGTGTTATTCCTACTAAGATCGAAGTATAGAGGGAATTCATGCAACGAAGTAATTGAGTAAGTTTTTGGCAGCATGTCTACGCCATTTCGTGTTTTCATCAAAACATGATTTTCGAATAGTGTAGGTATATCAACTTAAGTATGATGTTTGTTGTTACAGATAGAATATCAAATATCTATTAATAGTTACATATCAATAGCATCTTCTCAGACACCGCTGTATTTTCCTACTCATATACTTCCTTCAAGTGTAACAGTTATTTACGATAAAAGACTGAAAAATAGTGTTTCGTAGGTCGACTCAAATAGGTTCTAGAGAAAGCCGCAGTCGTGATTTCCTCGTCATGAAAATGAACATTTTCAAGCTAGTGCTGTATAGAGTTACCTACATTCCAGACTGACAATAGGCCGGGAAACAGGATTCCAAATACGCGGGTAATCAAAAAATTAATGGCCGACTAGATGATACTGTAAATCTATTACGACCACCTGAACCCAAGAAAAATAATGTGCTCCTGTTCGAGTCTTGAATTCTGTACATGGAACAATTGTTCAGAAAAGAATATGGCTGCGTGATGTCAAATTCATGTGCCTGAGAATTCACTCCACCATATAATCACGAATATAGTGATCATGTATTTATGCATAATACGAGTATGAGTATTATTTTCAAAGATGCCTCATTGCATGGCGTCAAAGAGATCCTGCGAAGCGACAAGTGATTGTTTTCTGAAGACAGGTCTCGATTGTACTGTTGATAAGCTTGACGAGTTTCGAATAGAGATGCATTTCAAAGCGAAAGATAATCTATTCAACTAAAAACATAAATGGCGTTAACCGACGTTTCACTACAATGTTTATGTGCTGCTCAATGCTACAACAGAATATTGGAATGATTAAAACCTCCAAATGAATGGAAATATCAAAGAACAAACGATAAAGCAACAGTTGTTATGGTGAGTATGTTGCGTGTCAACATGCTTTCTAGTTGAGATGACTTGATCGAATTAACTACACACAGTTCACAGAACATGAGGGTGATTTTATATACCCAACTTGGAATATATCAGAATACAGAACTTCGATAAAAAATTCGAAACACGTCAATCTTCATAGAGAGGTGCTATCAAGATGCGTATAACTCACCCCCTCGCCCATACAAACCACCTCCCAAATTGGGCGAGTGCGACCTACATGAACTTTTGCATACATTGAAATTGCAAATGTTGCGATAATGCAGTTGTTGAAAGTTGTTGAATATCATCATTCCAAATAAGCTATCAAAACCGCCTGACTACGACGTTGACTGATAAATTCCTCCCCTCAAGCTTTCTGATTTTACATTATTGGCAGGTTAATGATATATACATAATAATTATTGCCCCAATTTATAGAAGAGATACCAAAATGAACTACAATTTGAATGATTGAAATCAAAAGCACAGCTAACTACTAACGTGAAAAGACCACATCCAACAACATAAATGTTAGTATTATTATTTCATCTCTTGCTGACTTATTGATATGATGATACGTTGTTGATATGTTCAATACAAAACATATGAATTACTCGATCTCCTATCATGAATCCATTATTAGCACTGGATCAATAGCAAACCAATGTTTTTTCAAATAGTATACGAATAAGTTGACTTCTGACTTTTTCATTGGTCATGCTTTCATTAAAAATTGTACTCTCCAAACGTTGAAAGTTTTTTCCATAAATATTTATAAATACCTACTGTTCAAAATCTCAGGAACAAAGGGACTGTCAAAGTACTTTTTGCGGCAATGTTATTCATTTCACAATAAAACAAGGGCTGTGATGTGAAATCTCTATATCCCCATCGATGACGGATATAATCAATTTCCAGCACAATCCAGCATGCCACTACAAATTCACGACAGGTTTCCAAGCATTCCATCGAAAATTTGCAATGAAAAACTCATCAACTACAATTCTTTAAAGTATAATCAGTATCTGTACAATTCATGGAAATATTTTGTTTGGTTGCCACATGAGCTGTCAACACTTCAACTTCAGAAGAGAGCCAACGTGTGCATGAAATGTGATTTCCCATGGTACAATCATGATCGTACGTGCTGATCTGGCAAGAATCGTGATATGGGGATTTGAAAATATAGTAGAGTTCAATGCAACGAAAACTCAAGCTTGTATCTTTACCAGGAAGGCAGATCACATAATGCCCTATACGATGATGTCAAATACCACACTGTCCCTATGAAGTCGTCATTATTCACTTCTCAACACGCACAAGTTCGAAGCCAATGGGACGTTGATTCCAACATTGAATTAGCGATAAATGAAAAAACGAATAACAGTGAACAGAGATGACTTTCTAGTCAGTTGCCAACTTTATACATAACCTCAAAGGAACTGATTCAGTAACGCGTGGAACGTTGCTCTAATAGCCATCATCCACTGTCAGAACCAGTACCAAAACTTTAATGATTGAGACATATCAGGCTCCAGGACAGCCACTCTAACTGAATATACGGTGATGTTTCCGGAATAATAAAGAGTAGGTATGATTGTTCAGTTCGACTGAACAGCCGTGGAAGTTTTATTGGTTGGAAGTGAAACACTCATCCGGTTTACTTTCAATTAGATCTTCGTAATTAGAGCTTTATTATCCCGCCATAATCTTATATTGCCCAATTCAATTTAGAACTTTCTCGGTCTGCAGAGAAGCTGCAATGATGAAACCCGAAGGTGCCGATGCGATATAAAATATCTGCCGGAGTGAATTGCCCTAATTGACATCGCATAGGGAGTATCGTTGTGCATTCGAGAGTGATTGACAGTGCTGCCTCTGATTGGAAAGGGTTCATTCGACAGGGAACGAGCATTTCATTATTTAGTTTTCAGGAACATGAATTGTTCAGTGTAAGTGCATACGAAGAGTCGAAACGTCTTTCGGGATGATCGTATGAAGTTATAAGCATGAAGCATGTAGAGGGTGAGCTAGCCAAGATTGCGGAAAATCATTCTGTAGGTTGTCCGACCAAAACAAGAAATATTGAAATAAGAAATTGAAGAAATTCATGATATCTCATTGTTTATACGGATGCGCCGCCAATGGATGTTTCTGAGGATTCATCTATGATGGTATAATGACGTGCAACCGTAACCAAATGACATTTCGAGTTGTTGGAAAGTTTACTTTTCTCACTTCAGAAGACAGCAGGAATAATATTGACTCGAATATTGATTTTCGAATTTTGTATGCAGAAAGTTTCCCAAGTGCTGCTGCTGATTATAGATAGGTAGTGAATTCAAGCTCCTCATGTAAAATAAAACCCCATAGATCATTCCATTTTTGGAATATATGATGATTTTGAATATAATTCGAATCGAGATATCATATGTCCAAAGGGCTCCATTTCTCAGTTATTGAAATTGTTTAGAAGCTTTTTTGATAGCCCTTCATGCAAAATGAATGGAAATCCTAAACATCGAATCCTGAATTTCTTTTCTTTGGAAACATTGAACAACTTCACACATTCCAAACTCAGGCCAAATTTCATATTGACGACTTCATAGGAATAGTGGTAACTGACATAATTATATTGGGCATTGCGTGATCCGCCTTGTTGCATTAAACTAGATTTTCAGATCCCCATCTGAAAATCATATAATGTATCGACATGTCTAGAACCTCTGACTTCATTGGTTGAAACTCGGTCAAATTCTTTGGGAATATCCAATACTGCAGCTAGAGACTCTCCATGTTTTTCGATTGAAGCTTGTTTCATAAGTGTCACGTGTGCGAGCAGGTCTTCTTTTCTTTGTTGTGATTTGTTGCCGTTCATTCACAGTATTTGAGCTCTCTAGATATCAGATGAGCATTCATGCGGATACTCTGATTTTTCGCGCATTCTTAGGTGATTTACTCTTTATATACAATAGTTTCCAATACACTAAGTGGATCGCTCGTGCTGTATTTTCAAAGGAAACAAATCAACACATGTGTGGTTTTCAAAGTATACAGTTGAACTGTGGTTTCATTAACTTCGATGAATAGAGAAAATACAAGATATTCAATATTTGCGATGCTTAAAGAGAACGGATATGAATTCATATTCAATCATTTGGATGGAATTCTCCATTTATCCAAGTTATGAACTATGAAGACACTGGACAATCTGAAAGTTGGAATAGAAAAATATCATCTTCAGTCATACGAAAAACAATATCACCACAGAAAACTGTTCAATGCTGAACAGTGCCTTTTTCATTCTCTCGAGTATATTATTAGTATACAATGGGATTATTCAACATCTAACACACTCATGGTTACAGAGAAATATAGCTTGAGATCGTTACACGTTGTGGTATATGTGAGAGAGATTAGTTCGTTGTAGTATTATCGTGGATTAGTTCAGTCATTCACAGCCGGGTTAGTTAAGACCCACTTATCTTCGTGATAGCTATATGTATAATCACTTGTTCGCAGCATAGTTCAAAGGGCGGAAGTAATGATCGAATTGAGGATTCATCGAGAAATTGCTTTTGGAATGATATGTTTTCAACGTATTTTCGAAAACATTCAAGTTTGGTCATTCCTGACGTAGAAGTTCGCATAGACACTTCAAATTAACAACTGATCACGAAAATAATACCTCGAAATTCAATATAATACAACGATTAACTCGACATTTCAAACGGAACCAAGATCTTCTAAAGTTCTTCCACTCGAACAACGTTACACAATTCTAATATATGAATAGGTATCACAGAAATATGATAAATTTATTATATTTTTGTGATAGGTATTCAACAAAGATAATCTTAAGATATTCAAGAAAGTAATTAATTTTATTCGATTTCCAGGATGTATTTGTTCTTGTTGGTCAAACTTTCCTCAATTTCGATTCTTATGCCGTTTTCCACACGTCGCACTGTTTAGAACTTTTTCCGCCCACAACATGTATTTGTTTCTGTTCCACACATGTATTCAACAAAGGATAGATATAGTGAGATTCCGCATACCGTCACTTTTTATTAAGTTAGCAACACCGAGATATCATGCGCAGAAGAGTGCATCAGTCTGTGTTCCCAATGGGAAGTCATTTCCAGTGGCTCATCTCAAATGTTTTACTTTGAATTCACTCGGATTGCTTTGAATTTTTGCACGCACTTTTCCTGACGCTATGCTGATACTTCATATTATGTTTCTTTGCATTCTTAGGTGAATCATCCATAATATCTGCTCATTGATACTTTTCGATGTTGATATGGTAAATGCACCATGGTAGTCTCAATATGAGTGTAATTTTTGTGTCCTAGCTCTGTCCTGCCAACGTTTTGAATGATTGAATTGAGAAATAACCCCACCATTAATTGTGTTTGAAAACTACTAAATCTTTCGAGAAGAGTACTCGGCATGAGTTTGACATCTGAATGCACCTTCGCTTGATTCAATTCAAATCTAGCCTCTTTCCTATTCCTATAGGAATTTCTATGCAATCGTTTCTGTTTATACAATGAAATGTTTCTAGCGATTATTCATTATTTCGAATTGATTCGGTCGTTGATTGATGGAACATCCAAGGTAATAGATAAGACGGTATGCTTTTTACGAGCAGTAATGATGCAAATGAAATGATATAACATTGGGGAGCTTGTGCTTGCAAAAAATGTTATAATGTATTGTGTTTGTGTTGTTTTTTTGATGCGTTATGTGTTGAAAATTGGAAATGATTCGAAAATGATGATACAATACCTCAAAATGAAAATGTCTTTTCGAATTTCGAATATGAGCAGTTTTTATACTGAATCTAGTTGTGTATACACAGGTTGTATGAAATTTGTATAGATCATATATAATGTATCTGATTCAAATGCTCTCTAATATTCATTGCGTCAATTTTCAATAGGACGGTCACAGCCAACCACAATTTTGATACATGAGCCATATGAGCCAAAAATTACGCAATTTTGTCATGTTTAACCAACATATAATCATCTACTGTTCCCAAGTTTCCTATAGTGGTTCGACATAAAAACTACAGCCTATATATGTATAAAATGTTGTTGTACGGTAACAATTCACTGAAAGCGACATTCATGAAACACACACCCTGTATCTTCGTTATTGAAACTTTGATATCTGCTCATGTGCTCATGCACCCTACCTAATGATTCATGTCCACCGATTTAATTCAAAACTATGGTTTAACTCAACTGATTTGGAATCATTGAATGCATCAACACTCAGTATTCAAAACACGAACCAGCAACGTCTTCCGCCAAATAATGTCGGATGATTGAGTACGCGAAGCGCACTTCATCTCTAGTCGACACCCTTTCACAATTCTTTTTCCCATCCACGGATTTCTCATGATTGACGCAGACATTGTTCCCTTCAATCTTTTGTTCCTGCCAACGCCGTTGGTCGGGAGCTGATTTATTGTATCTATACGAGAAGTGAGAAGTTCATTAGGCAAATATTTGATTTGTCCGTTGTATTGGAACGTTGATTAGTTCTGAAACTGATTATTAGTACCTTGCTTAATGTGTACCTACGTACCGAGAGAAGATTAAAAATCACTAATATGGTTTGCCAATTACCACGTCAAAGAAAGCTTTGAGAAGTGTGCAAACTTTTATGTATACAGGGTGTTACAAATTCGTGGCCAAGCATGGAGATCGGTAACCGTGAGAAATATAGGGTTCGTTGAATTGGGATAACGATGTATAGAAGACTGGTGCAGTGACTGATATAGTGTTTTGTTTCGCCAAAAACGCTAACGGCATTTTCCGCTAAAATTGCACAAAAGTTATGAATCTCCCAAGATGTCGATATTTTTGCAGATTGCAGTATCTCAAATCATTAGTTTTAAATCAACTTTTTTGTTAGGAAAAGTGACTGAAAGTTAATTATTCCAAATGAAACACACTGTACATCAATAAGAATTCAGTAAGCTGCTGAAATTTGTCTCTCATCCATGTATATTATGCCTATACCTAACTAGTCAAGCATTTATTTGTGAAAATGTTCCTTGAACATGGTATCTCCATTCTGTATATGTATTACTATTTGACAGTAGTGTTGTGACATTCTCCTAATGATATTGACATTTTCGTCACTTCAGAAGTTACAAATACCTTCAGAAACGATAGAACAAAATGATGGTTGAGATCACCCGATCTCAACCCATTAGATTTTAATCTGTGAAAAATGTTTGAACACAGAGTTCAAAAAATACCCGTATATTCAAGAGGAATTGTTACAGAGGATTACCCAAACATTTGATGATTTGGATACAAATGAAATCAGATCCTCCACGACTAAAGCAGTCGACACCCGCTTTTTGAAGTGCTTGGAAGTGAATGCCCAGCTCTTCGAACATATTTTGAAATATCGCACCTAGTTGTTTTATTTTTCTATCATTTATATCAAAATTTCTTTGTAGTTTCTTGAAGCTCATCCGAACAGTATATACAGGGTGTTCCATTCGAAATATCGAAGTTGCTTCGACTTTCTGATAGAAGTAGCAACATCGCATTGTCGAAAGTATTTCAGTTGTGTAGAGCATGTCCGAATACGCTCTCCATCAAATTTTCAAAGTGACCCGTTGACTGGTTCACCAGAAATGTCTAATGTGCCATCTACCGTGAATAAGCCTGTATAGTATGCTTACTGTATAGGATGAGTGCTATAGCTCGTTATCGACTCATTTCATAACAGGATGTTCATGACATACATTCTGAATTCCAATATGTTTCCATATCGATAATCCGTTTTTCATCACCTTCGGTAATATTGCCCGACTTTTTTGAAAAAAAATGTAATTTTTCACAGGAAGATATAAATGAAATATTTCGGTATCCCTTGTTCAAAGGGTGGCTTTGTTCTATAGAGTGAGTGGTTTACCGGGTATCGACCTAATCCCTGGCAATATTAAAGAGGATTCTACAGGTTGATAATATGAAATTCCGTGAAATGGCGCTTTCGTCGTTTTAGCGTGCTAGGTATAATATAGAGTTTCTGCTCTAGAGTAAATCAATTGAGAGCTCTTCCGTTCTTCCGTATGATATTCTCTATGATGATTTGGATTCATAATGTACAGTATGTTTGATTGGAAGTGAATGTGTTTATTTGAATAGGAATAGAACTCGAAATATGCATATACATAAAAAAACTTATTACATCGATTTGAACCTTTATACAATATGTCCAGAATTGATGATTGATGTATTGAGATATCGGTTAGATGAGGAAAGTTTTACACAATTCTATCAGTAACAGAATTCCGTTCGCGAGATGATCAAAACTGTAAGAAATTTCAAGATATTTTGGAAGAACTGAAACGCTGCATTTTTAAAGATATGCAGATATTCTCTTATTTCTCTATTCATTTAATGCAAATCTGTAGGAACATTCTCAGAGCAACTTTGTATGTAGATTTCATTTGTTCAGTTTGATTTGTACTCCAACGTTTCGGCTTGCTGTAACCATTATGAACTGAAATGTTCATCATCTACATTTTCAATCATGTTTTGAAAAGTTTTTTGAAGGAAAAATACAATAACTTGGCAACAACGCAAAATGCAATTCACCACCGTACACTAAATTATCATGTCACCATGTCTTCTCAACCACAATCAACTACAGTGAGTCACCATCATATTAGTTTTCTACCAAGAATGTGCAATTGTTACACTAACTTACCTTACTGTAAGTTGCAAAAGTCTGAAAAACCAAATCTTCAAAAAGTTTCAAAAAATTATCATCCACTTCATTTTCGGCGCACTAGTCAGCTCGAATTGTTGACATTATTCACAGTGACAATTTAGTGATCGCAGTGGATGATCAAGGGCGACGTTCACTTTTCTATGGATTTTCTGTCTCATCCAGGGTACGGATAAATGAAAAGATTTTGGTGTATTTCCACGACTATAGTAATCTCTATGAGACTATATAACTATAGAAATATTGGAAAAGAATTCACTGCGTAGTTAGTTGTGATTTCAGATCTGTACGTTATTTTCGATTCTAATAACTTTGCTGAATAAACTTTTTTGATAACGTCCAAAATAAGCGTTGAAAATTCCTTATTTTTGTTCCTCCCTGTGTACCGATTTGAATTTCGGAAACTCCAACGTAAGTTATTTTCAATGCACCAATTTTCATTAAAAATTAAGTTTATGTTTTCATTGCATACATGTTCATTTGAAAAATTCTTGCAGGATCTAGGTAGCTTTCGCCTTTATGATGATTGATATAATAACTTCTGACACACTATTATCTTCGTAGTATGTACTCATTCCATCGAATGTTCCACCAACAAAACTCTCATTGAGAAAAATGAGAAAAGTTCAATCTTCACCCTATATGCACTATGCAATTCGACTTCATTTTCTGATGTGATGAATGGATGGTGGGTCGGAAAATTTCATCATGAAATTGTCGGCACACTCAATCCACGAAAAAGCCGTGGAGATTCTAAAAACCCGTGTTTATTCTAGTGCATCAACAAAAGGGTGATAATATTTGAAATTTCAATTTGGCGGTAATATTCGTCGACAGGAATTCCCCTATTTTGTGCGATGTGTTCATTTCATTTGGAGAATATTTTATGAATTTTTATCCCTGATGCACTATTGATGAAAAATTTGTTTCAGGTCTATAAGGAATACCAGGGGCAACCAACATACTGTCATAGTAGCGATAGTCAAGAAAAAGTGAGTGTGTCTATTGTTCATACAAATTTCAAATTTGTTTTCAATTTTATCCATTATTTCAGGTTGTCGTGAGATAAAAATAGATCGAAGCCACCTAAAGCTTACTGTTGTTTCAACGGATCATTTGATAACGTATTTTAGTAAATATTTTCATCTCAAGAATTCAATTCATATGTGAGGATTATTCTATTACTTCATGATTGATTGATCATGTTGAGAACGAATCTGAAGTGTATAGTGTATTCACGTTCCTCTAGTGAATGAAACCGTTATTTGAAAACATTTTCAATACGTTTGTCATTGAAAACGACTTCCATAGGACTAGAGACTTCAAAAAAGATTTGGATGATAACTTGATAAAGAACGT
Source organism: Gastrophysa polygoni (assembly GCA_963576655.1). Taxonomy (NCBI): domain Eukaryota; kingdom Metazoa; phylum Arthropoda; class Insecta; order Coleoptera; family Chrysomelidae; genus Gastrophysa; species Gastrophysa polygoni. Next base: position 10,762,086 of record OY755090.1, read on the forward strand.
CCAATAAATATTGGTAATTTCCTATTATAATTATCTTGGAATTTCCAATGAATTCTAAAAGAAAATCTGAAATTTAGTAGATATACACCGAAAACCCATTTCATTTGATAATGCTCACTCGAAATATGCTATTGATTGGATCGCACGTATACAGGGTCACACCGAAAGGTACCTGAACTTTCATATTTGAATAGGGAAGCATTAGGCATATTGAATTTTATATGTCCAATCAAGTTCATTTTATTATTCTCTATTGTTTTCATTGGAACTAAAGTATTCAATTTTTTTCATCATTGAACCAATTTCTTTCAGAGCAATAATTAATTTCAGCGTAGGATATTTCACTGTCGCTACTGAAATCCATATTTTGTTTGACGTCGTTTTGGTAAAATTGAGAAAATATTATATTTTTTTGTACAGTCATAATATTCGTGTTATTGACATGATATTAACATTTTTTCAGTGCATTCGAGAGAGATGACAATATAATCGTTCCTCTACTGGAATCTGGATTCAATAGGGTGAGTAAAAAAATATAATCACTAATTATGGAAATCCAAGTTCAATAACTCAACAATATCTAAAACGAATTCGAAAATCGCATTCAGTTCTCACTATATAAGATGTTTCGAAATTTAACTAACGCAGGACACGTGATAGTTCTCGTGATTTGATTGAAAATGAGATAGGGACGTTAGACCATCGAGTTCTTCTCGTTTTCTAAATACAAGGCGATGAAGCTCAAACACTCAAGATTGGCTGAATCAAAAACTCTTGGCAAAAAGTTAATTCGGCACTAATCATCCAGTGTCGTGAAACAGGGGGTTGCGGCAATTTCATTCATTCATATTTTCTACGTTTCTGATGAAATTGAATTATTCTAATGATAATTCCAATTCATTGAAGAATTGAAAACCATGGATTTTAGCATCATTGATGGTTCATAGTTCTTTCAACGGAATGAGGAATCTGAAAATTCTTAAATAAATTCTATCAGTCACGTAGGAGCTGAATGGAGAATTAAATTACTCAAATTACCATAACCCTAAATATCATGACGCTGGATGATTCATCCAAACTTTATCATTCATGGGATATGATTTTGAAGAAACAAACCTATGCAAAATTGAAATGAAAAACGAATAGCCTGTATGAATGATTGCAAAAAGAATATGAATAATACCAATGAGAAATTATGTTAGATGCGCACATTGATCACGATTGAAGTTTGTTACCTAATAGTCCAATATCTCGGATACCCTGATATAGAAGGCAGCAAATGATAGTCACTAAGTCACACAAAAGCTGATTCAGGAGGGATGAGTGTGTATCGGATCGGACGATCATTCAGTATCCAGTATTGTTTGAGTATTTGTACAAGAGTGTTTTGTGAATAATATAGAATTATGGTTGAAGGATATTGGTAGAAGTGCGAGTCTTTTTGGTAACCATACGGTTATTCTCGATCCAAACCCTCAGAAAACAACTTGTCATGTCATGAAACAGAATAACAGATGATATTATTTTTATCTTCTGATGTATTTTGAGAACCAAGCAGTTAAGGGTATAATATCATTCATCAAACCACGAGAGCAACCATCTATCAAGCGTTGTGTGAAATTTCAAAACACTGTATATAATAATTGTTCATTAGCTTACCTATATCTAACTATAAATCTTAATGCTCCATGAAATTATGTAGCTACTTTTACAGATCTCTATTGTCTCTCTTCTCTGAATCCGATCTTTTTCCCTGATGTTGTCAGCTAGACTCACACTTATAAATCGTGAAATAAAATAGAACAAATGAGATCTCGGATAGTGGGTGTCGGAATGAGCTCCACCGCCACCACCTCAGGAAGCAGACAACTGCTGATTAGGTCACTCGATTCCTCTCCTGAGACGGCAGTTTCAGTTATTTTATGGACTTGAACTTTCTTATGCCAGTCAAATTTCCACACAGGACAGGAACGTGGTGGACAAAAGTGTGGAACCGAGTGAATATCTCGGTAACCGTTTATTATATTTTTCGAATTTCTCTACAGGGTGATTAAAAAACATGGCGGATTCGAAAATGTTTCACCAATGTTGGCATGTTCTCACTTCCTCCAGAATTCTTGTCAACGTGGATATTGCAAATGACACATCCTATTTATATTTATAAGATTTGAAAAAGGATCTTTCAGCAAATTCATTGATATATCATATGATATGATATTTTTATTTTCAATAACAACAGAGATATCTGAAAAAAAAGGAACTACACTAAAACTAATGTGTTCTCCATCGAGATCTCCTCATTTGAAATCCTTTTGATAAATTCCATCTAAAAACATTGAATTCGATATTTTCAATTTCAAGGCAAACCGAGATACTAACAGAAAAGTAGGTTCTCGTGAATGAAACAATCGTAACAACCACTTAGCAAACAGAATTGATTCAACACAAAACAGTTAAATGGAACAGGGGAAGGCATCAAGTGAAAATAAACTCATTTTATTGAGAGTTCAAACGTTGTTCCCTTTGACTTGTTGCATCTATCGAAATCGTCGTCGGAGAGTTCTGGAACGAGGCAAATTTTATATCGATGATATTTTCGTTCTTTTAATGATTTTCCTACTGAATGACTGCTGATTCCATACATATCGATTCGATCAGTAGAAAATGAATGAGGATTTTCCTCTAAAAATATTACAATTTTTGAGCTACATCTTAATTTGTCCACTTTTTGATAAATTTCTGATTGTATCTCTTGTGTTATATCTTCCTAAATTTTCTGTTACTTGTGAACGTGATAGTGATTTGGATGAATTTTATTGAAAAGGTCACAAACTTCTTGCTAAGTTCTTCCCTTTGTGCCCAAAATCCCAATCATCATCAGTATTTCTATTCTGTTTTTTTTTTCATTTGAAATTTACCGCCGTCTGGAATTTATATCGGACTTTTATAAGACACGAACACACACTTTTACTGCTGTGCCATGGTCCCTCAATGTCATCCGGAACCGGATACCGAGATAATCACTTGAATCCACACTTTTGCCCATCACTGTATACGAGAAACATTGGCATTATTCGATTTCTAGAGGGCTCGAAAATCGCCTTCGTGACACTTATGTGACAGGCATTAATCGAGGAACATGGGGAGTATCTGATGATTGTGTCACTAGATATCTCTAGAGCATTCCACTGAATTTGGCACCAAGGTCCTTTTGGTCTTGGTCTCCAAGCAAAACTTCCACACGTCAGCACTATAGCTTACTAGTAGAATACCTGGGAAACCTGTTTACAGTCATTGGTTGTTCCAAAACCATTCACTCTTCACACACGACCCTACGCTCTAAAAAAGTTTTGAAGAAGGTTTCAAAAAAGATGACGTGAGGACCACTCCAGGAGAGGTGACGGTTGGATGGCAATTCTTTAGGGAGTTTTATCCAGCTCGATAGATGGAATTCTTGATTATGGGACTCACAGAAAGGACAAAAACGGGGGGGGGGGGAGGTAGCAGATTTCCGTCATATTGTTGCCCGCCTCAGCTATGCCGTTCACTATCGAGTTTCTTCGCTGATCATCCGTCATTGTCATCTGATACAATGACAAAAACGTCTTTTGTCAGGATCCATTTTAGAGTACATCATTCGTGCCCCGAATCCATGCGAAACCATAATGTCTCTCTTGATCATCCGCTTTATTTGATTCTCCTTAGTTCTCTTAATAAACTTCCCGGATCAAAGGAAAAGCCAATTTTCCACTGTATCAAACGAACATTATTTCGCGATGGGAGAAAATCTCTCGGAAGACTATCGGGAAATCGCACGCCTCGTCATCGCATTGACTTTACAACACACACAAAAGAGTCTGACTGAATACTCATATTGGTATTTTATTTATTTCCGGAGCAGATTCGAAAATATCAATTCATTCACTTCAGATTTACAATTCCCAGTTTGCAACTCCTATAATCATCAGTTACTGTTTGGAGGTTTTTGATTCTTTTTGCGGCTGTATCAAAACTATATGGGGTGTTTCCGAATTTCGACCGACAACGCCTAGCATTAGATGTAGGTAATATCGACACAGACACATAAGATAAGTGCTCGCTTTTCGAGATACAAGTTGTTGTATGTTGAATAACTCTAAAGCTCTGGAGTTTTTTATTGTTATTGTTATTTTTCACTGAATTATCTTTGTTTCTTTTCAGGAAATGCATTTGGTGTTGCGCTGCGCAGTTTTTTGTAACTCTTCGTGCCATAATTTCTATTTAGAATTATGTAAAGAAATATCAAATATATATCAATCAAAATAGTTATATTCTTCTGAGTAATATCCTCTTTGACGTGATTTTGAATTTTGCAAAAGTAATCCAGAGTGTATGTTTAAAATGTATGTATAAAATTAATATTCCACGAATATTTATTTTATTTTATAGTATTTTTAGATTTTATAGTAATGTACTTCAAATTGTGTTTTGAGGTGGATTTCGGTGTTCTGAATGTGAAAATTCCGGTCCAATGCAGTTTTTCTTTGATTTCACTTGACTATATAGTTATTTAACCGCAGTTCCATATTTGAATATGTATTTATTTGGTTCGATGTAGGTATATCAGAACTGTAGGTAGGATTGAAAATACAATTTCTGAGATATTGTTCATGTAGAGTTGATCAAACTTGTGAATCCCATATTCCCAATTCCGTCGTTGGAATTGTAAAACGTCAAAATTGGACGGTTCTAGGGAGTTCGTTATTCGGGAGATTTAGCTCTCTTCTTCAAATTCCTGAATGAGATGAATTGAATTTATTACCCTTGTCAATCTGAACGGTCTCTATCGATTCCTTCACTTCGGCCTAAACCTTATATCGGGGTTCCCTAGAGGGTGACTCTCTCCTATTTGGGAATACCGCATCATGATTTTGCCACTACCAGAATGACCATGAATTACACCTAGTACACTCAATTATTCAAACTATAATAATAGTAATAATTTCTTTTCACCTATCTATATATTCAATCTACCTAACCTATTCTTTAGGTCATGGATATGATCAATATTGTTATTCATAAATAATAAATGATTCGTTCATTCAAATTAAATTAGATACGTAATGAGATTTTTGTTTGTTACACATGTCGAATGTTGCAATTGGACGTCCGAACCAGGAGTTGAAAACTTGTACATATTGTTCGCATTCAATCAGGCTGACTTCCAAATAAAATCGCTCCAAGCCATATTGCTGATTTTGCAAAAAGCGTCGATGAATTTTTCCCGATCATTTTCTAGTTATAATTTCTAATAACAAAAATATCGACCCACCTGAAGACTACATTTCGAATTTACCGACCGGAAATAGCTGCCTTCAATGGAACACCCTAACATTTTTCACATAATTGAGTTCTCCATTCTTTCGATATCAACCATATGAGTTTATATGGGTCTACACTGAGTGATTTCAGAGATATCACCATCAGTTCTATTTATAATTGGTGCTAACTTAGACGCCCTGTTATTTGTACAAAAAAGATCTCGAAAGTCTCGAAAGACTCGAAGTCAATGAATCCTAATCGATTTCACTCCCCACAGTATCAAGAAGAGAAGGAATTTTCGATAGTCATCAATAACACGAGTTTTATTTGTTCAGATTATTTCATGAATGATCATTCACACCGTGACACAGCATACTGAATTCAATTTCCACGATAACTAGTTATGCAATTTGTATGCGACAACGATGTACAGAACACTAGTGGAGCTATTCTGCCTATATGCCTATCTAATTTCTTCAACCAGAACTCTAACGTATAACCAACTTGATGACAGCATTTTATTCGTTTTAGCGGAAAATCAATCAAATTTGAGTTGTTAGATGGCGACACAAAAATGAAAACAAAATCAGTATTATTGATAATTGCACGATCAGTGTTATAAAAATGTTGATTCAGAAGTAGTAATTCAGGTAACTTCTCAATTTTAGATCGAACTACATAATTACAATCTCGAAACGTCAACTATTTGTACAGAAATCTGTAAAAATGTCACCATCTTTTGGGGAGTTTCATAACTATAAGGCCATTATAGCGGAAAATGACGTTAGCGTTTTTGACAAAACAAAACACGATCACCAGTGTTTTGTACATCGTTTGTGCAACCAACATTCATTCAAATGACTGACCTCATGACTTTCATGTTAGGTCACAGTTCATGGTGAATTTTTGGAAAATTCTGAAGATATCAATAATGTGTAATTATCACGGTACTACACGAACTACGGACTACACGAACTAACTTTGGTGTAGTTGCCATTTCCTAATCAGAAAAATGTGCATCTGTGAAAGGCAACTAAATGACGAACTTATTATTCTCTGATGATCAATGAATATCATAAAGCTTGAGAAGAGACATGTATAACACCAATACTTCATACAATAGTCGTTGACAAATAACAGCATTAAACTAATTGGTCGTATTTCAGTGTATCGTCGAGACCACTAACGTCGTAGCGTGCTTCAACGAAATGATCCTGCTGAGGCACAGCGACATCCGACCGATGGCTCAGCACGCCACCTGTCAAGCCGTCTACGCCGCCCTAGATAAATGCAGAGATGTCGTTATCGTCACGGACGACTCATACAAAATACAGGTGAGTTTTCATCATGGAGTTGATGAGTCCATAAGCACGTTAACAATGGCCAAGCAAATCCATTTTATTCTGAACTGAAAACAGTTGGTCGTACCTGTTCGAAACAGATTATGAGTAACGTCTAATTCCACTAATGTAATGTAGGTAATTCTGGAAATCTTGTAATGGAGTTTGAATTGAAAATCAATTGGATTTTTTCTCATAATAATTTGCGAACTCAACGAAATTATTCCTTATGCCTATTCTGAAGCCATCTTGTTTTGGCTAATAGTGGCTTGTATATCGTTTTGGCTTGAATAGTGTCTAATAAAAGACCGTTTGAATATGAATTGAATTCGAAGTACGGAAACTATCTAATAACATTCGAACCCGTATCCATTTAACAACCTCCCTATCAACCCATTTCCTATACAATTTGATACAGGATGTACATTTATGAAACTAACTTCAACACATCTTATAGGAATATGGTTGGAAATATTGAAAAACCTTCACAATACCTCAATGAACTCTCGTTTGATACCAAAATCAGTGGCGGATTTACCGGTACGTTAAGAATGCTCTAGCTTAGGGCTCCGAACATTGCATTGGCCTTGCCGTAGGATTATTATTTTTTCTTTTCATAGAAAGATTTCGTGTGTTGAAATAGAAAAAAATAATTTTTCACTCGAAGCTCTATACCTATTTGATATGAAATTCAAAAGTTTCATGTTCGAATACCTTATGTAGGAAGATTCAAAAGTAATGAGGGGCTCTTAGCACAATGATAAAATTGCCTAAAACCGGACGGTAGTGAGTTCGAACCGAGCCGCGGCTGTCAATTTTTCATGGAATTAGTAGGTTTAGCGATTTAAATCCTGACGTCGATTCGGCAGTTTCGGTTCTCGGTCCCCCAGGAGTGGTTGGCAGAGTCCACTATAAAAAATTCTACCGCTTTTCTTAACCTGTACAAGTTACAACTCCGGGACGTTGGCTTCTAACGCTTAAATAGCAGTAAATAAATGAATAGAAATATAATGTATATTAAAAAAAAGTACCGCCATTTTCTTTCCGAAGGAAAAATTTCAATCACACAGGCGTTTCAAACATGATGAATTCTGTCCATAGACCTCGCAGGGCCCTAGGTGCCATTTGAAATTTCTAACCAAGGCGTCTCGCCGCCATGTTTATTGATATTTGTTATTACATTTCATTTATATTATTGAATGTTCAGTTTTGTTTTTGTTTACATTCGAGAAAACAATGGTACCTAGTTAGTGGTAATAATTGCAAAATTGGTGATAACACAAACAACACAAAATATACACAAAGAGATGAGGAAAAGGGCTCCAAAAATTATTAAGCATAGGGCCCCAGAAATCGTAGATTCGCCACTTACCAAAAATATTTCAATTGGATGGAAGATACATCCATGCTGAGAGAAAAGAGTCCTGCAAGAGTCCTCAATGAATTTGGAAATCCATCGTGCTCTCTCTCAATGAGTATGTCATCAAATATCCCACTAAAAATTGAACAGCAGAAACAGGTATATACATGTATGAAATTATCGTTCTTCTCTTCCCAGATATAGGCACTTCCAAACAAAATACTTATGTCTAGGTACTACAGTGTTCATGTCAAAAGAAATGTACTGGGATACTTCGAGTATGGATGGTTTCCACTATCCACAGCATATACAGTCAGGAAGCGTGGTTTTATTTTTTGAAACAAACGTAATCTTCATTTTTGGCTGCGGTTTTTCCCAAGAATAAAAAAAATTGTATGAATTTGTCCAACCCATATGTGTACTCACTCTTTAGGTACTGTATTTCCATATGGTTTTGTTTCATTCGTATGAAGTCATTTCATATATGTCATGTTGTAACGTTATTACTTCTCAACGACTATCCGACAATCAGTATCTGACAATCTCCTTTATTCATTCAGTTCCAGAACAATCCAGCCTTCTTCTTATTTCATGTCCTCAATAGTCATTTACATAACAAGTCCGGGAAATAGAGTTTTTTTTAGATGAATAGAAAAAATTCTAGGACCAAAAACTATTTTTGGGAGTGTTGCGTACAATATTTGTTCGGCAACCGTGTAGAATAACAAATCAATGAGACGAATCTTATTTGAATCAAACAGACCATATCAGATAATACTAGATATCAACAGAAACAATCTGATTCTTATTTATATATACTATTCATTTATATTTAATTCTTATTTATATTTATATCGAGCAATTGGTAATATTGAAGCGATTCAATTCATTCGAAATTCGTTTTAAATTCACATTGATTGTTTTCTTTTGAAGATTTTTGAATGGTCTTAGCAATTTCAATTTTGTTCGTGAGTGAATTATCTATATATCCTTCAGCCAAATTTTAGAACTGCTGTTCGAACTGTCAGTTCGGGATAACCATATATACGCCAAAATAGACGTCAAGTTTCACGTCTCAAAGATCAGAATACAGGTTTTATTCATTTCACTACAACAGAAGTAATGGATACTGATGGGCAACTTTTGAATTAGCTGAGCAATTCTCACACATTCATATACTGACATAAGCCTGGACGAATCACCAATACAAACAGCAAACAGCAGTTCTATTATAACTGCTACATTTCAGATGTTCCATGTTTTATTACACAAATGATCTCAGGCAACATTATTGATTGAAATGATGAATAACAAATTTCAGCGAACCTGTAGCAAAACGAATAATAAGTCGGTTGGTGTGATGAAACACTGTTCTGTATCAGTAAAGGTTAGATTTCAGATGCAAGTATGTTACAGAACGTTGTGATGAAACAATGTTCTTTTCAACTAATTTCTCTCGTGAATATTCTGTTATCTCGGGTTAATTTCTCAATTGTTGTTGCATTCACACCAGTTTTTTTCATACTTTGATTTCATTGTGATGTTACATTGATTTCAGTTTAGTTGGAGTTGCGTGACCCCACTTATATATATCGGAACAGCTGTGAAGGCTTTTGGCTACAAAAATGCTTCTGATGTTGCGGGGCAAGATATGTAGCGTGAACTTTTGAGAGCGTGGTTTTCATACTTTGGTCATCATCAGACGACATCATCTGCTAAAATTCTTTTTTGAATCATAACTATTCCGAGATATTCACTTTTGAAAGTGAATTTCGGAGTCTGAGCTCTTAGGACATATTAGCTTAGGCACTTTGGAAGTGCTGGATTCACTAATCAGCTGAAATTAATACTTGAGAACTCGATTCAGCATTTTCGGACCTGACACGGGATCTGATGCCATTAATGAAACCCAAATTTTGGGTCCTAAAGGGTTTTTCACAAAGGTTATTTGGAAAATTCTCGAAGAATAACGAATACCAGAGCTCAATATATTTTCCGAATCAAATTATGATTGATGTTCAAGGATTGGTTTTGATGAAACTATTCATTGAGCAAAAGTTGACCCTGAGAAAATGTTGAAGCTTCGGAGTTCGAATTATCAATCTCATTAAGACAAACCTGAGAAAGAACGTATCATTATCTGAACTTCACGATCTTCATATCCCTCTCGGAATGGTGATGCTGGATAAGCAATCATAAATGGAACTTACAAATTAGTGATGAAATGTCGTAAGCTGGTACAGGATCGAACATCATCATATCATCCCATACTCATCAAAAATGACCTGAGTCATGGGATATTCTCGCCTGATAATAAAAATAGAAAATAGATTATTCCATCAGCCCCGAGAGTTGGCAGTGTTTGAAATTGAACTTTTAGATGCATAAAAAAAATAATTGAGTGCTGATAATCAGTGTCAACTTGTTTAGGAAAGACATAAAATTTCTTCTCTCGACAGAATTATCTCTGATGTTGACATTTGTATTTTGTATATATCGTATGTCAAAAACTGAAGGTTGCGTATTTGAAGGGAAGCTGATTCGATACACATTTGAATGTTAGAATAAATAATATATTTCAATCTCATTTTTTTTGGTTACAGTACATGAATCGATCCTGCGAGAAGCAACTAGGTGTGAGACAGGAAGAAGCAATCGGCAAGGCCCTGCACGAACAATTGATAAACGATTACGTGCAAATTAGCACAATGGGATCCTCTTTGTTGAGAGGAAGGGAATGGAGCGGACTCATGACACTGAAAAGGAAGTCCCTAGATAATATAAGCACTACTTGTAAGGCCATATCTTTCTCTTGTTCAGGAAGGTGAGTTCAAGTATCGACTCATGTCGAGTGTAATTTTCAGTAATTATAATTGGTGATTGTTTTTCTCGACCGATTCTTTCACAGTTGTTTTTTATCAATTCAGAAAATATATCTTGTTACGACCAAAAATATCCTCACACCTTCCGATTTGACACCGTAAATGGCGTCAGATATCAAAATTTAAATAGAATACCCTGTATTTCCAGTTCCGTGTCGAAGGCCAATCAGATCTGAACATTTTCGTATCTTCGTTGATATTGCATTCGTACTACAGGTTCTCTTGGTACTAGCCGCTTTTGTACCGATTTCATGATATAACGACAAGAAATTTAAAAAAATATGAATATTAAAGTTGGTGTCCGTTTCGTTTCAACCAAAAATTGTAAAAAATATCTGTGTGCCTCATGAGAAAAAGTTTCAGAGAATCTGTGGATTCCAAGAAGGGTGTTCCATTTTATGTCGGAAGTCATTTCCAGTAAAATCGAAAGTCGTGGAAGATATCTTGCGGTATTATGAAATAGTTTATGAACTGATATAAAAAAGTTCCAAATAATCAGTACATCTGTAATTCGAAATTCATGATATGACCTGATTGGATCTGCAATCAATTTGCATAATACCAATAATTGTTCTCCTGTTATGAATATTGTTGACAAATATTTCATTTACCAATTATCATTTGATTTCTTGATGTACTTTCTTCCAAGTTTGGTTAATGATTATTAAATAAATTATCATTCTTTCTATTTTTGTTGTGACCTAATGTGAAGCTCGTAGAACACAAATTGTTCCTAACACGTGCGCAAAGTGCCTTTTCCGCTATCAAAAAGTCATCCGATTGTATCCGATTGATTATCACTTCTTATAAAAATTGCACAGTTGTTAGAAAAAATTGGAAATGGACAAATGCAAGAGAATTGAATTCAGAGGACTTCTATGAAGTCACTTTGTGTACCAGATCATGGAAGCTCCATTCAATTTCGACAGGAAATCTGATGTGAAATTCGTTTTTGCAGATTACCCACACATTTTATCCTGGTATTCGACCTGGTACCAGCAGATACAAATATCCTAGCTCAGTCCAGAGGCAGCATACATTCGCTAAGGAGGGGATCGAACGATATCAGGAGTATAGGTAGCGACTATCTACGCAGGACATCATTGGCCAAATTGAATGCATTGCCCATCGAAGCACCGATAACAAAAGTGAGGGAATTTTTTGAAAGAAAAATAGGAAACTCAATTTGATTACATTGGCTGAATGTGAAGAGGAATCTGTTGAATACCACTGAAGCGAAATCCATTGCTATTCATAGGATGTTTCATCAATATTGTGGCAAAATTTGAAGGGAGATTATTCACAAAAAAAAAAAATAGACGGTTCCTTTCTCCGGAGACCTATAGACAAAATTTAATCAGAAATTAAAGAGAAACGGTTTCTATCAATAATTGATAATTTTGTCACAATCTAAATGGGTTCGGAACTCTTGAATACACTGTCCAGTACTCAAGCAATTCATATCTAGGCCGATCTAAAAAACAATACTTCGTAATATCACACTCTTATCAGAAATATTTGACCTTTTCTTCAAAACCACTGTAGAACTCATGAATTAGCAATGCCTTGGCTCAACAGATAACAGAACTTTGCATCATTCATCTTAAATTATCAGCCCATTGTCATCAATTGAGAAAAACCAAGGAAGTATTGAAAACACATTATATCAAATTAAAAGTATGCCATGAAAATCATCTTTAAAAAACCTTCACTTATTTCTTCCCGAATTCTCTTTGACATTATGAAGTTTATCTGTTGATTATTTGTTTCATGAAACATGAACGATATGTTGAAGGAAAAATTTGAGAAGGAATAGATTATTTCGTACAACATAAATATGGAACAAAAATGAAATTGATCGTTGGAGATCAACTGGAAAATTCTCTACAACTTTGATGCAGCAATATGTCGTTCATGTAGGAAATAAGATCTACAATATCTAAAACATAAAAGTTTTTTTCATTCCGGAATCAAATCGAACACTGGTTGATAGAGGATTCAGAAATTTTAGAGAATTGTTTGTGAATATTATGTATTTGTGTAAGTAATGTGAAATGACTTGTCACTTTTGATAATGATTATGATGATAATACTAACTGTTGTTTTTTGATATTGTTACTCATCATGCAATTTCATGTTTATACAAAATATGAACAGTATTATGTATATGCATAAATATTTTTATTTATGTTCCTATTTATTCCGTCATATATGATTGCATATATCATGCTTATTCAGATTTAATGAAAATGGATATTTTCACGAATGATTCTACATAATCATGAAGTTTTGAACTTGTATTTATTTTATATTCACGGCATCTCTGACTTTTTTGAAGAGACTTCATGAAGACAACTATTTTTGTTTCGCAAGAAATGCACTTCTATTTCATTGAAATTTTAATAATATATTTTATATTGGGCAAGTTACTGGAAGATTAATGGCTCTGTCAAAACTTGATTCATCACTTTGATCGACACATATGATTCCCAGATCCATTAGATTTCGCCAGACCACGTTTAACCGACAAATTTTTGAGTTCAAATGTATTTTCACTGGTATAAAAATATTCAAATTGAAATCGTACAGTTGATCGAGATTGATGAGTGTTCTCATTTCTCCTTTTTCAGGTGATAAGTCTGATTGATCAAGCACGCGAGGGGGCCAACCAAAACCAAAACCAAACTATCGTTCAACTTTTGGACAAGGTCGAGGACATTCTGAAAAATTCGGACATGTACTCCACGCATGTTAAAGAGGACTTGAGAATGAGAACTGACGAGCCGGTTGTTTCGGATCTCATAACGGCATTGTTGTCGGTAAGAAAAAATCCTCGATAATGTAATAGAATATCATTCAACGATTATCAACCGTAATTGCCATTATGTGATTGTTCATTACTGAAGTTCATCTACAACTATTCAAAAAAAGAAATGAATTTGAAACTATGTGATAATGATGAAGTTGTCCAAACGTCTTAGTAATATTATTTTATTATTATTCCGTCATCAATCTTCACATGAGTTATGAATGTCATTGACATCCAGAAATAAGAATCGTACCCATACGTTACTCAGTGGTTGAAAATAAAATATCAGAATCGAATTATTTTATTGTGATCAATAAGTTCCTTCTTATTCCAGATGGAAAACTTAAACACTGGGTTCAGAATCAATTTGGTATGTCTTCGATTCAATTGAACACATCCTGGAAATATTGTGTCACTTGAGTAACTTGGAAAATGTGCCAACTGAGTGATGTTTTCAAATCTGTAAACTGGAAAAAAAAATTATGAAACAGGATCCATGGATCGGAAAACAACAGTTTGAAATTTTTTGATAGATTTCACAAGACACTTCATGGAATGTTACCTAGAATGAATAATAAGAGTAATAAAAGAGGTGAAGATATTCTCGTGCTTCAGCATATTTTATTTGATCATTTGAATATCTGATATTCACCAATAATGAACAATTCATCAGGAATAAATGGAGTAAAATGCAAAAATAGCTATGATCATCAAGGAAATGCTTTTCTTATAAGATTAGCTATCATCCATATTTCCATCTGGAATCATTCGAAGAATACTTATCTATGAGGCGAATGAAATGTTGGATAACATACAATATATAAAATACATCTTACTAGATGTCCTCCTAGAAATAAGACTTGGCTTAGCATTTTTTCATCTCATAATTTCTTCGAGATGTATTCAGGGTGGATCGTTTCAAATGGGCCACACGGTATATGATGGTCTTACTCGAACATTAACCGCGACCTCCATTAGGACTGTTGTAGCTTAACACTACAAGTTCTGCGTACAATCCAGTTTTTCTTTTGAATTCAATATAAAGTACTAATTTGTTGATGCCAGAACAATAGAGAACCTTCGTCATCATAAAGCGGACCATGAGCAATAATGTGAGTTGAACTGTTGCGTCTCCATACAGAAGAACTTAAAATCCTTCTTTATTTTCCCACAATAAAAGTAGTGAGAGAGATTTAATACATTGATTGGACTCTTCAGGCTGAGTCAGAGAGTGAAATACTTGACATTTCCTTTCGAGCTACATCAATCCGAATTTTCCTTTTATGATGATTCTCTCATGTGGGGAAATGATTGATTCAAGAAATTTTCTAGAGTTTTATAACGAAATATATCGGTCAAATATTTTCTCTTGCACCATCGAAAATCAATGGAAGTACAGGCCTACTGAAACTGAATGAAGGATGGACTATTTCTATGTATTTTCTTTATATTGTGATGTCGGTATTCAATTATCTGTCGAACTCTCTTTCACAAACAATGTTTCAGATTTTGTGGCTTGTTTTAGAGGCAGCCACAACCTACCTTCTCGGCATCTTCAAGGCGAAGCAGCAACGATTCTGCAGTATTCAGGCCTTCTAGAACTGGATTGGTGAAGGTAAGTTTGAAATAACAAAATTTATACTCCAAAATGATGAAGATATCATATTAATTTTATTAACACATTTTTATTGAACAATACTCAGTTCGGAATATAAAGAAAAATTTTGAAAATTCAGTACCGATTAATGTAGTTTCAATACATTTCGAATGGTATCCGTAGTAGGGTGAAGAAAACTCAAACAATTAATGATTGTTTCGATAAACCTTCAATTGCGATGTAGGAATGATAACGCCAGGAGGGGGACTGATCCAGACAGAGGGCACCAGACTTGAGAAATGAATGTCACCCGATGGGCATCATCAACTAGTAACGTTGGTGAAGCATACAAGATTCCACAGAGAACTCAATTGTTTTCTCAAGTTGAGTGAGCTGACCCATTATTTGACAGATTTTTATGGAATTTCACTCAATTTGGTTGTCTATGACATTGACAAATGACGATATTCTAACTTTAACATTATGGGTGTGTTTATAGTAATCGTGGTATTATAAAAACGAATAATAAACAAGTGAAAAATATATATATTTCCCACCAAACAATGGGGAAGACAGCTGATTTTCCAAAACAGCATCTGAGTAATGGTATTATACTGAGTATTCGAAATTCTTTTCATCTTTTTCAGAATGAAAAATTAAATAAATAGCATAATATCAATAAGCACACAATTTCATCGACATCCGTGGAGGTTCAAGTTCATTGGTGAACCTATGTTCAGTTGTGACGTCTTAGTTCTAATACACTCATCGGCACCAATACAGCACGAGGGTGAGAAGATATGAGAGAGACAGATTCTATTCGGATTAAGCCCTACAAAATTTTCTTCTGGCGTATTGAAATTTGGATAAATATTCTATTCTCAATACAGCAGCAGCAGGAAGAATCTTTTTTCAGACTCTATATGGGATTTTTCCTCAATGATCTATACCTGAATGTCACTGCGTTTGACTAAGGAATTCCTTGATGATAGTCAGTGATATATCAGACAGTATTTCAAAAGACTCGATTTGCACAAAAGAATCACAAAAGGAAAAAAAGAAGAAGAATTGCATAAGAGAATCTATTTGCTCCAATTCTGAAAGATAATATGTGTTTTTATTTAATTCCAGCAAACACAAATACGACTCTTAGCAATCACTGCGATATCGCAGTGTTTGTCGCATTAATGTTGCCAATGAGTCCCAGGGATCTACTTTTAGGATATGGTTATCCTATGGATGGATCGGATCCCATGGATCCTATGGATCTAATATATCGCTATCTCTATATATATCTATATATATCGCAAAAGAAACATCCCAAACGAGACATCTCTCTCACATAAGAAGGATGTCACCATCTAATAACGCAAAGTGTTACATATCAGAGATTTCAAAATACTGGGATAAACGTGTATCATATGATTTATCGATTGGAAGTAATTCGTTAGTGGTCTTCCCCTCCCCTAACACAAAGTTAATTTTGAAAGAGGACGTTGAAAGTAAATTGCTTGTATATCGTAGGTGCCCGCGGCGTTGAAAGAAGTCTTGGAGTCCTCGCTGGCGTGGGAGTTCGACATCTTCCGGCTGGAGGAGCTGACGAAGAGGCGCCCTCTGCAGCACCTCGGCATGTCGCTGTTCAATCACTTTGAGGTCGCCGCCGTGCTGCACTGCGACGAGAAGACGCTATTCAACTGGCTGACAGTCATCGAGGCCAATTATCACGTCGAGAACAGCTATCATAATTCCACGCACGCCGCTGACGTCATGCAGGTGAGAATTTTATATCTGTTACTCTCCGAATAACGGAAACTAAAGAATGGTAACTGAACAACTTTGTTCATATATAATTTATTTATCGCCACTTCAACGTTAAAACTCATAGTCCCATTGAGGATTGGAAAGAGTGGGACAGTTTTCAATAATGGACTCCGAAATCACACTTCTGGAGGACCGAGACTGCCGAAGCGATGTTAGGATTGAAATCGTGAACCAACTTACCGATTCAAATAGAAAAATTATAACCTGCTGACTGATTTGAAGTAACGACTGAGGAACAGATACCTCATAACTACGCTTTCCTCCATGTTTTCTGACAACAGGTCATTTGCATAAAATGCATTTCTTACCTTTCCTCAACTTTTCATCAACTCATCTTACCAATATGGAGAACATGATGTGAAAATTCATCGAATCAACGGTTAATTCTGTTGATTTCTCGGTTCTCTCTGATAACCACGATGCATGTCAACAAATCAGTGGAAGACATAGCGTTTTACACATCTAGAATGATGAAGCATAATTGAGTTCTAAACCGAAATAGTCTGAATAGTCTAAATAGTCTAAATAGTCTAAATGCCAAGGTGGTTTGGATTCCACTTGCATAAACTGTAGACCACCATATTCTTCAGTCTAAGAAGCCCTTCGAAGGTTGTTTTGGCATCTAAGCAGATAAATAAGAACAATAATTCTCCTGAGCGCGGCACCAACTTTTGTCTCTTGGACTGGACAGGCACCAACTTTGATAATGATTGAATTAGATAGGACTCCACCATCTGACACCACATGAAATGATCTATATGCGAGGAAGCTCTATAGTGAACAACATAATTGAAGCGGCAAACCTTATGGCGAAAGTTTTACCAGGAGGTTTTGGTTCCAAACTGGATATTGAGATATTAGATTTATTGATAGAGAAAAATTGAGAATTGAAAGATGAATTGAGATATTAGATGCTACATCCAGGAACTCCCCATGATTCTGCCACATACTTGTGTCACGTAGGCGAGCAGGTCACCTGTTGATCTCTGGTGACGAAAGCCATTTTGACGGTCGTTCAGGATTCTTGAATTCTCTTGATATCGGATGATCTATTTATTTATTTATTTCACAATTCGGCAACCTAACAGACAATTCAATGCCCAATAACAAGATCACACAACAGATATGAAATGTTAAATCAGTACTGGTCTAACAGAGAAGAATAATGAAAAAAAAAGAAGTGAATCATAAGAGTGACAATATGTTACAGATAGTAGTAATAACCAAATGAAATAGTTCCTACAGGTAACAAGTAAGCACATACCATATATGGTGAGGTAGTATTTGTACCTATGATATGACAGTAATACAATATTATGGTATAATCAAGTAAACATGAGACTTAAGATAAGATATATTGATACATGAAAAATCAACATGGCCAAAGATGTCATTGTACAATTTTTGCAATCTGGTGATAGGGAAGTTATAACCGTAATTTGTATTCATATTCCATTTATAAAACATGTGAGGAGATCTTGTAGAATACTGTCTCGCATGTAAATTCAATCTACTCAAAATATATGAGGAGTTGACTCCATTGTTCAATAGTTTATGTAAGAATATCATGTGAGACACTATACTTCTGGAACTCAGTTTGCTGAGTTTGTACTGTTTCAAGAAGTAATCATAGGTCTCGAAGTGGAAATTACGGTGAAACCTATAATTCATGACATTATTTAACTGTTGACTGCTTCATACATTAGTTCAGATTTATTTTATTCATTTCATTCAATCAAGTAAAATAAATATTTGTCATAGGAAATTAAATGATTATGAACATATTCTGAACATCTTGTTCACATAGGTGTTGTTCACCTGTGTGTGAAGAAGATCCAAATCTCAATTTTAGTTTTGAAAGTTATTTTATGAAGAAATTTCGATTCCAATGATATTTTGTTATAAATTTGGTGATTTTCATTTTTCAGCTTTTCATGGGATTTTCTCTCCTCGTTTCGTTTTGGTGACTTTGTTTCTTGTATTATACCCATGATTGATTCTATTGTTGAGCACTCGATTTTCCTTGATGAAATTCATTGACGCTTAATAAAATAATTATATATAAATATAATATATATATATATATATATAATTAGATAATTTTTCCGAAATGATGGAGCTGAAGGGTAGTCGTATGATTTATGAAATATTATTCCCAAAACATATTTTTGATTACTCAACAATATATACAGTAGTAAAATGAATCCAGAGTTTGTGGGGAGAGTTTTGTTCCCCTTTTTGGAATCGGTTGGACTCACGCCGCAAGTGTGTGTGAAACACCCTACGAAGGATTTGTTAGTTTCCTTATGAACAATAGGCGAACATTTGAGATGGGTAGACTTCAACAAATATCCAGTTTGTGTTTGAATTTTGGTCGTTAATACTCGTACAGCTCCTACAAAACGCCAACTCTATCAACACTTATTCAATATAAAAATAGAATATTCGTGAAGAGATGTGACAGTGGTCTTTTCGAACTGAAATAGATGAATTCAGTTTCCAAAATTGTCATTCCAATTTTTGTAAAAATTATTCCAAATATATTTTTTTTTCACAATGTCTCATTGAAGTAGTTTGCCTGAATGATTAGTTTTTATTATAGGTATATCAAGTTGAATATCTACACCAACCGGTTGCTGTGAAATAGTTAAAACACGTTGTAGGTCACTTGAGAATACAATCGTTCCCAACAAAAATAATTAATTCCTTAGAGTTGCGGAAGCTCATTAGTAGGTTCAGGGAGATTCTGAAATAATTTGCACGCTTGATATTCATTAGTGGAATTTTCACAAATTATCAACTTATCAAATTACTGAAACTCTCACTGTACAGTTCTGAAATGTATCATGATTATATAGCCATAACTGAACAAATTCGAGACATTATTAACTCTGATACTGCGACTGAATGTGGCTGAATGTGCTGAGGGGTTGGGCGTCATTTCAAATGGTGGCATTCTCTATTCGTTTCAGACAGTTGTATATACAATTTGTTATATAGATATATAGAGGAAAATATCTCTCAAAAAGATTCTCGTCAATCCTGACGAGAATTCAGTCATTATTCCATATCTCGCATAATAAAAAACCAAGAGTATATTTTGACAATGTGCATTCAACGACCGTAGGGGATAACAGATATCAATTTCCTTTTTTTTAGGCAACAGCCGGATTTCTGGAGAAGGATCGTATGAAGTCCATCATGGAACAGCTGGACGAAGCGACCAGTCTCATCGCGGCTGCAGCCCACGACGTGGACCATCCGGGAAAATCCAGCGCTTTCCTCTCCAACGCGGACAGTACGTTGGCCATTCTCTACAATGACGTCACCGTGCTTGAGTCCCATCACGCCGCTCTCACCTTCAAACTCACCTTGGGTAAGAGGAAAGCGGAAAATAGATAACCGCTTGACCCTGTTGAAAAATTATGTGGTAGAATCATGTGATTATTTCGTATTGAATTCTCGATATTTCAATAGTTCTATCAATTTGAAATGATTCTAAGGATCGGTGAACATGGAGTACTCATCGTATTTGGTTACTCAATTGAATACATTTCGACTGATTTTGGAGAACATATCTGCTCTCACGAAAGGGTCGAATCCCATCATTCAGATTGAACTAATAATCGACTGCAGATGGTTTGCTTTTGAAAAATCATTCAACTTTTCAATTATTACTGCTGCTCCAACCATCAGCATTGCTTTACAGCGGAAAATCTACTGCATTTCAGGGATATATAAATGCAAGTAGAGATTTCGATCATGAAACGCCATATCCATACAATGATTCATACTGAGGTTTTCCTTTACAGGCGATGAGAGAATAAACATCTTTAAGAACCTGGACAGAGAGACTTATAAGATAGCGAGATCCAACGTTATAGACATGATACTAGCAACTGAAATGACAAAACACTTCGAACACTTGGCCAAATTTGTGAACGTTTTTTGTACAAAGTCATCAAGCTCTGACTTGGAGGTGAGTTTACAGGATGAGCATTTCCAGTATTGTCAAGAAGGAATTGAAAGTATCGAAGTTGAAGTTTGATGTAGTATATTCGATTCTTATGAGACACAACAATTATATTCATTGATGATAAGTTCAAATAATGGCAAACAATATATTTTTTCAATGGACATTTTATACAATGAACTCTCCGGTGGATTGAAAAATATAACTGAAGAACAATTCAAAATCAGTCTTATTTGCTCGGAATAGAATCATTATAATTATGTATTCAATATATATAATATCAATATCATTTGATATATATATTATCAATATTTATCAGCTGATATTTCTTCCCATGAATTGATATGTCTGTGGATGTATTTTTTCAGTATGTAATGTTCCTTGTGATGATGATAATATATAATAAATGCAGGAATCTCTATGAGTTATTGAGCAACTTGAAGTTGCTCAAGGTGACAGAAAATTAATTGAAAATCATAAGGCAGCAAAATATATATGTATTTATGCGAAAAGTTCAATCCGTTTCGAACATTCACCAATTTTTTTTGCAAAGAATATACTGCTCTCAAAAATTTCCCTGCACCAAAGAGCATAAACCAAAGGTTGTTGTCTTCGTAGAGCGACGGCGACTTCCTGCCGCTGTCCCTGCCCGAGAACGTGACGCTCGTCAAGCGAATGATGATTAAATGCTCGGACGTCTCGAACCCGACGCGCCCGCTCAGGCTGTGCGTGGAGTGGGCGCGGCGCATCACCGAGGAGTACTTCCACCAGACGGACGAGGAGAAGGCGAAAGGGCTGCCGGTGGTGATGCCCATGTTCGACCGGTTCACCTGCTCCATTCCCAAGTCGCAGATCGGGTTCGTCGACTACATCATCAACGATATGTTCGAGGCTTGGAATGGTGAGTGGCAGGCCCGGCAAAATGTATTTTTCCTACGACTACCCAAGAATACAGCGCTCTCATCATTGTTTTGTTATTCAGAATGTAGCTCATTTGACTATGGCAAGAGGAAAGTAAAACTCATTAGATTGATTTCGCATCCTAACCTTTCGGAAAATGATTCAATCCACTACCTACGTTCCTTCTTCGAGAAGCGTCTGGTAATGTGAATGTGACCATCATCTCCTCCCTTTTATGATTTTGATCTCTATGGATATATTGAATCCACTATATTATTCAGGAACGTATGGTCAAAAATACTCATGATATCGACATCGACAACTATCAATTCGAGTAGGCGAATTTCAATAAATGACAATGGACATGGATGAAACTTGTAATAATAATTATGGTCGTAGGTGTTAGTGAACATAACTCGTTGAAAAGTGTTTTTTAAGCACTCGTTACATTCCCACACTCGTCGCTATGCGGCTCGTGCTGATTGTCAACTCGTGCGAAATAAGTCACTCTCCACACTTGTTGTGTAATATACTATAGTGAGGGTGGGTAGTTTTTGTTTGTCATTTTCTAATCTGGATTTATTGAAATTTTCCTCATAAAACTTTACTGAGTCAGTATCAAATTGACTAATGACTGAATGAACTGAAGAGTGAATGACTTGATCAAATAATGAATACATTTTCCGGTAATAGTTTTTTGATACGCTGACAACATAATAGGAATAATAGGAATTTTGCTATTTTCAGGCAGTGTTCGTGGCTTCATTGTTGAATTTTCCTCAACGCAGTTTGTTACTATTCAGCTCAATTGATTCAGCTTGAGATTGATTGAATTAAAATCGCGGAAAGCTTCTGAAGCAAAAGTAACAGATTCAATTTTGACATGAATCGACAATAGAAAGCTCCAATTTTTGAAGATCTCTATTCAGAATTTTTATACATAGAATTTCTATGTATAGAAAATTTCCTATATAATTGATGAGAAGCTCAAATTAAATTTCTTGTTAAAAATAAAATGCTATAACATCTTAGGTAATCAAACTAGACATGGCTTCGTCTTAACTTGTACAGAAAAAATTCAAGCACAATGCGATCTCTGAATTTTGGAGTTGAAGTAGTTACCCCGCTAAGGACGCAAACAGATTTCTACTATACTGCATCTCCGTCCATTCTGCCGAAACGGTTTTTTTTTATCAAACAATATTCGATCTTCAGGCCTATAGCCAATTTAAAGTTTTGAAATTAATATAATATAATATATAATAGTTGCACTGAAACTACTGTCTTTAGGTTAATCGAGGAAGTGTTTTATTCATTCTTAGAGATTTTTTGGGGTTTTATAACTCCTCGTTTCTAAAAATATAAATTATAATAATCATTTCAATAATTTGTAGTAACGAGAGATTTATGATCTGCCTCAAAATTTCACTGCGCTTGAAATATAACCTTCAGACACCTAGGAGGTAAAGATGTCAGTTAACTGACAGCTTGTCACTGTTTAGTATCAGAAGACCAAGTCGCCGAACGATTTGAAAATTTCCACAATGAGATGAGTAGAAATTTAGATATTTGTTGAATATATTTTTTTACATTTTTTTTGGAAAAACAAGGTGTCACTGGCAAATAGAGAATTTCTCTTCTAGGTATTTGGCGACAAACTTCAAGTGCAGTGACATTTCGGGGCAGATCATAAATCTGATATCAAATATATTGTTTTTTTTAAAGTTCATTTTCAGAAACAAGGAGAAAAAATCCCAGAAATCTGTAAATATTTATCTACTAAAATTGAAAATTGACCAATCAATCTCAATCCAGTAACTGATGTCTGATATTTCCATTGAAATTAATCTGTTGTAATGTAAAGTCTTAGGACCTGATCGACGGAGACAATTAATGAAAAATATTTCGTTTTCCAGCTTTCATCGATATGCCGGAACTGCTCACGTATATGCGTCAGAACTATATTAGATGGAAAGAGCTGGACGAACAGGGTCACACGACTTTGCGTGATATACAGAAGTTGCAGAGCACCGTGCTGATGTCCCCCATGTTTCCCCCAAAACCGTCCTCCAAGTCAGACTGATCGAAGCTTACCCGTAAGTTCCTAGTAAAAATAATCGAAAACTGGAAATCAATCATTCATTAGAGATGATCTGTGAGATCTAGCACGTCGATTGCCAAAGATTATAAAAAATGCCAAGATATTTTCTTGATAAGTCACTTAGAAATTATTTGGTCTATGATATTCATTGAATTTTTAAAGAAAACTCAACCCGTCCCACAACAATACAAAGAAATAGTGACACGTTAGTCTCATATGGCCAAATGCAATTTGGTTCAAAGGGCATTTGAGATATATGTAGGTAACTTTTTCTCTTGAACATCTGCATAGTTCGTGCATGTATGCATGTATGAAAGAAGTGAAAAATTAGTCAGGAGAATACTGAGAAATGAATACGACGCTGCACTATATAGTATACAGGGTTGGGATGAAGTATGGAACCAAGTAAATATCTTTCAAACGAAAAGAACGATATTAATGAAAATCCGCAGTCAAGTGCAATGGAACAAAATGTATCTGATGTACATTTTTTGCCAATAATATACTTCCGGTTCAACCGGAAATGTCATCAACTTCTTCAATTTAAATTGGACACCCTATACATTTTCACAGATTTTGAAAGAGCTTCTTATTTTGAATTCATACATACTGAGTTCAGTGTAAAAAAAAATTAAAAACGAGGAAAATAGCACTTCAACCTTCTTTGAGTTTTTTGCATTAGAGCAAAAAACTATTCAGATAAACTAATTGAAGTTGTTCGTATGCATAGTAATCAGATGCATTTTGTTCCATTGAACTTTCCTGCGAATTTTCATGATTATCGTTCTTTTCGTTCAAAAGATATTTACTTGGTTCCATGCTCTATCCCAAACCCTGTATATATTGTCTGAATAATCAGATATTGGTTCGGAAGATACTAAATCGAAGAGAAATTGAAGAAAGAGAAGATATCGCATAAATATCCAAAGAGTTGTGGGTTTTAGGGAGGCAGCTGAAAACTCCACGAAGTTATGTGAAATATTTGAGTACCGTAAGCATTGCCCTTCTGATCTTTCCACGTGAACAAAAGTATCAAAATATATTTCAATCCGAAAATTTTCCATTTATCATCAGTTTTCTTCCTGCCGATAACTTGCGAAACGGAAAGAAACGATAGGTTTTGTTTTTCCAGTGGTAGTGTGGAACTACATTTTGACATCGATAAAGCATATTTTACATTTTCCACTCAACATGAATATTCTGAATGAATATTTTCTCAATTTTACTGACGTGTGAGATAAGGAATCAGTACTTCCCTAGCCATTCGATTTCTTCATCAGAATTTCGAAAGATGGAGAACTGTTTCAGAAATGCCAAGAAATGGATCAAGTTATCACGGGAACCATCTATCTAGTCGGAAGGAGACTGCTCATCAAATTTCTAACATTATCAACCGCCATTTCGTTTCGGGTAAATATTTTTAAATGAGTTATCACTCGACCCACACATGCTATTTTGAAGAATAAAATTCTGGGCGCTCTTTTGAAAGATACATATCTTTTATCAGATATACTCGGACATTAAGATAACAAGAAATATAAAAAAAATCGATTGTGAGGTATAATGGCAGATATAGGTACGTGGTAAATGTATACGTACATATAACTGATAATGATGATATATAGTGTGTCAATTTCGATTCTTTGGATTGGTCATAGCTCTGAAGATTGTATTTTGCTTAAGAAAATAAAAGAAAAAGCTGCGGTAGAATCAGGGGGGAGCAGTTTAGTAGGGGTAGTACTCCTTAGCATGGTAGCTACCCTAACTCCAAAATCCCAAATTGCAACCCTGATAGCTATAACCAATCTGAAGTTTTTGAATTTTAGCACCCTGTATGATGAATTATTTCAATCTTCACTACTACGAGTTATACTAGTTATAGGTCCCCAACCACAGTTTGAAAAATAACAACTAATTGATCAGTTTATAAGCTATCCGGAAGTGAGGGGGAGAACGTCGGTATGACTCAGCCTCAACGGCTGGCTGACGGCCTGCTTCTGAATTTTTTTGTTTTTGTTTCATTCGATGAAAGATACAGCATTCAGATGCATCTATCCATCTATCATCTAATCAGTAATGGTGATTCTATTTTTGTTGCAGGTCACAGTTTGGACAACAGTGACTTAAGACATTATTTTTTACTCAAGAAACTGAATATAACTTGAAGAGCTCATATCGTGTTTCACATCATTGAACAAATTATTTATAAATGTACCTTCATGAAAATAGTGAAGAAAATTCATGAAATGCGAAAATATTACAATTGTCGCTTATCATTTATTTTCATCGCCTTGTACACTGTATATTTCATATTATTTTATATGCATGCTGGTCGTGCATACTATGTTATTTTTTCTTAAATTATTGTTTTAATATATATTTTAATTATAAAATTCGTGTTCTTACTGTTTTATATTTATAGACTTAATGTACATGAAAAATGTGGAATGTATGTCATATATAATAAATAATGTTTTCTATACAATCGGATTTCATTGCAAGCATAATCCATAAATGCAGATATTATCTAACGAAAACGTGCAAATTGTATGTAATCGGTCAGTTTGCGAGAGAAACACCCACTGTAGTTTCCAACCAATCGCTATTCAATCAAACACACAAAGATCAGTAGAAATCAAGTATTTAATTAAGATTTCCTTTCCTTATAACTGTATGTAATCAAAAAGTTATATTCTCTATGTTCAAGCAATTCTGACTTTTTCATCTCTTGACAACACAAAAGGAAATCCTATAATGATCGAAGAACATCGTGCTAGTCAGCGGTGGGATGATGGGAGGAAAGGAAGGTATTGGAATTCTTCTTGAAAGTTTGGAGGTCGAGGAGGTCAGGAAAGACCTCACTAGGCAAATAATTTCATAACTTTGCCTATTGAAGAATGATGCTTGGTAATGAGAAGTTCGGCATGTTTCAAGCCTGACTATGTATTGATTACCAGCCGGCACTCGTCTAGTTTGCCTAATTGGTGGTAGCGAGAGATCGCCTACCTTTCTGAGATTTTCTAGAGAGGTCAATGAATTCGTGAGTACTCCAGGACAGGTCAATATTTGCTGCAGTTGCTGCAGTGTAAAGTACTTCTTCGCACGGCATTATGTAAATAATTGTTGATTGAATATCCACCAGTTGATTCTAATTTCATTTTGTACACTTCACTTCGAAAATATAAATGAAAGAATATGATCATCATTAGTCACCCCTTTCGATGCTCACTAATTTCGATTCAGATCAGTGAAGATCCAGTAGACATGAATTTGAATCTAGGTGGATTTGCTTGAATCCAATTATTTTGGTCTGAGAAATGATAGGTTTTGGTAAAGGAACACACCTGTATATGTTACAAGCGTGCTATGTTTGCTAATTCAATGCTGATTTCGAATCTGCTTGTCGATATTCAGTGTAATAAATATCCATAATGAAAATATTCATATCTGAATTTCACAAAAAAGTCTCATACTGTCAAATCCCTCAAGACCTGAAACGTTTTCGAGATTATCAAAAAAAACGAATATACAAAATATCAGTTTTTTTCCATATAGGTAACGCGATTCTCGATGGATATTCACCATTGGATTTTGACATCTTTGTAAACTGATTCCGTATCTCTATTATATCAGATTTGGAACACACGATATGATCAATCATGATAGCTCAATCATGATAGCTTCGCCCCTAGGGGTCACTCAGAAGGATAATTGTTTGTTTTTGGCAACAATACTTGCCACTATTCAATCATTCAACTGTCCTGATTTCGAATTTGCATGAATCATGAAGAATCGTGAAAAAATTCTTGTCGTGTTTATTCACGTAGCTATTTTAAATTTTCTGAATAGACAAAACTGCATAGTTGCGACGAAACTCGAGTTCTGGACGTCGGCCAATAGAGGAACTTTCAACGATTTGATCCATAACATCATGTTATTCTAGAAATATCTCGAATGGTGCTGCAGCTCGATTTGTTTTTCGTAAAGGTGTATATATTCGGGTTCGGCGGAGAGAAAGTTCAGTTTTTGTTGTGCTTTCTAAGTTTAAACTGAGAGACAAAGAAGCAGTGTTCAAGGTAGAGTTTTTGGAAATAAATAGTTTCAAAATTAACAAATGCTTTCTGATAAATTGATGAAAATATTTCTCATGTATCATGTGGATTGGATTTGGTAACATCTTTATAAGGATATGATATATCATTGAGATTGTATCAAATTCCTACTGTTTATTTATAGACATTGTTTACTAGAATTAACTAGGTGATGTGAATATATCCTCAAGTGGCTAAATCGAATTTCGAAATATTCTTCGATTTGAGATTCAGATTTATAATAATTCAATTCACTGTGCTAGATCGGCACATATTATTAGGAACTATGTTGATTTATGATATATTCTATTTGATACATACATTTTTGGGAGTTCGTTTTTGGAAGTATTTTGTCAAAGTGGCAGATCTAGTTTCGTGTGTGTGTTGATAGCGTAATTATATGATCATTTTCAACAACAATAAACTCAATCTCTCATCATCTTCTACGTCAGTCATATAGAAGAAATAAGGAATGGAAATAAATGTTATCGAATGGAAGATATACGGGATATTGGGTAATATTGGGTGATGTTTGTGACGCAAAAAATAAAAAATTATCAGCTACATTCCACAACTTTTGTGAAATAAAATATGAAGATTGATAAGGATTCACCACCAAACTCAATGATTTTTCAGCCGGAGATGAACTTTCTCTTGCAGCAACAGCACTCCTTGACTGTATTAGACCATTTAGCCTGTAGACTTTGCAACCAAAAAAAATAGAAAATATCAAAAAATAACTACAATTGTACCACTGAACTATTGTAATCCGAGCATTCTTTCATATAGTTGATGATCATAGACTGATTTTGTGAAGAACATTCGAAAAAGTGACTTACTTCTTGCACTTGTGGAAACTACGAAATATATACAGATTTGGTTAAATGTGCGAAACGTTTAGCAAGAGAGGGATCAACAAAATGACTTTCCAAGATCTCTGATATCTTTTTTTTTTGTTCCTGAGTTATTTTCAAGGAACTGAATTCCCGGATTTTCAATTTAATTTTTTCTGGTGTTGATAGTGATGAAGACAAAACTGAAGAAAAATCGATTTTCTGATCCAACGTTTCTTCTTCGAGTAATTAGCAACAAATTCATTTTCAAAATACGACCCTGATCTCTTGATTTCAGATTCAAATAGCCCTTTCTTTCTTTTCATTTATCATAATTCATGAAAAGTTTCATACATTGAGGTGGCTTTCAAGCTACTATGTATCATATCAACGGTATGATGTTTTTGATTTGTGCATCTATTTATCTCTCGCCTGTTATTAGTTATATGATATTGAATCATTGATTATTTGAGGATTTGCATATTGATGTTGATGGTCAAAATATACTCGAACCACGTCAAAACCCTGATGTGTAGCATGTTGCAGATCCGTTCGTCGGTCATGAAATTAATCAAAGGTGGTTTTTGCAGGGCTAGCCCCTCAGATTAACGAATAAACTATTCTGAACTAGACTAGACTAACGAATAGTATATTCGTCAATCTGAGGCTACCCGTCTCGTATAGATGGTGTTCTCACTCGTCTGTTCTCCAGATGTCGATGGTTCCTCTGCTATTCCGCGATTGGTGGGACGACGAGGACTTGGCGCGCCCCTCACGTCTCCTCGACCAGCACTTCGGGCTCGGCCTGAGGCGCGACGACCTGCTCAGCTCGCTGGGCAGCCTGCAGCGGCGGCCGCGGCTCGGCACCTACATCAGGCCGTGGGCTCCCACGTCGACTGCCTTGCAGAGACAAGATTCCGGATCGACCATCACCCAAGACAAGGATAAATTTCAGGTGGTTGAATAACTTTGTTTGCGGGTGCAATTCCGAACCGATTCTCAACCAGTTCAGAGCTGGTTAGGGATTCAATTTTACCGAGGACGATTTCAGTACCGCTGGAGAACTCAGAACTCTAAATAGAGTGCTGAAAAAAATAGGAGAATTTTCACAATTTTGAATGAAGTCTAGTCATACTAAACCTTTGGTGAACTACTCTGAATATGGAGAAAACCACAAAATAATATTTATGTATTTCGGTGGGTTAACCTTCTCTAAATGCTCTGTCTTTTATAAAATGAAGTTTTTTCAGTTATTCTGTACTAAAATTCATCACTGAACTGTGGCAACACTTTTTCAAAATAGGCAATACAATAATAGAATTTGTTGTTTGTTGTTCGCACACCACAAATAAAAACAGTAATCAGTTGACGACGATATGAAATGATATTGCGCATGAGCACCAGAACCGAACTGTCCGTCCTAACAAAAATCCTATATGTGCTAGAACCTATTCTGAATCAATGAGGACCCGATCCAATATGATCAACATACACAGAAAATTCAGAATTTTACTAACCGCGAACGCCCCAGAACTGGTTTCGAATAGTACCCGCGAACAAAGCTCATGATAACTCGTTGGCACTTGTAATTCTAGTCGTGTGAGAATATAATTCGTTCGGATTTGAACAAATGAAATGCCTGGGAATGCATATTTACGTGTCTATCACAGTGATGATAACATTGTATATGACATATCTAGTGTGGGAAGTGACATATATTTCGCACAAGCAGATATATGGAGTCGCGTAGAGGATAGTGCGAAAATGTAACGAGTGCTTGAAACACACTTTCCAAGGACTTATGTACACTTTGTTTCCTACGAACATAAATATTTGAACATGATCATTATGAGTATTCATGAGACCTGAGTAAATATACTATCATATCATGTTTCAAGTCAGTTTCTTTCACTGTCGACATCTACCACTAAACCGATCGATTATCGATACTATCAATTTTATAGATATTATTAGATTAGACAGAGGCGATTATTGATCCGAGATATTTTAACATGCGAGTGAGAACATATATCAGTCCTTCCGAATTTTATTGAGAGTTTGAATTATTTCATCAGATCGCAACCGAACTTATAGGAAAGTAAACCGTAAAAGCATAACATAAATATTTAGAGGAATGTAAGCACCCAATTTTCGCTCATTCTCGAATTCGAATAACCTCGTGAACCCTTCCAGGTCATCCTAGACGTCCAGCAATTCGCGCCAAACGAAATAACGGTGAAAACCAGCGGCAACAGCATCGTGGTAGAGGGCAAACACGAAGAGAAGCAGGACGAGCACGGATTCATCTCGCGCCACTTCACCAGACGCTACTTGCTACCCGACTCGCACGACGTCGAGCACGTCGTCTCCTCCCTCTCCTCCGACGGCATTCTGACCGTCAGCGCGCCTAAAAGGGGCGAGAGGGCGCAAAACACCGACAGGACGGTGCCCATCACCCAGACCGGCCCCGCGAAGGCTACGGTTCAACCCACCGACACTCAACCCAAGGTGGAACATCCTACATGCTAAATCATGGGCTGCAAATATTATTATTTTTTTAGGATGTTAGTACGAGATCTATGAATTTGTTGTTAGTTTCATGAACACCCCTTTTTTGCGAATGTTATTTCTGATTAGCGTTGTATACCTTCTGAAGAATTATTTATTACATTATCATATTTCAAATTCAGAACATTCATTGGCATATTTCAAATAGCAAGGTTTATCCACATGACAAAATATATTTTTTCTACTTCCGCTTGTATATTGTCCAATCACTTCACATTCTATGAAACGGATAAGTAATAAATGGCTGCAGATAGGGAGTTTGGAACACCAGTCTATATTTACATCATTAAAGTGAGATATGAAACCAACACACAATAATAACAATAATAACTATAATACACGTTACTATGGAAACTACTGCTCAGTTTTGAATAAGATTTGAAGGTCAACAGAAATGGTTTGTTTCTCATTTTGACATAACGAAAAATATAGAAAATGACTTGATACCAGTCGTACTTAAACTTCGATTCTGTGCGATATGGACATGTTATCCACTCTTGTTGTAAAAACTACGATTTCTATTTCGGCGTCTCAAATGAAGTCATTATGACACCCAAATGCGTATCGAAATATCGTTCATTATGAAACTGTCATTTTACTCACTAGACATTGGTATTACTGAACCGTTCCACACATAAGATATATGTCATGGTATTTTCTGGTCATACACCAAACTTTACTTAACATGATTCAATTTAATATGTACAAAATGAGTAATGCTTTCATAACCATTTGATATAATTTCATGAAAGCAAATCGTTATGTTCAAATATTTATTATTATATATATATATTCAAATCTGTTGAACCGAGTTGATGACAATTGTGATGGAACACCTTTAAAGATATCTGCAAGAAACACTGCAGAAATAATCGGAGGATTGTTGAAGTAACTTGTGGTGGAGTTACTCCTATTCTTATCCCTTTATATCCCGTATGAGTATATTTCAGTTTGAAATGTCTATTGTTGAATATCAGAACCGCACGCCGTTTTTGGCACTTTCATTTTGACAGAACAAATGAACAGTGGACCACCAGCTTTAAGCTTATTACATCAATCTTGCGGCAATCCGAGATAATTAGTAGGATCTGGCAATGCAGACAACGTTAGGAATGAAGGCGATGTCATCCCCAAATTATTCATTCGTGAACTACCATTCTTCAATTTCATAATATCAATTATTATTGATAGTTTTTCATTTCATGATGTTTTGTTTACTCTGTCATTTTTTATGTTTAATATTGCAACGATTCCTCATAGCAGCAGAGTTTGAAATGTGTTTAGAAACTTGAATGAAAACTATAATGAAGGAATTATTTTGAACCGATTGTGGCCGGAATAATGGAAGAATAATACCCACCTCTGAACAAATTTCATGCAGGAGCCAGCAGACAAGTATGTCTTGCTTAGAACCATTAGTTTCCCCAGTATTGAGGAAATTTTTCATTATCAAGAATATTACCATATAAATTCATTCAAAATGATTGAAACCATATCGGATTACGCATTTATTATGACAGTGACAATTCAAATGTGTGATTCACTGCAATCCATGACGTCTCAGAATAGAATAAGCATAGAATGAGACTAATTTTCAACTTGTTTAGCACATCATGTTGAACTTATATGATCAGAAAGAGAAAATGAACACCTGTGAACTTCGTTTGAATTGAAGATAAAGTTAAATTCCTTCTGTGTTTGATAAGGAGCGCAGAACATCATCATCGAAATGTGTGTTCTCAAAAATATTTAAAATTTTTAAAATATTCAATGATTATTATGAGTGTATTTATATTCGATGAATTTATTACCTTTCGTGAGTTGAATTTTATCTCTATAGAAATAGAAAGAAGTGAAATTCAATTGATAAAATAATAAGTTGAAGAATTAGGGAATAATTCCAGTTTCGATCCTACCATGCAGAAGGAAGTAAATATTCAATTCAAGTCAATTAAATACCTAATGTGA
Source organism: Gastrophysa polygoni (assembly GCA_963576655.1). Taxonomy (NCBI): domain Eukaryota; kingdom Metazoa; phylum Arthropoda; class Insecta; order Coleoptera; family Chrysomelidae; genus Gastrophysa; species Gastrophysa polygoni. The sequence continues at coordinate 10,795,630 of OY755090.1, forward strand.
ACTAAATTTTATCTCTATAGAAAAAAAAAACAGCTGATTCAATTACAATGAGATTGAGTCAGAAATTATTTATTTCTGATCAATTTTGTTCCATTCTAGTCATTTTTTTTAAATAGAAATAGAAAAGACAAAATGAAATTCGATCAACAATATAATGTCGAATTTGGAGGAGTTTGGAATGATTCCAGTTGCATTCCAGAAGTTGAATGATTGAATGAATTTGTATAAGCGGAAATTTCGGCACCAAAATGAAATTATTGTTCGCAATAGCTGCATGTATATAATCAATATAATAATTCGTTATTATAATAAAATAAAGCACTAAATACTATCAGCCTTGTGACATCAACAGAAAAATCACATACTTCATTGGATTACGTCGATTTTTACTTTTCCAATTGCAAATCTTTGGCGATAGTAAAAGAAGTCACGTGCATCATATTATGTCTGTTAGCGTTGAAATTCTCTACAGCCCGCGTCCTGGTCGCCTCCCATTGATAGAGGCTCCTATAAAGCGGCCGCACGAACTTCATCCTGCCCACGATGTTGATCCAAGTCAACACGTCGTGGACTTTGTCCTCCCAGTGCGCCTTCAGACAAATCCGTAACCAGCGGAATTTGATCTCTGCGTTTTTCACCTGCAGAACAAGAACACATTTTAGGAACCAACAAAATATCGAAACATTTCATCTCAACATCTCAAAAATGTGAGCAAGCAATAGGGAGCCCAAAACAAATCATACCTGGTTCAAATTGAAGAGTTGCTCTAGAAGAGCGAGTTTTTGTATAGGTTGAGCCTCCTCATCCGAAATCTTCTGCAAGAAGTAAATCTTCTGATTGGAGCTCAAATTTTCAACATCTCTCTCTGAAATTGGCGAAGAACCTTCTCCATCCCACTGGCGAAACTTGTCCAGTAATTCATCGCACACTATAGCCAGCGAAGTGTCATACTGAGGGATGACTGGAGGCATGCCAGGGCTGAATAAAAAATTAGAATGTCCTCTCAATGCAAAGAAAATACACTAAAATGTGATTATTCGAAAAATCCTAGGAATCTTGATGAAGTCTCTATAATTCTTGATAAAATATGAAAATTTTCGAAAATTCCTCGAATGTTAGAAATCTTGGAGAATTTCACAAATATTTCGGAAAAATGCGTTACACAATATACAATTGATGAAAATGATTACCAGGAAGAAAGAGTTCAATCTCACAGATCAATTCCTTGTTGAATAATAACGAAAAGATGCAATAGTTTTAGTTTATCTGTTCCCAATATGACTTCAAAATCATATAAAAATAAACAAAGACGTGCATTTACCTGTACAACCACGTATCCCAATCGATATCAGTACAATCGGCAAAGTGATGTTCGAAAAATGCTTTGAAGTCCGACGTTTCAATCGACTTGAACTTGAAGTTGTCGAAGTATTCCCGCAGGAACGGTTCAAACTTGTCCGGTCCTCCGACAGTTGTCTCGAGATACCTCAAAAAGGTCTGTCCTTTCTCGTAGGGCACCGTAGAAAATGCTTCGTCCGGGTGCACTCCCTTCAAATCCACCACCAGCTGGGTCAGGGGGCTGTTACTACCGAGTCTATCGATCTAATAGTAATAATATTTATCATTCCCAAGAAACAATATACAGGGTCGCTGATATGTATGGAAACGGTCGATTATTTCCTAAAGTAAGATAGCTAGCGAAAAATGTTAGGATACAAAAGTTGTAGGGTTTTTCAAAATCCATTAAGCTAATGAAAAATTAAGTATACAGGATGAGTCAAAAAGTCAGGACGAAACAAAGTTGCTTTTTCTCTAATGGGACACCCTGTATATTATTCCACATTTCAATTCTGCTCGAAATTCTGAACAAAATTGATAAAGCGCATCATTTCCTAAATTCAACCGATTTCGAGATATCGAATTTTGAAAATAACTTATAATAAATTATCCAAAAATGTTATTCCATTAAGTTCATAGTCCATCAAGTTACCTTTGAAAGTTTCCAGCTCCATAACAACGCCGCGTCGTTCTTTTGTCTAACAGTGATGATCTTCACAACACATGTCAAAAATACATTTAGTGTAAATGAATTTCGCGCAAAAATGGCACGTTTAAGTAATACTGAGCGTATTGAAATTTTAATGATCATAGGATTCGGTGATAGAAGACGAAGTTGTGACCAAGTAGTGAATATTTTTAATGAATTGCATCCAAATCGGGAATTTCTAAATCAACCGTTTCAATAACATTGCAGCGTTTTCATGAAACTGGAGATGTCAAAGATCGACCAAAAAGTGGAAGACCAGTAAGCGTTACAAATGAAGAAAATGCTTTGAATGTCATGTTAGATGTGGTGGAAAATCCAATAAATTCGGCACAACAGAGGGCTTTGAATCATAACATGAGTCGATATTCCATTCAAAAAATTTGCAAACTGCAAAAATTCCATCCATATAAAATTCCTTTGGTACAAGAATTGAATGAAGACGATTTTGATCGTAGAATCGAGTTCTGTGAAGTTATCATGGATAAATTAAGCGAAAATGTCAACTTTGTCAACCACATATTGTTTTCTGAAGAATCTACATTTAATCTAAGGTATTTTCCATCGAAACACCAACAGAACAGCGATGATGCACAGTTGATTCTCTCACAACAGAAAACAATTTCTTTTGTAGAACATCTTCGTTTATTGATAACTTCTTAGCAAACAAATATTCTTCGGAAATAGAAAGCATACATCTTTCATTGTTCAGTCATTCATCAATTGTAAATATATTTTGTACATTAGAAAGTCGTTTTATTGCTCCATTGTAGGAAGGAAATTTATCTTATCGTTTATAGGAATTTTGAATTTTTATCCTATTGAATAAACAAAAAATTCTGGCGTCCCATCAAAGGTAATTTCAAAACCCCTTTGCTTGTCACAATAAAGAAATCAGAAACTGGCAAAGCAGTCCAAAGAACCACACCTCCTTCCACTGAAATAGTCTGGGCATTCAAAAACGACACTAGGTCGTTACAAGACAATTGAATGAAGTTAATTTTTCGAATTTATGTATGCAGTCAATATCTAACAATTCTCTGGGTTTATAAATATTTCTTGTTGGTTCCAGATAATCTAATCCTTGAATACTTTTCATGACTTATTTTACAGAGTAAGCTGTCTAGAATCATAATATTCAAGTCAAAGATCTACTGTACTTCTATTATCATTCTTGAATCATCAAGATCAGGATATTATTGAAATGGATGGAAAATGCATAGGAAAACCCACCGTTTCTTTCAACTCGCTGATACTGGTGTAGGCATCAAAATCTTGAGACTGGGGCGATTCCAATCTACCTTTGATTTTTCGTTCAACAAATACCGTGAAGCCTTCGTTGAGCCAGAAATGTTCGTAGTTACGGTTCGTTACCAAATTTCCTGTCCAACTATGGGCTATTTCATGAGCCACAACATTAGCCAAAGATTTATCTCCAGCCTGGAATGAATGAAGATTTGAGACATTAAAAGAACTATTAGTATCATTCCCAGTTGTAAATATATTGTAGGGCACATCAATTAACATTTTATATACTTCGACTATTACTCCATACTATTTCTATATATTTCGAAAACGCATGTATGAAATAAACTACATGGATATACATTTTTATATATTTTTGGCATCCTCTCTCCTCGGTTCTAAAAATAATAAAACTTGACATTCACATCTGAAAACTGAATATGAAAGTGGTAAATTCAAGATCAATCAATAAATGAACATATGGTAACCAAAATCATTCTTGTCTGACAAATTGTCATTCTTTTGTGTCAAAAGACTGAATAGCAAAAGTATTTAGAAGAAAAACGTGTTTTTCATTTTGTTGAAAACGGGAGCAGATCCGTTCCCAAAACGTCCACCACCAAGATAAGAAAAAATCTTAATATTCGTTGAATAGCAGAGTATTCATTTTTTTTTCAAAACAAGGTGTCACTAACAAATGGAGAATTTCTCATTTAGTCACCTGAAAGTTGAATTTCAAGCACAGTGACATATTGGAGCAGATCAGAAACCTATCCTTACTACAAATAAATCGAAATAATTATTTTAATTTCTAATTTTATTTCTATATTTATTACTATTTCAGAAACAAGGAGAGAAAGTGTCGAACCACCTCCTCGATTAATCTACAGACAGTATTAACCATTGAATAACAACCATTATTTTCGTCATGCGATAGGGAAGCCAAAACAAATGAATGTCAGAGCGATGTCGCTTCTTATTTTACACTTGCACATAGGCACATATGCAAACCGCGGTCATTTGTTTTTCTAACTTCCGTTTCCATGTAATTATCCATTTAGTTTTTATAAGATATATGGTATTAACATAAACTGGCCAACAATTCTCCTAACCTATTTGGCTCCCAGAATTTTCAACTTACTGCCAGATACTATGAAGAACTGTAAAACATTGACTATTTTTGGAAAGAGATTAAAATACTTCCTCCTGTGTAATTGTTTTCAAAGTCTACAAGAATATATGTCCATTTAGTTTGTAGGTCAATATCGACGATTCCTATACAATTTTTGCTGTAACTGTCAAAAGGAAAATAAAGTTGATTTAACATGTATATATTTTTGAAATCAGCTACATTTCTTCATTTTTAGCAGTTTTTAGATATGATATAAAATACAGGGTGTTCTATTGATAAAATGTTAAAATATGACATTTGCCAACATAATTTGTACTTTTTGACAAGAAAACCTGATGATTTAGAGAAAATTAGAAATCGATTGTAGTCATAATTTTTTGATAACTTTCGAAATGACCCTTAAAAAATATACTGGGAAACCCTGTACAAATCTCTTCATGATATGATTACCTCTGCATTTTTGAATGAAATCTATTTGTGATCTCCAAATATAAAACACAATCTATAAAAATAAGCTGAACTTATTTTGCCCAAATTACATACATACCAATAAAGTGGGTGTAACAAAAGTCAAACACGGATTTTCCATACCTCCGTACGGAAAACTAGGTGGCAGCACTAACAGGTCATATATGCCCCACACATAGGGCCCACAAATTTCCTCAGCAGTTTTCAACTGATGTTCGGTATCTGCGAACTCAAATGCACATTCTTCTACGATTTCTCTTTCTGCCCACACGTGGGTACGTGGCCCAACTTTTTTAGATTGAAGTGATCCTACAGCAAGTGCTATCAAATAGGAAGGTACAGGCACTTTCTGGACATAATGAGTCAGTCTTGCAGTTTGCAGCAATTTACCACCATTGCAAATGGCTGACATTAGTACTGTAAACTCTGGCGGGGCTGAAATCTAAAGACATATTCCCGATTGGACTGATAATTACATTTTCGATTCATTACTGAGTGGAACAAGTATACACATGTAACACACATATATTTGATATAAAAATTTTAATGATACAGATTAATGTATTTGTATTGATTTTATGAATTTGAGAACAAAAGTAAATATTTTTCAAGTATCTCATAGGAATAACATTTTGGATTTTGAATGAAGTCACTGTGATCGGATTCACTTTTCTTCCCAAATGATATTTATGATTATTCAACAATAATCCATCCTTACATATTCATACCTAATGGAATTGAAATTTAATGTGTTGTTGGATGTAACAGAAAGTTCTCGCCTGGTCATTTGGATATGTAGTGGTCAATATTGAATAATTCGTCTACAAATTGTTCTTTTAGACCATGCAGGACCAGTCCTTGTATGATAGTGTAGGAGTGTCCAAACTCTAAGCTAGGGTGTACCCACTAAACACTCCACCCCCTTTTTAGACTTGTCCGACCAAAGTCTCAGATGATACTTAGGCCCCTTGACCTATTGTAACTTAGTACAAAAGGTTGAAAGAGAGGTTTTTCAAGATTTTATTCATGTAGTTTGATCATTATTATTATTTTTAGTGTATATAAACAGTATCGGCTGTATAAAATCTATTGATAACCTTATCTCATATGCAGACGACACGGCGATTATTTTTTCTGGCAAAACATGGCAACAAGTATATCAAAAAACATCAAATGGCTTGAAGGATATCCAGATATGGCTTAACTATAATCTCCTCAGGTTGAATCTGAATAAAACCAAATTTGTTTGCTTCACACTTCTTAAAAACGATCAGCCAATCGAAAACATCCTAAAAATACATACCTCTGAATGTCCACAGAAGCAACAATGTGATTGCCCTTCGATAAAAAAAGAATCGAAGATAAAATATCTTGGTGTAGTTCTCGATCAGCATATGAGATGGGACGAACATGCCCTATATGTTACAAAGCGACTCCGCCAGCTTACTTACAAAATGTACAATTTGAGAGAAGTCCTAAACATAAAAAATCTGATGACTGTATACAGATCCCTGGCAGAATCAGTTATTAGGTACTGTATCTCCGTATGGGGTGGTATATTTGACTGCAACCTGCACAGTCTCCAAGCCATGCAAAATACTATAATAAAGATTATTCTTCGAAAAAAAAAGCTTTACTCAACAGAACAGCTGTATAAAGAAACTAAATTATATAACATAAGATGTATATATATCTACCATTGTCTTATTTGGATGTATACTAATAAATATCTTTACCATAGCGAAAATATAAAGAATACTAGATCTACCGATAATCTGAACGTAATAATACCCATTTTCAAAAAAACTCATACACAACGAACAATCTTCTATTTCGGTCCTAAATTTTACAATACACTCGATCGCAGTTTGAAAGAAAACCGCTCCTTTAACAAATATAAAACTGAAATAAAACAATTCATCAATCTTAACCATCTAACACTACTGAAGTTACTATAATAAAAAAAAAAAAAAAAAAAAAAAAACTTACGTGTATGTATGTATGTATGTATGTGTGTATAAGTGTGTATATATGTGTATGTATATATGTGTATATGTATGTATATGTGTATGCGTATATATGTGTCTACACGTGTATGTAAATATGAGGATATATGAACGAACCTTAACGTGTAATATACATCTTTATATAAAGATATGGATCCTTACCACATCAACCATTCCCAAGAAAGGTGAGAGAGAATAAACTAGAATTAGTATCGATTTCAGCAGGAATTCCAATTATTCATATTTTCATTGTAAATAATATATTAATATGTATACCATTCATTTTATCTACCTAATATATATCCTAAACTATTCCAAGGAGCTGCACAAAACAAGCACCTTGAGTGCTTAGGTGAACCCTTGGAGTTATAAAGGATAACCGTCATAAATTGTATGTATACAAATATCTTGTTATTATGGTTTACGAATAAATTGAATTGAATTGAAAAAAAAAAAAAAAAAAAATTAATTGAGAAGTACCCTAATATTACTACTTCAGATTCAATGTTTAAATACCACTGATGGTACAGTCATCAATAATGCTGATATTCATTTTATCATCTAAAGACTAACATATGAGTGAATTTCCACAATAATTAACAAACTTCTACTGTTGAGCCTGTATATTGAGAATTTTAGCAGATGAATTAGACAGTATTTGGGCAGAGTAGTTTCACCTTCACTATTATATCTACATCCTTGGGTACTCTATTCAGATTCAATTCAGATTCAATTCACTAATTCAATATATTGATCATCATTTGTTCATCTTCATTATTCTCAATATTGATTATATTCTTTGATATTATACATACCAAATACAGATATATGAATTATTGATTCCAATAAGAATTCATCGAATGTAACTGAACATGATCAATGTGCAGCTGTTTGCTTCTGTATTTTGCAAAATAATATGATATGATTATTCTCACTACATTTTTTTACTATGTCTTAAGTATACTGAGTATGTTTAAAATGGTGAATAACATTTATTATTACTTACCGATGCACTGTAGGTTTGTTTGACACCTGGGGTATCTTGACAAGGGATAACTGACCTGGCATGTGAAGACTGAAAATGAAATAGATTAAAATCATTGAATTGAATCACCTACATAGCCCAAATCAGACTAGACTCAGAACAAAAAAACTGCTTGGGTTATTTCTCAAATTGCTGTATTGCTATCATTGTTTTTCATTATTTTATTCTGAATTTTTGAATCATTTTTTGTGCCCAATAGAATGAAAAAATATAAATGTTAAATTCAAAATTATCAGTGCTCTGGAATGAGAAAAATAGCTAATCTAATTCAATAATGGCACTATTTTTCAGATAAAAATATTGAACTTCAATTTATCATTAGTATGCCCACGACCTCAACAAAATAAATAACTATTATATATTTTTCACAAGAAAGATCACTAATAACATCATGACAATATTTTTTGGTTGAATTATGTTGAGAAATATTAACTTTTCACCATCTAAAATTGAATCAGCCCTGAACTTACTTGAACCTTACCTGGAATTGACTGAACAAGAATGGAAGCTTCTTTCCAATTGTAGCTTTTGGTGAAAGCCACTGAAGCCCACTTGCTTCAGGACTGGTCTTGTATTCAATACCAATCTTGAAACTGAAAAAGGAGTGTTAACAAATCTAGACTGAATTTACTAGATATTTCTCACCGATTACTTTCTGCATTGGGCAGCAGGATTGTCAGTTTGGATCCATAGTCAGGTATATGATCTGACAACTCATAGTGCAACTCAGTTTTGGATTCAAAGTCAAAAACAGATGATATGTTCAGCTTGAAAGAGTCAAGAACTAGTTCAGTCGCACTGTCTACTAGTTTCTCCACAGTGAGAACTACGTTTCCACACAAGATTTTTATATCAAAATTAACACTTAGGTTCAAGCATATATCTTTCACCACTACCAATTCTGGAATCGAATAGAGGTTTTAGTATTGAGGATTCCATTGAAAAAAAGTGCTTACCAGGTCTTGAGAATGAGCTGGGATCGATGGGACTCAACCCAGATTTCTCCATATTTTTGCTAACTGGTTCTACCGTCGATGAAAATAATAAATAGATCACAAGAAACAATTCTCCTGATGAAAATAATTCAATTTATTTTTCACTGACGTTGAAACATCAATGATACGACATGTTACAGTGGTACACATAAGAAAATACCTCACGTGGTACACACTTTCTGCTTGTCACCTTTGGCCAAACAACGATTTCATGTAAGTATTGTTATTTAATACATATATGTGATATGGTTATGCATATATGCCACGATTACATCGTCATAAAATAATATAAGTGTTTGACATCGTTCCCCTGACATTAGCGAATCATGTTCATGAACTTAAGAGGAAAAAAAACATATATATCATTTATCTAATGATATATATATATATATATATATATATAGATATATACAGAAAATATATCAAATATATTTTATATATAGATATTATTAAATATTGTATTATATTTATTTATATTATTTTATATATGATATAATATTATATCTAGAATTATATCACATCTTTGGTCACAGATCACCTATTTGGTTTGTATTCTTTGACGCTACACCACAGTGTACAGGGTGTTAGCGACGTTAGGAGGCCAAGAAACTGCTCCACCTCTGGCAATTCAACGGTGCCCAAGCCACTGATTTTTTCCTGTGTTAAATCTTTGGTCTACGAAGCTCCATTAGAAACAGAGCAAGACTACTTAATTGGACGAATTACAGAAGCATTTGAAATCATTCAAAACGAAGATCAAATTTTTCGTCAAGTCCGCCGAAATCATGTGCGACGTTTATTATATCGGTGTATTCAGGTTGGTGGCAAACATTCTGAACAATTGTTGTGATGATAGCATGCACAAAAGGCAAAATTAAATGCATCAAATCCTATTTAGGCAATTCATCGTATTTCTAAATTCCAACGCGTCTTAGGGCCGTAGTGACACTTTTCGCGACATGGGACCCACTCCTCGAATGTTAAAGTGACAAACTCTATCAGCAATGATCTAGATGTATTTAGCTGCAAGTTGTCGGATATAAAATCCCACTTTCTACAGTAACTATGTTGTTCTCTTATGATGTGTATGTATGTGTATGTCCTTAATATTCATGAAATCTGTAACATATTCATCATAATCTGTCAATTCCTGCTCTGTAATTGGGTTTATGACCTGTAGAGTATTTTATTACAAATAAATAAATAAATAAATAAATGTTTTCTACTGTTGCACTGAATAAACCCTGAAAGTTTGATCCCATAGTTCTGTAGCACCCTGTATTATCTTCGATCGGGATAATATACTGTGGTAACACCTTGGTAACACTGGCTACACCACGACTACACATGTACCATGATTTGAACAGCGTATATACATAGACCTTATGACATATATATCTGAAATGATGTGATATGTATACTTATATGCATACTCTTTGCATGGACCTTAGATGATCATGGAATGGTACTCATTAGTTCGTATTTTATGGCCTAACCATAGATCATGATGTAAGGAAGATTATTTGCACCATTCCATAGATTAATAGTTCGGTTAGGTCAATTTGTAGCCCAACCTCAGTTTGTGACATAGTCTCTTAATAGACCGTGAGTTTGTGAGACTTCTTTACCATCATAAAAAACACACAGCTCCTCTTTGGTGAGATGGTGCTGTCATAGAATAATTTCCAAATAGAAAGAGGTGAGAGGTCAATAGAAAGAAAGAAGACTTGTTTACCCGATGCAAATTTTTATATGAAAGACAAGTTGGTGTTCTTGAAATATCTTTATTTCCACCTTAGATCTCATCAACGATGTACAGAACACATCTCATCTAAGATTTCCACACAATATTTCCTCATGCGAAATTGAGTTCGCCATATAGTAATAAACATTTCCAGATGGAGACAGAAATGACTGACATTGAGCACACATGGAAAAAAATCGAAAACACTTCTAGAAAAGTTAGTGTTTTTTTCTCAGATTATGGTGTTACCTAGTGTATTCCTAGTTGACCAAATAATAATGTGATTCTTGTTGATTTTTCACTTTGTATTCAGACTGGCTTGAGAGATGGAATATCAGATGGGAGAGAAAGCAATTTCCAAAAAAGCTTCGATATGGGATTTCAGGAAGGATTCAAAAATGGTTTTCTTCTTGGAAAACATAAGGGGATATTATTGTGAATATTTTGAATGCTCATTTTTCTAGAATGTTCCATTCAAATTATTTCAGGGCTGAATCCCAACAGACTTCAACAGATATCAAAACAAACCCTTTGCTAGAAAAATTAAGCAGAGGTTCCTGTGAGATTTGTAAAACTAAGAAATCATTAGAAGAAGTTGATATCGATAAGCTTGTAGAAGATCAGAGAAAGGTTTATGAGGAAAATGTCAAAACACTTCAAGAGATATCAAAAGATCAAGAAAGTAGTGGATTCTGATCAACTAAGAACACTAAAGCTATTTTCAAGATATTATTTTTAATAAGTAAATACATCAGATGATTTGTTCATTTATTTAGAAGAATTATCAATGTGAATATGAATAGATGAAAACAAATATATATGATCATAAATATCAATTGATTTTTATTTAGCAAATATCTTCACAAGGGAAATTATTGAATTAGAACAAACAGAACAGATTTAGAGGTACAAGCCTTCTGGAGTTCCTTCTTTCTTTCTGTAAAGAACACTTTCCTTAGACTTCTTGAAATCTTCATTCATCACTTTCATTCTACGTTCACGGAGAGCCATCAACCCAGCTTCTGTACAAATAGCCTGAAAAGAATAATCAAGCGTTTTGTAATATAATATCTACTGCTTATCAATGCATTTTCTTGAATACCATATTGTCAATAGAGATTTCATGTGATATTTGTATCAACTTGATATTACCTTGATATCAGCACCAGACAGATCATCTTTAGCCATTATGAGCTCTTGCAAATTGACATCTTCTGCCAAGGTCATCCTAGAAGTGTGAATATTGAATATCCTCCTCTTCGTTTTCTCATCTGGTAGTGGAAATTCAATTTTCCTGTCAATTCTACCAGGCCGGATTAATGCTGGGTCCAAAGTTTCGATACGATTGGTGGCCATTATAACCTACAAACGATGAGAAATCAAAACAAATACATGAGAGATTTCTGCAGTCTCAAGGACCACCCAGTGTTCATACCCCAAACATGGGTTTTTTACAAGCCATAAGACTTTCAAGGGTACCAGGACAACACCGTTTTTTCTCGTTATGTTTGTAAGTAATTGTCAGCAATTCTACAAATTTGGACCACATTTATATTTCTTGGCTACTTATTTTGACCATACTGACAAATTTATCTTGAATCTGTTTACCTTGACATCTCCTCTGGAATCGAATCCATCAAGTTGATTCAACAGTTCCAACATCGTTCTCTGTATCTCACGTTCACCACCAGAATTGGAATCGTACCTTTTCGTCCCCACTGCATCTATTTCATCAATGAACACAATAGAGGGCGCATGTTCTTCAGCTACTCGGAACAGTTCACGAACTAGTTTTGGACCGTCACCCTGTACAATAAGAAGTTGAAGCAAGATAATTTTTGAAATGGTATTTGGGCTGGACACGTCAGTATAAATAATATGAACATTTTAATGTGTCCAGTATTTAATTGAAAATCAGAGGTTTTAAATGGCCAACTATGCCAGATTGATGAGGCGGTCTATTTGATTATTACTAAATCTAGTCTACTTCAGGAACATGCTTTAAGTTGAAGTAAATATCTCAGATATATTGTATTATGTTCGCAATAAAACCCTTCATCATCAAATTATATCACATCACATGAAATCTTGGGATCACATGTGATGATTAGGAGAGTGCTTTGAATGCATTGCAGTGTTTTTATTGATAGATTTTTTTGGTTCGACAGCCAAGAGACCACAAACAAAATGAATTTATATTCAGAGAAATAACAGCAAATGTGAAGAGGCAAATATACAAAATGATCATTTGCTGAAACTTTCAGCGACCTGATTTAACCTAACCTTCATGAATGCATAATCCCATGGTAGAAAGTGAAATCATTCATATTCTGCGGTTTTAAATTTCTGGCAAAGTCTTTTCACGATTTGGGTAGAATTTTCTATATTTTATATTCATATTCTGTGATTTTAAATTTCTGGCAAGGTCTTTTCACGATTTGGGTAGAGTTTTCTATTATTTAAGACTAGCCTGAGATCAACTACAAAACCATATTGAAGATATTCAGTTCATAGTTTGAAGTAATTGTGTTGTATGTTGTAGAAATTTGTAACTTTGGTATAATTTAATTTTTTAATTTATTTATTTCTACGGAATCAACTCCATTACATGAAAAAAAAAAAAAAAATATGTATATATATATAAAATGTATAAAAATAAAAACGAATATGTAGCAAATATATAGATAATCTCACTTAACACAAAACAGTTATAAAGTAATATATAGTAAATAAATAACAGGAATAAGAAGTTTTAGTAGGTACTGATATCACATTTTGGTAGGAATTTTTGTTTATATATTAATTAACATTTTTTTATAGATTTTCTGAATGTATTCAGCGAGCATCCACATATTTCCAATCTGTTGTCATTTATAATCTTAAGTGTTCTCTCTATAGGTGAGTGTTTCCCATAGTTCGTTGTGTGAAACGAAATATGAAATAAGCATTGACTACGCAGGGCTCTACTGGGCACATTGAAGTGTATTTCTTCAAGAAGGTCTGGGCAGACTACATGACCATTGATGAGTTTATATATAAAAATCAGAGCATGGTCCGTTCTTCTTTTAGCTAAGGAATTGATATTAAGGGTACGCATTATATCAGAATATTCGTGGTCTGCCACCGGTTGATTTAATTTGAAGGCCATAAATCTCATAAATTTGTTTTGAACCCTTTCCAATGATGTGCAATGAACCAAGTACAACGGGGACCAAACTATGGATGCATACTCTAATTTAGATAGAACGAGGGATGTATAAACTCTTTGTATAGAATTTAAAGAGAAGTTTGAACAATTTCGAAGTATGAATCCTAAAGTTTTTGATGCTTCAACGGTTACATTATTGATGTGCTCTACAAATCTAAGTTGTTCGTCAAACCAAACCCCTAGGTCTTTCACGCATGCAGAATATTGAAGAGGATCATTATTTATATTATAGGAAGTTTGGAATTTTTTTGAATTTTTGAAAAAGCTGATGTAGTAACACTTATTCACATTCAAGAAGAGTTGGTTTGTTTGACACCATTTATATACATTGTTGAGGTCTCTTTGCAAGAGAACTTGGTCCTCATAGCAATTTATTTCCTTATACATCTTCAGATCATCTGCGAACATCAAAAAGTCAGAACTTTCAAAGCATGAATACATGTCGTTCACAAATAGATTGAAGAGTAGGGGAGCAAGATGTGCTCCTTGAGGAACTCCAGATAAAACTTGTATTTCTTTTGACTGATTTTCTCCTAATTTGACCCTTTGAGTACGGTTGGACAGAAAACTCTGAAGCCATCTTAAAAAATGGCTGTTGAATCCTACCTTGCATAATTTCTTTATCAAAATGTTGTGATCGACTCTATCGAAAGCCTTGGAGAAATCTGTATATATTGCATCAATCTGAGTCTTATTTTCCAAGGCTTTCAATATCTCTACTTCATATACTAGTAGGTTTGTGATAGTTGACTTCTGACGTGAAAACCCATGTTGATTGTTAATCAGTAATTCCTTACAATAATAATTTAATTGATCCGTGATTAATTTGTCGAACAACTTTGGAATTGAGGACTGATTGCATACACTCCTATAGTTTTTCACATCCTCTTTAGAACCGGATTTATGAATGGGAATGATATAACTGTTTTTCCACAATTTTGGAAAAATTTCGTTGTCCAGTGAAGATCTAAATAACAGAAATATTGGATAGGTTATAGCACAGATACAGTTTTTCAGAAATATGTTTGGTATACCATCAGGTCCAATTGATTTTTTGTTAGGCAACTTAGATATTGCATCATACACCAGAGCAACTGATAGGCTTGGACACGGAATATCAAAATCACAACCACTGCCTCCAAACTCATTCAACATTAAACTGTTTACAGGCTTAGTGTAAACTGTGGAAAAATAATCAGCAAAGAGATCTACTGTTTCACTGCAATTTCCTGCAGTTTTATTATCGTAGATCATATTTAGTGGTATGCCATATGTAGATTTTTTGTTATTGATGTAATTCCAAAAAAATTTTGGATTTGACGATAAATTGAGATCGACCTCTTCTATATAATTTTCATAGCACGATTTAGTAATTATTTTGCATTGTGTCCTTAATTCAGCGAATTTGTTATAATTATTCTGAGTTCTGTTTTCTTTATAAATTTTGTGAGCTATTTTCTTTTGCCCGACTAAGTGCCTCAGTTCACTAGAGAACCATCTAGGATAATTTGACATTTTGAATCGTTTCAATGGTACAAATAGAGCCACTGCCATACTCAACACGTGATAAAAGCTTTCTATAGCTTCATCTATGTTGTTACAGTTCAACAGATAATTCCAATTTATAGCTGATAAATAGTTGTTCAGCCCCTTGTAGTCTGCATTAACATAATCATAATAGTATTCCTGATAACATAAGGTTTCATGTTTTTTTGTATCCAAGGTAAAATTGAGAACATTTGGATTATGGTGTGTGCTAGCAGTGAATAATGGATCAGTTGATATGGTCACATTAATATCCTGTACATTTGAAAATAGCAAATGTAAGTAAACATTTCTGGAATTGGGAATAGTATTCAGTTGATAGAAGTTAAAATAAGCATAATATTCACACATTAAATGAGCATAGGATCCTTGGGTGCAGTTCACCTTGACACCATAATCGTCATTTTCCCACTTAGCTTCAGGCAGGTTGAAGTCACCAAAAATTAGAGATTTTGCTGATGGAAAACTAGTCATTACTTCTTCCAGCGACTGGCAGTGGGATATATATTTAACTTCGGGAGACTGTGGTGGAATGTAAACCCCTCCTATGATCACATTTAAATTACCAATTATGCAATGAAGGAATAGCTGTTCAACATTGAGCTGTTGTACATAAATTCGTTTGCATCTTAACGATTTTTTAACAATTATGAGTACTCCACCCCCTCTAGATTCATCGCTAGTGAGCTTGCTTCTATCACATCTAAAAATATCATATGAAGTTATATCGATTTCCGAAGATAGTATATCACTTGTTAGCCAACTTTCCATTAAAATTATAATATCGTACAAGCTGCATAATATACCTTATTGTGACTTTTTCACCCTTGCTCTGCCTCACAGTTAGCTCGTCCTTCACTTTTTTGAAAACTTCCCTCTGTAATTTTGTTTGATCTGAGCTGATTTTGCAGGTATGGGTAGCTAATTGTTTTTTTGATTTCAGGATCTTCCTTACAGATTCGCTATTTGACAAGATCATTTTAATAGGACGAGGCTTGTTACCAACCTGGCGTCCTACACGTATGACCTTTTGAATAACACCCTCTTCAAGAGGTACTTTGATGTGTTGTAGTACTTCGTCTACTCTCGCTTGGTCTTCCTGAATCCTTTCTTGCAGATTTCTGGACTTGGATTCGGGCATGTTATAGATCATAATATTGTTTGCTCTCCAGAATCGTTCATTGGCTTCTTCCAAAAAAGATTCCATGTTCACAGATTGGTTATTTTGCTCTTTTAAACTCTCCACTTCTTGTTGCAGAGTCGTAACTTTATCTTTGAGATCACTAATTTGCCTTATGAGATTTGGGATACTTTTCCAGGCTTGGCGGCACTCGGGGCAGAAAAATGTGAGGCAGCGTTTGTTTAGCTGTATGGATCGTACTTCGGTGGCTGATAGTTCTGAACAGTTTTCATTGAGATGCATTATTACGTGACAACTGTCGCATGCCACGATTTTATCATCAACAGAAATTTGTTTCTTGCAACTTGAGCACGAGTTTGGTGGCATCCTAACCTCGAAATTTTATTTCAACATCAATTTCAACATCAATAATGTTATCATATTCAGAATTTTACCCAAGGGGTGTTCATGTGTTTGATTTGGAATGCATTCAGCCAAGATTAACTACAGTATAGGTAGATGCTTATCACATATATTCATTTTTTGATGCTTTGTCATATTGAAACAAGGAAGTAATGTCATATTGCAGTATATAATTCGATGAATTGAATTCATTATTTTTTTGCAGCCTTGAACAGAATACTGCAAATTACAATGGAATTTTAGATGGGACATTCATTGTTATTCCTTCTGGAAAAATATTCCGAAACTAAAAAAGGGGTGGCAAAAATGCAGCCCTAGTTGCTCACCAAGTACTTCTGAATGAGTTCCGATCCGACGACTCTCAAGAACGTGGCGGACGTTTGATTGGCGACTGCTTTGGCCAGCAACGTCTTGCCGGTGCCCGGCGGCCCGTACAGGATGACCCCTTTGGGCGGCTTGATGCCCATCTCTTCGTAGTATTCGGGATGCGTGAGCGGCAACTCGACGGACTCTTTGATCTCTTGGATCTGAGTATCGAGACCGCCGATGTCGGCGTATGTCTCTTGCGGGGCTTTTTCCAGCTTCATCACCGTCACCATGGGGTCGGTGTCGTCGCCAAGGACTCCTACTACAGCATGCACCTATGAGAATTAGGGACAAGAATTAGAATTATGGCCGAGTTGTTAAACCAGCATCAGCTGACACTTCACCTTATCATCCATGTATTCATAATCACGTAGTCATGTATAAATTGTATTTTTTTTGTTGGATGAATAAAGACGAATCATTATTTTCATCATATCCAATGTATCATCGACCTATTTTGTGTTGAGTGTGGAAACATACATTTTTTTTTTTCATCTGTGGACAACACGAAAGGGAAACCTATAATGTTTGAGGAACATCAAAAATAAATAAAAGTGCTAAATTATCCATCTGGATATGAACAATCTTCATTTTTCAGCTAATGAATAATATATCCATATCATATATGAATCTGAAAATCTTGTTTCAATCCATTTCAAACTGAAAATGAAATGAAAATTTATAAATATTGAACACAAAATGTTCTCTCACCAGAAGAGTACCTACACTACCAAGTAGATGTCATAGACCAGATAATATTCATTAAAGATCTCCAAATATTTTCCAGTTTTTCTATTGAGATTTCCAATTTATAATAATAATAATAATAATAAATGGTTCATCCATATGATAAACATACCTTGTGATTGAGAAGAACTGAACATCCAGGTTCAAGCTGATCTTTGTCTACAAATGACAAAATACTGACATAGTGTTCACTACCAACTGAAGTAGACACTATAGCATGATTGTCATCAATGATTTCTTCAAGATTGCCCACAGACATGGGTGTCCCTAAAAATAGATGAGCTGTATTAAAAGTGAATATCAAGAGCTAAGTTGATTTCACAGGAAAACCTGTACTTTCAGGTATATTTGGAGAAAATCTCAATAATATCCCACATTTGCTAGCGAATGAAAAGAATTCTCACCTCTGAGATCATCAACTTTCGACCTTTCTTCCTCATTCTTTTCCTCCTGTGGTTTCAGTCTTTCCTGATTCCTAATGAACTCTTCCTCCATCAGAAGATAATCCTTGATACGCTCAAGTTTGAGGAGTTTCAGGCGACATCTTGTGTGCGGTGTCACTGCTGGCAGTTTCAAAGCAGTATCCGGGCCTTTGGTACGGCGCTTCTTCTTGCCAACCCTGGTGGGTATTGGAGGTTCATATTTTTTCTTTTTGTCTTTCTCCTCTTTCTTATCTGCTCCCCCGGGACCCGACTGACTTTGACCCTACAAGACCGAACCAAGTAATTTTCAGTTGGGAATTAATCATCCGGTAATGTTTGTGATTTTTTTTGATGGATGATGCCAATGTGCCAATTAAATTTTAAGGAATACATGCAAATACTTGCCATATTGAATACAGACGGACTTCTTTTGAATAAAGGAAACTGAATGAAAGCTTCAATAAATCTTTTCAAGTATGAAAAATCAAAATTCAACTAGTCATCTTCATTTTTTCAATGAAGTTTGAAGCTTGAAGGGTTCATTAAAGTTGACATTTCTATTAAAAAGTCAATGTTGCCAATGCCCGAACTTTGAACCACAGAATATTGACGCCGATGTGGTGTTAAAAAAATGGTGTAGGCACACACAGACAGTAGCTCAGAGGAGGCTATTTTCAATAAATTTCCAATAGATGGCAGGCTACCATATTGTTGGTGGACTTAGATATGACTGAATTATGGTGAATTTCGAGACATGTTTGATTTTTTTTTGTTTCACTATTTGAATTTGATGTAATGTTTACTCAATAGTCCCCTCTTCAAAACAAATGATATTTGATGAATTTGTATAATCTTCTGAAGCCTAACCTGGTATACGTACCTAAAAATCGCAACTGGCAAGAAAAAAACGAGTCACCAAAATATCTGCCAATTCTACTGCTCACCAGTGTGTACGTATTATTCTGATCAGATATTTCCAATTAGATACATCACTGCTTATATATTGATTAATAGAATTCACCAGGTACTAAATATCTGACCAAACATATTTCAGCTACTATCTGAAACTACACCTATTTTTTTCGTCGTTTTCATATTTCATCGTGAATTATATTACCTATTTCGAATGATGCCTGAAGTGCAAGACTGACACAGGTCGATGCTTTAAATAATGATCTGGCAAGAATATTGAATTAGTGGATCTGGAAATCTTTAGAGTTCAATGCAACAAAAACTCAAGCTTCTATCTCCACCAGCGCTTCTCTCGTGGTTTCCTGTTCCGTGCGAAAAAGTACCTACTTTACATCCCAGCAACTTCTCGCTGAAGATCTAAGACCCTTTTCAAAAGAGAGTTTTTTGCCTAGCCGGTTATACTATTATACTCATGAATTCATTAACATCTCTATTATAGATATTTCTTCGGTCGGTGCTCAACGCAAATCTCTTTTATCATGTCACCACGTAGTTCCAAGTAGACAAACAAGACGAGTTCAGGCTGGTATAATCCATGCATGCATAGTCAGGCTCGAAACATGCCGAACTTCTCATTACCAAGCATCATTCATCAATAGAATGGAAAAGCTATGGAATTATTTGCCTAGTGACGTCTTTCCTGATGCTTACGACCTCCAATCATTCAAGAAAAGAATCCAATACCTCCCTTCTTTCCTATCATTCCAAAGCTGACTAGCACGATGTTCTTGGAACGTCTTCTTCAGATCTTCGTTCTGAAAGGTTGTTATGATTTCTGATGTAGGATGATGGACGAATTTTTAAAATTCTTCCGAAAGTCTTTGATACAGCAGTAACCAGAGAAAGTGGTCGATAGTTCATAAGAATATTTTTATAGACATTTTTATAGATTGGAGTCACTTGTGTCAGTTTCAGCATGAATGGAAAAATACTGTCATTGAAGAATTCATTTATAAGGTAAACTAGGGGTTCAATAATGGAAGGGGTTATGTTTTTCAGGAGTCCAACTTTTATTCTATTGACCCCCAGTGCTTTTTTGTTTTTAAATGATTGGATTATATGTTATTTCAGGGGAATCGGTGGGAAATAATGATAAAAATATTAAAATAAAAAAATAAATAATGAATGATAGAAAAAAAATTATATTGATAAAATAATGATGATAAATATTGAGAATACATCAGTGAGGCCGCATGAGACACCGCATATCCATCACACTTCAATACTATATATTCACTCTATACCCAAATACGAAAACAACAGGGTTTCCCCCACGTTAGTGCAGAATGCTTCATAGGTATTTATATAAGAAATAAAAACAACACATGAGTTCGCTACGAGCCCTATTATGATATATTCATCCGTATCCGAATTGTTCTCCAACATTGCAATGCTGCTTGTTAGGGTAGCCACATCGCTTTTCATACCTATGCTCAAAGATTCATTGATTGTACTGTTTGACGTGGCGAAAAGCGCTCCCCTACAAAGGAAACGATGGAACAAAAAACGAAACTCGTTATCTCCCCAAATATTGACAATTCCAGTGTAGGAAATGAAAATTCTCCCACTGTAACGAACTGTAGAAAGGAATTCCCTCTTCCGAAACAAGCCATGTTCTCTCAATTTCACATCAGCAACTTTATCGAGTATTGAGATCACTCTGTCCCACTTGTAGTAATCTCTATGAAAACCAACGAAATCACACGAAACAAATGACAATAGTACTGGAAAATAATGATTTCAGATAATCAGTATATTTTCTAATCCTGCAACTAGAGTGCAATGCAAATGAAAGCTACTGAGAACAAATGAACATCTATTCAGTGGATTTCAGATGTTACTCGGAGATATAGAGGCTCTTATAAGGAAAGCTCTCTATCGAATCGTCAAAGATACAACAATTTTCAAATGGATGCAAAGTTGCGTGATCAGAACTCCAACATAATGCCGACAAGAAAGCCAAACAGATCTCACTATGTTAGTATATATGCAGGAAATTACAGAAATCTGCGATGTCGTTTTAGATTTTTAATGAATTCAATATGCGGAGATGACAATGAATAATCAGATTGTCATCGACACTTTTCATGACCTACCAGATGACACCATACCGGTTGTGGGCTGCCATCATCAAGTTGATTTTGAAAAGCGGAATTTTTATTGCATTTTACGAAAGCTTTCGGCCTCCTGAATTAGAAGTGGAAATTGTTTTAGGAATTATCAATATTTATAAAGAAACCGATATATTGTTTCGTAATGAAGCCAGTCATATTGTGTATTGTAAGGCACGCAAAAGTGATGAGACTCTGCCAATTCCGAAAATTTCGAATGATTCATTGAGATATTCATTGAGAATATGCTGTCGATCTGTTTTCACCTAGCTTTTTATAATAATTGCTTCTCCAGTAATGTATGAATATTTATCGAGATCGAAATCGAAAGATGAACCAGATGTTATGAAAAGAAACACCGATTCTGAGGTACAATTTGGTCACCATGGAAATATCAACAATTCTTCAGACATATTCGAAACATCATCGTATTCGAGATACTGAAAGATATGTGGATTGAGTTGATGGTGATTTGTTTGATGAATTCGGCATCATTTTCGTAATGAACAGCAAACATTCATTTTCGTAATGAATGCTTGACGATAATCAACAAGAAAATATAAGCTGTAATTTAATTCTCTCTAAGACAGGCACATTTTCATCAATATTCAGTGATCGAAGTTATTCTTTTATTATTCTAAAAATTCCGTGAATATTGAAAAAAATCGAAAACTAAAAGTTGCAATAGAACGTTCAAATTTGGGACACATATACAGGGTAACTCACGGTCGATGGTACGTTAGACGTTTATGGACAACGCAGCGCAGGATTTTTCTGAAAATTTCGCATCTTACATTTTGTCACCTGTTCTATCGATCTGAAATATTTTCGAAATTGCGACGTTGCTGTTTCTATCAAAAAGTCTTGGCAACTTCATTTTTTAAATGGAACACCCCGTATATTAACAAATTTTTAGAATTGCCATTTTATTACAATACTCTTCCGTTGATAAATCCCTATACCTATCTCTATCGGTTTTCTAGATAAGAAATAATTTGTGTCAAATATGATCCAAAACATATCCCTAATTGAACTTATGTAAATCAGGGCTCTCGAATCATAAAGAGTTGATATTTCAGTGGTGGTTTGGACAGGCTTGATGTATTCAATTTACTCCGGGAAGTCACCTCCATATCATACAGGGCGTGCTGAAATTATTATTATATCCGTTGTTCATACAAGTGGTCAAAAGTTCATTTTTTCAAATGATACCCACTGTTTTCTACTCAATGAATTGAAAGGCGGATAAAAATGCTAAGTTTTCTTAATGAAGCCGCTTTTTTCGAAAAATATAGTTTTATGAAAAAGTTAATTTTAGATAGCCATGGAAATGTCATACTCATGACAGTTCGGTGACATTAATGAGTAATTCAGTAATTGTTATTGACAGTGTTTCAAAAAATCTCCCAGAATGAACGCGAATATCGATTATTCAAACGAAGTTTATATGAAGTTATTTATTATACACGGACAATGTGATTAAATCATTGCCAGAACTTGCAGAAAATTCAACCAAATGTATTCTGAATTGACACCAATGAACAAGAGGGAGTTTGTAAGGTTACAAAATAATCAACTATGGCTCAAATGAATTTATCCAAAATCTTCCACTGCCTATCATAGAAAACATACTCAAAATCTACAACCAAATATGGTCTGAGAGAACATACCCAAATAAATGGCGTGAAGCTATCATAATTCCAATCCCAAAACCAGGGAAAGATATAAAAAAAATTATTTTTCATCTTGAAAACCGATAGAGATAGGTATAGGGATTTATTAACAAAAGAGTATTGTAATAAAAATGAAGTTGCTAGGACTTTTTGATAGAAACGGCAACGACGCAATTTCGAAAATATTTTAGATCGATAGAACAGGTGATAAAATGTAAGATGCGAAATTTTCAGAAAAATCATGCGTTGCGTTCTCCATAAACGTCTAACGTATCATCGACCGTGAGTTACCCTGTATAATTGAACTTATTTATTATTTTCAAAGTGATTGATAACGTCCGAGTTGGAATCTGAAAACAAATTGTAAAATGGATATTTCCTATACAAGAACTAATTTTCTGAAGGACACTCTATTAACAGCATCATATCAATTCAAAATTTCCTAGTTGAAATGGCTATAGCAATTGTCAATATTGGATACGAAATTAGTGCACCCCCGTGATATATTGGAAGTTTCCAGTTTGATTTTGTTTTTTTAACTTGAACCAATCATAGAAAACCAAAACCTCACAATTGGGTTCCACATTCATTATCAGACATGAGACCTTTGTTTCAGTTTCCTATAATTCATTGTTCGTTTCTCTTTGTACTAGGATTCATATTATGCTCGAAACATGAAATGAGGACATATATTATATCTATATAGGTGACTACAAGTTCATCCATTCCATTCCAACTCATTGCAGAATTTGTTTATTGCATGTACCTATGGGTCTACCTGATTACACTGATAACTCACGTTTAACGAGGAGTCTCGTGAACATTTACTAATGAAGGCTTACAAGAGCTATATTATATTGTAGGTGTATAAGACATTTTTTTTTGATCCGAGAGTGAATAGTCTCAAGTGTCTTGCTCACCAGTGGATACTGAAAAGTTCTTCAAAGGCCGAATCAGATCCTAACGGTTTTTGAATTTCAGTTTTCGAAGGTATATCGCCTGTTCCCACAACCATGAACCATATATCATGACTTCATTGCATACATTATGCCATTCTCACGTACACCAAATCCAAACGAACACCGATAGGCACAGATGTGAACAATGATAGGAAGGGTCAAAAATGCAAAGTGGGCGTCCATAAATCTGAATCAGGCTTGAAATTCATACAGGAATAGAATGTCAACAATATTAAATAATTTTCAAGCAGCATTCTTCTCACTGATTTTGGATATTACAATGGGTCTCCTTCCAGTATCGTTTCGTATTCTCAATCTAGCCATGACTAAATATCTTCTATTTGTTATGTCAAGATTCATCTTCGTTTTTATCCGTTGGTTTCACTTGATTATCACACAATATTTTGTGTGCTGATATGAAATTATTTACAATATCACAAGGACAAGAAAGAGAGAATCAACTGCTAGAAGAAGTTATTATATTTCGATAGCAATTTCAAAAGTTGATCTCATATTTATTGCGAACAGGCTAGGCCTCGGGTCGGCTGTCTCCAGTATGGAAGTGATGAGTCACTGTCAACAACCTGTAATTCACGAAAAAAAGACCTGCAGTGGTTCCTTATGGATTGAACGTTGCACATTCGATGGAAACCCCATTTCTGGAGGACAAAATCAGAATTCAATAGCCGAGAGCTACAGAGACCTCAAAAAGTAACAACATATATCTTAAACAGTAAGGACTTATTCCATACTTCGATTAGAAAAATGGATGAATATTTGTATATTTTAATTTAGAATGTGAAGTTTCATGTCTCATATAAACGTTTGAAATTTCAGCGCGATATACGGTGCGGAAGTTATAGTGGGGTGTCTGGACTCCTGTATGTGATTCAACTAATCCAAAATAGAACTCTTACCTACACCTACTTCCCGTGAAACGACATCCTGACGATAACTTGTCGAACAACGCTATATCAAGTATCATTCATCAATAGAACGGCAAAGTTGTGGATTTCTTTGCCTAGTGGAGTCTTTCCTGATGCTCACAACCTCTTAAATTTCAAGGAAAGTTCCAACAGCTTCCTTCTCTCCCAAAATTCCACCACTTGCCAACACAATGTTCCTCGAACATTATAGGTTTCTCTTCCGTGTTGTCAACAGATGAAAAAAATATTCAGGTGTGAAATGTGATTGTCATATTTCGATTTGTGATGCACCTCGAGTCAGAGATATTCGATGTATCATCTCATCATCATCCTCTCATCATTGCACAGTAGAACAGTGTCATCGGCGAAAATGGTGAAGTGACCATGGGTTTCCGAAAAATAGGTTCGTTGACCTGGTAGTTCATGTAGTACTTCACTAATCTTAGACTCTATTCTCTCAATTCGTAATATTCGACATCACCGCTCTGAAAACAATGTAAAAAATGAAAAATAAATATCTAAGTTCTCGTGGTTTTGGAGGACAAGCAAAACGTATCATCCGCCAATTATTTAAATTCCACCAAAATGATTGACCATTCCAAACAAGACAGCAACATTTCGAAAGAAGTTTCAAAATCCTTCCTTGACTCGACATTCAATATCCAAACGACGAGTGAAACGGAGTATCTTTCCTTCAACACACTTATGGATCAATGAACCAATATGACCAATAACTGAAAATGTTTTCGTGGTTTTGGAGGACAAGCAGAACGTATCATCCGCCAATTATTTAAATTCCACCAAAACGATTAACCATTCCAAACAGGACAGTACCACTTCGAAGGAAGTTTCAAAATCCTTCCTTGACTCGATATTCAGTATTCAAACAACAAAAAGAACTGAGTATCTTCCTTTCAACAAACTTATGGATCAATGAACCAATATAACAAATAACTGAAAATGTCGTATTTCACAATACAATAGGATGACACATCAAAATGTTTTGACAATGCCAACAGTCGAGTGATTCGCTGCATCTCTATTTTATGATCATTCCAATACCTTTCTCTGTAAGCTCGATCTACTAGAGATATACATTGAATCATTCCATCGAAAAATTGGTAGATCCACCAACGAAATCGGCATCCGCCAATTCCTCGATTCGGCACCACTGCGCAGTTGTTTGTCTCGGCACGCTCGACGATTCGGGATACCGTCATTTCAGTAGATTTCCGATAGCCGGCAAAGGTTAGTCGTGCTGAGACTTTTGATCCCTCATAGTGACGTGTTCAGCATACACAAACTTTCGAATTCTCAAATTTTTAATACGATGTGAATTGAGGAACTTTTGAGCGGGTTCTTCATCAGTGAAGGGGAATTGGTAATAAAAAATGGGTTTTGAAAAGGTCTACGTTTTTTGTTGTGCTTTGTGTTCGATTGGAATAGGTGAGAAGTTCATTTGATTTCAATAACATTAGAGTTATCGATATTGTGCGTTTCTTTGATATTCTCAAAGCAAATGCACACAGTATTCCAAATACTGTGGTCAAATGAATATGTTCCTTTATTCATGTATTATGAATGACGTTCTATTGATATACAGTGCGCGTATATTATCACTTCGATAATAGCTCTTGCGTGAAAGTATTATTTGCCTACGAATAGTCACGGTATTGTCGAATTAATAACGAAAAACTCTAACAGATAATCTGCAAATATACGAGGTGATCCATTGAGAGAGAAAAATTGGCTGTTATAGATCTCAGGCAATGTCAATTGAATTCAAAGTCTTACGTAATATACAGTGTTCATGATTTCAAATCACAGCACCCTCATATATCTCTTTATTTCATCCATTTTCGTGAATAAAAATTCTCTAATATTGTACTGAACGAGCTTTCTTCGAGATGTTGACAAATCTGAAATATTCACATTATTTGGTGGATGGCGAAATTTCTGAAATTACTGTCAGGCTATGGTTCTCGAAAAAAATATCAGCCCTTTCGATTCCGGCTGAGCTGAAATACCCCTATGTTATATAATACCCCAACTCCAATATATCAATAGCTCGTATATGGATTGTAGGTAGTTATTCAATGGAAAAAAAAAATTAGAAGCTTTTTTTGATTGTGTTGAAATCTGAGGAGTTCGAATACAGGTGAAGTGGCTATCCAATGAAGGAACACATCGAATACTTGAAGGTAAACGAAGTTTTGCCTTTGTAACTTCCACAAGAAGATGTCTGTAGGTCAGCTGAAAACAATCTGAACTTGAAATAACTCTTTTAATGTTTGTGAGAATATGAACAATAGTAGTTGATGTCCTGTAGAAGTCACAACGATTCAACTTCGCACCCAAGTATTCGTTATGTTCCTTTATCGAACGATCTTCATCAAATAAATGAAGATTCATCAAGATTACAATAAATGGTGAATCGAAAAACTGCAAATTTTCAAATTCGATAGTGAATAACTCATATACATTCTATTGTGAGGTATTCACCGCGTTCAAATTTTATATGGAAGTATTTTTCCTAAAAATCATTGCTCACTAGTCGTTTTTGAAATCTTGAAAAATAGAAATTTCACAGGTTTGTGAATACTTCCAGAGAAAGTTAGATGAGTACTTTATCACAGAATTTTTGTCCTTGAAAGTCGGTCAACGGGTTTTAGATTGAGAGTATGTCGTGGTTTGAAATCATACACTATCATATACGCACGTATGAAAGAGAACACGTATCTTCAAGGGAGAACGGGGTGCCGATCCCCAGTATCTATGCTACTGAAGAGTTTCTTCGAATGATTCCGATCATCACTCAGAGATTTAATGAATTAGTTTATGTGCGGAATTTATTGGAATTCACCTATCGAAATTATTGATGATTTTCCTGGAGGTCCCTGTATACACGTACAAAATTTGATTCGTTCAAGTCACTCACACTGTATATTGAAGATATTCCATTTCAGTTCATATCAAGCGATTGTTTTTGAGCATAATTCATCATATTTTGTTGCTGTTCTTGGCATTATAATGTTTTGTAGGGTGAAGTACGACCTAGTTATTTTCTCGTTACTTCCTCCGGTAGTATGGGTTCATTGTGGGAATCTCGAGTTAATTGACGGAATCAACATAATTGGTAGGAAATGTCTTTGTAGTTTTCGTTAATTCCGTTGAAACCACAGTCTTCTCGATATGCTCATCAAAATACCCTACTCTAGTGATTCAGCCTATGAATCACATCTTGGACATTTTCCATGATGTTGAAAAGACAAGACAATATGTAAGTTCTTGGTAATAGGGCTATATTACGACATTCCCCATCAACGTCTCAATTAGATAATGAAACTTCCTCCCAATAGATCTCTATAATACACGTCGTCGACTGAATAGGGAATTGAATGACTTCAGTTACCTATATTATCATATTTCCTAGATTAGATACAAGCTATAATGATTATTCTAATATATTTGTAGTAGGGACAGATTTGTAAAGTGTCCCAAAATGTCACTGCGCTGGAAATTCAATCTTCAGATACCTAAGAGATACCTCGTTCACGGAACGTCTACTAAGATAAGTAGGAGTTTCATTCTCATTGGAAGAATATATTTGTTCTTCCAAATTTTTTTAAAAACAAGGTATCACTGACATATCTCTCAGGTATCTGGACGTCAAATTTCAAGCGTAGTGACATATTGGGGCAGATCACAAATCTGTCCTTACTACAAATATATTGGAATAATTGTAATAACTTCTATTTCCATTTCATAGGGAAGAGGAGAGGAAATCCCGGAAAAGTCTACAAAAATGGATACACTGCCTTCTTGATCAACCTAAATTCAGTACCTTCATTATATTCATCTATCTCAATATAGAACCGACAGTTTACGAGACAAGGAGTAACGTTTAGAATCATACATAATACATACCTGTCTCCTGTGTGATATGGCGGTTGCAGTCAGACCGAAAATATCACAAACTATCTCATTTATTTATAGAGCTGTTTTTCCTCCAGGGCAATATATCATGGGTGGAGTGAGTGCGAAAAATACTCCATTTTACATATTCCGAACAACTGATACATCACACATCGGGGCAATTGAAGTCCAAAATTGATGTATTCATCTACATTATGTGTGAAGTAGATCATTTGTCACTGGAAATCAACAATTGTTCTCATGGGATACGAGATGAACGAATGAATATAATTTGCTCAAATGAAAAATCCTATTGAACTCTTTTTTCAAGTTCTTGCTTTTCGATTTCAAAAATATATGATTCGATAAGTCTAGAGGTCATAGTTTCTGCCATTTCAAAACTGAAAATGTTTTCAACATGCGTTATTTCAAAGCTTATTACTAACAAGAGTGGTATAAAAGTCTTTGGTTGGTCATCCATGATAACATTATATTGTTGATTTTCATTTGGTATCATAACATTGGAACCAAACATTGAATTATTTCACTCCTCATTGAAACAAAACTATAGGATTCTGCAACTCCACTAGCACTAGGTTTTATGGCTGCAGAAACAGGTTAATGAAGTTTTATTGATTTCATTCTTCAAAACTACCCACAAAAATGTGTCCGTCGGTATAGAATCCATGAAATTTCTCAAATTCCTATGAATATTTCATAATGCGAATTTCCTGATACGAATTTTTCATTTTATTTTTCTTTGCTTTTGTATAAGTCATTCTGAAATACCAAAAAACATCAAATCGAAAATCAATATCAATAATGTAAATGTTATTGATGAATCAATAATAGAATACTTATACTGTGCTTGGTTTTGAAATAATTCATGGATGTTCAGAACATTTGCAATGCTCGATATCTAAAAAACTAAGGCAGCTAGAAATGTCACCAAAAAATATTTTTGGAATGGAAAAAGAAAGAGTTCGAAGGAAACATAGAAATGTATAGGGTATTCCATAGTATTTCACGAAAATACAGGTGGCTGACGCAAAACTCTATTCATGGTCTGATTTTGGAAAACAAAAGAGCGAATGAAATGACTCCTCAATTTTTACAAGGTGGCACTTCAACTTTAACGACACCGACTGTCATTTTTTCTGAATGACGACATATATCCTGTCAGTGTGACATTCGTGCCATATATATACATATATATATATATATATATTTATATATATATACACATATATATATATATTTGAACACAATATATATATTTGAACACTTCATGATATTCACCTCTTCTGAATGGATGTGAATATGAATTATAATGAGGTGAGGTTATACGTTTGCTGGGCTGCAACGTTCCAGATCCTCTTAAATTTGCAGGGCTCAAAGAAAATTTGAAGTACTATTTAGAGTTTTCAAGAAATCTAGATATAAGGAGAGTCAGTTTGATGATGATGTCAAATTTGAATGCGCGTTTCAGTCAGATGAATATCATGAGTTATTCGAAGATAAGGAATAGAGATCATACTGAAAGTTCATTGCCACATAGTTGATTCGAAGACATTCACTATGCCACGTTCAACGACCCAATACAACATTCGATTAAAACGATACAAAAAATTATGCCATTTACAATAGAAATAGATAGTCGCTCTAGGTTAGAGTAGGAGTGGAGAAGAATATTTCAAGTGCCATTTTGTGGTACTTGACGATTTTTTTTCATTTGCTTCATTTTCCAAAATTCAGATGATGAATAAGGGTACTATGACTTCTTTCATCAGTCAGATTTTATAGTGTATGAAATCTCAACTTTTTCATTCAACTACTTTCATAGCTTTCATAATGAAATTGTTGAAGAATGGGCCAAAATATAGTGGCTCGAACCCTCGCACCTACTGAACCAATGTCATTTCGATATCCTAGAAATCTCCTGAGAAAATATTTAAATCACTTCCTTGTTCTCGCTGTTTTGGCGGACAAGACAATATCTATCCGCCAATTATTCAAATTCCACCATAACGATGAACTCCGATCAGCAGCAGTAAATTCGCGATAAATATGTCATATCCAGTGATTCCATTCCAGAGAGAATTTACATACAAGTCCCATCTTCTGCCACTTCTGAGTTCTGAGTGGATTCTCATTGATCCTGATGATGGAATTTGACGTTATCTGTCGAGTCGAGTATATACTATTTGCTATCTGAATCGAGCGAATAGAATTTTATTCGTCTTCCGTCTTGGCAATCTTCCTCATTTTTTTCCGAAATATTAAATTTTCTGGTATTGGGCATCATCTCTGAATCACTCCATACGAAGCGAGTACGAGTGTGAGGGAATAAATCAAAGTTAATTCATTATCTGCTGATCTTTCACAATATTTCATGGCCCTTTTGTACGTATAAAAGGAAAGTGCGAAAACACACAATATATCATGTTCTCGAGTAAACCGATTTTAGACCGTAATTTCGAAACCGTATGACATGATACAATGGCGTAGGCACAGTCCTACATAACTGAAAGAGACCTTCAATGTGTGAGCTATTTCTCATCAACATAAAAATAATAATAATAAATGTATGTTAGTACCTAATCACTTCCAAATCATACAAAGTCTATGTCAGAAATTATTGTCTTTACTTTTGAAACAACCTTTTTCTGTTACGAGGCCCTGGAAGGAACATCCACAATGAAATAAATCATTTTTCTAAAATTCAGATTTATAACTCGGAATTTTGAGGTAGAATTACGAGATATAATTCGAAATTGTGAGGCAAAATTCCGAGGTAATTTGGTCTCAAACTAGGAATCAGAAGGAAGAACTCAGCATTTCCATGAGTAATTGAACTTTCCCGAACGTTTCCTGATGAATTCGGGAAATGTGAACATGATCCAGTTTGTCTTACATTATGAATAGAACACCCTTTAGATTCTTATGATGTAACAGTGTTTGGAAATTGAAGTCTCACAGAATACGTGTTCGAACTACCACTTCTATACTGCCGTATTTGGTTTCCAAGAGTATTCACAAAGAGCGTATTCCGCACAATTTCAGCGCCCGAATGAAGTATAAACTCACGAAATGTTATTCAATTTCCAAGCACTTTATTATACGAGACTCCTTTGTACTTGTTTACCTCATCCCATTCGCACCAAAATGGGTGCGAGATGGATTTTTCTTTCGATTATTGAAAAGTTTCCATTAGGCACTCGTGTACTCGTTGACGCTGTTACTAAAGGGTGTTCCGATGAGAGGGCAATATTTGAATGTTGGGGAAATTTTACTAATTATGATGTCACATGATTATGACATGACAGATCGATAGGAGACAGATGGGAATCATTATGTGTAAATATATGGAGCATTACACGATTGACCAACGCGTCATGATTGCAAATAGTATTTACCCAACTAAAATATACGGGTTGGTTTGGAGATGTTTCCGTCGACCTTATTTGCGATGAGAAAGAAAGAGAAGAGTCACTTTTGCTATTCATCGGGGTTTTTCATTTGCAATAGTCATTCAATCTGTATAGTCATGACAGACATATATCTAATAATAGCTATATATGGATGAATCCCATTGTTTTTTTCATGCAATAGTATAGCTGAAACAAATGAACGTCGGCGCGATCGCAACAGAAGTATGCGCATGTGCGGATTTGACGCTTTTCGGATGTTGCTTCCCATGCGGATGTCGCTTATCATTTCAGATTCGCGCATAGGCATATATCATCTGCGAACCGCTGTTATTTATTTTTTTTTGGCTTCAGTTTCCATGGCGTTGTTATCCATGTAGTTATTATATCGATGTAATAATACATCAATGTTAATATTAGATGAATTATAACAGTCAACTGGTCAGCCATTGTGACATTTGTCAAAACTATGAATGCAAAAAACGATGTACGACTGGTGCAGTCGTACATCGTGTTTTGTTTCCCCAAAAACACTAACGCCATTTTCCGCTATGATGGCATTCAAGTTATGAAACTCCTAGAACATGGCGACATTTTTGCAGATTTCTTTATACATAGTTGATGTTTAGCGATTGTAATAATGTAGTTCGACTATTAATTGAGGAGGAGCCTGAATTACAACTTCTGAATCAACGTTTTGATGATACTGATTGTGCAATTATCAATAATACTGATTTTGTTGGCATTTTTGTGTCGCTATCTAACAACTAAAATATCAATCATCTCCCACTATAACGAATAAAATG
Source organism: Gastrophysa polygoni (assembly GCA_963576655.1). Classification (NCBI taxonomy): domain Eukaryota; kingdom Metazoa; phylum Arthropoda; class Insecta; order Coleoptera; family Chrysomelidae; genus Gastrophysa; species Gastrophysa polygoni. The sequence goes on from OY755090.1 coordinate 10,828,930, forward strand.
AGCCGTACGTGAGAGTTTGGGTTGAAGAAATTCGATGGGCAAATAGATAGAGTAGCCGCACCAGTGTTCCCTACATCGTTGTTGAAAACTATATCAACAAAAATATCCTAAACGTCAAGCTGTTCGCATATTTGAATGAATCTTGATTGATATCCATTTTTTCATTCAAATACAGATTTCCAACTTCAAATTGGTCCTCAACGATGTATGTTATACCACAATCATGCATCAATAGAGATCGATCGTTGATAGGGGTCATTAACGATCAATTTCATAAGCGTTAAACAGACTCGTTCATACGAGGAAAACATTATATTCATATTTGGTCGTTTCACCTCCTGGTTTGGTGTACATAATTGGCCGCCATTCTTGTGAATTATTGAACCTCGAAATATCGCGCTCTTATTGGAACACTCAGATATAGGGATTGTCAGTTAGAAATTCACAAAATTCTATGATTTCTATGATGAGATAAACATGAGATCACACAGCCCGTGAATATAATTCGCCGTCAATGTGTCATGATCCACCCTTGTACAAGAGAGATTTTATCAAGTCTCACTTGATTTGCCGAGCTTTTGGATTATGAGAATTGCACGGGGGTGTCCTCAACAGATGTAATGGTAGAACAAGATGATCTCTGGATTATCGAGGTAAAATGAGTGAAATGAACTGAATACGAATGGAATAAAATTCATTAGTCTCTTTTTGCATACTGTATAACGGATACTGTAATCGGACTTCTGAGTGACATAAATATCCTTATTTATGAAGCGACATTCATCAATTCTCAAGAACAAAAGGGATGAAAAACAAAAATTCTCTGGAATATTCAGTAGATAGTCAATCATTTGTCAGCACTAAAGAATTTCTCCAATCATAGAAGTTTCATGACATGAGGTCGTCTTCGTAGTTCTCATTTATGATCCAGCATAGATTCATAAAAAGCCTTGATGCAATTGACATGACTGATGTTTGAGATACGAGATACGAGATGTGATTTGATGGATCATCTCGGATGTCCACTTTTATTGAACTCACTGGCTGTGCTGCATTCCGATATATCTCACTTACTATCACACATCTCCATAACATGAGCAGATGCTCTCAGATTCGAATCAGAAGAGAGCTATCCGCCTTGTCCGTGATACTTCACTCACGAATTTATCGACCCCTTCAGAACATAGTAGAAAGGTGTTCGATCTCTACATTTCCGAAAATGTTTCTATGATCGGTGCTCGTTGGAAATTCAGACTATAATTTCCCCAAGAGAGATGACAGGTAGACAAATCACTAGACACGCTCACGCTGTTCCGACTCTACCAAACATATCGTTCATCGATAGGATGGCATAGTTGTGGAATTATCTGCCTAGTGAAGTCTCTCCACATTCTGACGCTAGTTGACACAATAATTCACGAACATCATATATATATACATACATATATATATGTATATATATATTATAGGATTTCCTTTCGTGTGGATACGAGATGAAAAAAATCTAATATTCTGATCCTCTGGAATCTGGTGAACAGTCGATTTCGGGACACACAGTATCATAGAGAGGAATCGTTAGGCGACTCTCATGGGTTTGGTTGAAAATCGACCTCACTATGGAGGAATGATCACCGAACAACCAATTTTCCATTCCCTTCAATATACAGAAACACGCGAGGCCGGGTAAACATTACAACTCGACTCTACCGTAAAAATTATCGTCTAGTTGGATCTGAAAACTATTTAATTCGTTAGTGCGTCTATGAAACGACTTTTTCACGGTTCAATTATATGTTCCTATACGGAGTGTAAGCCTATCGGAATGAATTCATCATTTCGGACACTGTATATATCTAGAATCTCGGAACACTCGAATTTCAACGTCAAAATGCTATCATTACCTTCAACCATCTTCGGTACAACTCCCAAACTTTCAAATGGGTAGTATAGCCTTACGATACATCGTATTTGAAAGGTCTCTTCATTTTATATTCGAAAATGTTATCGTTTTCAAGTTCATTTCAATAATTGGGGTAGAATGAAATGAACTCATGTGGTTACCAAAATTCGCTACAATACAATCAAAAACTGGAATGTAATGCACAACGTAATTAAATGTGAGATACTGAAAAGGACTATGAATGTCAATTGAGTAGATGTTCGAAATGCCAACGTATTGGCAACATTCTAATCTTCAATAGATCTGTCGTCTAACATTATTCATCATATCAGGCATGACCTAATCGCAAGCATTATTCTTCATTTCAAGATATTTATTAAATCAAAAGGTTTAGTTTCGTACAGAATGCTCTTTCCATATCCCCATAAAAATGAATCTAATGATGTGAGATCAGGTGATCGTGCTGGTTATTCTATCGAACATCTTGAATATCTAATTCATTGACATCATAGTAATTTTCAGTGTTTTACATTCCATTAAGTTTCACAAGCCTATACTTCTCGTTCAAGAAATTGGGTGTTGTTCCTGTCATTCGAAGGGGGTTGAAGCTAGGGATCGCATTTTGTACGTTCAAGAATGTACATTCATCTTCATTGAATTCAACTCATTTTATTATGCCAACTCGGGAAAATTATGGCATTCAAGCGCTAAGAGACCCTACAATCATTTTCAGAAATATTTCAGAAGAAAGGCATAGTAATTTTTTCATGGAACATTCACTGGTATAAGCCCTGGGAATGAATCAAGTCAAAATTTATCTTTTTTCATCTATCTTAAACTGGATGGGAATTACTAGAGAATTACTAGAATTTAGTCGGGGATCTTCTTCTTCATTATCTTCTTCATCACTCCTCATTTGAATGTTTCATGATAAAATTGTGAATAATTCTGGTGTATAGTCGCCTACAAGCCTCGAATATTCCAGAGAGAATCATCTATCAGAAATGGTTCCGAAGAAGGCCAAGTTAAGTTTAATCCCACCGTTGTACATGTTGTATGCCGAAAAAGAACGCCATGTTCATCATGATTCTCCTTTCGTTCATAATTCGTTTTAATCAATATTTAACTATTTTGTGACTATATATACTTCAGTTCAAAATAGATGATTCCATATTATTTTTTCAAAATTTTTATTCATTTCTTGAATTTTGTCATATTATCATTGTGAATATTTTTACAGAGTTTTATTGAGGATGAAATAATCAACTACTATATATTGTTCCAGAGCAGTTCTTATTACCATTTTAGGAGTAATTCTGCTAGTTTGGGATGTACGCCTTTGTGTTTCACTCAGTTCAGAAATAAATGTAGAACGAATCATCGCGATTTATCCCAACAAAAGATGCTCCCCTAATTCAGAGCGGGTAGCGAGTTAATTCGTTTTTTATGCAAATGAGGGACACGATAACGCGCAAAATATCAACTTCGATGTCACGTCCGCCTCGGCGTCTCTTTCGAAAGGACGCCGTCTATAGAAAAGCGCGCAGGCACGTAGACAAAGGGCCGTCGTGGACGGCACATGCTGGTTTCCGGCTATTTTACTAGTCATATGTTCATAACCGAACGTGCGAGGCGAGCATGGAATCCGAAATGATTCCAGGAGGCGAGGCACGTATGAAAATTGGGGATATACATATACAGAATCTATAGCCCTTTTTTGTTCTATTCTAGCTTGATATTCGACAATGGCGAAACATTTCAGATGAAGACCTGACAGGACGGTTGGCTTACGAAAGAAGTCCGTGCAGAGATATGAGTTCTAAACCTAGCCACGGCTGTAGATTTTCTATTCGATTAGTAGGTTCAGATCAAGGGGTTGTATGGAAGAGCAACTTTGTTGAATACTGCTTTCCGTTTGAAATATTCCCATTCATTATATATATTCTATTATTGTGAAATAAAGACACTTCATTATTACTTTTATTATCATTACGATCTTGCCGTCGATCTTATTTCTCTGTTCCCCAGGGATGGTTACCTGAGGCCACTTATGAAAATTCCTCCCAGTCTTATTGATCCTCATGAGTTCCAACTTCTGTGACGTTGGAATCTAACTAGCGATAAAAGGTCGAAATAGAAATAGTGATAATCATATTCGTGAATCATCACCAAAGAATGTTACTTGAGGAACAAAATACCTGTATTTCATTGTAGTAATGAAACGCTGATGATGATTACAGAATCATTCAGAGTCGAAAATTGAATGAGAGTACATTAAAGTAATTGGACAAACCAGATGAGTTCTTTCTCGGATTGAATAGTTGAAAGTTATGCGACTTTCTGCGACTTTTTTTTTGATCGTTACTTTTATCCTATATACATGAAATCAGTTTTATATATTGGAATAGAGCGTATAGTATAAGTATAACACTGCCCCCCTATTTTTGAAGAAACAGAACCGAGAAGTCGGTTTTCTAAAGTTGACAGTCACGTCAGTTGTATCAGGTTTCTTGTAATTTCATGTTGTGATAGAATGGGATGAGAACTATGCTGCTCAGAGATAAATTATCATCATAGAGGTGCTAATGTCTTCTTTTTGTAATTCCAAGCAGAAGAGGAGGACAACAATGACAAATATGAACATTTCGAAAACTGGGGTCACTGTTTATTCAGAATATAGCGACTATATTACTTCGATTATACATATGAATTATCTCTCTGATACGTAACAATTCCGAAAAGCGCATGAAAACATCCGAATGAATGCAAAAATGAAGTTAGATTTTCTCCTATCATCTCCATCAAGTAAATGAGACGCAGCAACCACGAATTTCGAAAGCTTTTTGCACTATTGATTACGAAAATAAATCTCAATATTCTGAAGGAACACATCGAGTTGATCCGATCGTAGAAAACATATTGTGTGCAACACGTTCAAATAGACACTTCTCACAGTAGATACATAATTTAATTACTTATATCCGCACTGAGGACGACTCAACAGATGGAAGCGATTTGCAACAATTTTCGAATAAAAAGTTCATGTAAGAAAAAACAAAATTTCTTCCTCCGATTGGTTGAAACTCAGTTCTGGATGTTGAGAAGCAGTTATTCTCAATCATCTCTACTAGTGACGTCACTGTATATCTAGAATATATGGCGAATTTATTACTTCGATTATGGATATGAATGAGTACCAATTCCGAAAAGCACATGAAAACATCATTGGAAACAAATTCTCATTCAAATGAAAAAAAAAGATGCAATAGTTGCATAATGATATTTACTATCCATTAATTTTCCCCCACTTGCGTATCTAGGTTGAAACCGCAAAGTTTTCCCGCATTATTTATGCACCTCCTTCATGATGATGAGACATCTCAGGAACAAACCAAGAATTCGAAAAGCTTCTGAAGTGATAATCTCGATCCCCGAGTTGGGGACTGCAACTACATCCGAATGATGAGATCGTCTGGAATTCAAATGAATCTGTAGGGTGCAAGCAGAAGTTTATGCGATTGCAGCTGGCGTAATCACAAAAATCTCAGCATGACCAACTAACGTGTCTGTCTACTTTGTAATATGGTCAGGAAGAATAGTTGAAACTAGTTCTGAATGTTAAAAGGCGAGGTACAGATAGAGAGAAGAACATTCAGGTGTAGCTAACGGTAGGAGGCCATCATCGGACTAAACTTTTCGGGAAATCTTGAACTATAGGTATTTGTGAAACTAGTTCAAGAAATGTACATACATATGTTGCACGGCGGATGAAGTTACAACTCGAGAACAAATCGACAGCTACAACAATGATGAGTGCAACAACGACGGTCGGGTTTTCTACGGTCGAATTGATTTGATGCGTTCCGTCAAAAAATATTCAGATTCCAAACCGACAACTGGAATTAACTCCGATATCTATTTCTCAATAACTCCAGATTCTCCAGATGAAATGTCGTTATCAGAACAATTTTCTATGTTTTTCATGATGTTGCATCACGAAAGGATACCTATATTGTTCGTGGAACTTAGTGAGATGGGAAGTTGGGAAAGGAGACTTTACTTGGCAGAAAATTTCACAACTTCGCCGTTATATTGATGAATGATACCCGTTGGAGCGTATACCTCGTCTAGTTCGTCTACCCGGAATCACTCGAACTGGAATATATGATAGACGAGATGTCTGATAAGGAGGACCAACCTTCAAAACATCTATGAAAAAGGGGGAGATCGCCCTCTTGCCTTCGATGTTCCAGAGATGTAAATTAATTGTAGTATCCTCGACTAGGCTAATAGCTCTTCACTCAATAGAAGGAGAGAGTCGGACTTATTCACTCAGAACACTCAGATTCGCACTTTGTAGATCAGAAGAAACTGCTGGGTCGGGAAGTAACACTTTGAAAGCAAAGTTTTTGAGAAGCATTTGGTGAAAATCTTTCGAAGAAAGAGAGAATTGAAGAAAGAATGGAAAGACAAAACTGATGAAGTCCTACTTAGTGGAAATGTTAGTCTGATATACTGCGCTTACATTATTCATTGGTTGGTATTATTTGGAATGTCAGATTCTTTTCTTCGAATCAATGTTGGCGAATATCTGGCCTTTATACGTCCTTTTTTTTGCCTGGTAGTGCCGATTCAACTGTTGTTATTAGTCAAATCCTCGATGCAAAATATTTTTTTTAACTTTCATATACTTAGCGTTTCTGGAGACCTCAGCTCTTATCGAGAGATCTATTAGTTGTAGGATGATTGGTCTTGTCCTGTTTTTCGATTCAAAACAATTTCTGGTTCTGGAAACCCCAGCTATTTCGTTTTCCTGGATGACAGAAGATCTACAGAGCTTAAATAAACAGATCTCAGAAGAACAGAGCTTATTTCTCTCATTTTGTTAATGGAGGTGGTCCATTTTTTTTCCAGAGTGATGATCTTCTGATCTTGCATTTTTATCTCCTCGTGTGAGTCGTTCAGTTTTTGTACGATCTGATCAGTCAACGTTTATATCAGCTGGTTGATGAAAACTTCTTCTCGAAATAGGTCGTTGATTGAATCTTTGATAAGGTTAGATATATTGAGATTCTTACTCCTTGTTAACATTCTATCGGAAGGCTATGTTATATAGTGAGAGTAGAATACAATCGACTCACGTCTGTGCTCTTCTCACAATATTTCACCAACTTCAAACCAGCTTATTCACACTGGTTTCACAGAGCAATTTGATATTCAACTTCTCGGAATGAACCATGAATGCATAATGAAACTTGGACGGACCTCATGTAAGGAGAAATCTAAATGTTGTGGTACGATAAGATATACTGAATCAAATCTGTTGAGTCGAGTCGCCTACAAAATATATTCTACCTCCATAATGTTGGCTTCGACTCGAATAATCGATAACAGCAACGTGCTTTCGTGTCGTGATTCTCTTCCTTTCCTGATAAAATTGAACTGAATGGGTTAGGGTGTTTTGACTAACAGAACCGAGTAATTGAACGGTCCATTGAAGCATAATTGCCAATTGTGAATCAGCACGGCAACTGAGACTGGAACAATTAATCCAACTTCCTGAAGTTGATCAGAAAGTTTGATAGAGCGATAAGAAGTAACTCCAATCGACAAAATTGCTAAATCAGCACGAGAATAGAGAATATCTAGATTGAATCCGTGCTGAAATGAATATATATATATATATATATATATATATATATACTCCTCAGATCTTCGAAAAACATGATACTGTTTTCCTTTTCTGGAGGTCATCACTGTTGTAATGATAACTGAGAGATAGATAACAAATGATCTAAAATAATATCACCATACTCATGTCTGATGGTGACCAAATATCACATCAGTGACATCCATTAACCATATCACTACAAACACGAAATTCTTTTGTTCTTCCTTCAATGTTCTGTTAGTGGAACCAAGAATGGAAAATGGTGAGTACACATACACATAACAACCAATTATTTCTGAATTGGAGACGATCAATATATAAAATCATATAATAAATGAGGTCGGATTCCCTGAACCGATGGATACAAGGTGTGAGGAACACATAATAATAATAATAATGATAATAATAATAATAATAATAATAATAATATTAATAATAATAATATCGTTTTCACTGATGCAGGTAAAAGTGATACAAAAGAAAAAAAAATCAACTTCATTACATTCATATCCTGCAGAGCGAAAGGCGAAGTTCACACTCTCTCCGGGTATGATAATAATGATAATAATATTGATGAAAATCTAATAATAATTCATCATCGGATGAGATGATTCACAACATTTATGCCAACATGAGTGTCAACTATCATTTCTTCAATGTATGTAGAGTGTGTAAGAGCCAAACGGAATGAATTGAATGTTTCGGTTACTGTACATATTTATGAAAAATCTCAAATCAGGTGAAATTCACGTCTTCACGTATCTTCATTTTCTATTCAAGAATGTTCTTTCTCAAGTTTATTGCACTAATTAAGATACAATAAAATATAATCATGTGTTTACCGACATTCGCTACAATAACTCGAACTTAACTTCACAGGATCAGGATGTCAATTGAGTAGATGCTCAAAATGTTCACTCAATCTCAAATGAAACATTGTTTCAATATTATTCAACATATCAGGCGTCAACGACATGATCGCAAACGTTATTCGTTCTTTTCAGTCATTTGAATCAAGAGGTCTAGTTGAAAATGACATTCAGCATTTTTGGATAGAGAATGAAGAGATCTTTCAAACGATGTATCACAAGCCTATACTTTCGATTTGAAAAATTCGGGATTCGAATGTCAGGTTCCAATGACTGGTACCAATGGCAAAGCAATTTGCAAAGCAATTAGTTCCTGTTATTCATAGGGGGTTGAAGGTTAAGGATCGCATTTTGACGTTGGAGAATATGGATTTATAATTCAAATTCGACTTATTTCGGGATGATTTTTCAATTCGTAGAGCATGAAATGAAAATATTTCGTTTGACCTTCACAAACTATATATATAGAATCAAGTTTAAATTTGTGAATGAATTCAGAGTCTTACAAAATCAGTGACTGTCCGTAGTATAAGGAAGATGATTACAGTTTCCCGATGCTGTTTGAATATTTGAGTACGTATGTCACTGTTGCATTTAGTGAAGAGAAATGAAAATAGTGAATAGTCAATAGTCAATATCGACACATGAATTCGATGGAACCTATAGTTTCAAAATTGAATTAACAAATTATCAACAGAATATATTGTGATATGTGCGTGAAATCAAACAGGAATCAAATGGCACCAAACTAAAGTTTACGGTTATGGAATCATCTCATCTCAATAAGATCATAGAAGAAGGTCCAATTGTTTTTATAAGGAATATACGGTCCTACACTATTACAATTGAGTGGGAATCACATTGTAAGAACGAAGAGAACAATACTTCATGAACTCCGCTGAAGAACTAAATAGTAAGAATTTCATGGCTTTCTTGCCGATAATTTGTTGGGTTTCTGGTTACGCAACTTTCCCTCCATTTGAACACGGTTGTCATTTGAACACGGTTGTATCTCCGATCACTTACAAGATTCTTATACACATGATCAAATTCATAACAGCTTATAACCATCAGTCTTTCTCATCCTCCGACTTGTCAACCGTTAGCATTCTGTATGAGTTGAATGCAACTGAAAATGTACCTCCAATCATGTTCATCATTCTTCATTTAGCAAATTGCTAGCCTAATCACTTGTCCAACCTTTCAACTGTTCTCATTCCGCGTAATTTCATTTTGTTGACTTCGTCACGAATGAGATAACACATATAATAAAAAAAGTTGTAGGTTATAAATGAGCTGGAGCACCTCGTAAAACCTAAGCTCGGCAACACAGTTGGAAAGAATGGCGCTTACGCGTCACGGTTTGACAGAGGGAGCTTGGATATTACATATCTTGTTGCAGGCTTTGTAGTGAAAACAATGACCTTCCTCATACAACGCCCTAATTGAAGACTGGTTCTTTTTGCCAGACCAAACCCTTCATTTATTCATACGATGATAACAAAAAATAATTGAAAGGATATTGTTACGGTTTCATTTAATAGAGGCAGAAAGCAAACTATAAACTGAAATACTATCAATTTAATTGAAATATATAGATTAGCAGAAATGGAAACAATTAATAATAGGCCTACAATTTGAATTTTCGTGAAGGTCAAATTGAGCAAATCGGGTTGACAGTTCTTCTCTTGCTCAGTACATAGATATGATTCATAACCTAAAAACACAAAAACCAATGGATCCACTATGATATTTTGGCGCGAGCCTGGGAAAAATCGGCCATTTTGGTGATAACCTGTGTTGGTAGACATAAAGTGTGCTGTCGCATTTTTGCGGATTTTTCCTGAATAATCAAACGTTTCTGAGAAGTTATTGTAGTCGAAGGATGGTCCACTGACTACCCAAGTGTACCTGTTGGATAAAAACTTCTCATTAGGATTGATTATAACATTAATTTTCTCAACTCACCGTAGTTGCTGCTTCTGGCCACCCCCCATCCAGGTATGTTGTGCGTCTAACTAAGCTACTGCCCAATTCTGCTCAATGCTCCAAACTCTATTAGATATAGCAATTTTCTACACTTGCAGGGCCAAAATTTTGGATACCTCTAGGCTGTACGTAAACTCAGCTGCCTCTAACCTGCTTGCTTTACGCTGCTTTGACCTGCTTGCTCACCCTATTTCTTTCCACTCTATCGTTTCCCGCTTGGCACTGTACCTCTAGAACTGGAAGATTCGAATAGACTAGACATTGATTTAGGCTAAGTCATTGATCCAGCCCATCGAGCACCTTTCTGGGATTAACTACCGGGGCCACTGCCTAATTTAAGAACTGACCAAGTGAGAGTATCTTTATTTTAGCCCATTCTCCTCCTGCCAACATTTTCTTTGCTCATGCCATAGCTTGATATTGTCTTTTTCTATTATATTCCTGATAGTACAGATCTGTCCTACATGTGAACTTCTGGTATCGATACCTGGAGGGAACCTAGGTATATTCAACGGTGTTGAAGGTAAGATTTCATTCAGTACCTGCTATTGGCTTTTCCGGAGGAGGACACTGTATAGTTAATAATAACACCCGAAGTGAAACACTCCCACACATCAAATAAAGAAATTGTATCCTCCACTCCCTGAGTTTTATTGATGATTGTTGGTTGATACCAAATCATCATTTTTGATGTCTTGGTATCAAACAGCGTTATAATATACTGTTTTACTCAACAGGAAACGAGTACTGACCATATATGCATAATGAACGATAACAGAAAAATACCCCTGCTCTAGGTATCACAAAGTGTAGAATTTCTTTTGGACTCGGTACATTTCGAGTTCGGCTGAGTAGATGCTAGATTTTTTATCGTATTTTCCAAACTTTCAAGAAAATCTCCAATACTTTTCTTTTCTACCAAAATCTCACCACTGAATAACACAACATTCGAACATTAGGATTTCCTGTCGCGTTGTGAGGAAATGAATAATAAAAAAATATCGAACTTCTTAGGATTCTCATTCGTTGCATCATATGTTATTGCCAAATCTCCGAAATTCGACGATTATTATGCATTCAACATTAGTCATACCATTTCGAAGCACATACCTAGTATATTACATATTTGTGATAATATTGAAAAAGTTGAAGGACATCCTTTCAGATCTTTACATTCATCAAGAGATTCGTCAGATCAGATCCTTTACATCACCTCTGATGGTTAATTACGGAATTTCAGTATGGAGGAGTTTATGTCAATCATTCTATTTTGGTTACGGGAGTCTGTGGTATCAAGTAAACAGTGCTTCTCAAAAGTCCCCTCTCCTTTTTTTATCTTGGGAACACGATTATGCATGAACAAGTGAAATTTAGAAAATGAATATTACTAAAAAGGCTTATTATTACAACTATCCAGAGGTGGAGCAGGAATTTTGAATTTTGGTATTAACTGATTCAATTTATCACAGCTTCGGTTTTTTCAAAGAGAGTTGCCAAAACTGCCATAAATACAAACAAAATTAGTATCATTGGATAGATTTTTTTGATACCTCTTGAAAGAGGTGTCGCTTGCCATAGAGTTCCATTTGAAATTATTGATCACAATGGCCTTGTGACGTCATCTTTGACGATTTCGTCATCTATCATCACTATTAGGGAAGTTCACAACCTTTAATATTCAGTTTCTTTATTCAACTTATTCATGTATAATCGTTCCAAAGATAAGAGGGGGGGAAAGGGTACTTTTGAGAAGCATCGTGTAAGGTTTTTCATTATGATCGTTGATTAAACGTTCCTGATGAACTAGCCCACGGCGTTGCCGCTTCAACTAGGAAGCAATCACAACTTTTAAATGGAATCATCCGTATATTTTGAAAATTTTTGGTGACAATTGTTTTGCCACCAACTCTGAACGAATTTTGCTATGTATCTAGCGGAGCCGTTCTCAAGATGAAAATGAATTTGAAATCGTTTTTGATATGAGGAAAACTCAATTTTGTGGACTTCAGTTCCCTATGGCATTTTCCATGACAAAAAATGAAGGTTATTTGAATGAGAATTTGTCATTAGAAAAGTCGAGTAGATTTCATCCAGAACGCAATTGGCAATTCCTTGGCTACCTCCTAAGCAAACTAACGATGATGATTACATATTTTGAAATCAGAAACATACAAATAGTGTATACAGGATGATTCACCAAGAATTCGAAAGGAATATTAAAGAAAATGTTTTCTGGAATGGAATATTATTTCCCTCGATGCTGAAGAAATATGTCTTCCGTATCAAAGATTTGTTATGATGAAAAATATTCTTCTTTTTTTTCAGTGGCTGCTGCTCCTGATAGGATGGAGATAAGTGGAGAGGTGAGCAATTTGATATTATTTCATTGGTGAAATTCTTGAGAAATTTCTTCGATAAAACATTGTTGTTTGAGATGAATATAATAGAACGTTTTCCTCTAAATGTAGTCTGAAATCGATGATTCAGCACACAATGTTTATTAAATTCTACTATATTCGAATAATGGCCATTTCTCACGATATTCAGACGACAATGATAAGGACATGAAGATATAATATTCCTCAATCCCCAAATTATATGTAGATATATATAGAGATATAGATATAGTAAATTGTAGCTGCTATGTAGATATTAACATTTTTAATTGAATTACGAATGCCTCCTACATTGAAGAAAAAATCTGTATTATTTTGAAGACAGTAATAGGTGAATAACTTACTTGAAACTTGGCGCGAATAAAGTGGAAGTTCTCTCAAAGGCCAAGAGTTAATTTATCTGTTTCAAACATACCTTTCTCGCAACTCATTTGGAAGATTTAATGAAAGCATGTAATTATGAGAAATTCAAGTTCGAAACGACTCCGATTGAAATGCAAATTTCTTAATTAAAGGCAATGTTTCTTCTTGTTGCTCATTCGATTCCTAGATGAACACCATGATATACGCGAAACGGTTTCTCACTGAAAGGCAATAGTAGTTACTGAGCACAAATGCCCAGCAATGAATTTGGTTACTATATGTCGGTTGCTTGAAATATAATGTGGAACGTCATTTCAATTATTATTGGGGTACCAAAATGTTCAAAACAAATAGGAATACGAATATTTTTGACAGGTTTTGTCATCCGATTGTAATTTCGATTTCCGTTGACCAACATAATCATACACAATAATATTTATGTTTTATGAATACCAGGTGGACGCAATAAAAGAGGCATCCCTGTAACATTCCTGTCGTTCGAGTTGAATTCTTCAAATTCGGAGCAGTAGTATAAGATCATATTTCGCATAATTCCATTGATTTCTGTTCAGTTAGGTACGATAGAGAATCCAAAGTGAATCCAAAGCCACTGGATCCCATCATTTTCCTGATAAAATTTTATTTCCTCCATTATTGAATGACCTGACTACCATCTCAAATTCAAGGTGATTTCAAGACTTCTGAGAATGAAACTACCCTTGAACAGATATGTTTATTTCATGAATGGGATTATCACCACAGTCTTGGAAAATCTGGAGCAATGGTGCGAATCCACTTGTCTAAGTTTCTATGCCTACATTAAATATATTTAGTCACGTCAAGTCTAAGCGGGCATAGTTCAAGATAAGTTCTTAGGTATCAACAAATAGAAAATTTGATCAATACTTCATTTTTCACTGAAAACTGATTTCTATTGATGCATGATTTCACTGACTTGCATGATATTTGACTCCATTGATTTTTTGATTCAGTGAAAATAAAGTCAAATCTTGATCAACGTTGAATCAACGGTGCATAAATGAGTAGACAAGAGGAATGTGAGAAATGATATTATTCTTAGGAAATAATGTGGAATCGAATACATTATGAGTGTGTTCATAGCAAAGATATGATATTATATATTCTCTACTAGATGCACCCTTGCCCCTTCGACTCATTTGGATCATTGAATCGATCGTAAGAGAAAGATAAAGCCATCGATTCGCCTGAGGTACCATTTTGCCAACTGTCACTGCTGGCTGCTTCTCTCTAGTTTGCTGTTTTCATTGGTTGGATTCCTCCGCCTTTCGCTAGGAGCGAACTATGGTCTATTTGAAATTTGCTCAACATTTTTCGATAACCCACCTATGGAATTATATATTCTGATTTTCTTAATCTATCAGTACAGTTATAGGTGGAACAGGAAAACAACGCCTCGAAAGGAGTTTTGAAATCTTTCCTTGACTTAATGGGATGAACTTGCTGAGCAAACTAGGATTATTTGCCAACTTTCAATATTCAAAAGACAAGAAAACTGAGTCTAACACACGTACGGGGCAATAAACATCGCTTGACGATACATTTGTGAGGATAATCTCACACTACTATCAATTCGAATGAAAATAACTGGAAATGTCGTATTTATCAATACAATAGCATGAAACATTGAAATGTTTTGACAATGCCAACAGTTGTGTGATTTTTCATCGCTGCGTCTCTTTCTTATGGTCGTTTCAATTCCTCTCTGAGCTCAATCTAGTAGAGGATAAATTTATAGTAACCACATCGAAGGTATCACAATCAAATAATATACAGGTGGAAAATGAAACTATGTCGAGAAATGATAAAATTTGTTTCAACGAAATACATCATTTTCATACACACCCTCCCATTCCAGAACCAACTCAACCCTCGTAGGGTAATCAAAGCGAAGAGAGGGAAACAATGCTCAATACAATGAAAGAGATGTTCTCAACTTCGGTATTCGTTCTGTTACGTAGAAACGAGAAAAAAACTCAGAGATAACGACGTTTCGCCCTCGCTAAAATCTGATAGAACTTGGTTTCTTTTGTTTTGCGTCACCAGTATCGTGTGCTTTTGTTTAGTAAACAACAGCAAGCTGGTATATATTTTACGAGCATTGTTGATTAGTTCCTGGGGCCTAAGTCAACGAACTGCGAACCAATCATGTCTAGATGAACAGGCTTGATTTTTCGATGTCAACCGACGGTTTGTTATTGCTCGAATACGAATTTGATTTCAAGGTTCGTTACCATACTCATCCGATTCGCAAAAATGAACTACCACCTAATTCCAATCTGCGCCTGAATGGATCGTTCTAATATATTTCTAGTCTAATTTTTACGAGTGCCGAATTCGTGAGCAGACCTCATTATAATTGAGGACTTTGGTGCTAATATTGTATCTTTCCAGGAGTGGCAGAAACAATAAAAAAAAGGATATTGTGTAGGTAGGTACTTATGAAAATCATTTCTTTTTTCTATAAAAATAGTTCCTGGTTCTTATACAAGGTGTTTCCTGCTACATGCTCCATGCTTCCAAGACGAATACTTCTCAAATATTGCTCGGTTTTCAAAATACATGTCGCCAAAAAATATACGTTCGAATCGATTTCAATTTTTATATTTTATCCAAAATATGCTCCACCCAAGTTCGTTCAAATTTCATAACATTATTTGTACTTATGAGTGGCTCATTTAACAATGGTTGAAAAAAAAACCATCAAGTTCAGTGGTGTCCGGAGGGGCATCTCAACCAATAATATCGACAGAAGAACGACGACCCAATTTTGTAATGGAAGTTTCTCTTAATGACAATTTGCTTTCGAAATACAGGCTGTTTGAAGGAACTACATTATATCTTCCAGTTTTTTGCTGACGGCTAAACGATATTCTGATGATATTTGTTGAACATATTATAGTGAAAAGTAATACAATGGCTGATATTACACGAATTTCCTGATGAGCTCATCAATAATAATCATTTTGAATAACCTCGCATAATAATCTCACATGAACAGAAGTGGAATGAGTTACAGTCATTTTGAGGCTCCCGCTCTTTTCCAATAGTTCCGCCAATTATCTAAGGAGAGATTAGAAGAAAGGACGGTCCAACTGAGGTATCTCCAAAAATCTCAACCCAAATATTGAACGAAAATGTATACTAGTGATGTTCTCCGAAGATAGCACAGCACAAATAATCCTTATGGTGTGATGATAGCATAAGGACTATCCTCATGCCATCTCTGAAAAAAATTCGCTTCATCTGTAGAAATTATTTTTTCCGAAAAATATGGAACTCTTCAAGAATCTTATCCTTGAAACCAGTTGAAATAATCACCTTGATCTGGAAAGTCTCTAGGAAACGAAGCTCGTATTCTTTGAAGTAAATAGTCCTTCAACATACTCCATACTGTTTTGTAACTGAAATTCGAATCGTTCCAGATTCTCCTATCATACGAGCCTGCGGGGAGATTTTACCCCTAGATTTAAGACCTCTTCCTCAAGTTTTCGGGTTCTATCTGTATGTGATCGGCCGAGTCTTTTGCTATTCGTAGAGCCTACCTTGTTATTGTTTTCAATGAATAAGTGGTTCGTAAACAGATCTCCGTGCTACTTCTGATGTAGAGAATTTCATATTCCTCTGAGTAATGACCAGGACATTCTACATATAAACGGAAATTTTCCGAATGGGCCGTGAAAGAATATATCTAAGAAACCAAAGCACCAATTGAAATATCATCTCATCAAATTTTCTAGAAGAATCAGGATAAATATCATCTACCTGAGCATTATCTTCGAATGAGTTACATGATTTACAGAGATCACAGCAATAATTCATGCAGATTTTTTAGAACTCCTGATATATAATCTATGTTCTCGTATCGTCGGCGCTAGTGGACCAATTCAGATCCTCAGGGATAGTCGTATGAAAGAATCTAATCGAACACAAGAGTAGCTCTACCGTAAGTTCCATCCGACGTGATCCCCGAACGGAGATTTCTGGGCATATTAAATTTTTGGTCTTTCGAACCGGATATCGGATGATTTCACGACCCAATTCTCGGGAGATTTAATGAAACCGCCTCGCCTATTCGAGAAAGATAAAGCAAAATAAAGGAGTGAGGCTCCCCAAGGCCCTATCCGGCTTTTTATGACGACTGACGTATGGCCGAAGACCCAGAGATTGGTTCTCCAGGATGCTCTTCACACAGAATTTGATTTTCCAATCAGAGTTATCCAGCCCGGCGAGAACCCATCAGAAGTGATGATTTCTGAAGATCCTCTACTCTGCTTGTGATAATCTCCGTTGGTCATTTGCGACTGGACATTTGGATGGGTGAATGAATAATACATCATAATATACAGGGTGTCCCAAAATTAGCCTGCCAAACTCCACGAGTGGTTTTTACGATCAAGAATTGCAAAAAATATAGTTCATTTTGGGGGGTCTCCTGAATATACGAATATTCTTCAATGTCCGGAGGAACAATGAACAGTTCTTCGTTCAGCGGTTTGGGCACCGTTGGGTTGCCAGTGTTAGAGCAGTTTCTTGACCTCCTAGGTCACCCGATTTAACGTTGCTAGATTTGTTCGTGCATGAAGTTTTTGGTCTACGAAACCCCAGTAAAAACAGATCAAAACGGATCACAGCAGCATTTGGAATCATTCAAAACGAGGATTAGATTACAGTCAAGTCCACCGGAATCATGTGCGTCCTTTCAATTGTTTTGATGATATCATGCACAAGAGGCGAAAATTGAATGCATAGAATCCTATTCAGGAATTTTATTTTCTCTCTAAATTTATTTCATTCATCTTGTATAAGTAATTTGCAGCGTTAGAGTTCATTCCTAATTTTGATATCTCAAATAAGACTCCGTGTATATTCCTATATTTTTTGTTCGATTTGAGTTCGAATTTGAGTTTGAGTCCAGTCAGAATGATACCCGAAAAGATAAAGAAACCCTGTAGATGTATTGTAGGAACACACACAGTAAGACAGAGCAAAAGAAGGAAATTCGGGAGTTTCTACAGTTAATACAAGTAGTTAATTGACGAAAATTGAGTCGATCAAGTTAAAAGCAATACGTATCAAATGAAGCAGGGTTTGAACAGAGGAAGTTAGAGAGGAAATTGAATGTTGTTGAATTCAAAACATCAATAGACATTTCGAGTGAAGGAAAAAGCAGAATCAAGTGATTAGGATCTGGAAGATCATGCAATGAATTTTCGAGTCTTGATCGTGAGCAATTGATTGTTTCAAACTCAGCAAATAGCCAAAGAAAATATTGATTACGTCATATTCAAAAGAGTGATGACGTCTGACGTCACGAATGGATATAATATATACTGCGATATTGGAGAATGAAGGGTCTGCCAATCATCCATCGATGAGTGGCTGGAATATATACAGTGCATAATATATACAGTGTGTGCGACTGCAACACCCTCTCAATTTGGAACCGGTCGAACGATTTTAAAATACAAGTAAACTACATTTATCTATACCCTGGTGTATTCAGGCACTGCTGAGATACCCATATGAAGAACAATATCTCATACAGGGTGTTAGATATTCGATGACCAATTTCATAATTTTTGTTATGTTGATTCACCCTTTGCCATTCGAACACGTCGAATACCTACTAAAGCAAGTATAACTATTATTCACATTTTTTTCCTGATGATATGAATGATAAGAATCGATCCAATGGAGCATTCTCCATTCTATGAGCATTTTCATAAAGTCATAAAATTCGTAGGACAAAAATTCATGATTTTCGGTTGACCTATTCCTGTAGAAGTTTTCAAGATGGAACTCCTGATCCAAGTGATTAATCTATTCTTTCACCGAAGGACCACACCACCGGTTACATGAACTCCTCAGATTTCAATTCAGAGTGAATCAAAAAAGGAGAAATTTCAAAATTTGGTATCAAATAAGTATTACCCTAAAATATTAGACAAAAATAGATATCTCATTGATTTCAAAATATTGATAAGGGTATTTGAGCTGTGCCTGAATCGATAGGCTATCCATATAGGCTATATTTCGGACAAAAATTGTCTAATCGTCGTTTTTGCAAACAAATATATGGATATTCCACTTCTCTCTACATTTCCAAAAAGAGCTCTCTGAGTACAATATTATAGATTTTTTGTTCCTGAAAATCTGTCAACAGATTCCAAATTGAAAAAAAAATTGAATGGAGTGAGATGTCTTCAATCCGAGCTTCAATCAATATAAGAATAAATAGTTTTGGGACAAGTCCGATTTTTCTTGTCATACACAAACGTTCAAATATTGTCCAAGAAGAAGTTCACCAGACATGCATACATATATTTCTCACTCGACGAGAAACCCTCAGAATCCGCAAAGAAAGAAAGTATATTTCTAGTTCATTCTCTAGTGATGACTAGCCCGTTCCTAATTTCCGCCCGTTCTTTGAGGTGAATGCGTCCTGGCCCATACAGGAACCTTCTGTTCCTTTGAGCCTTCCTCGAATTCATCCTTCCTCTGGATTAGGGCACCCACATGAAAAGGAGGTGGGATAATGAACGTTATCCTTGCCGTTCCTAGTTGCTCAACCTCAATGTGGCAACAACGTTCGTCCTTTTCCCGTCGAGAAATTATTTTCACCGTCGTTATGCGAGCTATAAATACCGAGAAATCAATGCCTACTTTTGCGTTTGCTGATTTATCATCACGGAGATCTCTTTTCCGCTCCGCGGTTTAATTTCCATTATTACTGGATTCTGGGAGAGCGTCTAGATTCCACCAATTTCTGTGTTTTCAACTTGGTTATGTCCAGATGATTTCTTTATGAATTCATGGAGATGTCTCTTCGCTCACATGACGCGAAGTGTCTGTAAGAGTAGAATACTTCATATTTCTTGAAAAGTCGAAAATGAAAAAAGTAGTAAAATTGAGTGACAAACGAATAACAAGTACACAAATAATGATAACAGATGGATGAACCATTGAATGAACGAAATGAAAATCTTCATTCCCTTAGAAGTTATGCTTAGAAACAATCGGACTCGAGATATTGAACTTTACTATTCTTATATTGTGCGGAATTAATGAAAACAGCAGATACTCACAACCACGAAAATGAACTGTTCAACTCATTTCTAAGTTCGTTCCGAAAATCAATTGAAAACTGGTTATCATTTTCTTATAATCCAGTTATTTTCATTCTTTTTTTGTCAATTTATAATTCACATTTTATTCGTTTTTAGTCTACTGTGTATTGTAGTCTTTTTTGTAGACATATGTATGTGTTCTGTATTTTTATATTTCCTTTTTGTGAAATTGTTCCATTGGTTTATCCGTTGATGAATAGATGAATGAATAAATGAAATGACACTGTCTGTTGCATCCATGATTTATGGAATTGATCAGTTCACGTTGCACTCTCTCGTGAGTTGAATAACCAATACTTTCTTTCTGAAAAAGATTCATGTGATTCAGATTCATTTGTCCATTGTAAAATGTACAAAAATATTGATGATACATCAGCAATGATGATACACTATCATCAACTATCACTATCAAGATTTCAAACCGATTGGTTCTCGAGATACATCTAATGTTCGATTCTCTGTGGAACGCCCAGTAAAAAAAATGGACCCAACCATCATCCTCCAATTGGTAACAACCCCTTACCACTAAAATGCATGCGGAAGCGATTCCTAATAACTCATCTCCGATCCCTATTTAACGTGAACGCATTTCTCGACAACTTCAACGCCCCAGACAGCCCAAGAATCCGAACGGAACTCCTCGACAATTTCCGAAATAATTCAGGGAAAGTCCTCGCGAAGCGGATTTATCGGTATCGGTGCAAAGTCAGCTCTTCGAAGCTTATAAATCGTTAAGTGTAATTTATAGGTCGATTGCAGCCGTTTATGGAATGAAAAATCCCGCGAAAAAGCGGCTGCCTTTGCGGTCCGATATGCGCAACGAAGCTATCATTTACGGCATCATTTTGATGTAAGGGTTACGTCGAAAACATGACTGAATAAATCTTTGTACTTTTTTTATATTTTCATCGATATAGCGTATCCCGAAAATAAATATTTCATGAGATTTCCGAAGGGTTTGAATTGATACAATTTAAATACTGAACGTCTTTCTCTACGGCTTTCGAATACTTCATATATCACATGTAGGAGAGCTATTGACGAATGAGGGTTATTATTCGAACTGTGGAAATCGGAACATATTATTCAATATAAACTTGACGACCAATCGCATACTTGGAATTTTTAGATCTCACGGGCTGTGATCAATGATGATTCTGCGAATTTGGAACGTAGGCTCTGCTCCCCTGAGGTGATTGATTTTTTGAACTGTCACGATCGGCTACAATGATGGTTCCAGGGGTAATAAAGTTGGAATACACATATCAACGATGATGATCTTGATAATGTTTATATTCTAACAAATGTATGCAATAATGCAGTATATGTTCGTCAAACTATACGGTGTGACAATGGGCTATATCTCACAAACGAAATATATCAAATGATGTCTAAAATCGTTCATAGGATAGGAAAACGGGAAGCAATATGACAAGAAAGAGATATCCCTCATCGAACCGCTAAGATCCCCCAACCCAAATGGAAGAGTTTAGTAGCAGATCCCTCACTCGTGAGACATTATTGAAAAGCTCACAAAACATCATTTTTATTATTATTTACACCATTGTATAGCATTTTTCGTGAGTTTCTCAATGATGAATCACAAGTAGGGGTTTGCTATTCGAATTTTCTCAGTTGGGGTGTGTGGGCCTAAGGGGGTTGATGAAGGAGTCCCATTTCTTGTCATTTCAGTTCCCCCTTCCCATCCTAGAAACGCTTTCAGGCATTCTTTGATATCATCTTTCATTTGTAAGAAATTGCCGTTTGAGAAATTTCGAATTGTCATACCGAATACATAATGGGATGGTCCGTCACTCAATGTGCAGATACACTTTAAAAAATGTCATATATATCCTCGAGAGTAAAATGAGCTCACAGAAATGAGCTGTTAGACTATTTTAATTTCAACGACGTGTTCATCTGATCAATACATTTATTTTCAACGAATACTCAATTGTGATTATTCGTGATATTGTATTTCATCCCTAGAAGTGGTAAGACTATTTCTTTTCATTATTATTACTTCCTCTCATACAATCATCGCTGGGAACTTGTTCGAGAGTCAATAAACTTGATATCATTATTAATATTGGTATTATCATTATCATTATCATTTCATTCTTCATATTTGGTATGAAAAAAAAATGATATTTTAATTATTGTCATGATATTCTTATTTCAATTAGTTGAAATATGTTTTCCTGTTTCTCATCCATGTTCATGCCATAACTGTAGGTGGAAAGTGATTCAGAATCACCCCTCATCAATGTTCATTTAGTCTATCGTCATTTATAAATGAGATACAGGATTAGTTTCCAATTTGGGTCTCCTACTCGCGTTCAATGGCTATCATACGTATAATGACTCGACGTCTCGGATGGGAATTTTCATCCTCGAGAATAATAGTCATCATTATACGCTCATTGGAGAATATAGGTATTATTTCCCACTCTCAATTGAAAGAGTATTATCCAACTGGTTTTGTGCGAATAATATATTTCCTATGGATGCACAGCGGGAGTTTTGATACCTCTCTTGTGATTCATTATGAATCTTTGAGTTTCTATAATCTAGACCCAATCTTTCCAGTACATATTTTCACTGAGGAAAGTGGGTTCCCCAGAAAGTACCTCGATAATTTCAAAAAGGTTCTTGAGACATATGCAACGGAAGCTTATTGAAAGTTGCACTAAAAATGTTAAATTCGGATACTGCGGACGAACATCACTGAAACCAGAAGAAATAATGCTGAAGAATTCATGACATGAAAGATCAAACTCTATACTGGAACTCTATGTGAAGATCATCTACATTGTTGTAACATTGAGAACGATAACTAGTTTACAGAAAATGTAGACTTGCATCCACACTGTATACTCTTGCATCCTAATATTCATCGTTATAGTCGTAAATGAAGTTTTCATGTACATCACGGGTCGTGGGAGTTGATTTTTTAGTGTCATTGGTTGAATCCTCGTATGTCAGAATACGTACAATATGCCAGGATACTTGGCAGAAGAGAATCTATAAAAAATTAGACTCCAGTATCTCTGGTCCTTCCTGGAGGACCGGTAGACCTCTTCTCCGATATGCCATCGGTAGGGAAAGCACATGAATGGCTCATTGCAAGTGTGCAATTTTTTGGCAGGAACCTCATACATGCGTAAATCTTGATAATTAACTGGTGACATACAGCTAGCATACTATCTATGACGAGGTTTGTCAAATTCGACCAAGTGTTCCTCCACCTTATTCTAATGTTTTTTTTTGTCACTTAGTCACATCACAAAACTTTTCCTTCTCGGAAATGCATTGTATTATTCTTCCGTGTCTCATGTCATTCCGAACATTGCGTTTCATCATGAGTTTTTATTTATTCATAGGATATATCGAGGCGAGGAATTGTATTTTCCAACAGAATATTTTCAAATGAAGAATTCATTCCATTATTTATCTTATTTGATCGAACGTGGTATCGCTCTGTCTATTGAAAGAATTGAATATTGAATTTTCCAATTGTAAACATCAGAGTTGTTCGTCGAGATTTATATCTCTTCCAGTCTGTTAAACTGGGAAAGAAAGAATCAAAACAATTCGATTCCATAAATCTCTTGATTCACACGTTAACAATGACGTCAAAAATTATGGCAGATACGATATTCTTCGTGAAAGAATATTATTGTACAAATTACAACACGAGGCGAGGCGTTCGAGAAAGAAAAACAACTCAACGTATCATTGAGGTTTATGCTTCATTTGGAAGCTTACCCATTGCAGTTATATTCTGAACCGAATTAGCTAAATTTGTTAGAATATCCACCACTGCTTTTATGAATAAGTTTATCTTTCATTCTCGAATGAGGATATTGTTCAACAGTTTTTGGTATCATCAAAAAATCAATCCGAAAATCTAATCGAAAAGCTACAACAGCTCTCGTCAAAATACGGTGTATACAAGCTCTATTGCGATTGTGGATCCTCCCAAATAGGAAGACACAAACGAATATTTGAGCCTTTTAGAAGATCAACAACTCGATAAGAAATCATTGAGCAATGCTCGTTGTTCACACAGACTAGTACAATTGAATAGATCATCCATTTTCTTTCACAGAAGATTGAGACCGAGCACCCATTTCTCCTTGATAATGATCCATTATAAATCAGTCAATGAAGTTCTGTACCGTAGTGACACTTTTCCAGACATGGGACCCACTACCCTAATGTTTTCTACTGTTGCACTGAATAACCAATAGAAGTTTGATCCCATAGTTCCGTAAAACCCTGTAGAACCCTTCAATCCATTTTTCACTTACTTCTTTTGGTTCTCTTTCGATCTTCATCTGGACCCAAATTGGACTCCGATGTGGCACCAAAAAAAAAAATGAAGATGTTAAATCACACGACCGCTACGGCCAATTCATAAAACCACGTTTTCAGAAGATCAAAGCTGTTGTAGATATTTGAACGATATTTTGTTCAGAACATTACTGAAGGACAATTTTCTTCCATACGTCAAGTTTTTTTTTGTTCATTCGTAATTTCAAAAAGTATCCCTCTCGATATAAGATTCTCAGATGAGTTCTTATATGAGGTCGCTAGATATTCCTGTAGAAAAATAGGTGCCAACCGATGTGTAATCTTGAGTTTGACCATCAGTATCAAGTTGAAACAGTACCATCATCAGGAAGAAAAAATGATAAATTCACTCAGAGGCGGAACTTACCTGAAACAAGTGGAGAGAGTGATGCAGTTTCAAGGATTGAAACCGTCCAAAGCTTTATCAATAACGGCATCATATTGATTCAACGCTTTCACGTATATTAACCGTTCCCAGTGGGAACTGGGTGTATTGACATTGCATCGAATTAATCGACTGGAAGCGGAATTATGTCCAAATATCGTACCGGCTTGGCAGATTTCAATTTCGATTTTTAGACCTCCGATCCGGTGCTGTGATTCAATGCGTCCATGAATTCATAGTGTGCCCTCGCAGACTCCTCTCCATGCTATAAGTCAACAGCTAAATTGACTCGCAGAACGAAATCGAACTGGTTTTTGAATGATGCTCCAACAACTATTTACGTCTGAATATAACAACATATAACACTCTATCATTTTTTGGAAAGAATGAATTCATTGAATGTCCCTATGAGATCAGTGATCAAAGAGATTAGTGGAATAGGTGTGAAATGAAAGAATCAATTTCGACTCCCTTTCGTAATGCATATATAGATCGAGCCGTTTCACCTGGGGTTGAGTTGAAAAACAGCATTTTGCTGATACTCATCATTCATGCTCATATTCACCATTGCAGATAGGTACAAGGTTACGTGAAAAATTCTCATTTTATATTTTGTTTTGTGCGATTTTTAGTATCTATTTTTTTTCTGCATATGATGAATGAAGACGATTCATTATTATTATAAATCGAATGTAAGATTTTTGTAATGCATATATAGATCGAGCCGTTTCACCTGCAAATCCAATGTTAGTTTTCATAACGAGAAGTACGAGAAAGTTCAGGAAGGATTTTAATTATCATATGCATTGTTTACTAGCGTTAAAAGACTAGAAACCATACAAAAATGGGTATTGGAAATCATTCATAATAGGAAAGTTGATTTTTTAAGTGAAGAACTTTATAAATTGGCGAAAGTTGCCGATACTAGACAATGCTATCTATCTGTGATTATACTTCACGAAAAAAAATACAAAAACAAGCAGAATATTCACAACATAACTAACCAGACTGAAAGAATAAGGAAGCCTTATTATACCAACATCAAGAAAGTGTGTTCTAGATTGAAATGTAATGTGAGTATTCGATCATAGGACAGGAGAGGAATGTTGTATTCGTATGTCGATTGATATGCATCGATAAATAAGAGAACAACGACAAAATGAATGCATTGAGTGAATTTTCTGATACTATCTAAGTCTAGTCAGTCTAGAAGAGTATCAAAAGATCTATCTTCATCTTATTTCCTAGACAAATCTTTTGTACTTTCAGACACTATCATCTCAGATTCCTGAATGATGAAAAAAGCAATCAATATTGAGCTCATCCGACATCTATAGAGCTCAAAAACCTTGAATGAATGGCAATATGGCAATTTGACCTAATCGCCAGCCTCACACATGTTAATATGTGCAGACGTCTATCGAGTATCATGGAAATCTCCAGAGTATTTGACTACTATCGAGTTTCCTCATAGCAAGGTCACTCTATGTTATGTTTGCTGGTGTTTTACAAGGATCTGTGACCACCTCTGTTTTTGCTTCGATCCAATTAGGCCGAAGGTGTAAGACGGAAACAGATCGATACTATGAGATCTGGTAAGATTTTTGAAATAGGGATCTGAAAATCTAGGAGAGTTTAGTGCAACAATTACTCGAGCTTGTATTTCCACCAGGAAGACATATCAAACAATGCCGTATATGATGATGTAAGGACCACTGTTCCAATGAGGTTCGTCAATATCACCATCAAGAGCGTAGACAAACTAGACGGGCTCATGTTGGATCGAGACCTATCGAACATCGCCTTTCACTAGATGCATTTGTGGATTTCTCTGCCTAGTGAAATCTATCCTGATATTTGTGACCTTCGAACTTCCAATAAAAAAATCAATACATTCCTCTTCTCCCGAAATTCCCGTTCAACATTTATCACTGTGTTAGTACTGAGTGAATTATCAGTTTGGCGTGTTCAGAAATATGTAATTTTTTTTTTCGTTATTGACATTGATCAATATTATTGATGTTCATTTGCTAGAAATATGTTGTTACTCTCGAAATTCTCCAGGATCAAGTCAAGTATTCAATTCCTAGGAAATGAAACATCTTCATTCGAAGTTCTTTTCGCACAATTGCACAAGTACATATTGAACTTCTTCTCACTCCATGGTCTATGTAGAATATAATCACTGAAATATTTTATTGAATGTAATTTCCATCAGCATTGGGATTAGCTTGATTTCTGAATGTCCTTCTAGTTTTCGTCAGATTCATCGTCAAAATTCACTCCACCTATGAAGTATCATTTTGAGAAGCTTTCGATTACCTCTCTCCATGTTTTCGCCATGAAAAAATTAGGTAGAAAAGTGAATGACATTGTTATTGTTTCACACTGAAATTTTTCAGAGAACGCAATGCATTTGTATTCCTACATCAATTTTGACCCACGAAAAACAAAAAATATTGTAAGATTGTCATCCAATTGAATCCAATATGCACATTGCACTATTCAATTTGCTGTTTAGTTCTCACAAGATTCTGCAAGTATACACACGGATTTGCTGTATCGGACGAGCTCCATCAAAACATGTTTTGTTTTGGAAGTGTTCAGAAACAGTTCGGAAGGGTGTTTATTTCGGAACATTTATGGATTCTCTTCTCTCATTTCGGAAGTTACGAAATGAGTGTTCACGGAATTTACATTGAGAAATTATTATCACATATGATAGTATATATTATTGAACAACTTTTATGAGACTCTGGTGTAACCCACGAGTTCTAGATGTTTTCGAAATGAAACCTATAGTGTTCGTGAAATATCGTGTGAGCTAACGGTGGAATTTTTCTTCAACGTTTGATTTCCGTCGAGCAGCGACCATAGGAAAAATCTATAAATAGAGTGAGAGATAGCCCATGTCGCGAAACTCTCTTCTGAATATGAAATAGGAGCATTTTTGTTCATATGAACATATGTCGGCAAATGAGCCGTTTGGACTGTAGAGCAAAAAACCTGTTTGATACTTATTATACTGCACACTTATCGAATCACTGTTTACTTGTCGATTTTGCTTCATCACCAAGAGGTGCAAGGCGAAGACAGGTTGATGCTTTAAATGAGGATCTGACAAGAATTCTGAGATGGGGATCTGAGAATCTAGTACAGTTCAATGCAACTAAAACTCAAGCTTGTATGTTCACCAAGAAGGCTGATCACACAATGCCCAATTTGATGATGTCGGGTACCACTGTTCCTATGAGGTCGTCAATATCCTTGCTGGGTGTCACCACCAACAGTGCTCTCTCATGGGACGATCATGTGAGGTCCATTGCGAAGACTGCTTCACAAAAACTCGGTTTTCTTTTCCGTGCGAAGAGATACTTCACATCCCAGCAACTGCTTATGATCTACAAAGCACAAATTCGACCTGTCCTGGAGTACTGCTCACATGTTTGGAGCTCAGCCCCCAAACATACGCTTAAGCTCTTAGATTCAATTCAGAAGAGAGCTATTCGCCTAGTCGATGATACAACACTCACCAAATCATTGACCTCTCTAGATCATCGTAGAAAGGTCGGCGATCTCTGCCTTTTTTATAGGTACTTTCACGGTCGGTGCTCAACGGAAATATCATCTATTATGCCACCACGCGCGATTCCTAGTAGACAAACCAGACGAGTTCAAGCTGGTCACCCCTACACTGTCAGGCTCGAGACCTGTCGAACATCGCTATACCAAGCATCATTCATCAATAGAACGGCAAAGTTGTGGAATTCTTTGCCTAGTGAAGTCTTTCCTGATGCTTACAACCTCCAAACATTCAAGAAAAATTCCAACACCTTCTTTCTTTCCCAAAATTCCACCGCTGGCTAACACGATGTTCCTCGAACATCATAGGTTTCCCTTTCGTGTTGTCCACAGATAATAAAAAAAAAAGAATTGTTCAGAATGTTGACTATTTACTTCAATGCGACTCACAATGTGTCATTGACTCACGGATCCTCTACAATATTCCGAGAATAGCCTCTACAGATATTCCTCATCACGAACAGGTGTATCGTAGACTGAACTTTTCATATAACTCTGGAGAAAAGAAGTAGGAACTATATTCCCAACTTTTTACCCAAAGTGGGATTTTTTGAAATCCTTATGATAAAGCATCTCGCAGCTCGTGGTCAACTAAATGAAAAAACAAGAAAAGGAACTTCAATAATGGTTTGCGTGTAATATGAATGGTTTTCTTGCTCTACAGCCCAAACGGCTCATTTGCGGACATACTGGTTGGCCCAATGAATACGAAACAAGGCCGATTTGACATAGTTATCGTTCTCAGAAAAAAAAAACGCTGGAACCGGTCGATATTTATTTCGAGGAGGAAATATTTTGCGCATGTTCTCAACTTTTCCACTTCAAATCCCTCAGGGGGGTGATCTCCAACCCTCGAGTCTCAAATGGGATGAGGGGTCAAGTGATACATCATGTTGAAGGTAATCAAAATCTATCACCAACGCTTCCTTGTTTTTGTAATTGAATGCAGTAGTTCTCGAGAAAACACGTTGATCAAAATGATCGGCTAGTGATAAAAAGTATCGCTTTTTTCCGTTTCATCACTATTTCTCATTTTGTAGTCAGAACGATGTTCATATGAGAAGTGCCTCATGTGTTTATTTTTCTAAATCCTGTCCTATCCAACATTTAATACAGAATCATTATTCTAATGTCAGTTCCTTGATCTCTCATTAAAATGCATACCTTGTTTTGGTTTCATTGGGCCACCCTGTATATTCATATGAACAAAAATGCTATTATAATTTGGAGTTTGTCGGTATCTTTTCGGGACACCCTGCATGGCTTGATCTATTTCAGTTTGCGCTGATTATGCCTTCAAGTTCATACATCGTACATGATCGGACGACAAATATACACTACAATCTGTTATTTGGCAACACATGGCAACATATTCGATATGTACCTATAAATATATAACCGGTCGACCATCATTTCACTACAAATTTCCGGTTTTCCATCATCATCCCCTGATGATTCACAGTGAATTGCTATACGTTCTAGGGCTCCAACGAACACTGGTTGAGGGTGGTTGGTGAATCAAGTACCACATAGGGTGGACTATTCAGTAGAGAAAATGGATCGAATGAGGTTATTTCTTCGTTGATGTGATCGAATAATTGTTTTTTTTTTTGGTTCGAAACTTCTATTTGCATCAAGATTTACAGAGAAGTAAATTTCTTTGAATGAAGTGAATGTCCTTGCCATATTTTTTCTCGAGTTCAATTAGCAACGCTTTTTGAGTGAGAATATTCAGCATTATAACAATTTTTGGAAAAGAGAAAGGAATGGAATGTCTATGGACCTTGTGAAGGCTGAGCTACAAATTCAGAATTTTTGTCCTTTTCCAATGGCCCCGAAGTCTAGCAGATTTCAAAAGTCGACAAGTCAACGATAAATAAATGTGCTAGTAGTTTATTAACCTTCGTATTTGTGTTCAACTCATTTCGAGTTTCGTGAATACTTGAATTAGTTTTGACTAGGTATATTCATTAAGTGCAGATTTCGGGAGTATAATAAGTAACCCTCGTGGGTGTAACATAGATATGATTTTTCACAACTTTTGGTCGTCGATGATATTGTCCCCGTCCAGGATTTCAAAGGCCATATTTTCCATCAGAGAGAATATCAAGCAGTGGAAAGTGGATCGACGTTTCAGTTCCATCAACCGATATATTCTTCTATCAAAAAATTAATTGACTATGGCATGGAAATGCAATACACGCCAAAACAAATGCATCCGCGGATTCAATTGAACTTTTTTCATGGTCCACTGAGGAACCAATTTGAATCGGCCAATAGGAGCGCAATTCGTTTGACACAATCAGTTTTTATGTTGCTTTCAGTGGTAGCCGAATGGAGGAAACAATAAATATACCGGAACCATTCGAACAGCTTTCAATATCAGACATTATAATATCTAGGAAATGATAATTCACAACCTGAAAATTTTCTCCCTAACTGGATACATGGCAACAACAACAGAACTTGTTGACTTGTTAGTTTGGTTCTAAGCTTGAAGCTGAAGTTATTCTTGCATGATATAACTATGATATAACTATGAAAGTATACAAAGTGTACACCAAACAAAATTAAACGTATTAGATCCTCGGTACTAGGGTGACTAACTTCGAGTTGCTCATTATAGCAATTCTCGTTAAGAACATCCATGGAGCGAAAAGTTCAAATTGTCTTCAATGACAGAAGTGAATGGTTTCATCCCACACCTGACACAAACATTATAGCAAGTATGTTATGTTTGATGTTTGAATGATTGTCACTCGTAATTATTGTATCAGCTTTTATGTATTACAATAAAAATGATGATGCATTTAAGAACACTTAAGAATTATTCCGTTTGTATTTCTGGTCGAACATGTCACTTTTCTCAGTTAGATGGTTCATATTGGTTCAGGTATCAAATGTGATCAGACGGTTTCTCGATGAATCAAATCAATTTTCATGTTTTTTTTAGTTTGGTTTATGGTTTTGTGGAGGCTGAATTGATACTTGAAGTGTTAGCATACTAGACTGATAATAGATAATAGGCTCCTGGGAACAAGATCCTCAGAAATTTCGATGATGTATTATGCTTGTCTCTGATAGACATAATCAGAATCTCAGTTCCCTTTCACCAGATCAGAGTCACTTGATGATTTCATGGAATGCTGTGAAATTTCAGTATTATACAAAACGATGTAAAATAGCAAGGGTAATGATCGCACAAATCTCGTAATATTGGCACAAACTTGAATAAATGAATCCATATCTCAGTCTCGGATCACCATAACGAATCTGTATGTTATGTGTCAACCACCTAGTACAATAGATGGATCAGGATGATCATTCAAAAATTCATCTCAATTAAAACGTCTTTACGCCTCTGCATCCAAGCAGGTTCTTGTCTTGTTAATCTCTGCTATCCTCTGAGACACTATGTAGCATTGTCTCTTTAGGTGAGATTTGGTAAGATTTCAATTCGGAGATTGGAACTGTGGATGATTATCGTTGTTTTCCAATTTCGGGAACTTTTGAATTCAATGACTTCACAATTTCCTTGATTAGAATTGGGTCAATATAAATATGCTATCATAGTCGGTGATTGCCCAATCATCGTAAGGTATTTTTCATTCACCCTACCCGTTACTAGATGTGCTAATCAGCATATTCATGAATTAAAAATATGTTCTCTCAATTGATGTTACTGTAATATTATCTATGGGTAAGTATATCACAAGTCATGTTCCGAATATGTCTGTGCAACAAAGAAGAATTGAAATATTTGGAATAAATAGCCATTTGAAGAACAACGAATGACATCTGTAGACAAGATATAGAAATTCGATGTGAATGAACATTTAATTCCATATTGTTCAATTTCTGTGCATATTTGTATTGGTTCTCTTGATTCTTTCGTGATTTTATGTGATTCCACAATATTGATTCTACGTATCTCAGGAATACTTGCGTATAGATTCACAAATGTATTCGTGAGAAGATGATGTGGTCAGAAACACTCATGCTTAGGTAAGTTTATTGGTTTGAATCGATTTCTTCATCCGAAGTGTTCATCAAAATCACCCAGAAAACAACGAGGTTTATGCATGGATGATCTTTATAGAAGTAAGTTGTTGAAAGATCTCATATTCTTTCATTTGATTATGTTTGTGATACGTGAGTCAATGTCGAGAAGATATAATATTGAGTTTTGATGAAGAAAAGAAATGAACTTGAATGTATATTGGTGTTGGAGAAGATTGTCACATTTCCTGTGCCCTTTACTATTCAACTACACTTCGAGCAAACATGGCCGAAGAACATATCCGAAACGAAGCGATAACATTAAGTTTCCTAACAAACTGATAGAAATGATCCAACAATGGCGATCCATTGTCATGGACGACGAAGCCACACCTGAACCCGATATTCCGGTGTAACTACGTGTACATGACATTCATCGATTCATCGAAAAAAAGACAATTACACAACTCCGATCGAATGGATGTCGGTTAAATTGCAATTAATCGGACATATTCCGGTCGTTCACTGTCAGATGGAAGTACGCCTTCTGCCGATAAATCAGCGGCTAGCCAATTAAGGTTAGACGAATATACATTCAACGTCCAATGCCGAAGAATAATCCATTAGACAGATCGGAGACCGCTGATTGAGGAAGAGAAGCGTCGAAACGGTTCGTCATTCAGGAGTCATTCAATTTCCGATGAGCGGAGCTATTTAGTTATTCGATGAAGGTTTTTCAACAGGGAAGCCGAGATTTTTCTTCTCCTTGTGGAACAACGAGCAGTGCAAGTCGGTGCTAATTTGTTCTATTTGCAAACACATCGAGCCAGATCTCATGATTCATCGTGAAAATACCCTCAATTCAGACAAATATTCATAGTATCATTCAACGAGCAGTTTGATTTCGTATTTATATTTCCATCGGAGGTCAATGAGACGCAAAGCATTTCCATCCGAGTTGAAGTTTGGTGAAATACTCATATTGAGATGTTGGTCTGAACTTTAATGAAAAAGTGGAAGTGCTTAGTTGATCGATATCGACTACTCATGAATAGTCTGATGAAAGAGTGTATTAGGATGATTTTTCCAGGAATAAAAGATTAATGACACTATTGTCGTTGAAGAGGTGATTTCGCAATGGTCTAGATAGGAACTGTAAATAAATCGAATGCTCAAAACAAAACAAATAAATTTTATGACTGAAAACTGAATGAACCTCTCCGCAGAATTTTACGACATGAATGAAGAGCTAAAATGGCTCACCCTCTACGCTCACAACTACACCAAGCTATGCCAATCACATATTCTCGTCAGGGACCCCCAAACGGCCCAATGAACCTCGGCACGCTCGCCACCATTCCAACCTCTTCCCGAATGTGCTGATTCCTTTTTTTCATAGTTATTCTTCAAACATCGTAAATCGCCAGTTGAGAAATTATATCGAAATTCAATTAATCGGTTCAAGGTTCTCGGATTCGAGATTCGCATTGCTGTACTGGGTGTAATGAAACTCATTTTCATGACAATATTATGAACCGAACAACAATTCATTTCCCATCCAACTGTCAACATAGTTCTCGTTCTGATATTTCTCCGTCTTCATTTGTGATATCACATAATAATAATATATATGTATATTGAGTAAGCTTTGCTCCATCATTTGGGATCCAGGGAAGCTACACTACAAATGTCTCGGAACAGTGTGGTATGAATTATCTTCCTTTCTACATTATGAGAAATATAGGAGATATCCTGATCGTTCGTCCTATGTGACACTCCGTAAATAATTTCATATTCTCAAATAGAAGAATAGGAGGCTCACTCAGAAGATGCCATTCATACTCAACCTGTTAACAGATAATACAGCAAGTGAAATGTTACTGTCAAAAATACAAATACATGTCTCGAATCAGAATCTGCGTCCTGAGCAAAATTTGATCAATTGATTTTTTCAGTATGAGCTATCCTTCCTGAATTCAATGTTCCTAAAGTCCGCTCAATTCATTAGCTTCATTCACTATTCACGAATAGGTAGCAAGTATCTGTAGGTTGAGCAGAGTCAGAGTTTTTTGGAATTCCCTCTTCTCGTTTCAAAAAATGTGATAATTATGTTTTTGTTTTGAGAGGCGAGTGGGGGTCCCGAGAAGTTCTGAAAGAATTCAAGATTCAGAATATCATGTTGCTGGAGTTACTATGTAGAGGAACATTCCTGATAGTATATATTCTTCAATCTAGCTCGAATGATCATTAGTCAGGAAGTTAGTTGGGAAGATACATGTAATCAGGTTTATATGAACCTGTTGGTAATCTTCATGAATGGATAAAAAAATGAGTCGGAAAAGTGATTCTTCTTTTATTGAATGGAAGCTCTCAACAACAGAATATAACCCCATTGAGGTATTGAAATGAAGTAGATGCCATAGGGTCCTTTCCTGTGAACAAAAAATAACTCTATTATGCTGGACTATTGATATGACTGCCTTCCCCGTGAAAAAAAAAACTCTATCATGCTGGACTATCAAATGACTGCCATGAATGCAATCGTCGATGGATTATCAGATATTTTAGCATATCACTAGCATACTTATTCATCAATTCGAATGGTGAATGAATGATTCTATATTTTTCCAACCCATTCCGACCACATGAATATGTATGCAAGGAAACAAGTGTTTCAGTCACTTTCTGATTATCATTATTCCATTATTGATGAACGTTCATACACCTTCGTGTGTCTAGCAGAGGTGCACGCGATGCTTCAATGTGTGAAGAATACGAACAGGAAACCCATAGAAAATATAATAAATGTTTCTCCAGATTGTCAGTCATTTTGGACTCAGAAAGTGACATATGTTCACTAGTTCCGGCATGACATTGGCAGATCGGAATTCCATGAGCTGATCAGGTAACTGCAGGAATCGAGAAAGCAGAAGAACTTACCAGAAGAGGGTCGGTAAATGGAATAGATCCAGATCAGAACACAGGAGTCCTGAAACGTATAGATGAAGGTCTGTAGAAGACTGGCTTCTGGAATACTGGCTAGAAATTCCAGGAATCGAACATGAGGAAGAATATATTGGAAGACCAAGTCATGAAGCAACATCAGACCTGTTGGCTGTCAACAGGACAGGAAAAATTTGTATCTGGGCTGATGACTGGCCATATCGTCGTACTGGTCACGGACCATAAAAGACAGTCTATCTTTGGACAGTCAACTGGCGAACCAGAATTATATCACACCCAGTGAACTACTGGAACGAACTTTTGCCATGGACTGGACTGGACTGTGTACTTTGGAGATCAACAATTAGATGAGATATGATGGGCCAAAAGGTATGTGTCATCGGAAGCTATAGCCAGACGACCCAGAAAAGTTTTTAGACAGTACATCGAGAGACCTGGCAAGGAGAGCCTCACAGTATCATGCAGGCTGAAGAAACATATTATGTAGATATCGATGTAAATGTTCACACGTAATAAGGCCTATCAACAACATGAAAGTTTCAGTCACATTCCATTGGCTAGAAAGTCGAAATTTACTTCAAAAACCTAGAGCAGAAAAAGCTAGTGGGCATTTTTTCAGGTGCACTTCCCTGAAATTCGAATGTGCAAAAGCATATCTTTATGGCACAAATTGATACGAAGCATGCGCATTCCAAACAAATCAAAGACCCACTACCTCATGAATATGTTCGTCAGGTCTTGAAGGATATACATACAAGCCTTGTTAAATAAGTACCAAATGATGAATATTGATCAAAAAGCTCCTCCAAATAGAGTTTTTGAATATCGTATATTTCCGATATTCCTGAAATGCCTTACAGGATAACATTTAACACCATTATCCTTATTGTTTATTGCGTTGCATTCGTCGAATACTATGATACTAATGTCAATGATAAGTTTCCGACACAATATGGGTGGAATACAACAGATACCCTACAAACGTCAGAAATCGATGCATATCATCCATCATTGTCCAGTTGGATTCAAAGTGAACGCATCATCCAGGTCAGTGGATGAGAGATATGGCATTTCTGGAACAGGAAAAATAATTGCCGATAGTCCATCATTCTAGACATTCAGTATTTCGACAAATCATAGCTGAACAGTAAGTAAATGGATGATATTCCCCATGAAATCGAGAGGAACAGAAAATATCTAGCTTCACCATATGAATGTTCGTTCACTGCCGTACTTCAAAACGTAGAATGAATAGTCTAATGAAACATGAAAAGAAAACAGCTTTCATCGTTTTCTATGACGTCGTCATAAATTTCAGATTACTAGTTCTTTGATCATCTGTGATACCCGAAGAGAAATGTTTATCTTTATATCATGTTTATTTTATAAGGAATATATCTTCATTATCACTGAATGAATATTTCATACCTATAAGTACGCTGTACGCCTATACATACAGGGTTGGGAAAAAGTATATCGTTCAAACTAGAAGAACGATAGTCAGGAGAATTTGCAGGTGAATGCAATGGAACAAAATCCATCTTATATACGTCATTTTGTTAATAATGTACTTCCAGTTCAACCGGAAATGCCATCAGATTCTTTAATTTAAATGAGACACCCTATATATTTTTACAGATTTTGATAAAGCTTGTTATTTTGAATTCATACATGCTGAGTTTTCAGAGAGTTTTCAGAGTTTTCAGATGAACTAATTGATGGGAATCGTCAAAAATAGGTTCATTGGTCCATTTTTTATCAACGGAAACTTGAATAGTGACAAGTATTTCGATCTACTGAATAACGAAATTATTCCTGCACTTCAACAGAATGGGCAATTACCACAAAATGTTTGGTTCTAACAAGATGGAGCACCTCCCCACTATGATAGACGGGTTAAGGATTTTCTGGAGGCGAATTTTCCAAATCAATGGATCGGACGTAGAGGATTCATAGAGTGGCCTGCTTGTTCTCCGAATTTTAGCCTGTTAGATTTTTTTTCTTTGAGGTTATCTAAAATCACGTGTTCACGTTAGACGACCAACAAACTTACAGGAATTGAGACAAAGAATGCAAAGAAAAGACAAAGACAAAGAAACTAATGCGTTTGTTCTCATTATTCTGAAATAATGAAATGTACGCTAAATGTACAACTAACAGTGAGTTATTTCTCGTTTTTACAATTTTTTTACACTAAACTCAGTATGTATGAATTCAAAATAACAAGCTCTTTCAAGTTCTGTAAATATATATAGGCCGTCCCATTCAAATTGAAGAAGTTGATGGCATTTGCGGTCAAACCAGTAGTATATCATCAAAAAAATGTACATCAGATGCATTTTGTTCCATTGCACGCAACTGCTGTTTTTTCATAAATATCGTTCTTTTTGTTTGAAAGATATCTACTTGGTTCCATACTTTATCCCAACCCTGTATAAGTCAAGAATCGAAAAAGTCATCGATCGAAAAAACCAGCAACAACACATTCTGATAGTTCACAACCATCATTCAAGCACTCCGTTTTATGATTATCAAGAAAAACCATACAACGCGTTCTGAGCAATATTTTCACCTTCGATTTATGATTCGAACTCATCATCCATTCACAGACAGTGAAGAACGTTGATGTTGACTCTGTTGACTGAAGTTGGTTACCAAAGATTCGTAGCTAGAATATCCGGAATTCAAAGACCTACATATTTCTTTTCATGAAATCGACAACTATCGAAAGGCTCCGTTCGGGTACTCTCGTTCCTGACTACTGTATCTTGGATTGCTTGGCAGCTGTCGGCAATCTTCGAAACTTTGACTAACTTTCGAATTCCAGTAGGCGTATTTGATGAAATTGATGCTCTTCATTATTATTTCCTCAAAACTTATAATTATTGACTTCTTCAGTCGATTGCAGACTGACTGCAGATTCAATTGGTACATATTGTGTTGTGTTGCTATTTTTGAACCAATTATATTTCGTTTCGGAAGTAACGTTGTAACTTCAGTGCTTTCTCTTGAATTTGTAAGACACTCAATATGCTTATACAGTTACCGCCGACACTTTGACGATTGACAATTCGAAAGCAAAGCCTGAAACTACATTTTTTCAGAACAACTGTGATGTTGACATTTTGTGAACGGAAGATATGAAATGCATTGGAATTCATCTCAGATATCTCATACATCATTAATTCAAACCAACTATTGAACAGCATTCCAAGATCTGTATTCTGCCAGGCCAATGTACTTTCCACAAATTAATTCAATTTTGTCCTCCTCACGGAGGAGGAATACGTCCCATACAAGATGCCAATATCAGCATGATATTTCGGTTATGGATCAGTACCTAAATTACAGACCAGTATACTAAACTAATTAATGCCGATTCCAAGAGTTATCTGACAACCACGAGCTAGCGGGTGGAACGAACACACATTTAATGATTGGATTCTAATTAGACTTGGCAGTGACCGACATTAGCTGAGATACCCATTAAATTTGGATGATATTAGTTAAGCCCAATTAGACAAATTTGATTTCGAGTATTGAGTCATTGAGTCATGATTTGATGAATTATGATCGATACCGGATGACCCAAGATCATGGTACGCCTCCAATTCCTATTTTAGTTCTAAAGAATGACGATGGAAATCTGGATCATCCTAAATATTTACTAATCATCACTTCATTACACTCCCATTTCCACATGTAGAAACACGAAAGATGCCATCACTTCTGGTCACTTCAGTGTCACTCAATTATTAGTCTTTTTAATGGCTACTACTCAGAATAAAATAAAACAGTACAAGGCGC
Organism: Gastrophysa polygoni; assembly: GCA_963576655.1. Classification (NCBI taxonomy): domain Eukaryota; kingdom Metazoa; phylum Arthropoda; class Insecta; order Coleoptera; family Chrysomelidae; genus Gastrophysa; species Gastrophysa polygoni. Next base: position 10,868,380 of record OY755090.1, read on the forward strand.
TGCAGGCATTATGCATAGAGCGTATGAGTGATCTTACTGCAATTGCAGACTCAGCTCAAGTTTCAGCAGATCTGCACAATCAATTCAGAGCTAGATATTACCATATTGAAACAATTTATTCTGAATTTGAGAATTATAATCAAGCTCTCATTCCTTTATTAATTGCTAATGATACGTATAATAATGATGAATTGCGGGAACTCTCTAAGACTTTTTATCATAATTATTATAGTGCAAAATCAACGTTTAATCAACTTTTCGACTCAAATAATCCAACCGACACTGCCGATATTAGAAGTAATGTAAAATTGCCCAAAATTGAATTGGTCAAATTTGATGGCAATCTCAGACAATGGAAAACATTCATTGGCATGTTCGATTGCTTAGTTCATGACAATTCTAAACTGAAAAATATTGAAAAATTCAATTATTTGATTTCCTCGCTCAATGGCCCTCCGTTGGCTTTAGTTAAAAGGAATGAGCTTACCGATGCTAACTATATTATCGCCTACGATTCTTTGAAAAGAAGATATGAGAACAAACGGGATTTAGCTACTGCCCATTACCTTGAGATAGAAAATGCCCCAATTCTCTCCGATAATAACGTGACTTCTCAAAATTTACGGTCTTTAGTAGATACTTTCACTGAAAACTTGGCCGCACTAAAAAATCTAGGTTTTCCTGTTGATTCGTGGAGCTTCCTTTTATTCAATATGTTATTAAGACGTTTAGACTCAAATACAGTTTCTCGGTTCGAAATCGAATTCGGATCAGATGCTATCCCGACTTTCGATAATCTCGTGGACTTTGTCCTAAAACAATGCGGCAGTCTTGACAGAGCAGCAGACTATACCCGTGGAGGTTCTTGCAGAAGTATTGTCAAGGCTCGTAATTCAATGGCAACTCCCGCTGCCAAATTTACCTCAAAACGTTCGTCTTTTCACACTCAAGTATGACCCACTTCATGTTCATTATGTTCTGGCGAACATCTCATTTATAATTGTCCTCAATTCTTAACACTTTCGAGTCGTGAACGATTTAATGTTGTCAAGACCCATAAATGGTGTGTTAATTGTCTCGGGTCTATGCATATGATTAAAGATTGTTCGTCACAATCTCGTTGTGTGAAATGTGGTCAATCACATCATACATTATTACACTTCAACGACTTCACTCCTTCTCCTTCGATGAATCGCTCAAATCAAAGCCAAATCCCAACTTCGTCCAATTTTAATAAACAAAATACCGCTCTCGCCACCCAAGTTCCGATTACCTCAAATTCGCATGGTCCTCAAGGTTTCTCAGGCAACTGCTCTACTCATACTACAAACTCTCACTATTGCTCTCTAAACTCAACTTTGACGATTCTTTTATCAACGGCTTTGATTGAAATCCTCGATGCATGGGGATCCTATCAAAAGGCTCGTGCATTGCTCGATACTGGCTCTCAAATAAGTATTATAAGCGAAAAATTCTGCAATCGCCTTGGACTGAAAAATAACGAAATCTCTCTCTCTATTCAGGGCATAAGCAAAATGCATTCATGTGCATCAAAATCCGTTTCCCTTCAAATTCGCCCTCGCCAAAGCCCTAAACCGATTCTAAAAGTAAACGCAGTAGTTCTTCCCCAAGTATGTAATCAGATGCCAAGTACTTCAATTGACATCAAATCCTGGTCTCATATTTCGAATTTAGACCTTGCTGATCCGTCCTTCAATATTTCTGATGATATAGATGTTCTACTAGGAGCAGATATGTTTTCTCTAGTACTAGAAAGTGGTAAAATAACTGGTAATATTAATGAGCCAGTTGCATTCAATACCATATTTGGCTGGATTTTGATGGGCAATGTCAATCAAACTTTTGCTCAACCCTCGCTCACTTCTCTACACTGTTCTTGTAATGTCCCCCTCGATTCTGCATTCAAACAATTCTGGGAAATCGAAGAGATTCCGAAAAAACAGATCCAGTCACCCGAGGATGAACGTTGTGAAAAGATATTTGAAACAACTTATTCTAGAAGTTCCTCTGGACGATTTGTTGTTACCTTACCATTCAAAAATGGTGAGCCCACATTCATCGATTCTCGTAACATCGCACTCAACCGATTCTTCTCATTAGAACGAAGATTACGTAATAATCCTCCTGTTTATCAACAATACCGTGAATTTATGGAAGACTATTGGAAGCAAGGCCATATGTCTCTTCTGGAAAACCCAGATATTCCAAGTCACTCTTATTATATACCACATCATTGTGTAATTCGCCCAGAGAGTCTAAGTACCAAACTACGGGTGGTTTTTGACGCCTCCGCCAAGACAGCTGATGGAACATTCTTGAATGATTTGCTATTGTCTGGGCCCAAACTTCAAAGAGATCTAGTCACAATTCTATTGAAGTTCAGGTTTCATCCTATCGCCCTCATGGCAGATATTCGGCAAATGTATCGCCAAATTTTGTTATCACCAGATCATCTGGATTATCAACGAATCCTCTGGCGATTCTCTCCTGAGCAACCCGTTCAAGATTTTATCTTGAAAACGGTGACTTACGGGATGACCTCAGCTCCCTTTCTTGCAATCAGGGTACTTCTTCAGTTGGCTGCAGAAGGGAGTTCTGATTTTCCTCTTGCTTCTGAAGCCCTGATGACTTCCTCCTACGTTGATGATATAGTTACAAGTTGTCCCTCTATCTCAATCGCTCAATCTTTGAAACAACACAACAACTCATTTCCTTGTTAGGTGAAGGAGGTTTTGAATTATATAAGTGGAATAGCAACCATCCTTTCCTACATCCGAACGAACCTCTTGCCGAATCAAAATCTCTTGATTTCGATAAAAATCCTACTGTTAAGGTACTTGGTTTAGAATGGAATTCTTCTCTTGATGCCTTTTCTTTCAGGATCTCATCGCAAAATCTTCCTTGTACAAAAAGGAATGTTCTCTCTGACCTCGCTCGTATTTTTGACCCTCTCGGGTTTCTTACTCCATTAACTCTCTTCGCGAAAAGGTTCATTCAGCATTTATGGACTCTTGGTCTTGGGTGGGACGACAAACCACCTCCAGAAGTAGTTTCAACATGGAATCGGTTCAAACTTGAACTCCCCATGCTGTCTCAAATCTCTATTCCGCGGTATCTTTTTCATTCGTCTGTAAACAAATGTGAGCTTCATGGATTTTCAGATGCAAGTGAAAAAGGTTACGCCGCAGTAGTATACTGTAGATATATCATTGATAATATTCCTCGTGTGGCTTTCATATGTGCAAAATCGAAAGTTTCCCCTCTGAAAACTATATCTATTCCCCGCCTTGAGTTGTGTGGTGCAGTCTTACTTTCAGAACTCCTTAGTTTCGTTCTGAAAAATTTGGGAAGTCAACTTTCTATCGAAGTTATAGTTGCATGGACTGATTCATCCACAACCCTGGATTGGATACGATCTTCTCCTCACAGATGGCAAACATTTGTGAGTAATCGTGTCAGTCTCATCCAAGAAAGGTTATCTCCTGAGGTATGGCGATATGTCCCGTCTCAAGATAACCCTGCTGATGTTGCTTCAAGAGGTATTTTGCCTGCTCCACTTGTTGAGCATTCTCAATGGTGGGCGGGGCCTGCGTGGCTTGCAGAGCATGCTTCATCATGGCCAAATATTTCCCTTCGAAATGAAACAGTCTCCGAGTCGGCTCAGGAAGAAAAGAAAATTGTTTTATTCATTCAACATGAACCAACTATTTTCGATATTCTGCTGAAAAAATATTCATCTATCTCTAAGATTCAACGAATACTTGCATATGTACGTCGATTCCTGAACCGGTGTCGCAATTCTCAAAATCAAAGTAATGACTCGTATATCACGAACACTGAGCTCCATCAAGCTCTCATCTCACTGATCCATCATGTACAGGGTGAATATTTTAATGTAGAAATTTCTTCTCTCTCAAATAATGAATTACTTGCTAGATCTCTTCGAAAATTGAATATTTTTATCGACAAAGATGGTTTATTGAGGGTGGGCGGTCGTCTTTCATATTCAGGCCTATCTTATGATAAACGTCATCCACTTCTACTTCCTAGTAATCACATACTAACAGAATTAATTGTTGAGAATGCTCACAAGCAATACCTCCATCCCGGAAATCAAACTCTTAATTTCCTTCTGTTACAAAAATTCTGGATTTTGTCTGCGAAGAGAGTAATCCGAAAAATCACTTCTCGCTGTATAACCTGTTGGAGACAAAATCCAAGAACCTCTCAACCTCCAATGGGTAATCTCCCTCGCTTGAGAGTGTCTCAGGTAAAACCCTTTTCTTGTATAGGGGTAGATTTTGGAGGCCCATTCACCATATCATTAGGAAAATTCCGCGGTGTAAAGACACAGAAGGCATACATATGTCTATTCATTTGCTTTGCCACAAAGGCACTGCACCTAGAATTGGCTACTGATTTGTCTTCGGATACCTTTCTCGCTGCCCTTCGTCGGCTCATATCTCGTCGTGGTAGGGTTAGCGTGATTCATAGTGACAATGCTACTAACTTTGTTGGTTGCTCTAGGCATCTTCTGAATCTCATGCAAGATGCTGCTGGACAAGAATATATAAAATGGCGATTTATCCCTCCGATTAGTCCACATTTCGGTGGATTGTGGGAAGCCGGGATAAAATCTGTCAAATCACATATATCGAGAGTCATTGGGGAACAGATACTCACATATGAGGAATTCAATACATTATTAGTCCAGGTAGAGGCAGTTCTAAATTCCAGACCCCTCTGTCCTGCCAGCACTGATCCAAATGATATGTCAGCTCTCACTCCGGGTCACTCCCTGACTCTGGAACCGTTAAATTCTTTTCCTGATGAAGATTTGTCCATGTTGAAATTAAATAGGCTTTTCTCGCTGGCAATTGGTCCAACGATTACATCAGGACTTCTGGTCTCGCTGGAACAGGGAGTATCTTCACACTTTGTTCCAGCGAGGCAAGTGGACCGAACCCGCTGCAGTTATTGAAATAGGATCGTTAGTTCTTTTAAAAAATGAAAATCTCCCCCCATTACGTTGGCAACTCGGCCGAATTGTAGATACTCATCCCGGGAAAGACGGGATTATACGGGTTGTCACTGTGCGAACGACTCAGGGTTTATTTAAACGCTCGGTGACGAAGGTCTGTCCTTTGCCACTAAGTGACTCTCCATAAAATGCATTTGCATTTTAGGTGGGCGGTTATGTTACGTCTTCACCTATTAATTTGTGCTTGTCTGATTATTTGTTAATTTGAAATAATTTATAAACGCGCGTAATTGCTGTGGTTTCTGATATCGCGACAATATCGATCGCCCCTCGTATCGATGAATTGAAAACTCCCACCTATACTTCAAGAAGGAGGCTGGTGGATTCCCGAGCAGATTCAAGAACGAAATGCTAATTCGGTTCGTGATTTTGATCGTTTTGGTTCACGCTGGCTAGCCAACTCTCAACCCCATCATAGATCGTCACACCAACAAGGATTTTCAAGGTAGGAAACCACAGTCTCGATTTACTCACTCTTTCATGATAGATGATATTTTCCTGATTCGCATTTAATAATAACAAGCTGCAAAACCCACTATACTGACAGTCCACTGAATTTGCAACATAACACCGTTTCTCAGCTTCATAATATAATGTGATCTATCGTCTCACAAATGATAATATTGATAAGCAACAATGATTAACAGGACACATTTTCCGAAATAATTTTTCATTAGATGATGATTGTGAACAAATACTGAATCTCAAATTTGAGAATAGATATCTCAGAATAGGACTCACCACGGACAAGGAGCTTTCGAGCAACGTTTGTGGGGATTATTTTTGAATGTTTATTTGCGAATTGAAAGTAGAAATGTGAAAAATAAATGTAGAATGCATTATTTCAGTTGTATATTCAGTAAATAGATATCATTATTATCATTATTATTATTATTATTATTATTATTATTATTATTATTATTATTATTATTATTATTATTATTATTATTATTATTATTATTATTATTATTATTATTATTATTATTATTATTATTATTATTATTATTATTATTATAATCATTCCACTCACATTTCATGAAGTGCTGTCTGTTTCGGAATCATTCTCTCTGTCGCTAGACGCACAATCTCTTAAATGTTGTGGATTTTTTTTCTTGATACATCTTGAATAGGGTATGATGGATCTTTCCTGAAAACAAGAAATCTACATGATGATCACCTGTTATATTTGATTCTCTGCTTGATATTATTTCCATGACTACCTACTTTGATGATGCTGTAGATGTGGCCAAGGCAATTTTATTAGCGAGGAGTGGTCAGTGCATTTTCACGGTTGGCAGGGTCAGCTCTGCAATATATGATATGGAAAACTTAAACTATCAAAATTATAAAACAACCTATAGTTCATGCGAAATATAGATACTATTCCAGATGATTCTTCAGTCCATTGAATTCAATGCCTACTCACCGCTTTCCTGACAAATTGCAACGCATATAGTAGTGGCAGAGTTTGCTAGGAGAAAAGTCGGTGCTTGATATACAGGGTGTCCTTAAAAGGTCTTTACAAAAAGCTACCACATATTCTTCAGACCAAAACAATTCGATACAAGCAAACTTACCTCAGTAAAAAGTTGCTTAGTTTGGGCGCTAGACGGCTCTGAAGTTGAAATTTTCAAATCGATTTTGCTTCATAACTTTTGAACGGCTCATGAGATTTTTTTCAAATTTGGTACGTTGGCATAGACTCATCGGGCAATGAAACTCATATCATAATCATAATGAATATCATTCCATGGGCGTAGAACTTGATTTTTTCAGTAAATAAACATCTAAAACTCCTACGCCAATGGAAAAAAATTAGTTTCAATATGAAATCTAAATTATTCAACTCATTCACTACAAAAAAGGTACTCTTGACAAAAGTCGATTCCTCTCATGGTTTCGACAAAATTTTAATTTTAGTGATTTAGAGCATAATTAATAATAAAACGATTAACAGATATTTCATAAAAATTGTTCAAAATGTTCACCATTTTCACGTATACAAAGATTAATACGACGTAAAAGTTGAAATGTACTTTTTGCATAGGTTATTTCTATTGAAAATAAGTAGCACTGGTTTTTTTTTCTGAAGACTATTATTATCTGCTCGAAAACAGTGATATTCACATTCTTGGTTTCCATAGTTTCATCTGTGTTGATTTGTCGAATTTTATTGACGTTGATTGTTGATATCGGACTTTTCTGATTTATCATGGCCGTACAATACACCAATGAAGAATACACCGATATGTTATTGGTATTCGGATATTGTCAAGGAAATGGTCGAGAGAGTGTGAGGGTGTATTCGGCAAGGTTTCCAAATCGTCGCGTACCAAGCCACCCAACCTTTGCTGCAGTTGAGAGACGTCTTCGGGAGACCGGTCATTTTGCTCCTAGAACTGGTGATTATGGAAGACAGCGTTATGTAAGGATTCCCGAAGTCGAAGTAGAAATTTTAGACCGTATTGAAGAAAATCCAGAATTGAGTACTAGACGGATAAGTAATGAACTAGAAGTTTCTAGGAATGCCGTTCATGAAGTACTTAGAGAACAATTATTATACCCATACCACAAGACGCCAGTTCAAGATCTATTAATCCATGATTCACAAAGTCGTCTGATGTTTTGTAGGTTCATTAATTTGCAAAGAGAAATGAATCTGAACTTTGGAAAGAATATTTTGTTCACTGATGAAGCCTGTTTCACGAGAAGAGGAATAACTAATTTTCATAATGAACACGTTTATGCAATTGAAAATCCTCTTTCCATTAAAATAAACCATTTTCAACACGAATTCAAAATCAACGTTTGGGCTGGAATAATAGGAAATTTTATAATTGGTCCTGTCATACTTCCACAAAGATTAACAGGAGACATGTATTTACAACATCTACGAAATACGTTGCCAAATTTGTTGGAAGATTTACCACTCCAACATCGGGTAGATATGTGGTTTATGCACGATGGAGCTCCACCACATTTTTCGGTGGATGTTAGGAATTTTTTAAACCAACAGTACCCAGACAGATGGATAGGTAGAGGTAATGATGCACCCGTGAATTGGCCACCACGTTCTCCAGACTTAACACCGATGGATTATTTTGTATGGGGTTATCTCAAGTCTACGGTTTACAAGACCCCTGTGAATACTGTAGAACAATTATGGCAACGTATCCAACAGGCGACGAATAATCTTACAGGCGATGAAGAAGTTATGCAAAGAGTACATTTCAACTTTTTGCGTCGTATAAATCTTTGTATACGTGAAAATGGTGAACATTTTGAACAATTTTTATGAAATATCTGTTAATCGTTTTATTATTAATTATGCTCTAAATCACTAAAATTAAAATTTTGTCGAAACCATGAGAGGAATCGACTTTTGTCAAGAGTACCTTTTTTGTAGTGAATGAGTTGAATAATTTATATTTCATATTGAAACTAATTTTTTTCCATTGGCGTAGGAGTTTTAGATGTTTATTTACTGAAAAAATCAAGTTCTACGCCCATGGAATGATATTCATTATGATTATGATATGAGTTTCATTGCCCGATGAGTCTATGCCAACGTACCAAATTTGAAAAAAATCTCATGAGCCGTTCAAAAGTTATGAAGCAAAATCGATTTGAAAATTTCAACTTCAGAGCCGTCTAGCGCCCAAACTAAGCAACTTTTTACTGAGGTAAGTTTGCTTGTATCGAATTGTTTTGGTCTGAAGAATATGTGGTAGCTTTTTGTAAAGACCTTTTAAGGACACCCTGTATTTTGAGAGATCTTTGATGCAGTCGCAAAGTTCAGTTTGACAAAATCTGTCGCTGTTGACTTCATTCGTGAAATATTTTATATTATCATTTTCCTCGAGATGAGTATATTATATTCATGACTGATATTGAAAAGACTGTAAATCTTTATATGCTACTTCTCAATTAGAAGAAGTAGTACAACAAGAACGTATTTGTCCACATGCACGAAAAAAAAGACATGGACAATCCACTGATGCTGTACAGAATATATTATTTTCGACTGAAATTAGTTTGAATGCTCAATTTTTGATTTTTGTCGTTATCTCGATTGACAATGATTGATGTGACAGAGTGAAACACATCCTACCTATCATATTCGTTCAATGAGTTCACACATTGAACGGATATGAATTCATAGTTATTCGGCTGATTGCAATTACCTGCTTATCCATTCCATACAGTGTGGAGGAGATTTCGAAGATCCATTCAAATTGAAATTGGTACAGAAAATTATGTATCGGTAAAAAAAATATATTGAACTCCCAAATAAAGCTCAAAAAAAGACCTAGGCAATGAATGCTTGAGTCACAGTATCCCATTTTTCCAATTTGGGAATCTTCATTCGCTTTTCGATAGAATGCGTGTGATTTTTGAATGATATTAGGTATTCGAAATACAAACTTGAAATGTGAATCATTTCACTCAGGTTGAGTTGAAAAAAATAATTATATGGAGAAAGAGGTAGGTAACATTTATTTATCTATATTATACTGCCTACTCATCCATGCATTTGAAAAAAATTCAAATATCTGTCCCCCAATTCGATTGACTCATTCTATGTATGATATCTACTGAAAAATGATACAACACAACACAGTATACAATACCGTGCTTAAACATATACCTGGCGAACTTCTGAGGGCCGGTTGTTCGATGTGTTAAGCCTTAAAGCGGCCTAATCAGATATCACTGGCTCAAGTGAGCTGTCGAACTCAATTAGCACTGTTTCCATAATCTTTACCGCTATCAAGTTGTCAACAAACTGGTTGTGACATCTTATAGCTACTCCCAATTCTAATCTGTTTTTCGAACATACCTCACTTAACACATTCCTACTATGCTGAACAAAGATTCATTGTATTCAACAACCTCCGAACCGATATATCTGATTCTATACACATTCCGAATTCGAATCCACTCCAATGATTGTCCCACACTCTCTTGCTGTATCCCATTCCAGAGCACGATTCCATTCCTAGACAGACCGGGAAACCATGACGATGAAACATTATTTGCTATTGTTTCATTCTCGTATGGAAAGGGTGTGATTATCAGGTTTTGGTTACCAAAGATGTTTACGTCAATTGAAGGCCTTGGGGGCACAATGATCATTTCGCGACCCTTTCATTCATTTGTGAATTTCCATCGACTGAAGAAACGTCAATCAATTTCATGGACTATTTTACAATTGCAACCTTGACAGAAAAATTATTGTCTAGGAAAATAATATTACATAAGGACTATTACTACAAGCTCTCCTTCGCCATAAGAAATATTTTATCATCAAACATCTATTGGAATCATTCCTTTGCTTAGTATCAATTGGACTGACTTTTCAGAAAAACGAATGAATTAGTGAAATGTTTCATGTCAATATTTTTTTTTCACGAACTTTCACATCGCAACAATGGGCAACATGACCAGATTGTGGAAGCTTTTAGACTTATGTCCTTCAACATATGACAGCATAACTTTCTCATTGAAATACATAACTTTCTCTCTACACATCACTTTTCAAATTCAATATCTTCAGCTACAACATATTGTTCTTTCGATGTTTCTGTAGATCATTTTTATGTATGTTCTTCGATATTACTTGGTACATCTGAACTTGGATCAGATATATTTTTCACTGATGGCAATATCAGCAAACGATTCCAATACTTCGGTTGTGACCGTATTGTTGTTTGAAGTAGGTGTAAAGTTCAAAGTGACACGCTGTTTCAACGTGCTCTACTCAATCTTCTACATTATCGGTCCAACTCATGTGGAACTGGTATTCCTTTGTGCAAGGGGAATTTTTGATGAAGAAATCAAAAAAAAACCATTGCATGTAACCATCCTTCACCATAACATAACACCGTCAGTTTCAATATGAATAGCAATAAGTTTAATCCTAATACCGTAATTACAAGTAGCGCTTCATTACTTTCCTAATATTACTGGTTTTGGATATGTATCATAACGGAGATAGATATCTATTGAATGAGACACAATTTCTTACTGAAACTTCGTTATCTGTCATTTTTTTGAAGACACATATAGTTCGGTTCCGTTTAGAATGACCCCATATTAACATTTATTTTCGTGAAAAAATCAACGTCTTCCAATGAAGAGTCTATATCATGGAATCAAGAGATGAATGGAACTTTCAATTACATCAAATGTTCTCAAAATTGCAGTACAAATGAGTCTCATTTCCACTTGGATAGGTCGTTTGATGAATTCGCAATTTTGAGTAGATTCTGCCCTCACAATTTTGTATTCTGATAACTGACTTTTTTGCACTTACTAAATATTTTTTTCGATCTAATGACCGCATTTTCGAAGATAAATGTCGAATTATATGGGATTAAAATACAATGAAAGTAACCTATAAATTTATGATCCTAATCTACCCAATAATTCGAGCTGAATCCGTGCCTCACACCCGCGTTTCCGAATTACGCAGTAGTCATTCGTTAACTGTCCTCCATTAGTTCACTGGCTCAAAGGAACAAAAAGTGAAAACACAGGGTTTCGAATTCATTTTCCTGGAACGAAATTCGCTATTGTTTCATTTACTTCGCATGGTATAGATCCAATTAAGTCAACTAATTATTGGCCACTACCGCAGGAAAAATGGGACTGACTCTAACGGTAAACGGATAAGTAGGGTAGGATTGTAGTTGCGGCTAGGTTTTCGGTGTGAGATAATGAAAATGTGAACGAACTCTCGCAACTTTGACAGTCACGAGTTAAAATGAGTTAGAATGAATGATTAATCCCTGAGGGACCCATAAGTTGCTCCGAATCAACAATGAATTAGTAATGAATAGTAATCAAACAATGAATTAGTGATTCATTGTTTGATTAATGAGATAACTGCGCTAGATAGGAAGTAGAGCAGTATCTTGGCAGCATTCTTGATTCGACTCGACGCATCCCACACCTGAAACCAATTTTTTCAAGAATAATTCAGGGGTACCCTGACTTCTCTGATAGTAGTTGTTTGTACACGAAATTATATTGCGCGGTAACACAATTGAGTGATTCAAGTGGAATTCGGAGTACAATATGGGATATACCATCACATTCTTGCCATTTTCTGCACATGATATGAGCTGATGCTGTTCTGATGTTGTAATGCTAGAATATTTTGGACTGCTTCCATTGATTAGCTTTATAGCCTTCTGGGAACTGGAGATGTACAGGCATAGTGACTATTTTTCGAATCTCCTATCAACTATTTCATTATGAACGCTTTAAATAAAATTTGCAGAGAATATTTCTAGGGTTCCTTGTGTATTATCTCGTGTGTCCTTCTGATTTCGATTGGATAAATCTAGCTATCATCTTTTCTCAAGTATTGAACTTCAAATAATATGCTCTGCATATTTGTGCATTATCTTGGGACTGAGTGCAGTACTATTTCGGAACGGGTTACACAGAACCGAAGGAGTGGAAATATTTCATTTTTACATAGATTACCCTAAATTTCTTCACATCATCACTCCAATCCAATAACAGAATGGAATACGAATTCATTATTCCATGTACATTTGCTTCTCAAAAGTCCCTTCCTTCCTTTTTATCTTTGGAACGATTATACATGAACAAGTGAAATTTGTTTTTTTTATGGCTGTTTCCATTTCATTTTGTCTGACATTTTGATGTACAGTCGGAGATTGCGAGAGATTCGTACTTCTATGCTGAGTATTCATTAATTCAAACGATTTTTGCAATCATCGCAGTAGGGGAAATCACTTGATGACTTTTCACATACAGTGAGACTTGCAATTGTTTTTTTTTTTGAGTATGTCACTAACTTCCAGCAGGTGCTGCATTCCCTTTGCTTTTGATATTGACAACTTTTAATGTTTAGTATCGGAGACAAACATTACGAACGTCACGGAGAGAAACATTATTCATTGTGTTCAAAACGGGAGTCGTTTCCGAAACGTCCACTATATAATATTTTTGAAAAACAAGGTTTCGTATCCCAAGTGCAATGACATTTTGGGAAAGATTATAAATCTGTTCTTAGTACAAATGAATTGAGATGATCATGATGATATCTAATAATATTTTCCAGAAACGAGTAGAGAGAATCCCACAAATAGTGCAAAAATTGATATATCACCTCCTCGAATATATATATATATATATATATATATATATATATATATATATACATATATATATACATATATATATATATATATACATGTATGAATGGAATATCGTATCTATTGAGACAATTCATCTTCCTGATTCGATTCTCATGGAAAGTGAAATTATCGGAAAATGTGACGTCGTATCGAATGATTCCCATTCAACGACTATTTATTATTGTCATCAATAAGTTGATGAAGAACAATATTCAAAACAACACACGACAATATATATATTCAAGTGAACCTTAATGCGATCACTGCAATAAACATTTCTATACCCACAAGAATGAAATCACGGTTTGAATTGATTCAATTATAAAATGAAAATAGGTTAATCGAAATATTTCTGGTTATGCATTCCGTCTGGCATCCTGTTTCTTACCATTAGGCGTCGTTAATTCTCAATTCATCTCAAAGTAGGTATCCGCTTTCAAAAAATAAAGACGGAAACCCAAGGAAGCATCGCTGTGCAGAGTTTGAATGGAACTTTCCGCTTGAATAGAACAATCCGCGTGAATATATCGAAAACCGTTGTGTACCGAGATCAGATTTTAGTGCACTGTCCCTCATTCCAGATTGAGATTTTATAAACATACCTCTAGTGGAACGGTATCATCATATGAGACATAGACAGGCTACTCTTAAAGCACTCAGCTGCAACAGGATGAACTCTGAGCTTCAATTTTTTTTATCTAGTGTATAAACCTACATCGAATTCTATATCTGAATAACTCAGTAACTTTTTTGTGGGTTGCATGGCAATGAGAAAGTCGACATAATCGCAAGAAAGGAACTTGAACAATTCCTTGGAGTCACAACAAGTGATGCCAAAATAATTATTTTGGAGCGGAGCGGAGAAAGTGAACTCATGTACTGGTTTCATCTAACAGAGATGATTTAATTTTCATTGATGCCTTCTGGATTATCCTGGAATGAATCGATTAGCGGATTGTAACGGGACTGCTTGCAGAACATTCTCACCTAAGATACCACCTGAATGATAAGTCTGAGAAGACTGGCGAAGTCACTGATGGTATTTTGTTACTCCAAAATTATTGCATTTTCCGGAATGATGGCATACGAGTTATTGAACTTCCTAAGAGATAGCACTATTTTTGCATATTTGTACAATTAGTTGATAAATGAAGATTGTAATTATGTACAACAGAGAAGTTGCCTGAGATTCCTCCTTCTGAATCGATGATATAACACTCACCAAATCATTGACCTCTCTAGAACATCGTAGAAAGGTCAGCGATCTCTGCCTTTTTCATGGATACTTCCACGGTCGGTGCTCAACGGATATATCATCTATTATGCCACCACATGCGATTCCTAGTAGACCAACCAGACGAGCTCAGGCTAGTCACCCCTACACTGTCAGACTCGAGACCTGTCGAACATCGCTATACCAATCATCAAGTGAAGTCTTTCCTGATGCTTACAACCTTCAAACTTCCAAGAAAGATTCCAACACCTTCCTTCCTTCTCTATGATGTTCCACGAACATTATAGGTTTCCCTTTTGTGTTTTCAACAGATGAAAAAAAATGTACAATCTTCGATGATAATGATATCAATGTGATTATCCACTATTATGAATGCAGAGTTGTTTTTTCAAGGTGGCTGTAGGTTAGGGTTCTGGTAGAATGAATTCGATGGTATTTGGCAAACTAGTCTCACTATTGTTCCTCACATCAATGCATCATTGTCTGAACCAACGAACGGACATACTATGTTCATGCTCCCACTCAGAGAAAATGATGTTCAACTTATTTGGTTTCACTGAGCCCAAGGGCGAGCATAGTTGGACAAGCTTGGCTCGACAAGCTTGCGAGCCGACGGCGAACATAGTTACAGCTCATTTTAAGAAGCTTGCTAGCCTCTTGCTACCATCGTAAGATGCAGGACGAGAAGTTTTGATTAGAATAAGAATATCTCGAAGATAATCGACCCCCTACCAATTCCATGATATATTCTCATTCAGTGGATCGAAATACAGAGAATCGAATAATTGTTTCTCCATTCGAAAATAGGTATCTCAAAGAGTGGATTGTTTGCCTAAGGTCTACTGAAGACATGAATGTTAATAATCGACAAAATGGTGGGTGAATCGATGTAGTCATGCCAGAATTCATACAAAAATATTACATCTGAGTGCTCTTTAGGTTCTGTCTGTCTGAAATGTCTGTTTCAGTATGGGATAGTTTTGAGACCTTATGTTACATGGTGAATTGTAAATATGAATATTATATTGATATTAGTGCTTGTAGTTCATTGAAGAAATCCTAAAGACTTATTTTTTGGTCTTTCCAATTGATGTTTATGTACCTTATATTGGGGACACTATGTAACAGAGGTGTATCACACCTTACTACAGACATAGGCAAGTATAAAGGTTTCTAAGATTGATGAGATGCAGATTGTGAGAGATTGCAAGTTCTGCATATATATCTCATTTTACGTTGTTATGAATTCTCTTTTTCTCGAATTGAGTTGGTAAAATTTAACCTGCGAGTGAAATTTATTGATCATTTGCTCAATGCGGCAGCGTAAAAATATTCCTCAAAATCATCGATCCATTCGAATGAGATACGATATCCATTAACTCGGAAGTTATCATTAAAACACGTATTTTCCATAACATTGTTTTAATAGAACTCTTAATGAAAACGTATGCCGCTCCCGTCTGCGAAATATGACCAAAGTCGAATAGAGCGTTAAGAGAAGAACGATAATTGAAGTGTTCGTTATGCTTTGGTCCATCGCTAATTAGAAGTAGAACAAGTGTTTTTGTTCCAGGAGGAAATGGATGATAAAACTGAAAATCATCACAGTACTGTGGTATGCAATGCGGTTTATTGTTTTCTATTATAATGGCTCAGTTGTGTTGCGGAAACCTGTGAATTTGAATGGGGGTACCAGTTCTGTTACTGAGATCTCTGAAATATGTTGGATGATATATCACCGTAACCTCCACTCTAATAATAATCACAAATTTTTAGCATGTCTGACTGAAAATAGTATCTGATGATAATTTAAACTCCAGCTACGGTGTAGATTCATTCTTACCTAACCTAACAAGCTGTGTTCCTTTGCTACTTTCGACCATTTTTCTGATTTGATTCAGATGCAGATTTGATGGTACTATCACCTTTCGGAATGTTTGTTTTGCTATTTCAATGACACCTTGTATAGAGGAATTCCACATGATGGGAGGAGTGGTCAAGGAAGAAGAGTGATAAATTGATATCGAATTAGTGAAAATGATATGGCTTCATACAGGTTGATTCATGAGAAAAGTCCTATAGTCAAAAGCCGCCTAGAGCGACGATTCTTCATGGAGACTGTCTGAAGAGGCATACTGAGGAGAAGAATATTCTAGAGTCGGAGTCGAAAAGATTATTTTATTATTTTTATGTCACGAAAGTTGACATTCTGATCGTTCATATCGAAACATTCTTTCAGATTCAGTAGGAGCAGTCAAAACGCCAGAGGAACTGTAAACGAAGCGAACGGCAAACCTAGACAGATTCATTGAAGAGATGAAAGAAAATTCGAAGGAATTTTTGATTTGGATCTGGTATACAACTCTTCTTTTCTACTGACTTCTTGAACATTTTTGTTGATATTTGGAAGGAGAGAAGATACAATAGGACTGATATTTTGTCTTAAGTTTTTGCTTGCTCAATGCTTAGATTCTCTGAATTGAATCACCGTATTACTTTGGAAATTTGAACAAGTTATGAGAACTGAGGAATGAAATAATGATAAAATACTGGCAGAGTTTCACATGAGACAATCTGTATTCATATTTCATCATCAATCGAATTATAAGTTCAGTAAAAATATGTTAATGTTATCAGCGAGCAATATCTGTACAACTTTCATTGAAAAACTGTGGGTTAGAGTACGTAGAAAAAAAATCAGTACTGTGATATCTTCTTCCCCATCAACTGTCAATAAAAATGTACACGAGATCAACAAATTGAAAGTTCATTTGAGAGATTTCGTTTGGAAATTGCAAAGTGCAGTTCCTATGGCGTTTTGCCTGATTTTTCAGAATCTGAAAGAATTTCCTGAGAAAATCGATCAGAATATGTCAACTCGATAAATAAAAATTATATTATATATATGAGAATAAATCGCTGGAAAATTTCAGCGGAATACGATGAATAACTTCTGGAATTTCCGTCGACAAAGTTGGAGGAAATATTCAAATGATATATAAGAAAAAATCAATACGGCACACAGTCTCGACTTGATCTCCTCTATTCACCATTTGACTACGAGACATTCCTCACGAAAGACCATGCATATGAATTATTGTGGTGTTGAAGTGAGTTGGAGAAATGAAATCAATACATTTCATCATTGTCTTTCTAGAAGTTATCAGGGAACAGTGGAACAACCTTCCATTGACATTTCAGACTTGTTTATCTCTAGAGATCAGAGTTTTTCTTCCATATCAATAGTCCCTATCCAAAACACTACTCCTATTATTCAATGAAATCGGTGATTTTTTGGGGTTCTTCGCCATAAAACGGTAGCAAAGCCAGTGTTTATTCAAAAGATAGCTTTCTGATCGAAAAACGTATCGATTGAATAGATAAACATGCAATCCCCGACTGTGAAATGGCAAATACGCGCTCCACTGAATTTCACCTCTGGTGAGGATTGGGAACGTATAATAGCACGATCTTATTTTGTTATGAGAAGATGGAAATTCTTGCCGCAGGAGTTGAACCTTCTCATGTCGCGACGAGAAGGGGTTGGACCGCCATTTCAATAGCTACTTTGCTAGCAGGGTTTTTGATATAGGTTTAAAAATCGAGCAGAAGTCAACCATTTAGTCGAGATTATAGAGTCACCATACTTGTTTTGTTCGTGTTTATACAAAATGTGGAAAAAAATACGTAGCAGTCTGCCATTAGTGAAAGTGCTTACAAACTTTGAAAGCAATTCCAATAAATTTTTAGAATCTATCCGAAATGGAATCTGCGAAGAAGCTGAATAGTGAAACCAAATTATCTACTATTGATACATGAAGTCGTTTACGAGTGGTTGTTGCAAACTGCATCAGAAACAGTTCTTGAAGAAGATCACAATAAGATAATTTTTTCATCTTAATACAATACGAATGGAGAACCTATAATCTGCGAGGAATATTGTTTCACTCAGCTGAGAAGTGTTGGGAGAAAAGGGAGGTACTGGACTTTTTGTGAATTCTCATCATTGACCTCTCTAGATCATCGTAGAAAGGTCGGCGATCTCCGCCTTCTCTATAGATACTTCCACGGTCGGTGCTCAACGGAAATATCATCTTTTATGCCACCACAAACCAGACGAGCTCAGGCTGGTCACCCCTACACTGTCAAAATTTCACTGCTGGCTAACACGATGTTCCTCGAACATCATAGGTTTGCCTTTCGTGTTTTCAACAGATAAAAAACATCGGGAAACACACCACTAGGTACGCAAACAATTCTACAACTTCGATGTTCCATTGCATCTCTGGCCTCCTTGGATGATATAGGGGAATCTAGCAGAAAAAGTAGAATTAGGTCTACTATCATCCACAAAGCCATGGAGTTGGCAGGAGGCCACATTATCAGATCGTTGGTGTGGAGCAAAAACAAAGATGGTGCCAAAAGCGATCCTTGTGGAACGCTAATATTGATAGTCATTGTATCTAACATCCATCTACCAATGCATAGGCTACGAGGAAATTCGTTTATTAACGATGTTGTTGAATTTTAATAGAATGTCATGGTAACATAACAACGACTCCGGATCTTTTTCGATTGACACCTGGTACTTAATGTGTGTCACGTAGGCGAGCAGGTCCCATGTTGATCTCTGGTGACGAAAGCCATATTGCTGGTCGTTCACTATTCTTGTGATCATTTTAGTTATCAGATGAGCACGACCACGCAATGGACAACAAGAAAGAAAGTAGAGCCTGAGAATCTAATACTATATTCGGCACGAGTCGAAGGAGAGTTGGTCATTATACGTGTGTTAAATACTATACTTTATCTTCACGTATCGAATAACCAACTGAAACCATCATTGTGATGATGTTCTCATATGGAAACATCATGTAACGGCACCATTCGCTTTTATAGTTAACTGACATTCTTCATTTTCGAATTCAAATTACAGCACTATCCAAAAATCCATTCAAACTGGTGACGTTGCTGTGGTGATTTTTCTCCATGTGTTGACGCTAGACTCTTGTCAACGCTTCATGACGCTTTTAGCCAGTCGTGTTCATACAATTGTTATCTCTATCAGAAACTACGAGTATGACATACAAAATAGTCGAAACGTATGTAGTGATGAATGAGGAATTTTCACATCAAATTTGAGTGGTTCATCAGTTGATCCCTGTTCAGGGGTGGAAACCGAATAGCACGCGTACTGACATCACTAGGTCTGTTCATTTCCTGCTGATATGGAAATTCAATATTTATCGAAAAGATTAGGAAGTGCTTTGAAAAAAAAAAACAGATTGTGCCAGGAAGATAGATTGTTATATAACGTTCTAACAAGCACCATCTCATTTGAAAAAGGGTCGAAGATTTTACGCCTAATAAAGTTCAGAACCTGCAAGTGTTGAATTCCAGCAAAAAATAAATACACACGCACAACTTCGTTCTTATGTTTGTTCGTAAGGAATTATTGCATTCATTATAAAATCAAAAAATCGCCATGTTTGTATCTTGATATCCACAGAAAAAAACATTGAAACATTCGAACTACCTTCAGCGATTTCATTAAAATTGATATATTGGGAGATAAAGTTGTGAAGAAACCTCAGAATCCCCTCTACATCATAACTTTACGATGTCTCAGAGTTAAGAAAGATATTATATCGAATCTGAGAGCAGCTGAACGAATATGATATTTTGATAGCGTCATCAATTATTATAGGTTCAATATGTGGCATGCAAGAATATAAATGGAGGTTATAGATGGAAGATCGAGTGTCCTTCCGGAAACTGAAAGGATCAATAAATAGAGGACTGTATATACAGGAAAAATTTCGACACGAAAGAGCATCTTTCAAAATTTTATTCTACTCTAGGAATTACTATTGACTTATCACAACGAACCATCCTAGTAGTGATGAAACATTTCTACTAAATCGACATCAAGAAATAATGAATAGATTCTAATAAAATACGAAGGGGCTGTCTTGATTTCGGGTCTCGGAAATGAACGATTGCTTGATGAAACATAACGTTCCAATCTGGACATCTCCAGAGTTTCGTTCAATGCGTTCGTTCAATGAGCTCGTATTTGTCCTAATTGTTGTAAATGTATCCTTGAATTGAGTTGAGGCATTAGAGTGAACTCATCAGATCATCGACAATAATTGTAAACGTTCATATCTATAGAAACTCTTCTAGTGACTACTGAATTTCCTGTAATAATATAAGAGAGTGAGAGAATGAAATGAAAATAATGCGAGAAATTTTCAGAACTCGTTGCCAGTCAGACACGAGAGCTAGAAATTAGAGTAACTGTTGAAGTAGCCAAATTACAACGATTTCGAAAAAAGTTTCTTCAGAAGATTATTTTCCAATTCATTGACCTCGTGTGGCATTCGATATATTCATCACCTGATGTTATGAATATCCATTACACTTTACACTACCTATCAAATTAGTCTCGCTTGAATAGATTATATTCCCTGAAGCTGAAGTGCATGAAGAAAATAATCATCATAAGATTCCTATTCGTGGTCATCAATATTCCATTATCCTAAGATAACATTCATTCCAACGGAATCAAGCATTAGCGTCAAATGGTCCTGCGATCCAGTTGAAGCCAACCCCTTACATTCCAGTAAATAGTTCTGGTTTCTGTTAACCAGTAACTTAGAATCTCCGGAAACTACACAAACAGTGTACTCGACACGCTAATTATTTCTAATATTTGCGGTAACAGACTGACAGACATCAAGGAGCAGCCCGGAACAGCCCTAGTTTCCATTTTCGCGGAAGTAAAAGGGGAACAATGGAATTAGTGTGCTGGCTTCGATCTCGAACTGCGAACTTAGAAATGGAGTTGTGCAACTTCCCAATGACTGCACGTGAGTGATTAATTTATGGTTTGACGGAGAAGGACGAAAAGTTGGCTAGAGAGTTTTATGGCGCGTTGCGTCGACATTGAGACGGAGTGCGGAAAACTTTTTCCGGTGACCATCTAAAGAAATGACCCCTATCTTATCAGGAACTAGGCATCCGACACAATGGTGGGTAATGATCTGGGCTACTGAGGGCCAGATCAACATCTTTTCACGCCCTGGGCCAGAATTTTAAATTACCCCTCATCTATCCCGACCCCTATCCCAACAATGCAGTGACATATCGCTCCTCACACACACACAACAAGATTCAATGTATGCAACGAGTGGCAAATATGAGGAGTGAACCTGCGCTTAATGTCTTCTTGTTAGCTACCCGAACCTGTTTTTCTATAATCTGGTAATTATAGAGAAATACATCGTTTGTGCGTCGTTTATTTCGTATAATCAGTCTTACATTGCATTGGTTACATAAAAGGGATGGTAAACATTGTCTGTGTGCCTTTTCCGCACGCAAATGATTCGATGGTACTGTTGGAGTCTAATATGGTTTTTATTGTCAGCTTCCATGCCCAGAAGAGCGTGATTGTCTAGATTTGATTGCTGCATTGAAAACAACGATAACAATTGATGCTAAGTATCATAAAGAATGGTGAACTGGGTACTTCTTTATCCTTGATTGTGATATACATGTTATAAATGAAGTGTAATAAACAATGAAGTGGGTTGAAAATAATTTGAAGAAATAAGTGGTAGCTGATGTGTACTCACGTTCATAAAAAATTATTATCTATTGCTGAATTTTGCTATCTTCAATGTCAATGATGACTTAGTATCTAAACCATATGGAGCAAGATGGATATATTTGTTGACTTTCAAGCTTGAATATTCATTAACACGAAATTGATCTCGTTCTTGATTTTTAGTATGTTTTTCAAACTGAAATGAACCGGTCAATGAATCAACGTCAATTCTACGACTTTTTTGGTATAGAAGCCATCACTGAAATCATTGTATTATTTTTCTCCACAGACTTATCATACAAATAAACTAGAATCTTGAATAGTAATAATAATATTCATGACGCGTTATACGTTGGCAGTGAGAGACCAATAATATACTAATAACAAGCATCGTTCGATACTTCTGTTACAATGGAAATGAGATTGGAGTAGAAACCAAAGATGCGTCAATTCGATATCAATTTGGAATCGAGTATTTGAACAATCGATGTTTCAATTTGATGAATTATGGAATGTAATATCGATGGGAAATGAAACGTGAGAGACTTATTTGATGATATAACAAACAGATAGGTATATAATGTAATTCCGATCTAAGGATAGATTATACAACAGTTCAACAAGTGAGATTGAACATTTGAGAACAGGCTAGAAAAAGATGGAATGTTCTAGAAGTATCTAGAGCTAAGTGAAGTTCAGCCAGTGAAGGAGAGTTGAATTGTGAATGACGGAGTCTTCAGAAAAATCAGTATCCATTTATCGATTCACCAAATGGATCCATGAAGCTGAAATTCATCAGAAATATATAAATCCTCTCAGTTATTCACTCTCGAAAAGTAAATGTGTTATATTTTTGAATACTGTCACGAGAAGGATTGCAGTCTGTCTCTAATGACCAACATTCAGTTTCAACCCAAACAGATCGGACGTCCAAAAAGGTTGCCACTGAAACTCATAATTTATCAATGTCTGTCCACATACTCATGATACACGAATAATATTTTTTTGCAACTCAATGCCATTTTGTTCATGGCTGGAATTTGTTACGGAACCGCACCGGAAAGTACTCCTTGAAGGCTCCGGATTTATGGCTTACAGCCTTTAATACCGCTGCAATAAAAACCCAACAATACCCGCACATATTAGGCGGAAAAATCAGTAAAATAAAAATCGATACGGCCGCAGTGGATTGGCTGGGTTCGGCTATTATAAATGCATCAGTCGAGTGTTACGTCCAGCTGTTTCAACGACACTGGTGTCAGGTGTGGGAATGAGGAAAATCGTCGCACAGTGGAAAAGTATTTTGAATCCCGATTACGTTGACATAATTCCAATTCGATTTGAAATAAGAAACTCATGAGGACAATTGCCATCATCAACCCTATTGGTCTCTATGCATGATGTATCATGGATAAGGAGTTCATGTATGTTTGCTTTGTTTTCCGGCAACAAATTGGTTAGGAATCATTCGTCCATCAATCCTTCTAGTAACTAGAAGCTTATTTTGACTCAGTGAGATCAAAAATTAAAGTTCCAGTGTTGTCGTTAAGGCTTTTTCCCAAATTTGTCATTTTCATCGCATTGGACAATTAGAAATACATCAACTGCTCCTTATTGTTTTCCGATCATTTTTTTCAAAACAAGGTGTCAGTGATAAATTTCTGTGTCTGAAAAAAATGTTTTGTTCATACTGGACAACACATCTGAATGTTGAATTCCAAGCGCAGTGACATTTTGGGGCAGATCATATATCTGTCAATACAAATATATTGGTATGATCATTATAATTTCTATTTCAATTTTCCAGAAACGAGGAGAGAAAATCCCAGAAAAACTAGAAGAATGAATATACCACCTCCGCGAATAACATACAGACAGTATCCTGAATCATCGCTTATGAAACCTGTGTATAGTGCTTCCAGAAATAATATTCAAATTCATTGCAAATACAGGGGGTTGGTGTTATGGAAAAACGTTCGAATGCCGTCGATTTTTATTTTTCATACGGTCTCTTTGATAGTTATTCATGTAAGTACATCATACAAGGCAGCATAAACAGAAGTTGAGACATTCAACTTCAATTTTCAAGTAGAAACAACTATTCTTCATTTCAGTTCTGAATATCTGAGTATGTTTCATGTAACATGTCGTTGGAAATCACGATTGAACATACCAATAAGAGATACCACATTTTTAAATCGAATCGAATTGTGTTATTGTCATTTTTCTTCTCAATTTTAGTAATTTGGAGTTCTTACTTTTCACCGTTCAGTCCCAAAGGAACTGTATAACTGTATGACATTTTATTTGATTTACTCATCGATATGTTCAATCATAATTTTTTCGATAACTATTGAGTTCAGATAAAGGATATGGTGTATGAAAAATAATTGAAGATTCAATGATGAAATCAATGGGTTATTTCATTCGAAAAATGTATGTTGATGGACGTAATTTTGAAAATGAAATTGAATGAAAGATAAAAAAAATACACCCTTGAATTCCGAGTGGATTTAGACATTCCTTCTCTGTAGCACTGTATATTTTCGTATCTAAAAACATCTCTTCTGAAGAATTCCAGGCGAGAAGTCAGCATTCAATTTCACCTGTTCCGGCTGTTCCGGCTCCATATTCCACTAAAAAGACCAAAAAAACCACTTCCACCGCATATTCTCTCTCTTGAAGGTACTCATTCCGGATTCAAAACGTTAGAGCATCGAGAATCAATATTGGGAACTCGTACGCCGTCGAATATCGCCGATCAAAAATTATATTTCTGGTAAGCTTCTCGATCCATCAATTGCAACACACAATAAAGCATGTGGCTCACGTCCGATATGTGTTTTTTGCCCGAGAGACCGGGAAGATGTATCGGTTCGACGAGCCTTTATCTTGTTAATCAAATACTCGTCGAGTTATTTTTCTCGCAGTGTTTCGCCCTTTGAGTGATGTGTCGAGTGGATGTAAGAAGCTGCACTCGGGAGAGCCACAGCGCGTTGAGAAAAAGATTGAGTTGAGACAAATGGTGTTGGTCCTTCAGAACTATTCTGCCACCAGCACAATATTCAATTAGGCTGAGAGCTGTTGGAGATCCTGTTCGCTTTTTCGAATGGAAAAGTCTTACAATAAAAAGTGAAATTCGTATCGCCTGTGTACATATGTCCAGCTGTATTTCGTTATGTGTATGTGTAGCTGTATTTCGTTAATAATATTTCATTTTTGAAATAGAGGGAGAGTGTGTTCAATGAAGCCAACGAAAATTTAAGGGATTCATATTATGAGAATCTGAAATGATGATCCGGAGGCTAAAAAAATGGGTACAAGAATATTATAGTCGAAATTGATACAAATGGAAACAAACGATACTGGTCCTTCAGAGCAATGCTGTCTCCAGCACAATATTTAATTAGGCTGAGAGCTGCTGCAGATCCTGCTCGCTATTTCAAATGAAAAAGTCTCAAAATCAAAAGTGAAAGTCGTCTGTGTACATATGTCCAAGCTGTATCTCGTTCATTATATATCATTCTTGGAATGGAAGGAGAGCATTTCCAACGAAGCCAATAAAAATTTAAGGAATTCATACTATAAGAACCTGAAATGATGATGATTCGGAGGTAACTTGCTAGTCAAGCTGACGAAAAATCCTTACAAGAATGGCATATGTCGAAATTTCAAAATGGAGAGGGGACACACGGTGTTGGTCTTTCAGAGCAATTCTGCATGCCCTCAGCACAATTTTCAATTAGGCTGAGAGCTGTTGAAGATTCTGCTCAGAAGATTAGGGATAACTTGAGATATTTTGTAGGGTTACGTCGAATGAAGAAAAGTTATAAGGAAAAGTGAAAGTTTTATCATCTGTGTACACGTGTCCAAGTATGGAGTGCGTATTTCATCTATAATATAATATTTCATTTTTGAAATGGTAGCAGAGCATTCGATGTAAATGAAAATTTAACATAATTATGAATATATTCTCAAATGGTAATGACTTCGATGTTACTTATCGTCAGGTTGACGAAAATTCGGCATAAATATGTTATATATTCAAATGAATCAAATCTCCAGTACCTATATATACAGGGTGGCCTAATGAAAACGAGACAAGGTATGCATTTCACTGAGAGATCAAGGAACTGACATCATGATAAATTATTCTTCATGTAATACTGGATAGGATTTAAGGAAAACACATAGGGCACTTCTTAGATGAACATCGTTCTAAAAGCGTTGCTTTCCATCACTAGCCGATTATTTTCATCAACGTGTTTCCTCGAGAACTACTGCATTGAGTTCCAAAAACAAGAAAGAGTTGGTGAGAGAATTCGATTACCTTCGAAATGATGTATTACTTGACCTCTTATCCCATTTAAGATTCAAGGGTTAAAGCTCACCTCTCCGAGGGGTTTGAAGTGGAAAAAGTGAAAACATGCACAAAATATTTCCACCTCGAAATGAAAATCGACCAGTACGAGCGTTTTTTTTTCCTGAGAACGATAACTATGTCAAATCAGTTTTGTTTCGTTTTCATTGGGCCACCCAGTATTATAGATCAACATTCAGAAATAAACCTATCCCACTATGGCAATTGACAAGACGGTTGATTGGATGAGCAACAGTGACATATAATTATGTTGAATGGGCCGAATAAGTCTAATGGGGATCAGTTTATGAAGCAATCAAAAACGAATGATTGAATTTATACACAAATTATAGCCTGTAAAAACCTTTGATGAAGTAATAAGTCCTCAGAGTGCTATTGGAGACGGTTCAAACAGGAGATCCAAGGGGGTATAGCAAAATGGATATCAAACCCTATCGATTCGGAGTACGAATAATGAATTATTGATGAATTTATTAGTTGTAAATCAGATTCATGAGAAAAATAGCTTGATAAGAGAAATACTTACAGAAATTTATTTGATGATTGGAGAATAATTTGCTCTCCAAGCATAAAACAGGATCCTTTACGATGACCTGAGCCGCAATTCATATGGTAAACTACTAATCATTCAAAATAGTCGGATCACCACGTGAATTTCGGTACTTTCAAATTCTTCAAGACCATCTATATTTCAGTTATGAGGTTATGTTCAGAAAGTTCCCTCGTTGTGTGAATTGTTCTCGCCTGCTGAAGATTTGGAAATATTGTCATTTGACATTGTCATATCTCATTTGTGAGAATGCATATTTGATCAAATCTGCTCAGATTCTAGGGAATCATTCATGTTTCAGAGATCTGTCAAATTCGAACGCAAATCTGAAATCATCCAAGAATAGTGTCATCTAGACAATAATAGACGTACAATTTGAGGAAACTCAGAGTATTCCATCTGGAATAATGGACTTGAGGTCGATTTCTAGTACAAAGAGTTGCAAGTATTCCAACTGCAACCTGACTGAGACCTTCCGAAAACACTAGTACACAGATTTCAGTTCCAGTGCATACATGTACTCATAGCTGATTGTATAGGACCATATGAGCATGACTTGGGTATGCAAAGTGAATATAGGTTAATATGCAAAGAGGTCTATTTATTCACAATAAATATTTTTGATGATTCATTGAACATCCCTTATTGAGGAAATCATTACGAATAGAATTTCAATTCACATTATTATGGTCGAGTCGAAAGTTAGAGACTGAAAAGGATACAAACGTCAAATGCAAATGAGATGAATCGAGTAGAAGCTATGGAGCTCAAGGAGATGAAATCTGAGAGCAAATAATTGAAAACACGAATCCATAATGAAACTTTCGAGTCCAAACAGACAGACTGGAATATTCAACTCACGCCAATCATTCGTACCTCAAGAGAATAGATGCATCAGTACATTCCAAATTTTCAGGCAAAAGAAGTAGATACAAAAAAAAAGACCCGGTGGAAGTTAATCGAATTATGTTTATGAATACACCTTGTTGCGACCAAACCCTGACTCAAGTTTATTCAAATGTGCATTCACGTCTCATGAATATTTGATTATGTACTCTGTTGTAACTTATTTAGTAATCCTTTCCGAAAATTCCAAATCGCATGTGAATATTTGTTCTTCTAAAATATGTAAATAGAAATCTGTTCGTTTGAACTGGACCTGGTGTTATTACCAACTCCATATCAGTAACACGCCCTGTCAACGAAATATGGAATGATTTGTTATATTCATCTATACTATTACCTTCATTCGCACTTTGAAGTAAATGAGTTCTTTTATTGATCAACGTTTCGTGTTCGAATAAGAAAAATATGAAACAATCCAATAATGTATAACCTAAGCAATACAGAATTTCAAAGCAGAAATTATCATCCCTCAAGTTGTTTCCACTACCACAACCGTTACTCAAGGTTTTCGAACGAATGTTTACTGGGATTCATCATTCTTTCGTATATATTCTGAGAGAATTGAAAAATAAACTGGGATAAGTTAACCCTACTACGTATTCTGAGCACGTATTTTATGCATCTTGAGTGAAACGTACATTCTTTGCATATGATATAGCTCTGTTTCTTGATTTTGTTTCTGAAGTGCCTTTCTCCATTCAAACAGGACAGACAGTTGCCAGGACCAATAAATGTAGAGTGGACTGAGAGCAGTGTTGGAGAGGGTAGTTTCAGATCAAACAATTGAAATTTACATTTTGGCGAGATGATTTGAATTTCCTTGGGAAACGTTCTATTCAATACAAATTTTGTCAGATATTGAAAACTCCTGTATATAGATAATGGCTGTTCGTTTTTCGAGCTCGAGCATGGGGTGCCACACTGAAGCGTGCACTCTTTATTTTCCTATGGGAAAATGAATTGAGGTTGGCTATTTTGGAAAAAAAGATTATCAAAATGATGCCATGAAGAATCCATCATTTACGAAAACGACCAAACGATAATTCAAGTATTTTTTCTAATGGATACAATATTAGAATTATTAATTTAATCAATATCATTATTATTAGATTGACAAAAGTTTTGAATGACAATGTATGTATGCATTCTCGAAAGGATAGAGTTTCCAATATTAGAAAGTATCATTGAGGAAAAGTTTCTCTGAGAGTGGGATAATTTCGAGATTATATTTCGATTTCTAATTTTGAACACATTATTACCAATGGCAATCGACAAGACCATTGAATTATCAGGTTCCAGCAATAGCCACTTCAAATGTTCTTTGAGAACTCCTGTCTATACAGGTTATCCATTTTTTGAGCTCAAGCATGTGGTGCAACACCAGAACGTGTGATTTTTTTTTATATTTTCCAATAGGAAGCATTCTTTTTTATTTTTTTTTATCTGTGGACAACACAATAGGGAAACCTATAATGTTCGAGGAACATCGTGTTAGCAAGCGGTGGAATTTTGGGAGATAAGGAAGGTGTTGGAATTTTTCTTGAAAGTTTGGAAGTTGTAAGCATCAGGAAAGACTTCACTAGGCAAAGAATTCCACAACTTTGCCGTTCTATTGATGAATGATGCTTGGTATAGCGATGTTCGACATGTCTCGAGCCTGACAGTGTAGGGATGACCAGCTTGAGCTCGTCTGGTTTGTCTACTAGGAATCGCGCGTGATGGCATAATAGATGATATTTCCGTCGAGCACCGACCGTGAAAGTACCTATGAAAAAGGCATAGATCGCCTACCTTACTACGATGATCTAGAGAGGTCAATGATTTGGTGGAGTGTTGTATCATCGACTAGGCGAATAGCTCTCTTGTGCATGTGCATGTGCATGTATCAGCAGGTTCTCAATCAGCATGAGAATGAGTAGCTCAATTCTGAGTGTACCAACTTCGTATCTCTCAAGATAATCTATATTCCTATGCTCTAGCTCAAAAAACGGACACCACGTATTATTCCTTTAGTGTTTTCCGCATCTCTATTCGATCTGGCATCCGCACAAACAATGGATGGTCTCTCGCAACTACAAAAAAATAGTTTATATCCTCTCATTCGTTCTCTAAATTCACTATCGAAAATAAAATGAAAAAGATCTGACGACTTTACGGACATTATGTTAATCTATCGGATACTTCGAGCCAGGCCTTGGAGATTCGAAACCCAACTTCTTCGTCTCCAGAGTAAAGTTACCAAACTATTTGAATTTTTATGTGTATGAGGGCAGAGAAAATAAATAGAAGGTCGGAAGTGGGGTTTTACGTGAATAGTACTCCGAAGTATATACCTCAGGGTATCGTTCAATGGTGATGGAAGAACTCGTGGAAAGGAGAGCGACAGAGAATCTTCTGATAGAATTATCGTCACGGAACTTGGTGTTTCTACTATGCAAAGCTCTATCAATAGTTCCTTTCAATGTATGGATGAGGTAGCTACTAAAAGCTATTCTAATAGACCTGAATAGTTCAACAAGCAGCGTTTTTCTTTCTGTTGAATTCGATATGGCGACAATGTGATAGGAATTCTTCATCATTTATAGATAGATATACTTCCATAGGTAGTAACCATTCTTTCTTCATGTACATCAATTCGTACAAGGAAGGCTAGCCTCCATAAATACTCACAGAAGTATCCGAAATACTAGTGCGTGAGCATCAATTATCTTCTCTAGATTGTGAGTCTCCAGAATGATGGATAATTTTGTAGATATCTCGAATAGAAATTTTTCGCGAAATTAACGAATATGAAAATACTACTCATTCAGAAATATATATGTACCTTGAGAATAATCAAGAAACATAAATGGAACAAACGAACATAAAAAAATAAATCCAGCATACAAAGAAATTTTAACAATTTATCACTATAATATGGTATAGGGTGTCCCAAAAAGCTACCGACAAACTTCATTGGGTGATAGAGGACATCGAAACGAGCATTTCTGTTTACATTAACATATTTTTTATGTCAACGAATGAGCCATTTGGGCTCTAGAGCAGAAAAACTGATCAAATCATACGCAAATGATTGAAGAAGTTCTCTTACTCGGTTTTTCATTTAGTTGACTACGAGCTGCAGAACATTTCCTTATCATAAACATTCTGAAAATACCTACTTTACTTACTTAGCGACTCCTTAGTATCTTTTGAGATATTCTCCTCAAATCACCATCGAGAATCATCACTAATCCCTAATCATTCTCACTTATCAGGTCTACTGAGGATGGCAGCTTAGTTGCCGAAATACGTATTCAGACTTTTCTGAATATTGTTGTGGTTCTTTGGGTATATATTCATTTTGTATTTGAGTATCTAACCAGTCTCCGAATTGTCACTTCACCTTGGGATCGTCGTAAAATTATTATTTTTGATTAGTTGCCGCTATAGTATTAACTTCATTGGATGAAGTAAAATGGTCAACATTCTGAACAATTATTTTTAACCATAACTCATTTGTTAATGAAACAAAATTAATATGTTAACAGTGATTTGATTATTGCGCAGTATATTAAGTACCAAACAGTTTTTTCTGCTCTCCAGCCCAAACGGCTCCTTTATGGATATAATAATAATAGTAATATCATTAGTAATAGTAATATTAATAATATTGTTGAATGAATTTCTAGTGTTAGATATACGATGGCAGCATTTTAAAAAGTACAGAGGAAATAAAAACACAGGGCAATTTTCCACATGATCCGGTTGGCTAGTACGTGATAATAATACAGCTTTCTTTCAAATGTTCCACTTAGACCAAGTAAGTTCTCGAAATGATATATGATTTATTTAAACAAAAATGCTTTTTTTGATATCACCCCTTTGAATTTGTCGTTTTTTTTTTCGAGACACAATGTATATCGATATCATAACCTACATATCGATATATATCGTAACATATTGATACCATACCTGATTGATGAACGTAATATGCTTCTCACATCTGAAATATTCATTTCGGAGAGCTATTTGGTCAGCTTTGGAATGTCTTTGTGATATGAATGGATGGAGAATATAATTTCCAGATGGATGCAATTAGAATGATTGGATATATAACATTCATATCGAGTGTCATTTCTTTTAAATGACAACGCTTTGTTATTCCTCTCAATTCTAATTCAATTCACAGCTTACACCAAATCAATACGGTCTGCTGAATCTGATATCAAAACAGTCAGTGAGTAGATTATGCAAATTTCAAACGATGCGAGAGTTGTGCTAATTAGAAGGTAAAAACAATAGTACGATATTTGCTTATTCGTATGAATATCGAAATCAATCGTCTGCTCAGATTATCGAATATCTACCGCAAATATATCTACAAATGTTATTTCAGGAGATCATCTACGGTATCCTTCATAAATTTGTCATCAGGGGTGAGGTACCTTCATGCATGATATATACTGGAATTCAACTCGAGCGAAGTTTTAGCTACTACAATTTTTCAAATATTCACGAAATTGACGTAGACAAAGAAAGGAGAATGCCTCTTAAAATTGTTGTTATGCTTGATGCAAAGATGATGTATAATCAAGCTTTGGGGATGAAAATGTATTCATATGTTCAGTTCAGTTTAGTTTAGTTCCATACGGGCAAGCTCAATTACAAATAAAATTACAAGATATACATTATGTGAGCAACAACAGACACAACATATATGATATTGATAATATTGAAGACATTGAAGAGATCAATGAAGAGTAGAAGTACAAGTACAGTCAGTGTAAAAGTTGGGAGATAAAGTGACAAGATGGTCACTGACACAGTTGATTTTTGAACTTATGAAGAGGCGTTGAGAAGATGTCAATATCGAGGTGATTAGCCGCTCTAAGGGATCTTGGGATATAGCTGAAATTAGCAATGTTGGTACGATGGTAAGGAATATGAAAAGTAGCTATCTGTCTAGTAAGACTTTTTTTTATCTGTGGACAACACGAAAGGGAAACCTATAATTTTCGAGGAACATGATGAATGATGCTTGGTATAGCGATGTTCGACAGGTCTCGAGCCTGACAGTGTAGGGATGACCAGCTTGAGCTCGTCTGGTTTGTCTACTAGGAATCGCGCGTGTGGTGGCATAATAGATGATATTTCTGTTGTGCACCGACCGTGAAAGTACCTATAAAAAAAGGCATAGATCGCCGACCTTTCTACGATGATCTAGAGAGGTCAATGATTTGGTGAGTGTTGTATCATCGACTAGGCGAATAGCTCTCTT
The DNA here is from genome assembly GCA_963576655.1 of Gastrophysa polygoni. Classification (NCBI taxonomy): domain Eukaryota; kingdom Metazoa; phylum Arthropoda; class Insecta; order Coleoptera; family Chrysomelidae; genus Gastrophysa; species Gastrophysa polygoni. The sequence continues at coordinate 10,901,556 of OY755090.1, forward strand.
CTGAATTGAATCCAAGAGCTTTAGCGTATGTTTGGAGGCTGAGCTCCAAACATGTGAACAGTACTCCAGGACAGGTCGAATTTGTGCTTTGTAGATCATAAGCAGTTGCTGGGATGTGAAGTATCTCATCGCACGGAATAGAAAACCAAGTTTTTGAAAAGCAGTTTTCGCAATGGACCTCACATGATCGTCCCATGAAAGAGCACTATTGGTGGTGACACCCAGCATGGATATTGATGACCTCATAGGAACAGTGGTACCCGACATCATCAAATTGAGCATTGTGTGATCAGCCTTCTTGGTGAACATACAAGCTTGAGTTTTAGTTGCATTGAACTGTACTAGATTCTCAGATCCCCATTTCATAATTATTGTCATATGACGGAAGTTTAGCTAGGAGGCCTTGGTGCCCAACTCGGTCAAATGCTTTGGAGATATCCAAGGCTACAGCCAGAGACTCCCCATGTTTCTCTATTGACACCTGCCACTTATGTGTCACATAGGCAAGCAGATCTCCTGTTGACCTCAGGTGACGAAAGCTCGATGTTGATTGCTTTTTCCATTACTTTAAAGATCACAGATAGTAGTGCAATCGGTCTATAGTTGTTAGGGTTTTCTTGCCCTTCTTTGGAATCGGTTGGACCCTAGCTTTCTTCCAGTTAGAAGGAAATACGCCGAGTTTGTACGAAAGGGTGAACAACCTGCAAAGAACTGATGTTAGTTCTGGGGCACATTTTTGAGAACAATAGGCGGTATTCCGTCAGGCCCCATAGCCTTCTTGTCGTTGAGGCTAAGCAGAATATGTCTGATTGTGCGTTGCCAGAAGACAATTTCTGGCATACGGTTATCGATGGTAGCGATTTTGGGAAGTTCCTGGCCTCGTGGATCCAAGGTAGAATTGTCTGCAAACATTTTGGCGAAGGTGTTGGCTTTTTCATGAGGTGTTATAGCCAATGTATTATCATCCTTCGTGAGGGGAGGAAATGAGCTAGAAGTGAAATTTCTCCCGATTGCCTTGGCAAAGGTCCAAAATGAACGGGAATCATTTGGACACTCTATGTGCTTTGATCTTATCTTCGTGTTGTATGATTTGAGAAAGTAGATCAGGACAGTCATATTCACCATTTAATATCTTGTATAGAGTCAATAGATCTCGCTGATTATGTCTATTGTCCGAAGATGGAATATTGAGATTACTCTCAATTGAGGTATAATCACTAAATAAGTTAGATTTGAAAGAAACATATCTAAGGAAGCTTCTATGAACACGATCAATCTTAGATATCTGGGTTACATAATGTGGTCAGTTCTAACAAGTGTGCATTATAGGATTTTAATTGTACTCAGACTAGTGAAGTCACGAGTAATACAACCCAACATTTTGGTAGACCTGTTGATGATGGAGGTTATGTGGTAAGTAAAGGTTAGGGAGTCGTCAAGAATTACTCCAAGGTCCCTGACATGGTTGACAGCTTCCAGGGGTTGTACATTGATGGTATAGTCGAAAATGACAGGTTGCTGGGATCGAGTGAAACGTATGATATGACATTTGTTTATGTTTAGGCCCATACCGTTTGTCAAGCACCAAGTAGCAATTCTGCAGATATCGCTCTGTAACTCAGCAGCGTCATCAACACAATTCACAATATGATAGAGCTTTGGTTCGTCAGCGAATAGTAGGGCATTACTGTAACGGATGGACTGTAAGTGATGTCATTAATGAATATGTTGAAATGTACTCTCACATCAGCAGCAGAATGATATCAAAGTCATCAATCTGAAAATCAACAAACTACTTTTGACAGATAGTGAGAGTCGGACCATTTTTTCCTTTTTCGTTTTCGAAGCAGAATTTAACGCCCTAGTTGGAATTCAGCAATGAATATTTCATTCCTATATGATGCGAGTTTTTTTCTGATATTGAATGCGACATTCTGAGAGACATTACTGTAGGTGCCCATCATAACCTCTTCTTTCCAGTCACTGTAACACATCATTTGAATGAATGAACCATATCATTGGAATAAAAACCACTCTAAATTTATATTTTTCAGCAATATGCTCTGAAATTTTCATATCGATATTGATATCCATACAAATTCTTTTCCCGAATCCTCTCCCGAATCCATACCGCGATGTTGAAGAAAAGTGTTGCAACAGAAATACAAAGATGAGAAATAGCTGGAGATTAATAATATTACCGTTTTTATCTCCGGCTTAAAATGGCGCGACTCTTCCATTTCACTGCTGATATTTCAATTCTAATGCCACAAACGTGACTTTAACGTCTGAAGGCTTTTTGGTATCTCTTTCATGAAACCACAACGACAGTCATGAATGAGATGATATTTTCATGAGCTTCAGCTCAGGGAATAAATATTTTCTAGGCACGATTCTCGATTACGATGCATCCTACTGAAAAATATCCCTCCTAAATCACATCGTCCCGACCATTTGAAAAAATGTCGTATGGATGTAGTTTAGTTTTGCAAGAGCACAGCTGTTGCGAATGCATGTTTTCCCAAGTTCAATACCGACCCAAAAAAAACATATACAGAGGACTGCACCAAAAACGAATATCAGTATTCAATTGTTGCTCTATTAGAGGTCATATTTCTGGGACCGATGAATATGAATAATAGTTGATTATCTCACTAGGAGATATTCCTTTTATTACTTACGCGCGCTTTGATCAGAAGCAACCCAATACTGGTTTACATTTTCTGCATTTTCCAATTAATTTTCAATAAACTAATAACCTCAGGAGAATTATTCATATACCTTCTACCATTATCATTTTGTCTTTCGAAAATATTTCTAACGAACGATTTCGTAGTCTTTTTGGAAATTCTAACATTTTGTCTGTACATATATAAGTTCGATATTCGTACTGGTCGACTAAGTTTTTGTAACACTTGAAAATTTTTCCTGCCACTTCGACACATCTGTCGAAGAATTCACCTCCCAGTGTAATTGTATTGATGAGAAAGTCAAGAGTCTGTACTTGTTTTAGTATTTTCATGCTCACGGTCTCGACAAATATTTCGATATTGGAGTTCGCTTCTTCACGCAACTCTCCTTGTCTTGGTTAATTTTTGTCCTCTATTATGAAATATTTTCTACTTATTTCGCGAGATACTCGCATTGGAAGTTTTCAAATTTACACCCTGTACATGTGTTACGCAGGCGAGAAGGTTTCCTGTTGATCTATATTGACGAGCCAGAACAATATGGCAGGTACCGAACTCTTCTTTCGAATGATACTGGATCAATGAGTTTAAGAAACTACTTGAGTTTTTCACGACATATAATATTTTTTGAACAAATTTATACAGAGCTGCGGTGTCCGAGTGGTTAAGGAGATGGACTTGAAATCCATTGGGCTTTGCCCGCACAGGTTCGAATCCTGTCCGCAGCGAATTTTTTTTTTTATTTCAGATATCATGGAATTCCATAAAAATGAATCACAATATTTCATACTCATCGTCTAAGGCAGTGATAGAGAAAAAAAATGTATATTCTCCTGCTCCGATCAGTTTTTTGATACACAGCGTGTTTTTTCAGACACAATGAACTTTTTTCGAAGATCCGATGGCAATATTTTGAGTTCAATCCATGTGTGGACCGAAAATTTGACATGATCTATTCTCTCGTGTAAAGAACCAAGAATGTGTCCTTATACCCAAACAACCTGATAAGTTTTTGTGAAACACAGACTATGTAACGAGTGTATGTTGTCAGATCACATGATTACCATGATGATCCAATTCACCAGGATGCTCAATAGGTACTAAGTGGACTGAATATTTTGAATGAAAGTGAAACTGATCATCAATTTGATATTAAACTCTTCTTTGCTTTTCTACTTATTCATCCTAGGATATGACTATTCAGGGAGGGTGTCCCATTTATGATACAGAACAATTCTTAATGTGCGGTAACCTAGGATACTAAATATTGTGGATTTGTCGTTTAACATTGGTTAATTGATCACGAGTTGTTTGAATTCCCACAACAATCATTCTCATTGTTTTATTATCCATTATGTATTATTAAACATGAATCTATATTTCATACAATATTTGAACATGTATACGGTGAGGACCAAAAATCCCTCCTTCCCCCCGTAACTTCTTTATTTTATATATTACAAAATGAAGTTGAATGCATGAGTTGTAGGGTTCCATTCGATCTCATTAATGGTGCAATTTCAATCTATACATTTCATTCGAATATTAATATGTATTCATGTCTATGTATTCCAAGTATATTGATGATAAAGATAAAAATTGTATATAGAAGATCAGGTTAACAATGATGACGATATCTAATGAAAATGAGAAATCCCTCAACTGCCAGAATACGTAGTTCTTGCTCCTATGAGATGTTATTCTAAAAGGAGAAAAGTCATTTTTTTGGGGAATTTGATTTTTGTTAGTATCATTGAAACGATTTCAAAAGAATCACTAACGAATGCCAATTCATCATATATAGAGGAGAACCAAGAAAAGACGATTTCTCATAGTACCCAACGTATAGGTATTCATTTTTCTCTCACATCCATTATATCCTCGTTAGAGATTTCTTCATACGGTGCGCTTTCCGTTCGTCTATAGAACGATGTACAGAAGACTGGTGCAGTCACTGATCGTGTTTCGTATCGCCAAAAAACACTAACGGCATTTTCCGCTATAATGGGATTTAAGTCATGAAACTCCTCAAAAAATAGCGACAGTTTTGCAGATTTCTGTACACATATTGTCCGTTTTTTTTTTTGGAGTTGTAATAATGTAGTTTCATCACTAATTGAGGAGTAACCTAATTTACTACTTCTGAATCAACATTTTTTTGTGTCACTGATTGTGCAATTATCAATAATATTGAATTTGTTGTCATTCTCGTGTCGCCATTTGATTATTAACATGCTGTCATCGAGTTGGCTGTACGTTAGAGTTTTGGTTGAAGAAATTACATAGGGTAGCTGCACCAGTGTTCCCTACATCGTTGTCTATAGATAAATGTGCGCCTGTTTTCTCAATCCTCCCGAATCGTTTTCCGCATACGTCTTCTCGTAGTTCAGTCCTCGCCATAGTATATCTAGGCCAACCATTCTGCCGCTTCGTCATTGCTCAGAAATTGTCTTGATTTTCTCCTGCCGAGTTACGGCAAAGCCGCTCCGGAATGTTTCGCATTGAATGTGGACGAGTTCTTTATATGGTACGTGTGTTTTTTCTGCATAAACTCCGTCGCGAAACTTATTTGATATTTTATAAAAGGAACTCACATTTCCATAACGTTTGTAATGAAAAATGTCATAGCTTTTATAAAGAAGAGAGGATTCCGAAACTCACGAATGAGAAATCAGGATAGGACAGAACAGTCTCGTCGAAATAACATAGTTCAACTTCCAATTAGGCTTGTGTTGAAGAACCAAGAAAGTAGATATGTATTTCGTGCATGTATAATTTCGATTCTACTTTTTTTTTTATTTGAGTTATCATCAGTGCCTGATGTCACGTTTGAAAAGCAGATGAAGGGAGACGAGGTTTTTGCAACGACATGAATGTATTGTTGAATAAATTATCAGAAAAAACGGAATATCATGAGAATCTTTCTTTCATATTCGGATGATTATTCGTTAGTTCTGATGATTTATTCAACTATACAATTGTCGTAAGAACCTCTCCTTTTGTCTGCTTCTTATCCTTGACATGAAGAGATGATGATATAAAAGCACTGATGATGTAGTCGAATAAGATGAATTAGACTAATCGTTAGAAATACGGAACCGATCACCTCATATTCGCAGATGAAGATGAGGAACTCCTGAGGAAATAATACGAATGAAATTCTGTTTGTTCCATAAATCATAAGGGAAGTGAAGATAATGAATTTTTCAAAAGCATTTTATTGAGACATTTCTATGCAGCTGTCTTGCGAATCCTGTTTCCTGGTCAAATTTCAGGCTGGAAAGTAGGTACTTCGTTGTAGAAAGCTTTGATATCACAAGACAAGTTCGGGAAATTACGTTATGACATGTAGATTGCTGCTGTTAATCGAAATGAAACTTTGAAAGTATCAAACATACAGAGATGTTCAAAAACGTTGTACCTTCATCCCAAAAAACTCTTGCTTGCTACATGCTCCTGCACATGTAGGTACAGTGTTTTTCCTTATATTTTTGCATTCCTCCTACAGGAGTTACTTCAAAACTTATCAAAAAATAATGACAACAAGAGTGTCATATTATTTTCTGAATCATCAATATTTCTTGTCGAAATTAAAAATTTCAATCTGAAAATGTCATATTTAGTCATGTCAATTCCTTTGAAAAGAACACCCTGTATATTATTTCATTTCATTTCTGAAAAGAACTATTGGCGTTTTTTCTCCATTTGATTCCCTAATATATGCTCAAGAAGATATGGAAAATGATAGGACCTGATGTTGTGTTGAGTGTAATATTTTTTCTCACTAACAAAAGTTTCAATCGAAGCAATGAAAATTATATTCGTCTATAACTGATTTTCATGATAATGAATTGGATGAGAATTGACAGTTCGATTCAATGATACTGTAACTCGATAGATCTGCTATTTTCGAATAAAACCGACATTCCTCGAGATCTTGTGATTATTGTGATTCATTCAATATGAACATGATGAATCTGTATTTTTTCTAGTTGTGATCAGAGAAAATGCGAGTACTTACAACAATCCGAGTACATCCATGGAATTCATCAAAGTGAAACCCCGAAGATAAGCCACTGAGCAGCGATCCACTTTCCTTTAGAAGACACAAATTGATGCTCTCTACTTTGAGTGAACAAGAACAAGTTCACCCTAGATGAAATCAATCACTTTCATTAATATCCTATGATTACTCTCGTTCAAGACCTACTCATATATTCGAATGTGTGGAAGGTTGTTCAAGTTCTTAATCAATAGCGTCTCTGAAAATTCCTACGTCGTAATAGTGATTCGATGATTTCCTAAATACGGTGAAAAAGTTTGCCGAACAGATAGGTACACTTAGCTAGTATCTATAGTGCGTATCTCAAAGTTTAGGAATGTTTTCTCTCATGAATACGAAAGCAGAGTTCGCCAACTGAATTTACCCACCACGACAAATTTGATTTGATATGTATTTCCATTAGTGGAGTTACATGAAGTTTGTTTGTGCGCAAATCTATAACATCTTAACTCAGTGCTAAGCGACAACGTTTCAAATCATAATCGATGAAAATTGCCGGTACCTATATACCCATACATACGTATACCCAAATCACGGCAGTCGTCGAAATGTCCCCAAGGTCAATAATCCCATCATGGGCGTGCATCGTCTGATAATTCGAAGGTATTTCCCATTTTTTCTTTGATATTAATTAAATTTCACTTGTTTCTCACTCCATTTGCTGGGAATAATCGAGTGAATATATATAGATTTATTGTATATATATTCAAATACTGAATCGATCAAGGGTCTAAAAGGAAATGTCAAAGGCCAAGCGGTATTACTATTGGTGTACGAGTGGAATAAAATGGTATGAGCAATGAACACTAACATTCTGCATAAAAGAATCCTATAGTCTCTGTATATATATACGTGATCCAAAACTAGTCACCCGAAATACCCTTTGGTCAGAAAATAGGTCGATTCCGATATCAAAGGAGAAGTAAAATATCAGTATCGATTGAGTTCACATTTACCCTCCACAATGGAAAATTCTGAAAGCCACCCCCCTACCTTGCGATACAAAACTGTGAAGTCATCGATTGGTTATTAGGATCCATCTATACTAGAACGTTGAAAATATGACGTTGCATGTTCGGAATTAACATGATTTTTTACATCAGGAAAGCAAACCAGTATGAAAAAGTTAAGGATTGATATATTCATCTGATACGATTTCTGCTAGTTGGAGTATAGTCTCTACTGCAATAGAAAAATTTTTCGAATGCTGGCTAATGTATGGATGTTCAAATCGCCATACTCAAAGAAATCCTAATCGAACTCAGCAGAAATATTGAGAAATACGAAGAAATTCTACAAGGAGCAGAGAGTCTATGGTAATATGAAGATTTCTCATTGCTACACAATTCATTGCATATGATCACATCATACATTTGCTAGTTCATTGTACATGAATTATTGATATTAATTGAATATTCAGTCTGGTAATAGATTTTCTACATTTCTATTATTAGTTTATCAATAGTGAAATTCACTAGGTTGGAAATTATTGTAAACACAATGAGTAGATACTGTTTTGGACTGTTGCCTTTTGTAGCTCCAAACTACTTTTTCAGCTTGATGATAAAACATACGAATATTATTAGGATAAAATTAAATATAAATAACGATCGGATAAAGTAACAGTGTGATATTGACATAACAATACAAGAACAATTCCAGAACAACCTAAACTACTCACAACAAATAGGCTGATTATTGAGAATACCATAGTTTGATAACTTTCAATCTATGACAATACTAATCAATGGTTGGTGAGAATCGAAACTTTCTAGATTCAAATTCGAAACTATTGTAATGTGTAGGGGGTACTTTTGCCGACAACAGATTCAATTATTAGGTGTCTTGTACATACAGTGTGTGAAAGCCAAACGAAATAAATTCATTATTTCGGTGACTGTAAATATTCTGAAAAATCTCGGAACACGTCAGATTTGAATTACAAATTGACATTCTTCAACGTCAACTCCCTTTGAATAACAGGTAGGAGCCCAATTTTTCACATGCGGAGTATAGGCTTGTGATATGTCATTCAAAAGGTATATTCATTCTCCATTCGGAAATGTTATCGTTTCCAATATATTGCATCAATTGAGATAGAATGGAATGAAATCAATCGCTACGATATACTCGAAACTTATTAGAATGTATCCAAAACTTGTTTCCCTTTCAGGTCTTGATGATAAGAAAGTGAGCAAAACAAATAGCAATGTGCTCTCCAGATAGTATCCATTATTTCAAAGAATTTTCAATGCAACGTTAGTTGATTTAAAACGCATTAGCAAATTGTTTTGTGATTATACATTCGTTGTATTTGTAGTTGTCATTTGATTCAACTCCGAAATATGGTAACATTTACGGAAATGCATAAAATAACAGTTTTACAAATGATTGATCACGGAGAAAAGCTTGTGAACGATAACATTTTTGAATAGAGAATGAACAGCCCTTTCAAACGATATATCACAAGCCTTTCCCATTTGAAAAATTTGGAGTTGTACCTGTCATTTGAAGAGGGTTGAAGGTTGGGATCGCATTTTGACGTTGAAGAATGTTAGTTTATGATACAAATTTGACATGTTTCTGACGGAATTTTTCAGTCGTATGTACAGTACCCAGAATTTTGAATATATTCCGTTTGGCTATCACACATTGTATAAATATGAAAACTTGTCTGAACTGAAAAAATATCATCTGGGAGTAAGTTTCATGTCTTCAAGTTGAAAATTACTGAAGGTATAGCAATTTTCACCAATGGATTTGGATGGCCTGCAAGATCTCAAGGCCTGACGTTAGTTTCCTCCTTTCCTTCAAGGTTACTTGGAGCAAGAGTTCACGAAACATGCCTGAACATTCAAGAACTGTAATGAAGGAATAAATCGAGAATGTAGGCGTTTTATTAAAAGTACCGGAAAGTTCGACAGAAGTTCGAGCATGGGCTGTATTACTGCTCAACGAGGTTCAATATAAACGTTTAAAATTATATTTCTCATTTCAACACCTGAGGCGTGAAGCGAAGGACACAAGATGTCTCCGAAGTTTGGAACAAAGGCGAGGCAGATCCGTTTCTGCCCAACAAGCTCAATCAATCACCATCATTTTTATCATCAAATTGTGTTGTACGCAAGATGTATCTATTAAAAAATAAACAAGAAATTCCAGATGGAATATCACTCAAAAATTTCTTAATTTCTGTCCACACTCGAATGAGTATTTACAAAAATGAAAGAACACTTTTTCTTTATTTTATCAAAACTCGAAAAAAAACACTCCATACTATTGATATGATGAACGTTCCTGATATACATCAGTACGATACAAGGCAAAACCAGAATCCATGAAGGCTTGAAAATTCGAAATAATGTACTATGTACTTGAGTATCAGAAACACGCAAAACAATTCCAAAAACAAACTGATACAGTATATACTTGTCACTTCAATGAAATATACGTTGTCAAACATGAAAATTCCTTCGTTGGGCGCTTTCTGCAGTCACCCTGTAATATATGTTGATACATATAAATGCAGAGATTATAGCCCTTCTATTTCTTTATTAATTATATGGATTAAATGTTTATGAATTATGTTTTTGTTTTATCTATATGTGTTGTGCTCGTCTATTATGATTTGTTTATTATGCTCTTGTATGATAATGCCCACCTGCGAATTGTACCACTCATTATCGAGTGTCATACCATGAAACAAATATATTAGATATGTACCTACCTAGTTTTACTCTCTTCACGATGTTCCGATACTTTACGAGTAATTGAATCAACCAACAATTTGTTTCTGTTGACAGCGCGAAAGGAGGATCTATAATGTTCGAGGAACTTCCTGTTAGCCAGCGGTCGAATGTTGGAAGAAAAGGAAGCTATTGGAATTTTTCTTGGAAGTTTGACCTTGAGCTTGACAATGTAGGGATGACCAGACTGAGGTCGTTCAGTTTGCCTCATGATGAAAATAAAGACTGGTGTTCCAACCTTCGACCATAAAACATGTTTTATAGTCGAAGGTTCCAACTCCCTATACCCAGCCACTAGAAAAAGTTGTAGACTAGTGCCTATACTTGATTGAATCGAATTTTGATACCTGACTAAGGCTGCCTAAGTTCGACACTAGATGTCATCACCTCTGTCGATCTCGAAGATTTCCTCGGAAACTGTTGAAAACATGATTCGAATTTGAAATTTAACTCGAATGCAAATATTGAACCGTCAGCTATTTATCGCTGTCAGATATCCGTCATTATTAACAATATTTTGTTATAGTTATTTGTATAGTATCTATTCACCATCGTGATTTTCATCGTAATAACATGAACAAGTTTGCCTGGAACCATTGAGTATATATGGGATGGTGAATAGGTTTTCCCAAATTCACAGTGGAGTTTCAAATGAAATGACGCCAGATGACAGGCTTGTGAGTTATACTTTTCACTCAGTTGAAAACATTGAACTGATGAAAAAAAATGTTAATTTAGTGACTCCGTAAGGTGCTATTCGCTTCTTGTGTGCCAACCAGACTCTTTATGTATTCAATTGTCAATTCAAAAGGTACAACATAGTGAAAAAGAAACATCAAATGAATATAGCATACAGCGAAAGAAAAACAAAAAAATAAAATATATCATAGATACAAATTTATATTGATTAATTCTGTATTTCAAATAACACTATCCAGTATACATTTGACATTTCCTGAAATCCAATTCCTGTTGAAACTATGATTACTATGTGAAATATAACTGACTATACTCTGGGATTCAATTGCTACTTTCTGTAATACAGCTCGTTGGTGCCTTCTTTTGAAAATCAAGTATTTCCTCATAGTGATTGTAAGTGTGGACAGAAGCAGCAGACCATTTGGACTAACATAAAATCCAATCGGAAGGCGTTTTGTGTAACGACACCATTTACCCTAGGTCACCCGGTATATTAATGATTGTGATATACATTCCTATTGATTTCGTGATGTAGAAAAACATTGGAGTGTGCAGCTGAACTGGACTTCAAAGATAGGAATTTATATAAATAATAGCAGTAAATCAACCAATAAAAAATGGATTGCACGCCATTTGAATATCAACTACCTACAGGAAAATATGCGGAAGCCAAAATAACCACAACCCTCACGCGATATTTCATATTTTCACCTCATGATCGTTGGGAATTGAAAGCATTTTGTTCCCAAAGAATGAGAGAACAAATGCCTCCTTTCTATTTAGCAGTAAAACAAAATCATTTGTCATCATGCGAATATACTAGCACGCTCTTCAATGGGTATTTTTTATTAGATTTTGAAGCACATCCCACTATTTTACGTGCAGGAGCTTGTTCGGAATACAAAAATCTGGGACAAAGACTGCATCAATTTTTATGGAAATGGATTTTCGCCATTATATCGCGTTTAATCCATGCTTCTGGAGTTCATTCATCGCACATTTTATGTTTGCTGCTTTACTGTGTATGATGAAACTCATATTTACAATATTTTACAAGGCATTACGAGAACGAACCCTTTTTTGGCATTGTGTTTTTCTCTCCGCAACTGTCGGTCTGAAAAAAGGAAGATAATACCTCAGTTCGTCATTTGAAGGATTAGTTACATACTGGGGCTCCAGAAATGTTGGTGGATTCGAAAATATTTTTCTTTTATGTTGATTGCTACAGGAATTATAGAAATCGATACAGAGGTTCCAGCGATACCGCTTGTAAAGTGTGTCCAAGATAAGGATGCACAGCTTGAGGTTCTCGGAAACGGGAGAGATACAAATTTGATTGAAACGGAGAAAAAAGTTGCGGATTCAGAAGACAGAAATAAACAATTCAGTTCGTAATTTGAAGGATCAGTTATGCACTGGGTGTTCCAGTGTGTTTCAGAAATGTTTGTTGCTTCGAAAATATTTTCCTTTTATTTTAATTTATATAGGAAGTCTAAGGGATCCCACAGCTTTGGGATTTCGGAAATACAAGCAGTTTATTACAAATTATCACATGACCCGAGAATGTACGCCACTGAGTACTTTAGTTATACCCAAAATCTTCCCAATGCCTGCTCATTTTTTAAAAAAATATACAGAAAAATCAGCATCATTGGTCCATTCTGTGAAAAGATATAATGAATGCGAATAAAAGAACTGTTTAGTCTGTCGACACTTGAACACCCTATATTTCAGTAGAAAAACATTCATGTGAAATCACTACCGCCACTCGCCACTGGATCACCTTATATAACCCAGACAAATGACCCCCATCATCAAAATAGTGCTTGTTCTTCGACCGAACGGAATTTTGTTTTTCCGAAATTCATTTCATCGAATCAAATCCGTCGATGATGGAATTCCTATAATCACTCACTGACCTATAGTGAAAACCTGACAACTCTCTTTGTGTGTTTATCAAATACCTCGTCGAAAACCAACATTTTAGTTGATATTTATGAATGTTTCGAAGCTTTCATAATCAAACATAATATATCACGTACTTGTACAACTTAGGAGTTCTTGATGAAGCACTTACCCATCTCTGCTTTCATTTCTCGTCTCTTCCACAGAGTAATCGATCTGAGACTTGGCGCTTTCTACCCCACGCTTCCTAAACGAGTTTGAAATTATGATTCCACAAGAACGACGTACTCCGAGAAGCCATTTTTGACAGGACGAGGTTAAATATTGATATACTCGTTCTATAGGAACATTCGAGTATATCCGACCCGGAAAACAGTCTCATTAGGTAGTTATCTCTCATCCAGATTCGTTCGTGATTATATGAAATCGTTACGATCCAGTCCGAAGGACCACCGAATCAGCTGATGAAGGAACAGAATATTTCATCTAGAACTCTTCTACTCAGTTTATTGTTCATTTGATTCATGAATTATCTTTCGTCATTCCATATTCATTGATGGTCATACTAATGCATTCACTAGTATCTTGTCATTTTCAGTGTTTTTCTTCCTATTCCTCATTTTACATCGAATATTCGTTGTATATTCATGTTTTCTTCAACCTACTTATCCTTCTCTTTCTCTGCCTTTTGGAAATTCAATTGTTTTTTGTCAATCTAAATTCGCACTCATTCCGCTTGCATCACCATACCAATGCAGCTTCTATTATGAATAAAAGTTTATTCATAGCTTTTTCGTGAATCTATCCCATTTTGTTTTTCCCTCGTTTGCACCGCAATTCTCATCTATTGCTTTCCTTCATATTTCTTCCGTTAGTATCTGATTCTTGCTTGAATATGATATTGTTGGTATACCAGTTATGATAATATTCTTAGTTCCATTCATTCTAGGAGTTCTTCTTTCCCGGAATGTTTATTGAGTGCACAGTAGAATTTGGTTGATTATTTTAATCTACAAACAATTTGATCAAGTTCAATATTTCACCCAGAATTCCTTATATCATTATGAGCATGAAATACTATAGCTGGCAATACTGACAGCTATAGGGGCAGCTACTGAATTCATCATCCCGCTCGTCAATTGTCTTTGACATCAGCGCATGAGCTGTGCCATGTCAAAACTTCATTTCTTCAATATCAGTGATTTGTATGGAACAATTGAGTATTATCTATTGGCCATAACTTTAATGATGAATCTATTAGGCAGGTGAGGGGACCGGTTGACTTTTTTTTCGAGTCAGAAGTTGATATTCAGTTATTTGAATCCTTTCATATCATTCAAATTCATAGCCCTATGATATAGTTATAATTTGAACAAGATATGTCATGTACATCATCATCATCATCATCATCATGTCATCTACATTATATAATTTGATGTTCTACTTGAACTTGCCATTGTTTCTAGATTCCGGGACATAATTTCAACATTATTCTTCAAATTATTACGGAATCACCACAGTTTGATTCGAGAGTCAGTTGAAGAATGTTCCTTACAGAAATAACTAATATCAAATTCGATTTGATTTCCAATGGATTATCAGGAAGATTAGGTCAATACAATTACAATATCTAATGATTCTTTCATGAAACACAAGGGGTAATGATGAATCACTCCTGAATATTCTACTTCGAACGTTATTACAAAATTTCCAATAGAAAACAAATTAAACTAAACATCATCACTGCTGGTGTGGAACCTCACGAATCACATGAATACCTCAAACATTTCAAACACAAACATCTAGAGAGCAAAATGTTGACCCCCTAATGAAATACAGTGCAGTATCGAGCCATCCTATACAGATAGGTAGTTAAGCATTCTTAGATTTTCGTGTCTTCGATCAGAGCCAGTATCGGAAATGTCATTCCTAGTCAATTCAGACATACAGAAATCGCCGCATAAATGTATTTGTTGATTCTGTACTGCCGAGGTAAAGGCTCTCAATTGGTACTCATATCTCGTCAGTGAAATCGTGGTTGAGAACCCGCGATCGTAATTCCTCGAAACGATCGCGACTATTTATCGATCACTGCTTCAACATCCAGAAATCACGCCCGCCACGATAATAACCATACGCTCAACCACAAGTACGAACCAATGAAGCGGCTCAGATTGCGCCTAGAACCTCGTCCCGATGCATATTCATGTCATTAGCTCGTCATAAGTCCCCCAATCTGTCGCTCTCCTGTCGTCGTCTGACGCGGAATAATCGCGACGATCTTATACACTTAAGTGCCGTCCTCTGTTCCCCCAATTCGCCCCCGATTTCGCCCGGGAGGACGTTATATACGGGCCCCCACACATCTGAATCTGGGCCCCATAACGCTACCTACGTACCCACTCTCTGAAATTCATTGGGAGATTGATGATGTTCTACGAAATTATGTATATTATAATGGATTTGAAGTGATTATTTTGCTCTGATTATTGAGAAAATATTTGATTGAAAATTTCGCGCCAACATATGATAATCAGCAAAACGGGAGTATTTCCCAACGTTTCCATTCCTTCTTCACTTAGGCAGGTATTACAATGGATTCTTTCTCACATAATCAGAATATAAAGGAGAAGATTCCAAAAATCGACCACGGAAAATAGTTCAAATCTACCGACGGCACCTTTTGGTGAATGATGTCAGTGAATAAGAAGTAATATATAACTGTAATATGAATAGTAAACTAACGAGTATAAAGTTGAGGTTGACATAGATGTATTGAATGACAACTGACAACTGACAACAACATATTCAGTGGAAAAGTATTTCAATATGGCTATTATGGAATATGACTCTTCCTATCCTCATATGGAAATGTAAGTGCGAAACTAGTTTTGATCTGAGCTATCTGTCAAGGAATGAATTGATGACGCAATTAGTACTGAATGGAAAACAATCAGAAATTATATCACTCGGATTCTTGAGTTGGAAGTCAACCAGAATGATTTTGTCACGCGATTGGAATCTCATAACAGATGATAGAAATGGCAGATGAAATGATACCACGCAGATACAATGAGTACCCTGTCTCAGATGAGCGAGAGATCCCCTGCTTACAGTTGTCTATTTGTGATAATATATGTTTCTTCTCAATATGTTCGTCCATAAATGAAAATGATTGGATTCAGAGGAAGCTTCATCTCTCCAACTAGACTGAACAGTTTCGATAATTGCCTCTGAAGGTAAATTTCCGCCATTCTTTCCCAAGTTTTTGAACCTCAAGAATTTCACTGTCTCTTTCACTTTCACTGGCGAACCTGACAATGTAGGGTGACGAGCCTGAGCTCGTCTAGTCCGTCTAACTGGAATCGCTTATGGAGGCATAACTAACAGAGGAGATGAGAGATTGAGAGCACCGACCATGGAAATATACCTATAGAAAAGGAGAGATCGCCCACATTCCTAGGTCGATGGATTTGCGCTTTGTAAATCATGAGAAGCTGCTAGTTACTGTTTACGACCCTATCAAAGTTGGATGGTATCTTCAACAATGATTGTTGATGATTGAAGTTTCAAGGTACTGCTAAATCGATGATATGGTGGATTGATTCATACAATGATGTTGAGCAATGTCTCCTTCATCTTCAAAATTACATAAACGACTAGCGGTAGAGTTATCATGGAACTCATGCGGTCAGACTATTTGATTATCTGATTTTCGATGCCAGTGAGAGTTCTATTTTTCCTTGTAACAAAATTCCTGAAATTGATCAAAACTGTGTTCATCACTGCATAACTGTTGTCCTTAGGTGAACCAACTATGATCTGAAAGTGATAATTGACACTATCTGTTGTGAACTGGCAGATTTATATTTCCATTGTAGGAAAATAACAAACGCATTCAAAAATTTATTCATTTATTGATCCAGACTTTGGGATACAAACAGGTAAATACCCATAGAAACATCCACTAATAGTGGTAGTTACAGAAATACTCGGTGTCAGCAGGTGCAAAATATAAAATGCTACTACAGTATTTGTTAGAAGAATCACACATTCTAGTAGTTGGGGAGTTTTTGCCTAAATTTGTGTTAAAATTTGGACTGGCAAGTAATTTTCGTTTTCTAGTGTTCTTTTGAGGAATGTGATGAAAGATCATTGATACTAGATTGGGTGAGTCATAACAGTTTGTTATAATTTCATGAATAAAAACTGAGTCGGATATTATTCTTCGTTGTTCTAGAAGCTGTAATTTGTAGTGAGATCGAATTTCGCTAATGCCAAGTGTTACATAAGTCTTCGTTATTTTGAAGTGCAAATACCTTACAAATCTGTTCTGGATTCTTTCTGATCGCAATTTATGTGTATTATATGTGGGTTCCATATAGCACTTCCAAAATTGAGTTTACTGAAAACAAATGCATGATAAATAGATTTGATTACTGCCTCGTTGTCTGAAGTCTTTGCACACTCTACAGAAAAATCCCAAGGTTTTGCTGCAGGAATTTATCACATAATCCAGATGGGGATTGGAAGTCATTTCGGTATCAAAATAGATTCCAAGATCTTCAATTTGGTCGACTCTGCTAATAGCATTATTGTCCAGGGAGTATTGAAAATGCATCGGTATGTTGTTTCTACAGGAACATATACATGCACGTTCATTAATATTGAGTTTCAATTTGTTTAGGTTACAGTATTCTGAAGAAGCATTAAGGTCTTCTTGAATCTTTGAGCAATCTCTAATCGTCGTTACTTTCCTAATGATAGTACTTGTGTATGCCTGAAGCAATCTTTCGAATCATTTATAAATACTAGAAACATCAACGAACCGAGATGTGAATCTTGGGAGACTCCCGTGGTTACCACAAATAGAACAGATCTGTATCCATTTACGCTCACTAGCTGACTGATGCGGTTGTGAAGGTAGGATGGAAGCCATCTAAGGAGATCTCCCTGTATACCGATTCCAGCAAGTTCAGAAATAAGATTGTTATGGTCGACTTTTTCGAATGCCTTACTGAAATCAGTATACAGTGAGTCCACCTGAGCACGATTGTCCAATGCAGTTGAAATGTAGTCGGCATATTTTACTAAATTTGTTTCTATTGGAGAAAAAACCATGCTGGCATTCTATGATTGATGACTTGATACAGTGGAACATAGAATCATAAACGATACTTTCAAGCAATTTGTTGAAAATTGACAGTTTACTGATACCTCGATAATTTATCAGTGAGTTTATATTAACAGAGTTCCACACCTCTGAGAAAGCACCAGACTGCATGGATTTGTTGAATAAGATACTCAAGGCATAGCATAGACCAGAGGCACAGTTTTCAACGACGTATGTAGGGTAACCATCGATCCCAGCACCCTTATTCACATCGAGTAGCTTCATTTTCTGTTATATGATTTCTGGAGTGAACTCTATTGAATTTAACAGGTTATTATTGCTGAACTGAAGAGGAACATGATAGGTTCGCTGATAGGGCTCGTGAACGCTGCGAAAATATGTAGCAAATAGGTCGCATATACTTTCACCGATTTCAGCGAACGTATCGTTGTAGCTGATTTTGATAGGAATATATACATCATGCACTCTTACATGCACTCACATATTTCCAGAGCTCTTTGGGACAGGTTTCAATCTCGTTCTGAATATTATCTGTATGAGTTTCATAATCATTAAACATAATTCTTACTCCTACGTCTCAGAATTCTATATTCTTCGTAGTAATAATAATTTTTGAATGCCGTTACATATTGAAGATGAACACATGTTTTCCAAGAAATGCATGTATTTCATCCAGGGAATCCCAACATTTTCGGGAACGGCAATTATAGTCTCTCGATACCCGCGAGAATGAAAAAAATCAGGTGAATCAGAAACCTAGTTCTGACACTTAGCCAGCTGTTCGTTGGAGAATGAATTCTTTTGCGTGTCAATATAACGATTGTTTTCATTTTGAATGTGAATATGTTGGTTGGCCATATGAGCACTAGCATTGCAAAATAGCTAGTTTCATTTATCACCTTCTCTGCTCGAAGTGTCAAGTTTATTTCAAATAGTGATAGCCTATATCGTGTTTCTGTCCATAGTTGATGAATAATTATGACTGAATCCCGAACGGGTCAGATTTTCGCCGCGTCCGTTCAGCTATCAAATTCTCTTGTCGCATCGGACGAAGTAGGCCATGTAAATGTCAATCGGCGTTGAATATTCACTTTTTTATCTCGACGCCCCTTCAGGCGTCGGTATTAGCTTCTAGCACCTGGGTCCGTCCCAAAGTTCGGCTTTGACAGGCGTCGAGAAATTCCCGCTGTAATATCGGTTTTCCTCGTTACGGACGGAAATCCATCTGGCTCGGAGACTGAATTTTGTAGAAACCGAATCATCCTGGGATTTGGCGGCGTCCTCCAAGCGATCGATCTTGGGAAATTGACTTGATTATTCAATCCAATCGGACGGTCGACCATAGCAGATAGGTGCCAAGCAAGGAGAATTTTAGTCTAGTTCAATGAATTATCAATTCAGTCGATACGAGTTGTAGTTGATTCGACAGCCTGAGATTTCTTTCTTTGGTTATTACATATCTATAAATCATCAGCTTGTGACGGCGACAATATTGCGTGTGCATTTCAAAGATGCGTTATTGGACGACATTGAGAATTATTTTGAATATTTTGACATCACGAAAGGAAAACCTATAACGTCCGCGAAATATCCTGTGAACGGGTGAATGTTGGGAGAGCATGAAGTTATTGGAATTCTTCTCGGAAGTGTGGTGGTCGTAAGCATAAGATTTCACTTGAGAGAAATATAAATAGAAATGAATTTAATGAATAATTTATGCCAGTAAACATCCATTCCATTCCATGCAATTCGTACAATACATTCATTATGATTGTTCAAACTGCACTCGTAACAATACGGTAATTTCATCGAAGGATTCAGTGGAGTTCGGAATTCGATTGGATTAGGGTCATTATAAAGCTTCTCGCTGGCAGATAATCGTCATTAGGAAGTTAACCTATTTTGTAGTTGTTCCACAGAGCAAGGTTTATGTGGATTGGATTACATCAATTCATTAGAAGCATTACAATTCGAATATATGTATTCGGTTTATGTTCCAATGATCCATGAAATTTGGTAACGAAACAGTGGAAATCGGCTCACTGTTTATTCTGACGATCATAAATCGAAAGAATGAAAAGAGCATTTTTCAGCTTTTAATGGGATTTTCTCTCCTCGTTTCTGAAAAATAGAGTAGAGGTTATTAAAAATTATTTCAATATATTTGTAGTGAGAACAGATTTTGTCATCTGCCCCAAAATGTCACTGCGCTTGAAATTAAACCTTCAGATACCTAAAAGAGAAATTCACCTTGTTTTTGAAAAATTTTTTGGAAATACAAATATATTTAATGAGAATAAAACCTCTACTTATCTTGGTGGACGTTTCGGGAACGAATCTGCTCCCGTTCTCAACATAATTGAAATATTTTTCTCTTCGTAAACTTTTTTCTCCGTCTGTCAAATTGTCACTTTTCAATGTCAAAATCGGAAA
This sequence comes from Gastrophysa polygoni, assembly GCA_963576655.1. Taxonomy (NCBI): domain Eukaryota; kingdom Metazoa; phylum Arthropoda; class Insecta; order Coleoptera; family Chrysomelidae; genus Gastrophysa; species Gastrophysa polygoni. The sequence continues at coordinate 10,922,226 of OY755090.1, forward strand.
CATTGAAAGTAACCATTTTATAAGAACTTACACCAAACTCGGTCCGAAACTCTCCAAGATCCTGAGTGTTTCGGTGAAAATAAGGTTTAAAAAACTGGAACTTTGGAGGGCATCAACGTTTTAGAGACAACAAATATATTGTGCATGTGTTATTTTGTGATGGACCATCGAATGATGAATTATTTCTACTAGAACCTGGGCCAACCTGTATATTTTCCGACTGGAAGTATTTTTTTCCCATCCTCCATGTATTGAATCTAATACACATATATATTGAACTGAATCCCAGTTCCGAATCCAAATAATTGAAAGAAAAAATATTGATACATACGTAGATAACGGGTAGTCAAACATTTTATACAGGAATTTCTGATCCAAATGTCCTTAAACAAGGAAATTTCCCCGTTTGATTTCCATGAATAGTCGATTCGGTATGAAATTGGCCCGAAACCTTTTTTGTATAATACTACTGACGGCGAAATGACATCTTCTATTGTAATCGGCTTATGTGTATTCTCATTTACTTCGTGAACCGGTCTGTTGTACTTCCACGATAAAAGTCTTCCAAAGCAGCCTTCGAAATCAGACACAATGAGCCAGATAAAAACAGACTCTTTGAAGACGAAAGTTAAGAACACGCAAATTAAGTTTGCGTCATGAACGTTCAAGCTGGATGTTGTCATGTTATGAACTTTCTCCATCATGAAAAGAATTCATTATCTAGAATAAGATGCACTGAACAAAGAGAAATTCCAACAAGTGGCTATATATAGCATAGTCACCTTGAGGATGTATACAAGGTGAGTTATTCTTACATGAACTCAAAATGGAAGAAAAAAATATTGCGCTCCTGATTGATTTTTGTTGAGACCTTTCAGTTAAATTAATGTACCGAATTTGGAGCGAATCAGCTGATCCCTGTATTCAATAGGAAGGAACGTCAGGAACGAAGCGGTTTTGGACATTCGAATATGGCATTTTGCAATCATATCAGCAGTCCCTATAACCCCATAAGTTTTGTCTCTGGACACCCCATATACCATGGAATTCAAAATGCGAAATAGTTGTGAAATGAGGGCACCATCTTGAGGAGGACACGCGACTCCTATTGAAAATCTAAATGGAATTAACTTCTTACTTTTATGACCTAATACTGATTTTATCAGATCATGAAAACTGTTGAGAAATTGATGTACTTTGATCGACTGTCGTCCATGTAGTGAGAATCAGTGATATTCGACGGAACGAAAAACAATATGGAGGACAAATATTTATCCACGGTTGAACGGGTCTTGGGATTCAATCACTTATCCAAACAGATTTCCTCCAGAAATAATGGTGTCTGATTGGTCTGATTCATGTGAGGAGAAATAATCTATCGAATTCCACACGATAGTTCGATGAAATGAAAAATGATTCTTAAGATGTTCTTCCAAACATGTAACCATTCGGAAATAACCAATCAAGCCATTCGGGCTTTCTTGATATCTGTTGACTGGCAAACGAGTTCTCGAACATCTGCCGGATTATTTTCAATTTATCCTCACACGTCATTCATTCACTCCATGTACCTCAACTGGAACCTGAGCTCTCATTTGACGAGGTATCAGTAGCAATATGATTTTGTATCACAGCAAGAATGAAGAAGAATGGAATGACGTTGTCGAATGACAACGTTTTTCCCTCGTATTTTTCTCTTAACGAGAAATCGATATGGTGGAAGATAATCCTTTGAAACTTTTTTTCGAACATGTTGCCATAAAATGAAAATAATAATGATGCCAGGTTTTCATTTCCCATAATGGAAGTGCAAAAAAAAATGCCGGTGGAAATTAGCATGAGCAGTAAGTCCAAAAAAGGCTTTTGTGGGAACTTCCAAGGAATATTATTCGAAAATAGTGGGATGATGAATGAACATTTCGATAGCCAACATAGAATTCATATAAGTGCCCCAATGAATAATGAGGTAATCAACAGGCATAATTATAGTATATATACGGTCCAAAGAGGCCCATTTAATCTCGAGTTGAGCGAGTAAAGTTTGTTTCCGGAGGCAACGAACACTCAAGGGATCAAGTTAATTCAGTCCCACAGTATACAGACTTTTTAGTAGTTTTGAAAGAACTGGTACTCAAATTAGGTAACCCTGGTGGGTGATTCACAGATATTGATATATACCATCAGTTGAATATTTGGAAATGAAGAGTCACCTTGATCCAATGATGGACCTGAGCCCGTGAGCATCGAATAAATCACTTCATGGACATACTTTGATCCCAGCGAAAGTACAGATATTTTCATGTCTTGAAATTGTTGGTATGTGATGCTGTTTCAATGTTAATATCATGATTCATTGTTATTCATAATGATAGAGACATTCGAATTAGGAAATTTGTTCTCCTGTGGTGATTATGTTCATTTCTACAGCACGATATTCCGTGCTAGAAATCTGAATGAAAATATTGTTTGGAATTGAATATGAACTTACTATAAGAACTGTTGAGAAGTACATGCTATAAGATCCGAACTATGAGTACTTGATAATTCGCCTTTCATTCCACTATCAAGGTTCAAGCATTCCACAACCCATCTATAATCTTTTTTTGACCTTGTCTGGTGCAGAAAACATTGGCATCTTGCCACTTTTATATAAATTCGTAGTTCTGACGAGTTTTTTGTCATAACATCCATGAAAAATCTTGTTAAACTCATAGCAATCCATCATGGCGCTGTAATCGACTGAAAGACATTTTCGGGACTTTGAAAGTTTCCAAAGATTCTCGATGACACTGCGCGTATCAAAAGGTTGACTGATGACCCAGGCTCGAACTTAAATGCCTCATTATGCCATGTTTGAAGAGCCCGTTTTCATACGTCGACATAATCTCCGAGTCATTTTGAATAAAGTACTTAGGTTTAGTCGAGACGATGAAATCACAATCAACCAAAGAAGGATTCTCGAGCGACATTGATATTTATGGTCGACTTTAACGTCTGCATTTAAATTATTGTGTATCCGCCGAAATTACAATTTTCCGCAAATTTTTCTAAGGATCCTCGGTAAAATTCAGCTACGATACGATGAAGTTGGATATCATATCTCAATATTATATCTACATTATGATTTCTCAATTTGGCTTGTGAAAGAAGTCCGAGGAACGAATGTTAGTCCAGAATACAATATAGATTCGCGGTCCTCACTCAATGTGAATTGAAAACCGTCAAGAACTAGATTTCCAGCGCCAACTAGACATTGATAGTCACATTGTTCGTCACATATTGAAAGTTGGTAAATTTGTTGGCGTTATATGGAATGAGTTACCAATCAGTTTAGTTTCGTACAGGCAAAGGTAGTTTCACGTTCCAAAAAATCCAGCAGCAGCAGTCGATTTTCTCATCGTTTCCTATGATTTCTGGGGTCCTCAATTTGGATCGGAAGTTATCCAAATTATTAATACACCATTCGGTCCACAAGCATTTATTGTGCTTGAAATGAAGGAAAATAAATTTGCCTCAACTTCACTAGTAGTTGTTCAGTATTCGTTCACCTCAAATCAAGATTATTGAATGTCAATATTTGCCAGCATCATCTAGGAAAACATTTTTTTCATTTCAGCATTATATTCTTCCTTCGGAATTATGTGAAATACGAAATTTCTACAAGAGAAAGGACAAACGGTATTCTTCGATATATAAACAAATTTGGGTCCAATCAACTTATTTTGACATCTATCAGACGTGGTATCTCTGTATCCCAGCAATCTTGGGATACCCTGTTCATACTAATTCATCGATGCATCTTCATCGATCTAACATATAACGTCAATGAAACCAATTACTAGATTTATTGCAATGACAGTTTTGATACCTATTGCTTGGTTTAAAAGAGTTCCAAGAATTATTGTTATTTACATTCAATAGTCGATATTTTCTCCAATTCGTGAATTGTACGTCAATGTATCATGCTATTCTGTCCGTGTTTCATGACCACCTCATTCTTCTTTGGCTGGACTAGATCCAAAATGAGTAGAGAAAATATACGCCTTCGCCATATACATATACCACATTTTTGGCGAAGTCGCAGTCCACTTTTACTACATTTAGTGTTGTAATAGACATTCACATAGACATGTTCCGACATTACTAGAAATTATAAAAACTCATCTAGAAGTGTTCCAGAACTCACATGGAATCATTCTGTTTGAATAACAGTGAGCTTCACATTGTTATTGTAAAACTATTAATAATTAATATTGGATTTTCACATCAGTTGGCCCTCTATCGACATTTCATAATTTTGTGCTTCATGAAAACTGCATGAATGTGATGCAAGAACTGGGTTAACCGCCTAGAGAATTTTCTGTGTTGCACTCACCGAATGTATCAATAGCAGAGCATCAAAACCGATATCATATGAAATATTGGATGATTCATTTTGAAAAATCGAGTGACCTAAATATGACGAAATGTTTTTGCCAACATGAAGGTTTTTCCCTAGGTTGTGGGGTGGTCTAACGAGCTGGCAAGTAATCATCGAATTGCGGATTCGATTCATAGCTGGCCATTGGGTTCAGATTTATTCATGTTTTGTACATGGCGTATCATAAAGTTCTACATAGAACTATACCAAATACCACAGTGGTTTGGATTCAACTTATATACACTGTAGATCCCCGTCTCATGTACTCACGTAGACCTTCAAGGGACCTCAAAGGGAGTACGTTATTCAGGATAGCTTTTTTCAAAAGGAGTGCTTTCCTGATTCTCTCTCATATTCCACATTCCTGATTTTCATCCTACTCGTCCATATATTTTTTCCATTATCAATCGAATCCAATTCATTGTTTCTACAGGAGTATTACGAGAAAAATGGGTGAAGTAACATAGAGTCGACATGGATGTAACAGTATCATAGAATTGAATTTTCTAGAATAGACAATCAAGAGAGTATAGGTATATGAGATGAAAGAAGGTAAGAAAAAACAGGGCTCCAGAAAAGATCCAGGGTGCGTAGCAGGATCCTCTTTTCGCTCATGTCAGAGTATACATAGGCCCGTCGAGTGAGATATATAATGGAGTTCCTTTCTGTTGGAGATAACAACATGTTACGATTTGTTGAATTATTCTCCCAATGCTGGAGATTTTCGAATATTTTTTTCAATTCTGACAATGTGTATGTGACTTTAAATATAGAGATGACTAGAATCGTTCAGATTTCCTGGATTTTCTCAAAGCACTTTGTCTTTGTTTTTTTCGCGAATCTACTGATAATTTCCCACCAACATCCCTGACCTCTGATTTGCGAAATGTAAATTCCCCTTGATATAAAGAAGCCAATATTGAACTTTGAATCAATGTCAGTTAATATATTGAGAAAATCCAGAATATGCACCGACACATTATCGGGAAGTACCAGCAAAAAATGCAGAGAGTTAATATGGATTATGCTGGACCATTCTTGGATCATCATTTTCAGGTAGTTATCGATGCCAAATCAAAATGGCCAGAGATCTATATGATGAGAAATTCTCCCACAACACCTGTTACAATACATCATTTACGTTAGATGTTCAGTCGACATGGGCTGTCAGAGGTACTTGTCAGCGACAATGCTTCTATTTTCAAATCCGAAGAATTCGAAAGTTTTTGCATGAGGGATGGAATCCAACAGGACATCCAGCTACGAATGGTCAGGCAGAGAGGTATTAACAAACATTGAAAACAAAATTCGAATGCATGATAAACGAACCAGGTGACATGCACGAAAAATTGTGGGGATTTCTCTTGCCATACAGAGTGGAAAACCACCGTCCAAAATTTTCAGTGGGAGAAACTTGAGAACTAAACTGGACTTCATCAAAACGAAATACTTCTGAACTTCCACAGTTTGAAAAATATTTCGTAGTTGGAGAAAGAGTACAGTCCAGAAATTATTCCAATTCCAATACATGAAAATTTGGAAACGTGATAGAACGTCTATATTCTAGAACTTCAATATTCAGTTGAACTAGATGACGGTTATATCATCAAACGTCATTTCGATCAACTTCGTTCCTGCCAAGTACCAAGAACGGATGTAATTCCATTTGAAGGAAGTACATATTCAAGGAGGGTTATTCCTGATCAGCCTGTTAGCACTTCCGCAGCCTCAGGAAGAATTACGTTCAGCGATTTTTTCTCAGCAAACTAATCGACTAGTTCCGGCCGATGATACTCAAACCAACGGAACTCAAACCGATGATTCAACAAACTGAATCTGTGAGAGGCGAAGAGTAACTAGTAATCATGATAACATTCAACCTGAACGGAGACGCTCTACAATAATTCGGAAACCAGTTTAAGTTGAATGAATAGTTGAGGAAATGAATATCTTCTTGAACACAATAAGCACCCAGACCAACTTTTCATCATCGCTATCGCTAGCGCTATCTACATTCCTTCTCTTCTGAACTTCATCCGGTGATTAACATCTTCTAACTATTTTCAGCGCAACAATCTTCCATCGCTAATCTTTGCGCATTCCAGGTCTCTCATCCAGAAACGAAAAACAACAGCGATTCGCTCTCCATTCGCCACCCTGAAAATGCCCTGCCAGACTCGCACGAGGCCATGAACAATCGACAAGGTCACATCGAAATCCGCGAGAAGAGGAGCTTCGAATTCTTGGTGGGGTTGATCAACAACAATTCCAGGTACGAGGTCACCAGAGTGGACCCAGAGCTGACCACCCAGAAACCAAAGGTAAGGATATCGTCAGAAAATAATTGTGCAACAAACATTTTTAAATTTCTCATGGGAGTGAGGAATGAGCATTCCATGCGAGTTTCACCCTATAATTATTCTACGGGTATGATATTTGATAGCCAAATGATTCCACTACAGTTATAACTTAAAATTCATATTCAGGGCTCTCAATAGGTTATTACTATGATGACATTGGTAACGCGCTGCTACGATGACTTCCTACCCTCAGGTTACAGAACAGACAAATGTGGACAGGGTACCTCTCGCAAGTATATAAATGATCTAGTTTGAGAGGCTACATTCGATATATCTTAGTGCTCACGTCGTGAAAGCAGATATCCACCTACCTCTATTATACCTATTTTACCTACTACAATTGTATAAGTTTAGAAATGTATTCTATCATAAATACGCTTGAAAAGTTCGCTTTCCACGATGAATATGATTGGGTATGGATTTCCATGTGCATCGTCTTTTGTTCGCAAATCTGTGACGTCTCTATTCAGGACTAGCAAATGGCAACGTTCGGAATTGAAATCGATGTGAATTGGACGTACACACATAAGTACTTTCACTCACATCACGTTATTGTTCTTCGCTGAATTCACCGCGAAGTCTGTCATCATGGGTATGCATTTCGAGGCTTTTTTCATTTGATTTTCATTATCATAGTCTATATTCTTAAGTGAATCTATGTAGAGAGGTCCAACTATGGTTTTGGAGATAATAGAGAATAGAGAATATAGAGGATCTCATTACGGTCAACCAGTACTTGTTCATCAGAATGCGTAGATCTCATTGCTGAGTACTATTCCAGAAGTAATTGGATACCGCAACACCGTAGTATAAAATATATCAACTCCACTCAGTTTTTCAATTGTTCTACACCAACGTTCCAAAATGAACATTCCTTCCTCTTATGCAATATCTGATGTCCATAAAACACATGTCATGTCATGTCAAAGTGTTCCAATCACTGTATAGCATTTCTGATTAAAACTCAACAGACCGCTTCGCTTCCAAGTGGGTTATTTCGTTTAATGTCTCATCTCATAACTTGTGATATTAAGGCCACTATATCTGCCGCCGATATTGCGATTTGATATTATAAACATCTGTCAACCGAAACAGTCCATTAGTCCCTATAGTTCGAGAAATATTGGCTTGTCTAGATTTTATTGGTTTCTACCGTTCTGAAATATGATTTTCAACTGTTATAGGGCGAAAAATTCATGGAGCTATTACTGTGAACGATCGTCCAATTTTGTCTTCCGATGGAAAAATAATGGACATACGATTTCGATTGCGGCGTTTCGGTATTCAATAACTGAGCATGCCTAACAAACAGGAGCGATATTTCACTAGAGGAAAAACACGGTTGTTTTCTATTTTTACATCGAAGTTTCCGTTAGTTCCCGCAGCAGTATTTTGCATAAAATATCAGTGAAACAATGAGAACATTTGTAGATTTCACTTTCAGTCATTACAATTCTTGTGATGAAAGCATCATCTTCAACTTGTATACATGATTATCTTCGAATTTCATCAAAGTTCTCCAACTCCTATTGCAATCTAAGGATTTCGAAGACCCTAAAAGTATTTTTTTTGCATAAAGAGCTTCCTATCTATAATCTATGACTATTATATTCATACTATGCTTCCTCCCTCCATACTACGCAATCTTCGTTGCCTTTTCCAATGGATTTTTTTCAATTCCCATAATAATAAAACGAAAATCAGATATTCATGGATCAGTCGAAGGAGATATCGTTTCTGAAGTCTTACATCAACTATGAATTTGAATCAAGTAACGGCCCAGTCGATAGAAAACATGTTCCATAAATACCAAATTTACCCACGTGTACAGATTTATCCATTCGAGGAAAACAATGGTAACGTATTTATTAAGTATGTGATGATGATGATGATCATGAAATTGAAGTATGCAGCAAATTTCTCTAGGTCCTCAAGACATATCTTTATATTTCAGCAAATATCTCAGGAACCTCTACATTGAGGCGTGTGTAATGATATTATTTTCAGGTTGAGTATCAATGAGCCTAACTGATGTCACACACCAACTCGACATTTCACCTTAGTGAAAATATGGAGGAAAATGTGGCGACAACGGTGTAGGGAATACTAGTGCAGCTACTCTGCCTATTTGCCTTTCAAATGTCTTCAAACAAAATTCGAACGTACAGCATTTCATTTATTATAGCGGAAAATCACTCATATGTTAGTTGTTAGATGGCGACACAAAAAGGACAACAAATCAGTTTCATCGATAATTGCACAATCAGTGTTATAAAAACGTTAATTCATAAGTGGTGATTCAACTTCTCAATTGATGATCGAGCTACATTATCACAAACCTCGAAACATCAACTGTGTGCAGAAATCTGCAAAAAGTCCGCCATCTCATGGGGAGTTTGATAACTTTGAAGCCATCATAGCGGAAAATGACTGCACCAGTTTCCTGTACATACCACCGTAACTACGCCATTGGTTGGCAAAATCAAAAAATGGAAACTCCAAGTAATCACCAACTTTGATTCCTCTCCCTACAGATGTTCCGGAGAAATTGATATCGATCATAATTGTGACCGTACATTCGTCACTCTGTATCTCATATTTTATTGATTGGAAACTATCTTCGTTGACAGCGTCAGACTGAACAGAAATCTCGAGCAACCAGGGCCATCTCATATGATGTATTGTTGTTTCTTCAAACAGTACAAATCATTCTTCCGAAGAATAATTCTAGAACATCACCTCAGACCCAAGCCCTCCACTATGATGACATTACTGATATCGCAAAAAGAATGGCAAGTGTGGTTGTCAATCTATCAAATTTACTAACCGGTTACCTTTAGTCCCCTATGAAGGCGATATAACATTGAATTTGAGCGCGAAGTTTTATTTTAAATTCATGGTGAACTTCAGAAACAAAAAAAATGGATCTCTTCACCATTTATGGCAAACTTCTGGGGATGCCCAACTGGATTCGGCACCGAGAGGATGATTCGCTTCGTAACTGCAGCGTGCTTCCATGCAATAACAGAACTTTTAAATTCACATTCGTGACATGACCATTTTGTTTTTCCTCAATGTTTTTCTTGGCTTTCAGCTTTATACTAACATTTCTGCATGAACGATCATTTCGAAATGTAGGTCTGGCTTCCTCAATTATTCATTCCGTATAATTTGTACAGGCGTTCGAATTGAATAATTACTGTTGTGATATACAGGGCTGGGATAAAGTATGGAACCAAGTAAATATCTTCTAAACGGAATGAACGATAATGATGAAAGTTTTCAGGTAAGTGCAATGGAACAAAATGCATCTGATGTACATTGTTTTGTTATTAATATACATACGGTTCAACCCTAAATGTCATCAACTTCTTTGATTTAAATGGGACACCCTATATATTTTTGAATTCAAAAATACTGAGTTCAGTGTGGAAAAAATTTGTAAAAACGATGAATATAGCATTTCAATCAACATCCTCTGAATTTTTTGCATTAGAGCAAAAAACTATCCAGATGAACTAATTGATGTTGTTTCTATGCATAATAATAAATAAACGTACAATTTACAAATTGTAGAAGTTAGAATGGTTCAATCAAGTGAAAAAGAGCGTATTGAAATTTCAATGATGATCGGTTATGGTGAGTGTAAAATTATTTCCGTCAATTGGAATTTTACACTTGGAGAACAAAATGCATACAAACATCAAACAACATCAATTAGTTTATCCAAAGAGTTTTTTTTTCTGATGCAAAAAAACTCACAGGAGGTTGGTCAAAGTGCTATATTCCTCGTTTTTACAAATTCTTTCTCACCCAACTCAGAATGTATGATACTGTCTGTAAGTTCTTCGAGGAGGTGGTACATTCATTTTTCAGTTTTTGATGGGATTTTCTCTCCTCGTTTCTAAAAAATAGAGTAGAAGTTATTAAAAATTATTGCAATATATTTGTAGTAAGGACAGATTTAGGATCTGTCCCAAAATGCCACTGCGCTTGGAATTAAACCTTTAGATACCTAAAAGAGAAATTCTCTATTGGTCAGTGACACCTTGTTTTTGAAAAAATTTGGAAAAACAAATATATTTAATAATAATAAAACCTCTACTTATCTTGGTGGACGTTTCGGGAACGAATCTGCTCCCGTTCTCAACACAATTGAAATATTTTTCTTCGTAAACTTTTTTCGATGTTTCAATTGTGTTGAGAACGGGAGCAGATTCGTTCCCGAAACGTCCACCAAGATAAGTAGAGGTTTTATTATTATTAAATATATTTGTTTTTCCAAATTTTTTCAAAAACAAGGTGTCACTGACCAATAGAGAATTTCTCTTTTAGGTATCTAAAGGTTTAATTTCAAGCGCAGTGGCATTTTGGGACAGATCCTAAATCTGTCCTTACTACAAATATATTGCAATAATTTTTAATAACTTCTACTCTATTTTTTAGAAACGAGAAGAGAAAATCCCATCAAAAACTGAAAAATCAGAATGTATGAATTCAAAATAACAAGATCTTTCAAAATCTGTAAAAATATATAGGGTGTCCATTCAATTTGGAGAAGTTGATGGCATTCCCGATTGAACCGGAAGTATATTATCAACTATAAATGTACATCAGATGCATTTTGTTCCATTGCACTTACCGGCAAATTTTCATGAATATCGTTCTTTTCGTTCAAAATATATTTACTTGGTTCCATACTTTCTCCCAACCCTGTATATCCAATGTGCCTCCTTGTAGTACTTGAAGAGTCATTCCATTTGCTTTTTCTTTGTTCATAATCAGACAATAAAGTAAAGTACGACGCTATCGCTTCGGCCGTTTCCTTGTCTGCCAGCTTGTAGAGTCGTTTTTTAGTTTTCTTGGAAATATTCATAGTTTTTCTATATTATGAAGTCAGGTACGTGGGAATCGTTTCGAGACATTAGCAGTCAATTTTGATGTGATGAGAGTTTTTATCGTGGAGTATTACGTTTTCTGTTGCAGTATATTTGTCAATATGTTGGTTATAATCATAATCACTCAATGACTTTTAAATCACTTCGATAAACGATTCATCATCAATAATATGATTTTCCTACTTTTACTCCTGATTTACTAATTTACTAATTTACTATTTACTAATTTACTCCCATTCGGACCATATTAGATATAAAATGAATTATACGGAAATAGCAGATATCATACCTAGATAAAGTAAAATCCGAATAATTTCAGAAATGAATTCTTGAAAAACCTGAGTATTCTCGATTTTAAAATAATATCTGGTGACATATTTGGATTCTTTTTCATTTCATTTTTTCGTTGCTGAACAGAATTTCGTTAACTGAAGGAATCTGAAATATTCTGGAATCCTTGAGTTTCCATGCATGTTTTTCCAAAAAGTCCAATCAATCCGGCTTTCATCGCAGATATCATTACTCGGAGAGATCCACTCGATTCAATAATATTCGAATCGGAACTTTATTTAGTGGTTTCTTGAGGATCTGACGGAGTTAACAAGTTTATCCAGTTCGGGAGAAACGAGAATCCTTGAAGTTGGATGGGCGTATTAATTTTTTTCTGTGATATTCGACTCGAGTCGATCGAAATACTGCTGGGAAAATAGGACTGTGGAAATACTTCTATCACGACATCTAGAGTGTTTGGGTTTCTGGAGAATATTTCCGCCAAGGCTTTGAACATTCATTATTTCAAATTGTGTGAACCATCATGAAAATACTCCATCATCGAATGTCCAGTGAGTTATTTTTGGATTCAGTTATGGAAACTATACTTCCTGAAAAATTCGAGGTTTCGACAGCTGATTTTGTCATCATCAGGACCGAATAATGATTTTCCAATACAGTAAAATAGGTATTTATATCATACATTCTTGAAACAACAAGAATTCACTGAACATTTTCAGATAAAACGTTTGCTAGCAAATATAGATGACGAAAAAGAAAAAACGTTTTGATCTGCTACGTGCTTATACTGTTAACGTTGGTAACTTATTTTTATTGATGTGTGCACGCCGCTGATCGGTCGTTTCTAGATGCCTCGCTCGTTGACGTAGATTCTAGAATGTTGGTTCGGTATACACAGAACATAATCCTGTATTTTCTCGAATCCAAGATTTCCTCCTATATAAAGGCACAGTGTATATAAAGGCACAGTGGCGAACGGTTAGTTCAGTTCGGTTTAGAAGGAGTAGTACAGAAATATTTAAAATATTGGCGGATATGCTTCATGTATTCATTTTGGAAAGTGATAAATCGTGTTCCAGTTATAAAGACTATAGCTTTTGACTATTATAATGATTTTTCTACAACTGCCTAGCTATACATCCATAACGTACTTGTTTTGACCGTACTTGTGTTTGTTATTCGTCATTATTTTCATCACGATTTCTTATTTTGCCTGCATGATGTTTTCGTTGTCTTATTGATGTTCTTGTTGTTGATTGTTTTTATGATGAACTATAGATGGATATACATCTCACTAATTTTTGTCATAGTAATGATGAATGAATCCTCAGTTGTATAGTCATTTCACCAGATAGGAACGTATGCTCACTCCCTAATGACTTTATGATTGCTGATTATCGTACGATAAAAATGCGAATCATTAGCGTAGGAACGAACTGAAACAACTCGAATAACGGAAATAAATCACAGCGAACGAGTATACCAACATTATGTAGGTATATTATATATACATATGAGAATTTCGAGCCCCTCTTTAACTTTTTTCCTTTCTTTTTTCCAGGTTCCTTCCTGAAAATATCGAATACGATTGTAGAACCTAATTTCGCATGTTCAGTGATGATCAGCTTGAATATTCATGATTGGTTACCAATACAGGGTGGTTTTATTGAGAAGGATCCAAAGGATCAACTTCAAGGATAAGACAATAATGAAAAATTCCTGAAATATGTCAACTTTCATGGAAAGTGGAACATTTTTTGAAGTATATTTGAGATGCGTATCATTCAACTCCTCACCCCCACACAGGACTCAATATTCAATATTCCTAAATGGAACGAACCACCTTGTGATACCTCATTGGATAGATAATGTCATCAGAAACTCAGCTATACAGTATGCCCAAGACAAAGATGCTCGGGATTTTGGGAACGGTAGGAAATAGAAATTCGATTGAATGGAAAAACAAGTTGCGCATTCATTGAGCCTTTCTAACAATTTTCAATAACAATGAAAATATTCATTATTTATCCATTCAGTTGTATCAAAATATTTTTTATAGATCTCATTCTGGATATACTCATGTATGAGACATAGTGGTTTGAATGTGTTCCGAACCAGTTTTAGATGTCATAATTTTTTTTTTGAATTCTAAGAGGTGATGTTCAGGGGTGTGGAAGCAAATGATGTTTACTAATACTCGATGCATTCTTCATTCTCCAAATCAAGTCAAATAAGCTTTATTGTTAAGAACAAGTCTTACTCCCTACTCTCTTGAGGCCAATGGCGAAGTTTGAGATTGTCTACGCATCATGTGAAAATATAAAAGATGTCTTCAAAAAACCAACACTGACGGAGACAGGCCCATACTATAAATGAAGTACTGGTCGCGTGAAATCGCGATCTGAAAATCAGTAGAGATGCAACAAAAACTCACTCAATTACTGAAAGTTTCAGGAGGAAGCGAATTTTTCGTATCTTACTTGGATCTTCTCATTATTTTAATATTATATATTCAATATTTGCATTTTTGAGATACGCAACAGACTTTAAGTTGATATATTATGGGTGGCACTCGATTCTTTTTAATATCAAAGTGGGTAATCGCCGAAAAAAGTTTGAGAACCTGTGAACTAGGGTATTCATCCTAAAGTATCGAATATTCATTATAATCTAATTTTCGTATCTTCTTTGACGGTTGTCCTCGTTCTTCATCAGATCATTGAACCACATTGGATTTCTGTGGATAGTGAATATGAACAAAGACAACACTGTCGGCAGGTACATTCACCGTGAACTGTTGGAGTTGATGAGGGATCATTCGAATCTGATCATTCTTTGATAATAATTATCATCATCATATAGTTGGCAGTCAAATCAGTGCTTCAAATCTTGTGGTACTGGGAACAATAGAAGGTTCGTTCTCTCCACAGGATCTCGGATTTATATTCTCATTAGATGGTAACCATTAGTTCAGTTTATTGTTCACTTCGGTTGAGTAGGAATAAGTTCGTGTATACTTGTTTTGGAAACATTTGGAAATTTTGTTCCATCAGTAATCTCCGTTCATTCTCTGAAGGAAATGGAGCTCAAATGTAAGTCCCCCGTATATCAACAGCCCGTTTGTGACAATATAAGGATAAGGCAATGCGAGTCTTTGATGCGCCACCAGAATTGTTCCGAGCGGCCACCCGGTATATGTACTTTTCCAATTAGTCTTATCTGCCATCGTTAATAAGACCCTTGGCACATGCCTGCAAGAGAAAATAGTTCCTCAACAGAAATTGAAAAACCGCCGATGTTATTTGAACTTTGACCAGCAATTTATCGGCCGATTTCCGGGCGTAACGGAAAGGTCCTCGAAAAGTTCCAACCGCGGTTTCCGGCATATCAATCCGCCCTCGAGAGATGCTCCAACTTCTCAACTCCGCTCGCAGGGCCGCGCTGATTAATTCACAGACACGCTGATGAAAAATCATTTGCGCGAGACGGAACCCGGGAAAGCCGCATGAATATTTATGGGTCGATATGCTCACCTGAACGTACGGCAGCCAGGTAGACACACACATTCACATACAGTGAACTCATAAAGTATGTCGCGTTCCTTTTTATTCGCAAAGAAAAATAATCTCTAGTTATATCACAGACGAATAACCCAATGTGTGTTTCACTGATTTTCATCATGTTGACAGATAGGACCGATAAATCGATTATCTCTCTTGTCGAAGAATACAAAGACTTATTCAGTGGGTTGTCCCCACCAATATGAGATGAAAAAAAAATGATGGAAAAGAAATTAATAGACAATGTACGTCGAAGATAGGAACATTGACCTTGCGGGAACTTCAGCGACTCCAAGTAAGCGATGTACGTCATCACTTCCTAGCTTTGACTCACGATGTCATGATTTCAACACACCAAAATTCATGAAACTCTTCAGATGGAAATCTATATAGCCAATCAAATTGGTCTTGGAAGGTAAATTCGGTTGGCGAAATTTCCTCACTTATTCAATATAGTTGTAAACACAACTGTTTCCATTCGTTTGGTGAACGTATTTGCGAAAAACCTTCCATTTTGGTCATTCTTGCGAAGTAGAAATTTGCAAAGAGATACTATCCGCCACGAGTTTTCAAATGAAACTACAGATCATCAGGTCATCGCCTCGAGCCAGCTAACAGGGGCGTTATTCTTGATATCGTTCGCAATAGTGGGTATACGCAAGCCTGCGAATGGTATGTTTGCGAAAACTTTCTGAAAACGCTGATCTCGACCACCCTCATAGGAAACTATACAGGGTGTAACTAAATAAGTGTAAAACATTCAAGGGGATGATTCCTCATCGGAAATTTCTCATATAAAGAAACTCCATTGGAGCGGTACATAAAATTTGTTTAACAATTTTTTTATAACCACTGAAGAAGTAACAGTATTGAAATCAACCTGATATTGTCTACTACCAAAAAGACACTTAGCCAGTGATTCATTAGGTTTACCCCATGGTTGTAAGGGGTGGAGAACGCAACCCCTAAAATTTATTTGTAATGTGACTTTTTGTCTTATTATTTGTTTCTGAGATTGTATCAAACATTAGTAGTAGACAATTGAGAATAAGTATCCCAAGAATCAAATTCACCTTTGGAAAAAAATCATCAAAAAGCTCTTCCTATCATTTAATTTATGCTTTCAAATATTGAACCCTTTTCTCAGATAGATCAAACGGTATTGAAATAAACCACAAGTTCTTGAATGAATATACCAAGTAGTAAAAAACCGAAATATATAATGAAATTCAACTCCCATCAAACTACAGAGTACTATCAATCGAGATATCACGCATTTACAATAATTGATAAGTTACAAATATAAATACAAATGAAAATGGTCAAGAAACTTTGAGGATTCTTTGTAAGAGCAACGACTTAATAATAGGATTGCCAAAACGATATTTTATTTTCATGTTTCTCATGTTTCGCCTTCATCACCTTTTATAATACCTTCGATCATTGAACAGACAATACCTTGTATACAGTTACTATGAAAAGATTGTGTTTAATGTGTTAGTTCGAAACATGGTGAATATAGGATGGTGAAATAACTCTTCAATTGTTTCTTTCAAAAACATCTAGACCTGTCAAACAACCTTACTAAGGCCGCACCGCTTGAGTATAGATGGTGATATTACGATCGTCGATCCTATCAAATCCGCTTTATCTGATATGGACGGATATCTAACAGCGACGGAGAGCTATATACCGTTTCAATATTTGCATTCGAGTTGAATTTCAAATTCGAATCATGTTCTCTAGAGTTTCCAAGAGAATCTCCGAGAACGAAAGAGGTGATGTCATCTAGTGTCGAACTTGGGCAGCCTTAATCAGGTATCAAAATTCGATTCAATCAAGTAGGCAGCAGTCTACAACTTTTTCGAGTATAGGGAGTTGGAACACCAGTCTTTATTCACATTATGGATTGAAGTCAAAATATCGACGAATGTGAATGTCATGCACATATAAATAATAATAATAATGATAATAGGTCTTTATTTTCGAGAAGTACAGAGTAGGTACACTAGAAAAACGCCGAAGATCAGATGGTGTCACTCATGGACATGCGTGAAACCTCTGAAATGAAGTCATATAACATACAAATCGGTCAAAACATGCGTCAGCTCAGTCAATAGAAGAAAATAATCAGGATTTTAGTGAATACTCTCTGTGAGTGTTTCGAGGAGGTGGTACATTCATTTTTCAGCTTTTTGTGGAATTTTTTCTCCTCGTTCCTAAGAATGAAATATTGTAAGCACTACGATTGTTATTACATGACAAAGCACGTCTGCTATGAAGGAGACAATCATACAGAATTCTTTCTGAATTATGTTCTGGACGCATTGATTCGATTTAAAGAAGACACCCCTGGAATTTTTGTAAGGGTGGCCAATCAATTCTTCACCGAATAACCCCGAAGAATCAAAAAATACAATAAATAACAAAAAAATGGGAATTTCATACTCACTGCCTTCAAATTCGTAAGTATCGCCACCATTATTGAGGATATAGTGAATTCCTGAGTGAGTGTTTTCCCTCTGATACCTTCTATATTTCACAGTATCCCACTTCATAATATTAGTTTTTTTCCGTTCTCGAACGCCTAATATAAAAATGGTCCAAGACCTTCACCTCATTTTATTAAAATATTTTTCACGGGGCAAGAAGAATATATTCATAAAATGACTAATGTGGTTGTAGAAACATAAATTCAAGGCGTCCTTATTCTCATGTATAATGAAAGCGGTCCTGCAGGCTTCCGCATTAGAATGAGGGGAATGTTCAGATGAAAGACCTGCTGCTACTCGAAAAATTTCATGTTGGTTTGGCTGAAAATTCATAGCATGAAGGAATTGGGTGCAATCGATTTCATTCAACAGTAAGATGTTCCACATGCACGTCAATTATATTTATTTTGAAATGTCAGGAAAAAAATTCACCCATCAATTCAAGGCTGGTTCATGCAACGTTCATTATAATTACATTTTAATTATATTATGATTAAGAAAAGTTGAATCGCTAATACTGATGCGGCGAGTTCATGCAATGCATTAGTGCATTTTCATTACATTAGTCCACTAAGAAGTTGGCCAACTATGCATTTATAATGCATTATATTCGTAGTGAAAACAGGTAATTCGCATGCGCCAGGATGTCATTTGCTAGACATAGAGCATGAAATCGAACCTGTCACTTCTTCTCACACAAAATCTGCGGTTTCGTGACCTTTTCTTTCGAACCAATACAAGCAAAGACATTATCAATGATGATAACAAAAGTCCAATACGCTGTGAAGACAAAAATTAATTATTGAACACATACAGATGCATTCCACAATTCGTTGAATTTAAAATATAACACATGGTAAAAATCTGAAGAGTCTCAATAAGCATGCACTAATGCGCTGTTAATGTGTTGCATGAACAGGGAGTTTTTCTTAGTGATAATATAATTATAATATAATTAAAATGTAATTATAATGAACGTTGCATAAACCAGCCTTCAATCGTATTAACGAAAGGGCGTGAGTAACTATACAGTGTGTCAACGTCAAAACTTCGGATTCACCAAAGCTTTGAAGAAGATTGAAATTTGTTTTAGACACCTTTTCGACAGATGGAGAGGAAAGCAGTTCAGTGGTAGCAGCAGTCTCTAGTCCGTCGACACGGTTTTTCTTATTTCTTAGAAAAAATTTTCAGAGCTATAGGCAACCGAAGTTTTGAAATTAACAATGTGTAGATCATTTGACGTGAAACGAGATGAGGATGATGTGTTCTTACCGAAATCTATGCATTCAGCATCGAAAAGATGGATAAGTGATCACTGATATGAGCAAATAGAAAGCCACCAAAAATCAGGTACTGTTTTGAAAGGATGTTAGTCGACGAAGATTTCTCTAATTTCACAATGACGGTCGATGCGATCGGGGACGTGGATCGACGCGAAACTTCTAGGCTGTTCGTTCGGAATCTGCGGACAATCTAGAACCCTTGATACATCCTGTACAGATAGATACCCTTCGTAGGTATATTTGAAAATTATTTTGGTTCATACAGGGTGTTTACAAACAGAGTGGCTTACCAAACTCACATATTCTCAATTAGAAAACCCTGTATTTGATATTTTCAACGAGGCATTTCAATGCTGATTACAACGATGTATCCAGTTAGGGTCTATCTTCAACTGTTCTCCCTCTACCGGTCTTTGCGTGGAGAAAAAGTACCCTCATTCGAAACCGCATAGTTTGCTTACTGTTAGAGATTTTGAGTCGAGGTCAATTGATTTTCTATTAACCAGATATTCAATGTGATAACCATCACATTACCATGTGTTGATGTGAAATGTTCAATATCTCGTTTTTCCTGCATGGAATACTGTGAATTTTTACAGAGATTGATATCATATTCAATGAGCTCTCATCTGATGCCAACACATAGTACCGAGTATAGATCGGATATGAAGAAGTTACAGCATTTTGAACTTCAACTCAACGGAAATGCTAAAATTCGATGTCACCAATATATCAAGTAAATGCTTATTATTTATTTACAGACATGTATTAGCTCCACCGAAAATATTCTTCACATTCAGATAACAGTTACAGTAACACGAATTGCGATATTGAAAAATTCGGTACAACGAGAGTACAACTCACCTGAAACAATTGTACGCCTACGGTGTCGTGCTTTGTCTTTGTACAAATTTTCCTACATATTTCAACACGATACATTATTCTCTTCAAAGAACTGAGCGGGAATATCTAATGGATCATACCTCTTGGTGCTCTAGGACCTAAAATACACTCTGCTTGAACGAGTACTTAATCAAATACTACTAGCAGAAACCCGTATTTGCATAAAATTTCTCTTCCAACGCCACGCATGCCGAGATGTGCTTACAGTTGTTTTGCATAAAAGAGGGAAGTTGAGAACGGAGGATATATATGATTTGTATTGTTTGTGAAGACTTTGTGATTCAAAACTCAACACTCGCTTTCCGAAGCATTCGCAGCATTTTTTGAATATATGAATTGGCACACAAAGAATAATCTAAATATGAACGGTTTTATTCATTTTGCAGATTGTGTCTGATGACGTCACTGCCAGTGAAATTCTTTTGGAATTGATGGTGAGGATAGCAGCACATCCAGATCAGTGGAGCAGTGTTCACAGATTACTAAGTAAGCAAAAATTGATGAAAAATGGGAATATTATATATCGAGTAGGATTAACAATGAGCAAACTGAGTTTGAGATGAATATCAATATCAGTGATAGGTGAAATAAATTCATTATGATATCGGTCGAAGATATTTCCGATTCGTCGAGCAAAGGAGAGACAGATTTGTTTCGGCCCACCAGAGACCTCATCAGTCCCTTAATTTTCTGATTCCGACTGAATTGGAAACACATCCAACGGCATGAGATTCAAGGTAGAGGAAACTACCTAAAATCTATGGTTTTTGGTGCCATCTATACCATCCGTACCAGTCCCTACGCTGTACGTGTAACAGACGAGGTACTAAGTAGCTGTTGGATTGGCTTGATGAATATATAGTTGGATCAGATGGACACTGTCACGGTGTGTTTTCAATTTGTAAGTAAGTGAGTAAGTAAGTGAGTAGCATTTATTTTCTTTCAAGGCAAATGTACATTTGTATAAGAATGGTCAATTGTAGTAACTTAATGTAACTCAACCTAAAGCTTAAAAACATTAAACACAGAAACACAAAGTACCTGAACATTCGTTATAAAACTCGGACAGTGAATAAAAACTTTTTTCGAGTGAGACTTCTTGCAAGTTTTTCTTGCTGTGATTTTATATTTACAGTGAGGCACATCAAGGGCAAATCAAGGGCGCCTGATGAGGCCTCTAGTGGGCCGGAACCGATTTGTCTCGCTTTCGCTCGACGAATTGTAAATATCTTCGTCCAATATCGTTCATTTAGATGGGATGTGGCCTTTCCACAGTTTATCCAGGTAGATCCAACAGATAGATGTTTCTTCCTGGATCTACCAACAGATATAGAGCTGTCAGTTAGGGATGACAAATCGTTCACGTCAAGTTCACGTATCGAAGATCGACATTATATTCACTTCCTCTTTCGCAACAGGCCGTTTTCATAACAATAATATTTTTGGTTCTTCAACAAAGTTTGTGTTTCCGGATTCTCAGTCCATTTGATGTGAGGAGCATACTCTAGTCTTCATTTTTTAATACCCTATGACGTCACAGTTTTTCACATCAATATAATCTTCTCAACCGCAATTGCCACTCAGTCGGTGGTTTCCACGCTGTTTTCTTCATTATGTCGCATTGAATTTTCACGAGAGTTGAACCAACCGCTATTTAAAAGTGTAGATGTAATTTCGGGAACAGGGAGAGGAAAGTCGATTTTATTGTTTTCATGAATGAAATATGGGATCTGATGGAGAAGAGTACGTTTTTCGTGCTGCAGCAGAAAAAAAATGAAATGTTTTATGGAGAAGGATCTTCGTGCTATCTACTGGGTTCAAAGGAAACAAATATGCAACGAGCTGATCGAAAATAAAAAAAAATAAATGAATTTGATACTCCAGTTAGATGCATCGATTTTATTTCCCAATAGCGCAGTCATAATGATGGAGTTACATTATTTCCACCTACCCAATATAGGCTACCCTTCACCTAGTGAATTTTTTGAGTGATCCTAAGATGAGAAGTTTATGTAACCATAGGTCCGGTAATGCTTCCTCTTCAAGACAAAGGATGTCAAACATTTTTTGATGATTAACGAACTGAATAATAAATTCATCGCTTGTATTGATTTCTATAACAATATCTTAAGATCGATAAACTATTGATATAGAAAAAAATATCAGGTACCCACACCACAGTTTTGATGACTTGGAATTTTGATTTTCTCATGTTATCCCAGAGATATATGCAATGAAATATTTTTCATAAGTTTTTATCTCAAAAACGGATCAAGATAGAGAAAAAATGACAATTTCAAATACTCAACTCGAGAAAAATACAGGAATTGCAAAAAATCAGTTGCACAAATTTTTTTTTCGAAATCATCGTTCAAGGTGCCTTCTGAAACGCCACTGAATTCAATGATCCTTATCTACTCTTAATATACGGCTTAAATGGGGTTTCACGTTACTACATATATCTCTCTTTATTTAGCTCAAAAAACTAATTCATTTACAGTAAATAATTTTTATAATTCAGTATTACAATAAGCAAATGAATATTTCACAAACTAAAAACTTATAACTAATTAATTCAAATAGTAAGTAAAGAGTAAGAGTAAGAGTAAGTAAGAGTAAACCTTGAACATTGCAAAATTATGCGCATAGCACGATTCTGCATTTTTTGAAGTCTATTTGTTTGGTTCTGAATCAACATATATAATACGGTGGGACAATAGTTGAAATGTGGTAATATGATTGTATTATATATTGGAAGCCTTGTCCACTGGCTAAGGTATGGTGAACACCTCCTCAAATAATTAATTTTATATGCTATCGTTTTAATTACCTGGTTAGCATGTTCTTCGAAATGTAATCCACTATCAATTTTAATGCCAAGATAAACAAATTTATCAACCCTTTCTATTTCATTGTTCCCTATCCTTATACTCAACTTCATATTGTTATCCAACTCATACTTTTTACTATTCCCCAGCAGCATCCACTTTGTTTTACTTACATTAACCTTCAATAAATTTACACAGCAATACTCATAAACCTCATCCAAGGTGTTATTTATGACATCCATACCGTCTTGTAAATTATCGCAAGCAAAATCTACAAGGCCATCATCGGCAAATAGACGTAACTTACATTTACCTGCAGTGTTAACTATATCGTTGATATATATTAAAAAAAGCAATGGTCCCAAAACACTGCCTTGGGGAACACCAACATTGTTTCCTATTTTTTCAGAGTATATATGGTTCAGTTTTAGTTTTTGTTGCCTATTTGTTAGATAATCAATTATCCAATTCAGTGCCGTCTCATCTATCCCAACACCCTTAATTTTACTCACAAGTCTCCCTCTATCTATTGTCTCAAAAGCTCTTTGCATGTCCATAAATACTGCAATAGTGATGACATTGTTTTCTATGTTGTTTTTCCAATCGAATAATACACCTTGTAAGGCAGTTTCACAGCTGTGCTTGCTTCTAAACCCAGATTGATATTCACAGAGCAAACTATTTCCTTCCAAATAATTAACCAATTGCTCATAAATAGCTTTTTCCAATATTTTGGCTGTGGCGCTACTACCCTCAATAACACTGCCAATTTCCAATCCAATCGGCTGATTGTTATTAAGATATTTACGGAAAGAAATTATTTTCATCATAAGTTGGACATTCTGTATCTTGAAAACGAAACATTACCGGACCTATCTGTGTCAAACCATTCCGTCCTAGAATCAGTCAAAGTATCACAATTTCAAATTTTCCCACGTACCTAAATAAATCCATTAATATGTGGAAGGGAATCATCAATTTGATATCAAATAAAGGGCATTTATTATTTCTATCGAAAAAGTACGGTATCATACCCCCAGTACTGGATCAAAATAGTGGCCTATTCGCTCTTATATACAGGGTGTCTCGAAAAGATACGGACCAACTTCAAGAGGTGATAGGGGATATAATTTTTGTTCATGTAAACATATCCACAAATGAGCCGTTTGAGCTGCAGAGCAAAAAAAAACTGTTTGGTATTATACTGCGCAATGATTATATCACTGTGTATTTATTGATGTTTCTTCATTAACGAAATAAATCATGATTTCCTTTCCGCTCAAGGATTTGTGCGTGATCCTGATTGTCAGAAATCTGACATATTCAACAATACACAAGCGATTAGTAACCAAAGAATCGATTGTGTTTCATTTTGCGACTTGTTGTTTCAGGACTCCATCACTTGGGCATCATACATTTAATAATAATAATAATTTATTTGCCATATAAGATTAGTTACAAAAAAGTAAGAAAAATGTATTTAAATTAGTGAAATGGTAAAGAAATTGCAGCAACCACTAGAGGAAAACATTAGTATTTTTTCATTTTAGACCTCTGGCTTATTATCACATTCTAGCAAATACGTAATATTGAGAATCATATACAAATCAATAAACATATACTTATAGTAATAAAGTCTCTTTTTTATTGGATATCGATTTTTGCACATTAGTAGTTGATATTTGTAACATCAACAAATTGACGGACTCTCAGTCTTGGTGTTTGTTTAATTCTCCTCTTTAGTTTGGATATGAAAAGTTCCTGAGCATTGATTAATTTCAGGTCGCTTGGAATGACGCTATATAATTCTGGCCCTAAGTGAACAAAACTATGCTGTAAGGTATTTTTGCGTGGCCGAGGGATTACATGAGAGTTTTGTCTATTTCTAGTATTATAAGTGTGGTCTGGAAGTCCTAGTTCAGTTCTGTAAAAGTGTTGCCCTAGAACATAGACTTATTATCAGGATATTAAGAAACAGTTTTCAAGAAGTATAATTGTATTATGTCAAGATGACCTGTTGATGTATAGACTTTTTTAGTTGACAAGATGATTGGAAGTGAATATGTCAATTTGACGTTGCGGTTTTGTATTCTTTCTAAGGGGTTTATATATTTATTAGTGGCGGCACCCCATGCTATTATTCCATAACGCAAGTGGCTTTCAGCCAGCGCCTAATACAAGATTTCCATTTCTAGTATTTTATTCAGATATTTGAATTTGTGTAGTGTGAATCTTAGTTTTCCTACAGGTTTATTGATTTGTATATTCCATTTCAAGTTGTTATCGAGGAAAATACCAAGATATTTTTCATATGGTCTTGCTGATATTTCGAAAGATGTATTTTGATTTATAATATTCAGCGTCTTGTTAGATGGCAGGTACTTAGGGTAGGATGAGAAGAGTACGTAGTATGTTTTGCTAAAGTTAACAGTGAGAAGACGGTTACTCAAGCAGTTTATCATTTTGACAAAGTCTCTCTCCACTATTGTTTTGAGTTCGTACCGGTCAGATGCTTTGTATAATATAACTGTGTCATCAGCAAAACTCACGACGTGTCCCTCCGTATCGATCTTGAACAAGTCATTGATATATATGTCGAAGGGCATTGGTCCGAGAACTGTTCCTTGGGAAACTCCGTATTTAACAACGGTTTCTGAGCTGATACTATCACCAATTTTCACGCACTGGTTTCTGTTCGTTAAATAGCTTTTCACAAGGTCATATTTCAATCCTCTGAATCCAATGCTCTCTAACACCTTCATCAGCTTCTCGTGGCAAACTGTATCAAACGCCTTCCTGATTCACAGATTCAATTATTTCAGCAGTTACATTGGCCATGGCATCTTCTGTTGATTTATTTTCTCTAAAACCAAATTGTTCGTTCGATAGATTCTCATATCCATACAGAAAACTGAGTTATCTATTTCTTAATAATTTTTCGAAAATTTTCGCGATATTAGAAAGAAGCGAGATGGGTCTATAGTTGCTGGTATCTGTGCGGTCACCAATTATGAACAGTGGCTTCATTACTGCTGTTTTGAATGCATCTGGAACAGTTTCTATTCGGAAACTTGGCTTGGGTACGTATTTGTTAATTTTTTTCAGGACTTCCGATGTAATGCCATCCACACCCTGAGATTTGTTATTTTTCAAGCTGAGTATGATGCTTACAATTTCTCCTTCGTTCGTATCCGTGAGGAAAATTGTTTTGGGTATAATGTTGTGTTGGGTGTCAAGTGTGATATCAAAATATCATTTGTCAAATTCTCCCCTATTGTCAAAAAGTAGATATCGAATTCATTCGAGATCATATATCCGTATTTTCAGTTATATCGCTATTTTGCACTTGGATTTTTGATATTTCACGATCACATGATTTCGTTTCTGTAATTTCATTCACAACTTTCCACAAGGAGGCAGAACTCGCCGAGCAGCGTGAAATCTCTTTTCGATAGTATTGTTTTTTTGCCTGTCCAATCAAACTGGTCAATTTGTTTCTGAAGGTTTTGTGAATTATTTTGTTGCATTGCATCAGTGAGATTTTTTTTCATTTTTGAGAATAAGTCATTTTTTGTATTAACAGAGCACACGAGACCTGTGGTTATCCAATCCTTTTCTTTGCTCTCATTACTTCTGACATGTGTGATAGTGGTGCAAGAATTTTGAAATAGTTTTTCAGTTCATCTATGAAGAGATCTGTGGCAACATCATTTTCTTCACAATAGACATCTGTCCATGACTCACATCCTAGAAGGGAGTTCAATTTATTTTCATTAAAGAATTTCCTGGTATGGTGTTCCTTTTCTCTAATTACAGGTGATGCAATACGAGCTATTATCGAGAAATGGTCAGTTATATTTCAGTGTGGAACAGCCAAATGGAATAAATTCGACAACAAATAAATGAGGGTGTGTTGGGAAAAACGCTTGGACACGTCGATTCGTATTTTTGAATGCGCATTTTTTTCAAAATATTCAATTATATTGAGTGTGTTATGTGACAGTGGCCAATACCAACTTTCTTA
Source organism: Gastrophysa polygoni (assembly GCA_963576655.1). Taxonomy (NCBI): domain Eukaryota; kingdom Metazoa; phylum Arthropoda; class Insecta; order Coleoptera; family Chrysomelidae; genus Gastrophysa; species Gastrophysa polygoni. The sequence goes on from OY755090.1 coordinate 10,949,285, forward strand.
TTTTTAATAGAACACTCTGTATTACATTCCATTTTTGAATTATCACTGAAGAGCTGATTTCATCGATACACCACACTTGGGGTCTATATAGGGTGTGAAAAATCGAGATTTTTCAACGTGATGAATTTTTTTGTGTCGAAACTATGCAATCGTTTCCGCTAGACCCCAAGTGTGGTGTATCGATGAAATCAGCTCTTCAGTGAGAATTCAAAAATGGAATGAAATACAGGGTGCTCCATTTGAAATAAGATGGTTGGTATTGGCCACTGTCACATGACACACTCTATATAATTGAATTTTTTTGAAGAAAATTCCTAATCAAAAATACAAATCGACGTGTCCAATCGTTTGTCCTAACACTCCCTCATTTATTTGTTGTAGAATTCATTCCATTTGGCTGTTCCACATAGTAGGTATGACACTCCAGAATAATGGAAATTGTGGTCAGTTTCGGTCGAGACATATTGTGAGATGTCATAAGAATTAGATAAAGGTTGGGTCGTAAAAGAGGCCTGAGGATGAAAGGGAGAGACAGTCGAGAAACACGGCCAGAATAGTATGACGTACATAATAATAATTCAATAATAATATAGACGTATTCCGAATTTAATATATATAATATGAAGAAAACATTTTGATATCACAACAGTACTGAAACGTGAAAATAGATCACAAATTCAAGCAAGGTAATCTAACAGTGATAGCTCAAATCCATTCTGTTCTGCATTTCATGACTTCAATACCTTCGAGTCTGAAGAAGCCAATCGATCCATTCCATGATAATAACATCACTATCAACATGTGATTCGCGATATCACGGCCTGAACTACCAGCAATTCTAGCTGGCGCTTGAAATGCCGAAGTTTTAGACCGCCTCGAATTGGCATTGAATAAGGAACTTTCATATACATATGTATAGTGTTCTGGACACATTGTTCCAGCTGGGCTACTCTCCTATGCGAATCTATATGTTATCACAATAATGTTTTGGATAATCAAATTCCTGATGAACAAGACAAACCCACCTTGTATATTTCCGACAATTCCGACAGAGTGATGTGCATCATTAAATTTGTATGTGTCATCATTTATAGATACACCCCTATCGATCTTTCGAACTATGTAACAATCATTTATGTATCTGTTGCTTTATATGGCAGGCTTTTCGTTTGACCCTCGTTTGCAGAACTTGTCACTAGACTTTCCGAACTTCCTTTGTTTGCTCTGAATTTGCATCGAAGTAGGAAATGTTTATTTCATTGTTTTCGTCCCTGAAAATGTTGGGGGAACAACTTCAAAGGACGCAAATTCAGACTGATTATTTTGCATTACAATTTCGACAACGAAAGACAGATCACGTTCATGTACATGTTTTCAACTCGATTGAGATGAATTGAGTATTTTTCAGTTTGCTCGTCAAATGGTTGAGGCTTCATCAATTTTCTGTTCGTTCCATGTACGATAAGGGTTTTTCAAAGGGCTCTGAACTCATAACGATGGTTGACAGCATAAAAGGGGGCATCTATCCTAGTCAACCAGAAGAGTAAGTCGCAGGGGCAGTTTGTCTTAGATATTTACCAGAGTTGTACTGAAAACTTTACATTGTGGAATAAATATATACAATTAAAGGTAACAATGCGGATTTTGACTATCAAATTTCTACGAGAAAAGTACACATCGCTGAGAATATGATTGCAATGACCAATTTTTTCGAAAGTTTGAATTAGAATTCACATACAGTGATGAGCGAGTGTGGAACCAGGTAAATGTCCTGGTAATCGTTTTTTGAATATTTTTCAATTTTTGTACAGTGTCAAAATATGATGAATTCGAAAATATTACCGCTAATATTACCACGTAACATGTGAAAGTGGATAAGTTTGCAGAATGATTGACTACTGAGAACGCAATGATTTCACGATGAATATACGCCTCCATTTATTATATAATATATAAGCCTTAATATTATATCACCCTAATACAACCCTTGCTTTTTGCATGTTTCTAATGCAACATTAATTCCAGGAATTTCAACTTTCTTTGAGTAAGTAATCAGCGTTTCTGATCATAGATAAAATATTGTACTATATACGTGTTGTTATTGGGCATGTTAACGGAAACATTTCATTTCATCATTAGATAGTACTCAACCAAATTACTTCCTACATTGCTCGAATAATTATTATTTTCATAGAAGCAGGAAAAGAACAGATCTAGTGACGTCGATAGCCGTGCCATTCAGCTGCCACCCCCGAACAGAGATGAACTAAATTATATCGGAAATTTTACAACTTACTTTCTCCAATAAAAAGCCTGTATTTTGTATCGTTACTATAGCAACTGAACAAATCTTGGGAAACGGGAAATTTTTTCCTCTTCCTTGGGGGAAGGAGCATGAAATTACACTGGAAATTTTTTGACGTTTATAGGTAAACGTCAATACCATGGAAAGTCGTCATTATCCTAGAATTGTTTAACAATATTTCAATTTAGAACCGGAATTTTTTTCTCGAACACAAATATTTAGAAAATTTCCGGTAATAATTGAAGCTCTCATGGTATTATATGTGAAAATTCATCATTCATCACCACATACGTTTCGACTATTTCTGTATGTCATACTTCAGTGTTTCAGACAAATTCCCCATCTCATATCCTGATATGAATCGTCACGAAAATATCTATCATCGATTTTGCAATATTTTATTTTTGATAAAAGAATAAAATGTTCACTTGTTATACCACTAGACTTCAAATTATTCAATAATATCCAATTCGAATTGAATATTCGAATATTATTGAAAATATGTGTGAGAGACAAAACAATTTTACGAAAAAACGGGTTGGAATATGAATTTATTACACACACTATTTTTCATCTTTAAATGTGATTTTGATCGTCTATGCACTACAGTACCTTACGGATTGCTCGAACTTTTTAGCAGTTAAACCCTTCAGTTTCAGTATTTAGTAGCCGGAAAAAAATTTTGAAGAGATATATAGTCTACCAAGGCACGTTATTATAGGTAAGATATAGTGGGTGAGAAATTTCCTGACAAATCCATGATACGTGTCAGGCACATATGGTGCAAAACTGTTTGGAAGTAACTGTAGAATATGTATTCACATGGCGGTTCCGGATTGAAGTCTTCCAATGAGTCAGAGTCAAACGAGTAATTTTGGATTTTCCAGATATTCCATATATCCCAAACACCGTAACCAACCCTATATTATAGAACAAACTGGCAATATCCTGCTGAAAAAACATTTTTCAGAGTCCATCGATGATGACCTGACAACGTCCAAGAGAGTCATCAAGAAACTGAAAGGAGATCGGCCGAGAAGTACTTCGAATATCAACGAAAACAATTTCGAAACGTCGGAGGATAAAAACACTACCGGAGAAAAAGACGCCACAACTCACTCAGGGAACGGCACTTTCGTAGGTGCAAGCACGAAAGAACCTGAGAAGACAATGAAGCCGATGAGCATCGAGTCCACTTGGCCTACTTTCGCGGAGGAGAGTGATAGTAAGGAAGGTGTGAATAAAAGTATCACCAAACAAGATGGAAGAGCTAAAAGTTTGAAGTTGAGTCAGTCGCATAAATCGAGCAAATCTACATATCCAAAGAACTTTGCATATCACAGGGTGACAGGTGGGATATATATTTTACTTTAAATTGAATATAGTCTTATGAAATTCTATATGGACCATGAAATTATTCAGAGAAAATCAAAAGTTTCAAGAAAACTCTCACTCTATCTCTAATATTATCGATATTTTATTAAAGATCAAAGCATCAAAGCTGCATTTTGCTAGCAGTTACTTAGTTTATTGTAAGAGTGTGCAATCATCCAGTGTCTCAAAATATACTAGCATGTTCAAAGACTCTCATTTTTGTGAACATATGTGCCTAGCAGTTATATCGTTAGTTACTCGACCGAAATTGATCAATTTGAACTGTACCTCATTGAAATATACAGTGGAAATATATCATACTGTTGCGATATTACTATTACTTGGGTCCGCCATAATGTGCAACGAAACAACTATTCATAATAACAATTTGACTGGATTGTCTACAAACTCAGTCTAGCTCTATATAAGGTTGGGATAAAATATGGAACCAAGTTAATATCCTTTAAACGAAAAGAACGATATTTAGGAAAGTGCAATGGAACAAAATGCATCTGATGTATATTTTTTTGTCAATAATATTCTTCCGGTTCAACCCGAAATGCCATTTACGTCTTCAATTCAAATATGACACCCTATATATTTTTACAGATTTTGAAAGAGCTTGTTATGTTGAATTCATGCATACTGAGTTGAGTGTAAAAAAAATTGTCAAAACGAGGAATATAACTCTGTAATCAACATCCTTTGAGTTTTTGCATAAGAGCAAAAAACTATTTAGATGTTGTTTGTATGCATAGTAATAATGAATAAACGTACAATTTACAAATTGTACAATTCAGAATGGTTCAATTGAGTGAAAAAGAGCGTATTGAAATTTTAATGATGATCGGTTATAGTGATTGTGAAATTTATTTCCGTCAATTAGAATTTGACAATTGGAGAACAAAAGAGTACTCGTTCATTTATTATTATGCATACAAACAACATCAATTAGTTTATCCGAATAGTTTTTTACTCTAATGCAAAAACTCAAAGGTTGATTGAAGTGTTATATTCTTCGTTTTACACAATTCTTTTCACACTAAACTCAGTATGTATGAATTCAAAATAACAAGCCCTTTCAAAATCTGTGAAAAAATATAGGGTGTCCCATTTAAATTATAGAAGTTGATGGCATTTCCGATTAAGCCAGAAGTATATTATTATTAGAAAAATGTACATCAGATGCATTTTGTTTCATTGCACTCACCTGCAAATTTTCATAAATATCGTTCCTTTCGTTTAAAAGATATTTACTTGATGGTTCCATACTTTATCCCAACCCGTATAATGAAGACTGAACAAACCATGGTTCTGTCTGCTTTCATAAACAATCACATTCCTTCACTAGAATTTTCGAGATCCCATTGTTCATTTCTAGAACTCTATAGTCAGAATTCCATCATTCGCATTCGCATTCAGGAAATAGTCTGGCTGTTTGTCCTCGAATTGATCTGATATTAACGCTGCAACGCTTCGTAAACAATACTAAACTATAACATAATGAGCTCTATGTTGTAATCGCCTATTTTATTCGTTCTTTTTGTTGTTTCATGCCGAATACTTACGTAAAGTTGATACTTTTATTCAGTCGAAAGTGAGTGTACGTCTCAAGTTTTATTTTGTGCGGGTTACGATGCTTGTACTACTCTAGCTCTAAATGAATGCATTTCTATGAAAAATAGTATTTCAACCTCAAGAATCCATCCTAGAAATATATCCAGTGCATTCTGAAACAATGTGAAATTCTCCTGGTTCAGAAGCTCTCCTTTGAATATACGACCAACGGAATTAGAAACGTTTGAGACTTTGAATAGATTTGCAGTATTCTATTTCATTCTCATTATCCTCGATATCTCAGCATTAGTAGTCACTGTCATAATTCAATCGAATTCAGCTAGTCCTTTTCGTACCAAGCTATATGTATCTTTAACAAAGTCGATGATAGACTCGATTATAATAGATATAGAATCGATTCGGTGACCACTTCAAAATTCCCTGCGAGAAAAATATCCCTGCCTAGCCAAGCTTCTGATAATTTTGATAATTCATGTTTATAGTTTATTTCCTTGCCATTCTATGAATTCTTTCACCATTTAACAGAGTGTCCCAGCTAAAACTTGTCACCCCACTCATCTTCGAAACCGTAGGAGAATTTGAGAAACGCTGGAGCCCATCAATTTTCATTTTGAGGGGGAGGTCACCCACCAAATACGTCATCTTTGTGATATCAATCCCCTCATCTCCAGCACCCCCTACATCAGAATTTCCAATGGGACCACTATACTTGTGATCATCATTCTGAAGGTAATTCAATCTCGAATGCATCGGTGAAATGCATGTAATGTAATGCGAGAATCGAGCAAATTTTCTTCATTTTCCATTATAATAATAATTTCTAAGCTATTTGTTGGTTCCTAATTCACTGTTTGTACATCACTGTATTGAAACACTAGACGTTTTATGAAAAAATGACCTCGCTGTGTTTTTGTACTCATATTTTTTGGTATGATAATTATTCGATTCACTTCATTCAATTACTTGAGACACACTCTATACAGGATTCACGGTGATAAGTCGGTGGAAATCTCATTAGACGTTTTTGATACACCAGACAGTCACATTGGAAATTTGATGGATATTCATAACGACAATGAAATATCCATACTTTTGAACCCCCCTGTACTGCGGACTGAATGACACTTCCCAAGTTGAACTGCGTGCGAAAAAAAATAACTCCACTTCCAGATTCTGAATAACTCCCAATCATGTTCTGCAAAAGCAACTTCTCAAATGCGATTTTTCCAGGTAACCCCATCGACGTGAACAAATCCCCAAAGGCATACATCGCGGTGTCCGTCATAACTCCTGTCAGCTCCAAAAGCCGTCCCAAAGAGGAGGCCATCGCCTTGGAGAACGAGCTCCACCAGCTGAAACCTTGGACACACCAGGCCAACTTGCAGAAGATGGCGTCCATCCGGTCTAGGTGGGTCGTCGGGGACAGAAGCGGAAGAGACAGTGGATCGTAAGGGAAGACAGGGGTGTTTTAACCTTTATGAAGCTAGTTGAACCACCTCAAAAAAAATTTCCTTGGCCATAATTCAAGGCTGATTTGAGGCTAATATATCACCCTTCCAGGTTTTCCTAGCTTTACTGTGAGGCTAGCAAAATCAAGTCCAAAGAATGAAAATATTTGAAGATTATTCTACGATTTGAGGCTGTTATAAGGATCCTACTTCAGTTCACTAACTATTTTTTGCTCTGGGATTTCCTCTCCTTGTTTTCCAAAAATTGAATAGATGTTATACCTAATAACTATTTCAATATATCTATTTTAATTTATATTTTATTTTCCAGAAACGAGGAGATAAGGTCCCAGAAGAATCTAAAAAAATGAATGCACTACTAGACAGTATTATTCAAGGCTTTTGTTCCAGCTTGGCTGATTATTTTCTTCATTACCGTATTTCCATGTCTGCTGGCATTGCGTGAACTGGCAAAACAATTTCAAAAAAAAAATAATCATGTGAAGGATCTGATCGAGCCATAGTTCAAGGCTCAAGGCTCTCATCCCAGCCTTTCGCCGATTTGTTTTTCATAATTTTTTCGATGACATGAGCGAGCCTTAGAATAGCCTCGAAAGCCCCAGAAGAACCTCAAAAGCATGGATCGATCAGAACCCTCGAATACTTTTACAAAAAAGTTTTTCCAGCTTACGTAAAATCAGCAGATAACTGAACCCGCGATTATAAGCATGAAAAATGGGCATTGAATGAGTCTGGAATCACGATGTTCACTTCCTTCCATATTTTGAATGATATTGAGTCATTTATGTTCAGCTAGAGGAATCAGTGTTTTTTCTAGCTTAAAACGGAAAGCAAAAGAATCGTTAGTGTGTGCCTCAAAATTGCCTCAAATCATGGGGTAATCAAAAATATTTCCAATTATTCCTTCTTTGGGATCCGTTTTCTAGCATTACTGTAAAGCTAGCGAAATTCACTTCTTTTTCGAAGAAAATCTAAAAATTTGCTATAGGCTACGATGAGAACCTTGAAATAGCCTTGAATCGTCAGATCCTTTGAAGACATTGTCTTTTATATTTAGTTTTGCTAGCTTTACGTAGAGCTTAGGGTTCATTGAATTAGCCGTGAATTATGTCCGGAGGAAAAATTTTCCAAGGTGATTATGTTAGCTTCATGAGATGTGATGGTGTTTTATAGTGTTTACCAGAGTGCCCGAAGTTTATTTGGTGGATTTGTCGATCGGTGAGGTTAGGTACTGTTCATACGAAATGATTATTCACGTTATTCATGTTGAGAATGTTCTTGGAAAGAAATCATGTCACAATTGAATGAGGTTCATTTCTGAAAGCTCACGAAGAGAAACCCTAATGTAATTCCACTGAACTAATGATTTGAGAAAAATCAGTATTGAGGAAGAAGGTGTGAGAAACGAAGTGAAAATGAACCGAAGTTTGAGTGAAGTAGACACATGGCAGATTTCAATCTCCATTGAGATCCCGAGATCGGTAGAAGATGTTCACTTGAATGGGAGTGAGTTAGTGTAATTAAGTATGCCTGGAAAGGAGAAAATATCTAATTTATTCTTGTGTCTATATCTTTTTCTGAGCATTTTTACCATGGAAACTTCTTGTGGACTATCAAAGTATGTGAATAAAAATTAGACAAATGGTGTTGTATTATTCGGGCCACCCTCAACCTTGCATTTATGAAATTCAGGACTCTTATCATTCATTCCAGAAGACAGTTCAATATTAGTTTATGAATATGAATTTCATTGAGAATATGGTGTGTTTCGGAAATATTGGACAATATCATATTATCATCACCATTGAAATTCAAAATTTCTCATACTTATAACTCGTAACATACTCTGAAATTGTAAAATATCAGAGAATCCGAGGATCAGAAGTGAATTAGGAACAAGTTGTTTCATACATTTTTCAGAACAGGGCTGTTATCGAAGGGCAAAAAATAATAAAATATTTCTTATTCAGCAACTTCCAGAACTAGAGAACCTTTTCACAATTTTGTTTCCTGGTGAATATCAATTAAAAACGCATGCTGTCAAAAAATAACAAAAGTCGAACGTACATTTAGGTAAAACAAAATTGAATTAATCAATATCCATAAGATGAATTTAATACCGAACCATTTCAGGCCTTTTTCTATGCCTTTTCTAGGCATCGTATGAACAGTACCATACATTATTCTGTTATAGTTTCATTTTAGTCATGGTGAACTGTATGATATGAATATCATACATTGTCTTTGCCAGGTTGATCTGAAGAATATGATCTCGATGCAATATAAATGGAATCATTGATGAGTCGATAATCGGAACAGATTGATCCAAACTGAAGAACGTGTAATTGATATCACAACTTTTCATCCGTTGTTACTTATTATCGATGATTGTTATTTTCCACTTGTTTTCAAATCCGATGGTTTTGTGAATAAAATTAGACTATAGTCATTTTAACAGATTTTTGGGATTTCCTCTCCTCGTTCCTGAATCCCAAAAATCTGTCAAAATAATAACCACCTCCTCAATCAACCTAGAGACAGTTTTCAGATCATAAGTGTTGGGATCAACCTGAAATCGGAAATATTTTAGGGTAGTTCAGTCAGAAAAGAAGAGATACTGTATAAACTATTATAGTAATAACGTGTGATTATAACTTTTTTGTTATAGCAGTCTTGCGATTGAAAATGTTTTTGTAGTTCTCAAATAATCACGAATAAAGATGTCTTTAGTATACTGCATTCAAGTTAATATCACCAGTGAATAGAATGCTTTGCGATACTATGTGTACAGTGCATCGATGAAATATGGACTTCTTAAATCAATCACTTCCTCAGCTGTGAACTGCTGATTTTCCAACAAATTCTGACATGTCATTGTAATAAGGTCATCTCTCATTTCTTGTAATAGCATGTATGCCGTATATCTCTTTCGTTTATGCTATTGAGCATCAGACCTAGGATTTGTTGATCGGAAACGTTCATTATTCATTGAATACTATTCAATAGTGCCTGGATATTGAATACTATTCAATACCTACCTGATCCAATAATTGAATGAGTTCTCTTTCAAGATTCATTCAGTAGTTTGAATATAACATCCCGTAGACCATGATTGATCATGAACATTCATGGTTTTGCAGGATTTTTTTGCCCACACCATAAAAGAATGAAAGACGTCAATTTTTCTCAAATGACTCGATAACAGATATTATGGTTTCTTATCGTAAATCGTAGGATTCCACAATAATCTCTCAAGGTTGATGATAATATTGATCTCGACTTCCTCTGCATACTATTGCAAAGTATTTTTATCCTTTTTGTCTTGATAGGATCACTCTACTAGTACAATTGGTGTAATTTGAAGGAATTATCTTTATACCACATAGCTGCAATCGATGCCACAGAAAAATTTGTCAGTTCAAATACATAAAATTGGAATTCCAATTGTTTTTTTAACTTGAAGAAATCATCAACAATCCTTGATCCTTATCATAGACGATGATGAATTGACGCTACATTAACCGTCGCTCTTTATGGATTGCAAATCCTAACAGAGATGAAAAGGTTCTCAAATTTGGGTCACATCAGAAAACTAGATAGTTCTCAATGAAATTCAGTTCAACAGCAAATAATTGAGACAAGAATTTCCCTCATGCATCATTGATTCGGGCACAAATTTGTGGTAACTCACGGACAAATGGTAGGTGGTTGTGAAAATTCTTCTTCAGGTGATGAGAAGCATTGCAAATCACGTACCCCTTGTGAGTTTGAAAATATTATCAATAGAAATTAAAAAAATATCAAACTTGCTAATCTTGCAAATCTTCTGTTCCATCCGGTATATAGTTGGAAAAACATATCGCTTTTCGTGATATGCAATTAGTACTTTCTACACACACTATTTATTTAGTACCTATATGATTTCACACCTAGGCTTGCATGTCCAATGCTCTCATGCAAAGTGTCAAACTACTCAAATAATCACCACTTCGCACCTCAAATATTAGGAGAGAAAAAACGAATCCTAGACCTAGTGAATCATTCGAAATGAACCGAGCAAGAGTCTCTCAATACAAAAACGCATTCCTCTTCAAACCACGACAAATCGACTACAGGGTGTTGAAGGCACTCTTCAAAAGCGGCACATATTATGCCGCTAGCCCCATAGGCCTTAACAAGAAAAGTGTCATTTTCACATTACGCAAAATTTTAGCTGTGTGCGTTCTCAGTGGCTATGTCATTGGGAGCCTGATCACGATGGATTTTGTGCCGCACCCTGTGAACATGACGTCAGACTTGTACAAAACGTGTGCTTTATCCTTCGTCATCAGTTGCATTTTTACTTCGAATTTTGTCAACACCAAAGATTGGGAGGCGTTCTACCACGATTTGGAGAAGATGGAGCAAGTATTAGATTCTCTGAAATTTTCTGCCAAGGTAAAAAAAGATAGTCAAGTCGATTTTTTTTGACAATTCAAGTATTTATAGTATCAGAAATATTGTTGGTATCTTTCGTTAATTTACATGCAAAGGCGGAGTAACAGGGGGCAACAAACATGATTTTCTGTAACAAACATGATTAACACCCACCTAACAAATCAATATTCACAAAAATTGTTTCTCGTGACGTATATAATATAAATGTGGATCAATTCATTTCTTTTCCTTCTTCCTATTACTTATCTGGCAATTTTTTTTTGGATGATTTAGGTTCCGAAGAAAATTCGTTTGTCTCTTTGAATTTGAGTAGGCGAGTATCCCTCAAAAATGAAATATACAAAATTGTTCAGTTTGAATTCGATATATACTGTCTTTGTTAAACCTTATTTTTGCTCCGTTACTACGGTTGAGGGAGAAAAATATGAAATAATCTTCGAGGTGCAAAATAACCAAAGACATGATATTATATTTTCCCTACTAGTTGCACTCTTGCCAAAATGCCTCAAGGAGGAGTATTGAAACGACCATAAGAAGAAGAAAAATAGCTATCGATTCGTCTAGATGTGCAACAAAGAAAGGTATAATTTTTCCAACAGTTGCCTGATCACTGCTGGTTGCCTCTCTCTCTCGTTTGCAGTTTTCATTGGTTGGATTCCTCCGCCTTTCTCTAGGCGTGAACTAGGGTCTATTTGAAATTTGTTCAACATCATTCGATAACTTACCTATGAAATGATATATTCTGATCTTTTTTTTTGAATCTATTAGTACAGCCATAGGCTGAACTCGGACGATATTCTTCTCCAGGTCCGACAGTGCTCGTAGAACTGTTGCAGGACTGTTGATAAATGAAATATTCGTGAGCGTTGAAACTAAGTTGTAAATGTCATGAGACGCTGAAAATAAATCGAAGAGCCGTATCCGGGAACGAGATCTTCACACAAAAACACTCACAACATACAATGCCTTCAGCCAAAACCAGTATGAGTCGACTCAGCTCGTCGGGCTGATCAGACAAATCTCGGTTCAAAAACAAAAAACTTTCGATGATGTTTACAGAAGTTTTCATGTTGGTACTTTTTTGATGTTTCGAAATATATTTTGCATTGCCTTGGTGAGTTTTCAGAATATTGGTAGTGCAGAACTATAAATTTCTCAATTTGATTTATAACCTAATTCTTCCAATCTTCATGTCGAAATCCAACTCAGATGCAGAGAAAATTATCATTAGGTGAAACTTTCACGTAACCTAAAGAATCTCAATAAGCAGAAATAACTGATTGAGAACGCCTAATACTACTCATACAAAAGAGTATAGCGCGATTCACAATTCGCAACTTACACAAGTAGATAACCATGAGATATGCACAATTACTCAGTCAGTTGATTCTTTGGAAGCAGAGAAATCTCCTTCAGTATTGCGCTGTCGATAAAATATATCTTTCTCTTAGTCCCACAGTGATTGGTCCTAATGAAGTTCAACATCTGAAGCTGCAGGTGCTGATGAAATCATCTAACGAAATGATGGAATGAATGACGAAAAAGACACCTGGTACCTGGCAACTCACGTCATTTCCTCTAAGAAATCTAGCTATTTTTATGTGAGTGCCAGGATATCAAGAACAGAAACGAATAAGTATAAATGACGGAGCAAATAGTAATCAATTTTCTCACCAAAAACAATCCTCTCAACACTGTTATTTCTCGAAATCATAATGATAGATAGCTAGCCAGTTTTGTCCATAGGTTGATGCTTATATGACCACGATACAGTTGGACCCTCACCTGAATAGTTACGAATTCTGGACTATTCTGCTAGAACTGCCTGTTTCACTTCAAAATTATCCATCATCATCATATCATAATCACATAATACGATTTCGCCTACGACAATGAAGAACACAAGAGTCGGCAATATTCAGGATACATTATCCTAATATTCATTTTCACAGGTGAAATATTCGAAGCAAGTGCTATGCGTCTTCTTGAGCTGGATATCCTACGCAGCATTGCACTCCTACAGAATCTGGAACTGGATAGAGCTCAACCTCATGAATAATTTTTCTTACTCCTGCGGTCATTTGGTCACCGTTTTCTTCATCACGACGATCTTTACCTACATATTCTTCACCATCAGATTCCTACATAGAAGGTACAGTTTCATTAACGCGAAAATCGAGAAACTGGTCCTGGATGAACAACATTTCGACCAACATTTCGACGGTATAGTTAAGTTCTTGAAGACCGGAGACAGGATCAGCCAAGAGATGAACACAATTTTCGGATGGCAATTCTTCCTTTTCGTCAGCTTCAACGTGGCTTACATTTTTTGCGTGGTGACGTACTCGCTCTTTTCTCACGTGAGACCAGACAGGTGGATGTCCAGCGGCGTACTAGCAGTTTTCTCAACGGTTAGTAGCACATATACAGGATGATAATTCGATAAGGTGCAGTGGCATGTAACTCCCAAAAAAATGAAGGTATTTCAAAATGCAACAATCTATTTTGTCAAGGTTGAATTGAGCCTAAAGGCTGCCCCATGAATTTATAAGCTGTGGCAGTCCCACTCGATTTTATCGATTTATTTTATCTAGACATAGACAAAAGCTTTTCTCAAAATTGTGACCTTCTAATAATAAGATACGTAAGAGCCAGCTTCTGATCGAAATTTATGACAAATACAATTTTGCTTGAACTTTTGGAACAATATAGCTTGAAAGTTGATGTAGACAGATTCAATACATCAGAGAATTTCGAGTTCATGACATTTCCAAGGGGTGACGTCGCGTGAAGTTTGATTTTCAGACTGTGTGTATTTCTGAAGTGAATCCAAAGCCAACTTTAAGGCTCATCATTTTCCTATTTTAGAACTCACTAGTGAGTTATGTCTCGATACAGCTCAGAGTCCTCATGGAATCTTGACGAACGACGATGAACATAAATAAAAAAAATTATTGGGTATTCCAGGAAAATTATGAATTATAATTTCGAGAACCGATTACAAACACAATAGCTGAAGAAGATCTTATAGTCAGGGCTACCTAGATCGAATACACAAATTTTTATTTGAATTTGAAATATGGTAAATTTTGCATCGTATTTCTTCAATAGAACAGAATTCCTTCAACATTGAGCCTCCTGCAAAATAATTCGATAGAATCAGTTAGATTCGATCGACTGAATGTGAAATTGAGATATATTCCATCAAATAGCAATGGCAGTTTTGTGACCCCAAATAGCAGTAGCAATAGTAGAGTGAGAATGATCCCCCTGAAGTAACAAAATATATACGTACATATGTGGAATACTATAATATTTGATTGAAAAAAGAGGTTTCCTAATAAGACAAATTAAATTTCACAACAGCTCACTCTACAACTCTGATGAACCGATAAAATATCATGTGCAGTTCTCCACTTCAAAGTAAGTGGATTACAGAACTGTACGAGAAAAATGTTGTCTTTGTCCTGAAATTTATTTAACGTTTTCAGTTTTCAGGAAACTCTCGTTACCTTCATCATTTCGAATGATACACCCTGTAGATAATTATGAAATTCGAAATAGAATCTTATAGCGAATTCCTTGATATATCATTCGTTATTTTCATTTCCGACAACAAAACTGAAAACGTGGCAACCTTGGCAATAACATTTTCAGATCCGCTATATTTTGCAATCATCCTGTACAAAAATTTGAAAAATTCAACAAACGGTTACCGAGATATTCACTTGCTTTCACACTTTTGCCCATCACTGTGCATGCTGCATGATCATTTAGATAAATTTGAAAACAATATGGGGGAGTAATCGGAAGAACAAAGAGAACGTTTTCATCAAGATATCATGAACTTTGAGCAACGTCCTGAGGGTCAATTACAACAAAAATAGGATTGGGGACTACATTTGGGGTTAAATGAGAGAAAATTCTTAGAAACATGGAAGAAAGAAGTAATAGAGTTCACTTCTGAACTTATTGCCATTTTTTCACAATTTGAGAGTTGATGAGAGTATTTGTTTCGATTCACCAATAAATGAGAACTTTAAATGTAGATTTGAAAAAAAAATTGATCAACCGTTTTCCTGGACACAAAAGCAAACTGTTTCGAGTTATATCTTTTTCTTCATCTTTCTATATCAATGAATCTATAGAAATTTCATAATCTCTAATCAGAGTCGAAATTTGTGTTGATCTGTGTTAACAATCTTTGCAGGATATATTCTTCATGATGGATAAACCGTAAATATGATTCTGTTTGATAAGATATGATCCCCTTGTAAAATAGTCGTGGAATTTGCTCAGACTGTTTTTTTTTTTCAATTATAATATAACCCCCATTTTAGCACCGATGGACTTCTTCCAAAGATCGAAATATTTATTGTTACAGGTAATAACTATCATTATCGTGATGTCTTGCAACGGAGTGGAACAGTGCGGTCTGCAGATCATCCAGACCTGCTACACCGCGTTCAATTCGACGAAAGACATCCGTTCTAAGGAAAAACTCGTTTTGCTGGCCCAATACGCCAACGAATGGCGACCGATTTTTTCGGCAGCCGGATTTTACGATATCAATCAACTGTGTCTAAACGCTCTTTTTGCTTGCTCCATCGATTATCTAGTTATAATCGTGCAGTTCAACATGATGTTGTCTTCTTCTCTGCCTCAATATAAGAGGTTTTAAACGGAGTAGATTATATGAATACAAAATGTAAGAATACAATAGAACGAATTTACCTCTTTATTTCATCAGCAGACTTCTGCAAGAGGTATACCCTGGTTATATCAAATTCAAAGGGGCTGTTTATGCCTTTCATCGGCTGAAACTGAGAAGAACTAGTGAAATTTTAAGGATATGATGGAAATACGGTAAGAGATGCTCCTATTTAGAGAGGAAGTGAAGGTGAAACATGAAATTGCAAAGTTTCCAAATGTACAAATACATTCAAGAATTTCAGAATAGAAGAAAGAATAATCATTTTGGGCATATCTGTGAAAGTAGGAACATCTCATATAGGCAAACAAGAGAGATGAGAAATGGACATGAAATAATAACCTCAAATATCTGTTCATGTTATGATGTGAATATGGGTTTATTAGTTGGGCTTTGTGCTTCTGATTTCAATGAATTATCTGAATTGTGGTCCATTGTGATATCATGTCTATAAAGGAGTATAATTATTTCGTCCATATATCGAATAATAGCTGTATGGATAGCAATGACATGGAAACGAAAGCCAGAAAAACATGACAGCGGCCCGCAGCTCATATATGCGCATGCGCCGGTCAAAATGAGACGCGATATCAAAGAGTATATATATTATTCTATGTCGATATCCGCATAAGAAGCAACATCCGACAAACGTCAAATCCGCGCATGCGGAAATCTTTGTTGCGATCGCGCTATAACGTTCATTCGGTTCGGCTTCCCTATCACATGCAGAAAACAATGGTGATTTCGTCAAACTGTCAATACTCTGAAATGAGAAAGGATGAGGAGAGGAGTTTTCCTGCAAATGTCACAGCCAGATAGTTTCGAGAACTTGTTTGAAATCAGCTCTGAAATTCAACAACTATGAACAACCGCATTATCATATTCGAATAAACGCGAAAAATTGATTTGCTCGAATATTCTTTGCCAAATAATATTTCAAATAATCGCAGATGTATCATCAGGATTGTGGTTTCTTTTGTCAGGATAGTGACCCCCCCCATGTGCGACCTAACAGCCAAACACACATACATACGTATACCTACATCATGTATCGACAGTCGATGCAAGGTCAATGTCTCGTCATGGGCGTGCATTGCCTTACTATAAAATATAAGGTATTTTTCATTTCCTTTTTATTATTATTCAATTTTGATTTCAAATGATTTGGTGGGGACTACTCACTAAATGAATCATTGTATTCCAAGGTGGATCACCCTGTACACTTACTCAGGAACTTATCATGGTATCAATAATTATAGTGTAAAAATTGCCCATGATATTTTTTTCGTCGTTACTTGTATATCATTACCACTGCTTCATGCGCTAACGACCATAGAAAAATAAACATCAAACCCATAATTTGAGAACAAACTGTCAACACATCGAAAGAATCCTTGTTCAAACTGCAATCAATACTGGATTCGGACAAAAAAGTTGACCAAATTCCATTCGAGAGCTCCAACTCGAACATGGTGGTGGTGAAAAAAGTCTCACCTCTTGAAAAAGAAGGCCGAAAAGATGCCAATTTCAGAGTTTTCGCCTTCCTATTCGAATGCGGAAAATACTATGGAGCCATTCCTGTAAAAATGCACAAAACCAATTACTCACTCAACATCATTCGCAGAGGCATCATCTCGGCCCTACTATTATTCTTCGTTGTTCAATCCTGCTTGTCCTTGCCAACCCCTAACAGCATACTAGGCCTTCTCCAAATCATCTGGCAAATAACAGATGTTTGTTTCCTCTACAGCTCCGTATTCCAACCTAATTTCTCTACACCAAAAATTTGGAGCTTTCTTCTAGAGCACCTGAGCGCTATGGAGAAACTGCTCTTACCACTCGGGTTCAATTCGCAAAATAGTATGCTGATGATTTCAGCACAAATTCTCTCCATCTGGGGAATTGCTTTCCTGCTTATCGCTTGGAACGTATTGTACTTGATGCAGGGTGAGACTGGTCCACCGAATTTCGCGAGCTACAGCTGGCTGATCGTAAACATTTACGTCACCACTTTCATCACTTTCATCTTCTTACTGACGCGGATTCTGCAGCAGAGATACCGGCACGTCAGCTCGAAGATCGAGAGACAGCTAAGAAAAAATCATCTGAGTGCTTTCGAAACGGATTTCGAGAATACCGTGAAGCTTCTGAGAACCATGAACGAACTGGTGAAACAGATGAACGTTATCTTTGGATGGCAGTTTTTCTTCTTCGTGAACATCATGATCATACGTGTGGTTCATTCGTGTTTCGTAGCTGTATTCTTCCTGAATCCCAGTAATCCAGGAAAACAAATGGAAACAATTGTTTACGTGGTGAGTAGCTCCTTATATTATGGAAATAACACCCAGTAATATATTGATCCATCGAAAATGCTCTGATAGGGGATATTTGAGGACCACAGACCGAGTTGAAAGAAATGAGACAACTACAGGTTCGTTACAACTCCAGTTCACATTACTGCAGTGCATACTTTGTTCGTTTTATTGATCCACACTTTTCGGTCAAATGACAAAAATATTGCAATCAGCATATTTTCTATTCTCATGGTAGAAATTGGGGAGCAGATTCTTTCCCAAAATGTCCAGGAGAGGAAAGAAAAACTCAACAATCTAGAGAAAAGAATATTCAATAAAAATGTGGAACTCCCAAAAATCCAAACTTCCAAAACTCTTGAGAAATCAATATGCAATAAAATTCTGAAACTCTCAAAAACAACTCAGAGGCCGACGAATAATATGGGCATGTTCTATTTCAGATTTCATGTTGTTCCCTTCATAATACTATATAGGTAATATAAATAATTTTTTTTCAAGATGGCTCTGATACTTCTTGTGTTGCCGTGCGATAATCTGGAAGAGACAGGCAAAAACATCGTGAAAACTTGTTACGCCATGCACCTGAAAACGGCCAACGAGAGAACTAGGGAACGCTTGCTAGATTTGGGCCGGTATGCCGACGATTGGACGCCTACGCTGTCGGCAGCCGGATTTTTCGCTGTCAAAAAGGAGTGTTTGAATTCTGCCTTCGAAAACTTCGTAACGTACCTGGTGGTCAGCATACAGTTCAAGATGTCATTGGATACATAGAAATAATAGGTGAAAAGTATTCGAACATACACATTAGAAATGTAATTTTATGTTTGTGATAATTTATCCTCTCATACAATTCCTACAGATTGAAAATATTCAAAGATTGCCTTCGAGGAATGGAAGTTTCCTCTATCTGAATAACTAATAGAGCATTCAGTATGTGCGTACGGACAAAAAGCTCACGAAATAATAAGTTGAATGGCTGCCCGTCCGGCGTTTGTAATTCTGAGTTCAAAACCGAGCACCAAACGCATGCTCTTGCGGTAAAATTGCGGCTCCTCAGAGGAGACAACGGAGGCTGAGTCTCCTCAAGGCTTTTCATACAACGAATAGTTATACAGGGTGGCCCATCGGAAACGTACCACAAGGCATTACAGGCTGGGAAAGAACTTTTCGATAAAATCCGAAAACAGGTCAAGTTTGTTTGTCAGGGGGACACATTTTGACGTAACAAGCATAGTAAAACCTTCAACCTCCTGAGAAGGGGTGTCACCCCAACTTTTTTTTCAAATGGGAAGGGGGGTCAAGCGATAGCTCTTCAGAAGGGGCTTGTCATTCCCTATACAGTGCTGCTTAGATTTTTCAAATCGATCTACCCTTCCAGAAACTATGGAGCGTTGGAACTCCAACCATCATGTGGGACGAAAGATACAAAGATATGTTCAATTGTACTTTATCCCAATAAGTTTCTTCAAATGAATTCGCTATTTTTGCCGAGTCGCTGTTTTTGCCGATACACAGATTTTTTTAGGCTCATTTTAGAGAGTGAAAAATGAATGAAAAATGAATGAATTCACGTTTGAATTAGGTCAAGTAGTTGCTAGATTCATGTCGTGGTTGAAGTGTTTACGAATTGTTGACTTTGAAATTTATTATCATGGTGTATTCAATTGCAGACAGAATGGAAATCATTGCGCTTTTTTTCAAAAACGATGAATGTGGAAATCGGGTCGCGGAGTTGTTTAACCAATGGCATCCTGACAAACATGCCTCTGGAAAAATTGTTCGCGAATTGGTGAACAAATTTCGCGAAACAGGTTCAGTTCATAACAAAAAGAGAGAGAGCTTGAAAATCCAGTACTAAATGAACCTACGGAGATAGCAGTATTGGGGAAAGTTGCAGTTGATAGTACGCTAAGACAATTAGCCATTGCGACGGGTGTGTATCGTACCAGTGATGTCCAACGGGTTTTGAAAAAATACAAATTCAATATAAAATACGCTTAGTGCACGAACTGAATGAAGACGACTTTGATCGTCGCTTGCGAAATTATGCGAAAATTTTGCGAAATTATGAGTGAGCGAGCGTTACACAATGGTAATTTTCTATTCAATGTGTGTTTTTCGGACGAATGTTCCTTCTCCCTCAACGGTTTAGTGAATCGTCACAATTGCCGGTACTGGGCTGACACCAATCCAAGGACTCTCCACGAGACACACACGCAACACCCCCAGAAGTTAAATGTGTGGGCTGGTATTTTTGGAAATGCCATTGTAGGACCTTCTTTCCTTCCTGGAAATTGAACAGGCGATATGTACTTTGATTTACTACAAAATGCCATCGACCCAGCTCTAACAAATATCATTAATCATATCATTTCTGGTCCTGGAAGCCGTTGGTAGAGTATTGCGCTATATAATTCTTGGAAAAACTCTGTACATATTTAGTAGAGAATGTTAAACTATAGTTTTTATTCTATTGGATGGATCATACGCGAAATTTATTCTGGTCCTCGATTCTCTGATACGTTAGCGCATGTACTGTTCCTTGCAATGTTACTATAATTTGATTACAATAATTGAATATTACCTTAGCCGATGAGTGCAAATATTGGCTATAACTATGACAAGGACGCACTGAAGAGGCAAGTGTGACTCAATTCTCTTAACTCATCATCTCTGCTTATAGCTGTTGATTGTTTATTCAAAATGGTTAGTGATTAGTTGAAGTAATTATGAGTAGGTGAATCCAATGCAAATTGTTTGATTCATAAATTCCATTCAGTTCGATTCGAGATTCATTTGAAGAATATTCTCCTCGGAAATTATTAGAATCGAATTTGATTTCATTTCCATTGATGATTTGATCCCAGGAATAGTTTAAATGCGGCAATTATCACTATGCGTGTTCGTAACCATGGCATGGCATGTGGCATGAAAATCAACATGCAAAAAGCAATGTGATGACGTCACCTGATGGAATTACATTGCAGTATCAGCACTGAGCCATACGATGCAGATACATAGTTAAACCACAGAACACAATATAATCTTCGGCTGAACCAGCGTACATTATGATTACACTGGTTAAACATCCTTAAGTGTGTGGTGAAAGAGTACGATATATATATATATATATATATATATACTCTTTGGCGAAAAACAGATATATGATATAACATATTCTCTGCATACATAATCATTCTATGGCATTACCAATTATTCTATGATCATACTCTTTGGTGATGACCTCTTCAGGAACACTAGTGAGACTTCTACTTATGCTTGAAAATATTTATTGACCGATTTTCATCACTTCAGGGTTTCTCTTGAATCCCGCCTTTTTCTCTTCGTTCTTGATTTTTTATTTCCTTTGGCTACTAGGGTCTTCTCTAAATTTGTTTTTTCTTCCAACTCAACAATCTTCTTGAGCTCCAGCAAAGAATCCCTATATTGCTCTTCCAACGGTTCTAAGTCATCTTCAGGAATGATCAACTAAAAAATGTTGACATAATCTTCAATTTTTTCATCAATACCGTGATATATTCGAAATCTGAATGATTCCAGGAATCCCCATTTATTACCAATGCCACTTACTTCTTGCACATTCGTTTTACTTGCTTGCCCAAGCAATATCTTGAATCTGGAAAGTTGAGTTTTGTTCAATAAAGTAACTGCTAGGCCCGGTTCTCCTGCCCTAGCTGTCCTGCCAGCTCTATGGATGTATGTTTTGAGGTGTTTTGGGGCAGAATATGAAATAACACACTTCACATTAGGCAGATCAATTCCTCGTGCCAAAGAATCAGTACAAACCAACCTAAAACAAGTTTTGTACATTTGTGAATATTGTCAATTGCTATGGTATTCTCTAGTATATATCTTGAAGGTATTTTATATTTCCAAAACAAATATCATCCATGCAGGTTCTAGAACTAATCAAATATTGGTTCACTCAAAATGTGTGAGGTATTCAGGTAATTATATTTTTCACAGGCAAGAAAATTTCTCACACAATATGTTAAAACTATAAAAATGCTGGAAAACAGAAAGAATCACATCATCACTTGACCCACAGATGAACAGCTAATCTCTTCAAGTAGTAGTTCTTAAATTTTTTTTAAACGAATAATTCAATAAAAATGAAATCCAATAAGAGGAAAATGTCTGACAAATGAAGAAAAAAAATCAACGAAGACCAAGGATAGAATGGGTAGAATAAGGATAAGAAGAAATTCATGTGATCTGGATAATCTGATTTAGCTCAAGTTGAGTTATACCAAGCAAATAGAAACATCTATTCGTCTTGAGCCTAAATCTTTTTACAGAAACTTTTGGAATTTTTGCAATAGCATTTCATTTTCATTGACTATCCAAACATGTGAATAGAAATTACACATATAAAGAGAATTGTACAGTTTGAGCCATCCTCAACATATTTAATAATATGGTGTTTCAAAAATATTGGACTATATCAGGAACGAACAAATCAAATAGATTTGAAAAGCAACGTATAACGTATATTGTCAACCCAGAAATATTCATAATATCCCCTTATACCTCTAACAACACAGATTAGATAGCACATTGAATATTTGTTACTAATTATTCCCTAGCTATTCTCTATATGCAATTTCATAGCACATACAGGTGTTAGTATGTAAGTAAGTAAGTAAGTAAGTAGGTAGCTACTGCAACACCTAGGTGCATCCAATGGACTGTGTAAATGTATTTTGAAATCTGTATATATTATTATTATCATTATTATCACTATTATTATTATTAATATCATTATCATCCAGTATATGAAATACATTTACTCATGATTCCTCAACAAAAATAAATCATACAATTATCATCACTAGTAACATTCAAAATTCTCACTCATACCAGATCTGTGATTGTAAAATATTCAAAAATATAATGTGAGTCATCAACAAGTTATATTTTCCTTAATATTTTTTATAACAGAGCTATTATGAAAGTGGAAAATTTTTCAATGTTCCCCCACAACTCCAGAATTGAAGAAGCTAGACCACATTTTTGACTCATCCAATTGATGACTGCATAGACTGGAATTTGAATAGTTCAACCTGATCATCAATATATTTGTACCTGATGAATGTTGAGAATTGATTCACTTGACTAGACCATTCCAGTAATACTTCCAGGACTCAGTAATACTTCCACTTCAATTGGGCATAAAATATTCACAATACTTGATAAAAGGTTGAGTACTTACAAATCAATTTCACCACCAGTAAACTTGCTAATTAGCTGATTCCTACTTTTTCCTTGTAGGTTTGAAGACACTTCTTCTACTGTCACTGTGTCATCCAACAAACTCCTCAATAGTAATGTCAATCTATGGGCACTTTCTAATGAATGTGTAAAAACAATAGACCTTGTTAGTTTTTCCATTTTGATAAATTTGTACAAGAACAGAGGCTTCAAATCCACAGAAGTGACTAAGTATTTTTCAGACAGTTCACTTGGAGTAGTGTATTTTCCAATGAAGCTCTCAGTAGATGGTTTCTCTATACTATTGCCTCCTTCTTGGGTTTCTACCACTGATGTGAATAATTTTGGTTGGAACAAAAAAAGTTTTTGTAGTTTTTCTGGATCTTGGGAAAGTGTTGCTGAGAATAGTAGTTTCTGGGGTGGTCTGTGCTTTTTTAGGGTTATTAGGTTCAATACCTGGCCTTTTCGAGAACGTGATTCTGAAATGAAAAATAATGAGAAATATATATATGATTTTGTTTGTATCACTAAAATTTTTGATTCTACCATAAAGCACATCTATATGCCACCAACGAATGTCTTCTAATCATTATTTTTTACTGACCATCCTGATGAATATGCTTCTCTAAATGATACAACCAATCATTTTGGACACTCTCAAGCAGTCTGTCAGCTTCATCTACAATGAGGAATTCTAAATCTCGCAGACTGAATCCATTGGTCATCTTCAGATGATCTACTAGTCTACCTGCTGTACAAATAAGGATATCTACTTTGCTTATGGGACCAAATGCCTTATCTAAAATGATGGAATGAGATTATTCAAACATATTATAAAATCCAATTATGGACTGAATAACAACAAATTTGTACCTAGTGTTGAATTTAAGTAATTATACTAAAATAATCAATAAATATCAAATAGAAAAATTCTTGTCGACAGTATCAATATTATAATATCAGTCAGTGTTTCATAGAGCATCGTTTTAATGAAGGTATCATTGAATGAAATTAATGAGATTTCAGTCATTAAAGAAATCATGGCAAAACTGTGATCTGCCAGTTGCATTATTCAATTGATAAATGTGTTATTAGCAAGAAAAATAGTGTTGTGATGATGAAAGAAGAGCCCCTTTTTTATTTGTTTGGCTTGAGGCTTGAAGATTTTATTTCTGTCAGGAAAATCAATATTATTGAGCAGGACATCATTTCACTGCTGATCATCAGTATCAAGATAGAAATGCCAAAATTTGAATATATTACTTTGATCACCATTATATGATTTTATTCAAATTGATGAGTAACTCACTCAACTCCTTTATTATTTTCAATAGTTGAAAGAGTCTGACAGTAGAAAGATATCTTCATATAGTATTTTACTCCTTATTTTGTCACACTTTTGAAAATCTCTGCCCAAAGTGTCTGAAATTTACAATTACATTGATATCAAAAGAAGATCAGTAAGAGCAACAGAAGAATTATATAGAAACATCCAGTATTCGACCAATGAAAACAACTCACTTTCAGATATCAACTGTGCCTGCTCAACTGCAAAAGCATTACTTCCAGTGATGAGACACACATCAATGCTAGTATTCTGAGTATACATCTTGAAACTCTTAAACACTTGCAATGCCAAATCCTGTGTAGGCAAAATCACCAGAGCCCTAATTTTTTTCACTGTGTGTTTCTTTAAAGCCTGAATAACAGGAAGAGCAAAAGCCAAAGTTTTTCCACTTCCTGTAGGTGCAGAGACACATATATCTCTTGGAAAAATGACTTGAGAGTCCTTGATACTCTGCAAGAGCCATGGGATTACTTGTGCTTGAACGGGAAAGAAATATTTCACACCATTAGCTCTTAGAAGTTTTCTGAGACCCTTATCCAGTTCCTTCACATCCGAGACTTTTGTTTCAAGGTTTTGAAGATTATTTGCTATTACAGATGGTTTTGCGAGCCAATTTGGTAGCACACGTTTAACCTTAAAAATCGACTATAGCATTTTGACAACTATTGCAGGAATGTATTCACCTTGGATTCATTTGAATGATTCTCAGTTCCTAATATGGTAAAACCCTCCAAGGGCTCTATTTTTTTTGCCTTCCCTTTTTTCATTGTTTTATGAGACTTCGAAAAATTCCTAAGCGCACAGTTGTGTCGTGTTTACAAAGATCACCCCTTTCGAACCATTTCTTTCATAACCACAATCTCACACACATCACACTTCTTCATCTTCTTCGTTTCTTGGCATCTTTTCCATTGTCTGACATCCAGCCAGGTAGATAATGTCTGTAGGCTAATCATAGATTCAATCAGCGTACATATGACATACGACATATGACATACGACATTTGACATATGACATGCGACATATGTCATTCATACATACATTCATAGACCACAAAAGACCTCTTTGTTTTGCATGTACGATGGGTCGCAACAATTTAATAACAATAACTCTCTATCGTCGCGACCACGCGACTGTGTGCTGGGTCACAGGCTGGTTTGATCGAGGAGGTAGTGTCAAAACAACTATTTCTAGATTCACTGGGATTTTTTCTCCTCGTTACTACCAAAAATTAAGATAAAAGAAGATCAGTTTTCAGTGTCAAAAATGACAAAACATCGAAAATATGGTAATTTTGAATTTATCATGCGATGGGTTTTTTTCGACATTTTTCCTAGTACCCTCGTTTTTTTATCTCAGGAACCCGAATTCCACAATGAAAATGTACGCAAAATTGACCTTTTTTTCGGCCAATTTTGGGTACTATTCATAGCCACCCGGACTTTCATTAATGACACAGGATACTTTTTACAACTTCATTGTACAATCAAGATGTAACAAAGAATGAAAAACATCATCGAAGTTGTTGAATCAACGTTCTTTCGCATAAGATCGGAGCAGTCAACTGCATTCGAGTTTTTTAGTGTTGCTATAGCTTCTCTCACATCAAATATTGTCACGGGCTCTAGAAAGGAAGAGCTACTGGAAAAAAGTTTCAATTTAGGAAATCTTGATTATACAAGTTTGGTAATGATTTAATAACCGTCTCAGCTATATTGACGAAATAGTCATTGAATTCATCTGCTGTTCTCGATGTTCTCTGGAAGAACGTGATCGAGACCTAGCAGTTCTAGTTCCTTCCTGATCTTGACGAAAAGATGACGCTCTACTAGAAATTGTACCATGAGAGATACGAGAACGGCTTCTACTTCTGCTGCCATGCAGAAATTCATGTCTAAGACTTTGAAACTGTTTATCAAGCCTGCGTAAACGGTCCCGGGAACTAGACCGTTCTCTTTACTTTTTCTTCCCCATTTCGACAGGATAAAGTCGATTCCTCGATTTCAATGATTGAAAATTTTTCAGCAAAATAATAAAACGTGTCGTAGCCTTTTGCACTGAAAATCGTAATGAAGGAGGTTGAGCAAGGAAATGGAGAGAAAGCATGTTCTTCTTTTTATTTTTACCTTTAAAATCAGTGAATATCAATGATATGAAGGACAAGGCGATGTCATATAATTTCATATTATAACATTTACAAAATACAATTTTATAAAAATCAGTTACTACTACTGTTTCATTTCCTATGGTGATCGATTATATTCATTCAGTCCTTTCAAAAATATAGATTTCATTGAACTCTTCAGCTTTGTCCTATTGATATGAAAATTATGTACGGACCGTGTATTGTAGTTATGGAGTTCATTGATGCTAACTCGTGACTGCTGTGATGTATCCAATGGAATACTTATTTGCTCCCCGACCCACCTCTTTCCAATCTGGTCGATATTTTTTGTTTATCTGTGGACAACACGAAAGGAAAACCTATTATGTTCGAGGAACATCGTGTTAGCCAGCGATGGAATTTTGGGAGAGTAGGAAGGTGTTGGAATTTTTCTTGAAAGTTTGGAGGTTGTAAGCATCAGGAAAGACTTCACTAGGCAAAGAATTCCATAACATTGCCGTTCTGTTGATGAATGATGCTTGATACAGCGATGTTCGACAGGCTTCGAGCCTGACAGTGTAGGAGTGACCAGCTTGAGCTCGTCTGGTTTGTCTACTAGGAATCGCGCGTGGTGGCATAATAGATGATATTTCCGTTGAGCTCCGACCGTGAAAGTACCTATAAAAAAGAGAGAGGTCAATGATTTGGTGAATGTTGTATCATCGACTAGGCGAATAGCTCTCTTCTGAATTGAATCTAAGAGCTTTAGCGTATGTTTGGGGGCTGAGCTCCAAACATGTGAACAGTACTCCAGGACAGGTCGAATTTGTGCTTTGTAGATCATAAGCAGTTGCTGGGATGTGAAGTATCTCTTCGCACGGAATAGAAAACCAAGTTTTTGTGAAGCAGTTTTCGCAATGGACCTCACATGATCATCCCATGAGAGAGCACTGTTGGTGGTGACACCCAGCATGGATCAATAGGAACAATGGTATCCGACATCATCAAATATCCAAACAAACCCAATGTTTTGGATTTGGGATAGGAATTTTGTGTCTAATGTGTGCTTCAGATAACCTCAAAGATAAATTCTTCATATGTCAATGACCCTGTTTTTAGAAAAAAATAATAAAATCAACACTTCTACTCATCGGTGATCTTCATAGATATAGAAAGGAGGTAGAATGAGTGACAAGCTACGCGGAAAGGAATACGCTGAGTGCCGCCACCTTTAGGCCAGTTCTATAGGAGGTATTCAAATACTTGACTCTCAAACAGAATCAGTTTTACGAGGGACAGTTCAATGTTTCTAGACAATTATTTCAGAACAACGAAATATGAGTTTGAGGAATATAGAATGCGAAAATGTAACCCTTGAAGTTATATATATCCTGAGAACATCATAAGTTTTGGTTCTGGCGATTTGAATCAATTTTCCTGAAAAAATAATTATGGACAAATTTCATACAAAATACTTCGTTATATTGTATATATTGTACATTGACTAGCCTTCATATATAAAATTTTATTTTCTTTTCAAAATGCGAAAATCATAGTTCTTGATAGATTGAATGAGATGAATATTTCTTGTACAAAAATCATCAGCAAATGAGTAACTCAATATTGCTTATCAATCACGAATTTACTTTCAGAATTCTCTAATGACTCGGGAAGGAAAGAAGACATCAGATTCGGTAATTATTTTATTCCGATTAATATTGGGAAATGCTTTTTCACAGATGAAGTGAAACGTGCATAGAACACAATGATGAAATAAATTAAAAAGATGTATCGAGCAATGGGAATTGAAAAAACATGAATTCGATATCAGTTGAATTTCAGAATACTTTCATTGAATACAGAATACAAAAATATTGGTGGATATACATATGATATGATAAAACAATGTTCTAGCTTTGCAAGGCTTTTTGAAATCTGCACGTAAATGTACAAAAGGTGTGTATGCAAATAAATCATCGAAATAATATTGAAAAGTTGAATATGAATGACTGAAGTGTGATAATGTATTATTATATAGTAATCCTAGCTTATTTATATCAATCAAATAATAGTGAGAATTTATAGACAAACAACAAAGTGTAATACTGATATATATACAACTAGATAATAGCGTACTTGAAAAAAGAAACACAGAGACGTCAAAAAAAAATGTTTAAAATTGATTTTTGGAGCTTGTTATAATCTATGAAAATATAGATATCATAACTATATTGATGCTTGAACATGAGTTTATTCAATTCCCTCCCTACTGGGGCTCCTTGATTGAATTCAGTGTATTTTTTTTTGTATTTTTTCAGGAACCGGAATTTCACAATGAAAACGTGTGCAAACCTATATTTCTCTAGATAATTCAAGGAAAAGTGTGAAAATTAACCTACTTCTGTTTGACCCGTTGTGGATAGACATCGTAGCCAATCGCATCAGTTTCATTTCTGACACAGGATACTTCTGATACCTTCCCTATACCATTGTCCATCTAGATAAAAAACTTTTGGGCTCTGGGACAACGATGTACAAACTACATCGTTGCTGGAGCGTATGCATAGGAGTCTCAATAACCCACTATTTTTTTTTTATTAAGAAGGACAATGCCTATACATTCAAGGCAAAAAAAAAATGAACAGATCCTCAAATGAATTCGATCTCAATAATATGTTCCTTCAGAAAAATTATTGAAATAATATTGAAAAAAAGATTTACCAAATATATTGAGGGCAAAAACTTCTTGAGCGACTTTCAGTTTGGTTTCAGAGCGGGTCGTTCGACAATACATGTTCTTCAAGATACCATTATGGGCATTATCGAGGGTCTGGAGCAGGGGAAAATCACTGCACTTACCTCATGTGACCTCAGTAAGGCCTTCGATTGTGTCTCCCATGATATCCTCATGGAAAAGTTAGATTTCTCTATGGAATTAGAGGAATTGCATTGTCTCTCATAAAGTCATATCTGAGTAACCGTCCACAATGTGCCTCTGCCTGAATCATATCAAACAATCATACAAAATTGTCAAATATGGGATACCTTGGGTGCTTGGACCTCTATTATTCGTCATATATGTGAATGATATCTGTAAGTACTTGATTCATAGCAAATGCATTGTGTTCGCGGATGATATATCATTCATAACTTCAGGAAATACTATAGAAAAATTGTCTTTCATCACAGAAGAATTAGAAAACCGGGCTGAAGAGTGGTTTTCAGCAAACAACTTGACGATAAACAAAAATAAATCTCAAAAATTATATTTTTCAACAAAACCGACCCTTTGTATTAACAATAATGAATCAGAAAATTCTGCAAAGTTGTTAGGAATAACAATATAGATGACAAATTAGGTTGGAAAAGTCATATCGATTATTTGAGCAGCAGATTATCGAGCACAATATTCCTGTTACGGCAATTGAAAAGTATCACCAACTTTTCTACAGTGAGAACAGTATATTTCTCTATGTTCCACGCCAGATTGGGCTATAGAATCATCCTTTGGGGAAACTCGGCGCATGCCATGGATATTTTTCGTCTTCAGAAAAAGACAATCCGGATAATTGCAAATGCTGAATATCGTGAACATTGTAAACCGATTTTCATAAAACTCGGGATAATGTCCCATCCCTCTCAGTACATCTATCATACGCCAATTGAGATACACAGAAATGTTGACAGCTTCACCCTTAAATCAGATATCCATAAGTATCTCACAAGAAAGGCAAATCATATTCAAACACCACGCTATAGTCAAATCACAAAAAAACTCTCTGAATATCCACAATGCCAGGGGCCAGAGCTCAATGACCAAGGGGGCCCTGAAGTACCGGATGCACTAGAGACTAATTGTAATGACGAAGAATTGGTAATCCCAGACAATATTTCAGATCCAGGAGATGAAATTCCCCCAATCCAAAATGTTGAAAAAAATTCGGTCAGAGGTCCTGGTGATTATTTGGATAACTCTATACTAGAACTCATTGGAGCTGATGAAGAAAGTACTCTGTGTTATGAGTTACATGATGCCCTCAAAGATAAATGGCATAAAATGTTGTGTCAAGGTTTCAATAATGCCAAAAAATTGGAAGCATTACAAAAGGCTTCAATATGCACTAATTTGTCAGAACTTCTCGCCCCTGAATTAAACCTGAAACTATTCTCTGCTTCACCAGAGGGAATATTGAAAATAGAAAAATTCCAAATATCCAGACAAAATCAATTAGGCACAGGCCTTGCTTCTATAGAGTTTGCAATGAATAACCTGCTACACACTGCAAATACTTCAGAATCTTTTAGAAACAATGTTCTAGAACCATTGATTGCTGGCACGAACATTCTGATTGTTTGTCATTATCTAGGGAGACGAGCAATTTGTCCTCACATAGACAAACCAATCCAGGAAGTCCTTAACAAAGCTTCAGTATCCAGTATTGGGTGAGAAAATCAAAAATGGCCGTTCATTGCATAGGTCAAACAGACTAATTCAGACAGCAGAAAACAGTTTCGTTCACCACAGAGTTCAAACTACAGAAGCCCGTTCAGGTTTTCGAGGACACCAGGACATCAGAAAGGGCAATATCCTCGACAACAATCTCAGCAAAACCAGCCAAGACAGCTTACAGGAAAGAAATAAGAGGTAGGAACTACAGCAGGGAGGCTGAGGAAGTTTATTAAATTCTGGAAGCAAATTCCAATGTCTACGACTACCAAAGTATTATTGAGAGGGGTACAAGATCCCTTCCCATACAAAACCTAGGCAGAAAAATTACAAATCTCTAGGAATGACTTCCAGATCTTGTCGTGAAGTTTTTAAAGCATTTAAAGAACTTCACCTCATGGGTGCAATTGAGAAATGTAAACCATGTTCTGGCCAATTTTTCGTATTTTTTGGTCAACAAGCCAAATGATACAAAGCGATTCATACTGAATCTTAAGAATTTGAATATTTTCATCAATGCTAAACACTTCAAGATGGAAGATACAAGAACAGTTTTGAAGTTAATTGAAAAGAATGCATTGATGGCAACCATTGATTCAAAAGATGCCTATTTTTTAGTGCCGATTCATAAAAAAATCAGAAAATATCTCATATTCAAAGTTGCTAAAAGTTATCACCAGTTCACTTGTTTACCCTTTGGCATCTCGACTGGACCATATGTTTTCAGTAGAATAATTTTAGACCCATAATTGGTTAACTTGGTTAACTTTCTGAAAACAAATTGGCAATTTTCTGAATACAGTGACAACATTGTACAGTGACAAAATTGTAGCGTATATATGTTTGTATTTCATTTCATATTGTATTATTTAATACTATGTGTATAATTATATGTGTATAATTATATGTATATAATTTTTATTTTTATGTAAATAATTGCTAGTTAATGTATTCTTTGTATTGTATTATTATTATTGATATTATCATCATTGAATTCAAAATAAGTAATCCCATGTTAAGATTTTCTCTTCCTAAATAATCCCGTCCTATTCCACTAACAGTTATTATTTTAATTCAATTATTATAAGGGCAACCTTTTATGGGTTAACTATATTTATTCCTCTATACTATATCATTATAAACAAATGTATATCACTACAGAAGGGAAATAAATATATTTATTATTATTATTATTATTATTATTATTATTATTATATTGGGTTATCTCAGACAGTCAGATGTTACACTTTTGTGTGTCTTATTTGGACGATTTCTGGATTACTGCTAGTACTGAACAGGAATTTTATTGTCATGTTTCTACTGTGGTCAAATTGTTAGAAAGTCTTGGTTTTATCATCAATTACAAGAAAAGTAACTTTAAACCTACCCAGATCTGTACATTTATGGGTTTATTATTCAATTCTCAAAAGATGACAATTGAGCTGCCACCTGAGAAAAAATTGAACACCTTCAAGTTGGTGAAGGAATTGGCACATAAAAAACAGATACAAATCAGAGAATTTGCAAAAATTGTAGGAACACTTGTGGCTGCATGCCCAGCAGTTAAATATGGCAGAGTATATATGAAATCTTTAGAAATAGCAAAATTTTTAGAATCAAGAAGAGAAGGTCGGGATTATGATAAACAAATATAGCTGTATCAAAATTCATTAAACCTGATTTAGAATGGTGGCTTAATAAAAAATACATAATAATATACAAGATGATTCATACTTCATAGAATTGTACTCTGATGCGTCACAAACGGGTTGGGACTCTGTTTGTCAGGGGAAACATGCACATGGTAGGTGGAGTACAACAGAAAACAAAAAAACACATCAATAACTATTCAGAGTTACTAGCTGCTTTCTATACATCAAAATGTTTTTACAAAGATTACCATTCTCGTAACATATTGATTCACATCGACAATACTACAGCCATAGCTTATATAAATAGGATGGGCAGTGTACAATTTTCTGAACTCAATAGTCTAGCTGAACGAATTTGGGGATGGTGTGAAGAAAGAGATCTTTGCTTAGTTGCCTCATATGTACCATCGAGAGCGTGTAGAGCTGATGAAAATTCTTGAATTATTGATTCAGAAACAGAATGGGAATTAGCAAACTATTCAACAAATCATTTCGAAGTTTGGAATACCAGAAATTGATCTTTTTGCTTCCAGGCTAAATGCTATAAATACATATCATGGCCAAGATATCCAGATGCTGTAGCAATCGATGCATTTCCTCCATTCGTTCTGATATTGAGAATGTTAAATAAGATCATACATGATCGAGCTATAGATGTTGTAGTTGTGCTCAACTGGCCAACACAACCATGGTTCCCAATCTTCAAGAAACTTCTTATTTCAGAAATGTTAGTTTTCCAACCTAATGATTTTCTTCCTTAGAATCGTTATCTTCAGCAACACAGAAACAATACAACACCGTTAAGCACTAAGCCTCATTTTGCGAGGTGACATAGGTAACAACATTCTTGTAAGAGGGTTCCTGAAAGGCATCAGAAGAATAAGACCCCAAGAGCCACATGTTATGAGGTTACATGGGATCCAGAGATAGTAATACCTACGATATCTCGCTTTCCAGGAAACTTATAACCTTGTTAGCCTTAGCTACAGGGGGTAGAAAATATTATATTCAATGTTTCAGGAGTGCTTATACATATCCCAGATCCAATTGAAACAAATGGGAAAATCCTTACCAACCCTTTTGGGAATTTGAACGATTTGAGAATCCAAAGTTGTGCTTGGTACATTGCCTACGCATGATTATATTAGTAGAATCCAAGATCTTAGAGGATCCACAATCATACCTTTTTTGTTAACAATAAGAGAACCCCATGCCTTGGCAACTAAAGAAACCTTGAGTCGATGGGTTAAGAAAACACTCACCCTGTCAGGTGTGGACACTAACGTATTTTCTGCCCACTCTACAAAGACATACAGTTACATCAATGGCTTACCGTAAAGGCATGATACTATAATGCCGTAAAGGTGTGTCATGGGATGTAATTAGGATAAATGAGGGTTGGAAAATTCTTTAACAGACCCTTGAGCAATGAAAAATTTTCTGAAGCAATCTTTATAAAATAGATATCACAGAACTGTTGAACAATAAAAATTTTAATGAAAGTGAATATTTCTTTCGTTCATTCCTCGAAATAAAAACAGTCAAACCAAGCTCAAAGCAAAACAATAATTGCAAAATATTTTCATTTCTTTGAAAATCTACATAGTGAATAACAATGATCTGAAGGACATGAAGGATCTGATGTCATATAATTAGACGATCAAACGAAATTACCTGTGAAGTTCATCGATCGTGATTATATGACATCGCCTTGTCCGAAGATCGTCCCACCGTTAATACATATCGCTCATTTGCAAGAATACTGACACAACTCAAAAATTGTCATTTTCTAGATTTTTGTATCAAAGTTACCAGTAAGGTTCCTAGTTTATGTTGAAATAAGGACATTTCTGTAGTTTTAGTAGTTTTCACGAGATGGCGCTACTGCTATTGGCACATCTCGAGTATCAACTCATCTCATTATTAGTAGAGTGGCACATCTCAGTTGTGTCCAGTGCGTCGAAGGTAAGTGTTGAACTCTTTTTAGAAACAGTGGCACATCTTGAAAACAGTCTCATTTATATGGAATTTCCTCACAGCAATAGTGACACATTTTGTGTTGGCACGTTGATAGTGGTACTATTAATTCTGGAATAGAGACATATTCAGAGTTGTGCCATTATTCAAGAAAAGAAGTATATTTCGAATGGAATATATTTTCAGCAAAACTGACACATTTTGTCTTAGCGCGTTGATAGTGAGAATATCCCTTTTGTAATAGAGTCATATTCAGGGTTGTGCCATTATTTAAGAAAATATCGGAACCAAACGTTCATTGATATTTCCCAAAGTATGGGATTATTTGAACGCATGCCACTCGATAGAGAAACTCTTGTTTATTTTTGCAGTTGTGCATAATGTATGTGGTCAGAACAAATAATATTACATCCATTGTACTACCCATTTCGATACAATTCCGAGATGTGTCACTTCTTTTGAAAGTAAATCGATTTCAAAATAATGTACCCATTGAGTGTGTTAAATTCATGAAGATCCGCTTGATTTTGTTACAGAGTTGTGCGTTATTTAAAACAATGGCATTTCAATCCAGAACACATACAATAATAGAACGTGCACTTGCACTTGCGACTGTGGATGATAACCCTGTTGAATTGTCCAACCAACCTGCAGGTGCGTGATAGTAATTAAAAGCTACGACCTGATAACTTCATATAATTAATTTTCAGACAATTCGTCAAGTGTTGATAACAATACAAAAGTACTGCCTAATTATGAAGGGAAGGCTATCGAGACTGGACAACAAGAAGATATCTCCACATCAAACAGAATTCAACAAACTGAAATAGATGATTCCAGTAATATTATCGGTAAATAATTTCTCTCCGAAACATTCGTCTTTCAAATAGTGAATTTTTCAGAATACGAAGATGTTACAACATTTCCATTAGACGATGTGGTTGCTGATTCTGAGAATGCTGGTACGTTATTATAATGTTGAGGAAAAAATATGCATTTCATTCACTTGATTTCAGAATATTATCATAAAAGAAAATCATCATCTTCATCAAGCTCTTCCACTTCATCATCGAGTGGTTCAACAAGCTCTTCACGCGATGATTACCAAGATTTTGGTAGATATGGTCATTTCTATTCAAAATACTCTTTCAATCACAATAATTATTTTAGATTCGGACGATAGCGTCAAAGACCCACCATACATTAATTCTGGGACTGAATCAGAAGAAACTGAGAGTGACAAGGAAATGGCAATGGAGAAACATAAAGAGAAAGATGATGAACCTGATGGAAAGAAGGGAAGGAAAAGGCAAAGAAGAGAAGAGATATGGAATCAAAATCAGAGGAAGAAACTTAGAAACAGTGGAAAAGAGTATGTGACCAAAAGAAAGATAATCAAAGAAGCAAGAGAGATGAGAGCTGCATGTAATGAGAAATGTTATCTCCGTTGCTTTACCAAATTCACCAAAGATGAACGACAAACCATTTTTGAGTCTTATTGGGCGATGGGAGATCTACAGAGACAAAGAGATTTTGTAGCTCATAGTGTAGAAGTAGTTATTCCTAAGTATAGATATGTTCGAGAGGGAAGTACAAGAGCACCGAACAATGCATTTTATTTCAAATCCAATAACAATCGAATTAGGGTTTGCAAATTATTCTTCAAAAACACACTGAATATTACTGATCGTGCAATTCGCACTGTATTGAAGAAACGAACGAATGTGTCCAACATACTTGAGCCAGAAAGAAGGGGAAAACATAAAAATCACAAGAAAGTTGATGATGAGATCAAAGAGAGCGTCAGAAATCATATTTCTGCGATACCCTCAGTTGAGAGCCATTATACTCGAGCACATACTACTCGCCGTTTCATCGATGGAAGCAAGACCATTGCAGATATATACCGAGATTATGTTCATCAGCAGGAAGAATTGGAACGTCCTATTGCAAATTATGTGATGTTCTACAGAATATTCACTGAAGAATTCAATATCTCTTTCTTCAATCCAAAAAAGGATAGATGCGAAACGTGTGTTGCCTTCGAAAATGCTACCGGCGAAGAAAAAGAGAATTTGAATCCAAAACATGAGAATCATTTGAGAGAAAAAGATCTTGCAAGAAGAGAAAAAGAGCAAGATAAGCAAATGGCTAACAGAAATGTGATTGTTGCTTGTTATGATCTGCAGGCAGTGTTTCAATGTCCCAAGGGTGAGACTTCTGTTTTCTATTATAAATCCAAATTGAACGTTTTAAATTTAACATTTTTCGAAATGGAAACTAAAAACGTGAACTGCTATGTTTGGCATGAGGGTGAGGGTGATAGAGGTGTTAATGAGATTGGAACTTGTGTGTATGCATTCATACGAAAATTAGCTGAAGGTAACAATGAGGACACAGAAATAATATTCTATATACGTATACTTGTATATGTATATAAGTATATAATAATATAATAATATAATAATATATATAAGTATATAAGTATACTTGTACGCACTTTCGAAATTTCCCAACATTAAGCTCATCCAACACAAGTTCCTGATAGCTGGTCACACACAAAATGAGGGGGACTCAGTACATTCAATAATTGAAAGACAAGCAGAAAGAACTTTGAAATCTGGACCCGTCTACACCCCCGACCAATTCATTTCTATTATCAGAGCTTCTAAGAAAACTGGCCAACCTTATCAAGTGAACGAACTCTCACACGATTTTTTTTATGACATTAAAGATTTGTCTAACCAGATTCTTCCTTCGATACTTCGAAACAATGAAAACGAGGATTTCAAAGTCAGCGAAATGAGAGTAATTAAAGTAGACAGAAATTATCCTAAATCATTCTTTTATAAAAGGAGTTACGCTGAAGAAGAATTTAGAGAGGTCAAACTGGACAGAACTTATAAACGTCGTAACAGAGAGAAAGAGCTGAATTACGAAAATATTCAGCTGCGACCCGCTTTTTCCAGAAAGCCACGTATAGCAGAAAGGAAAAAAATGGATTTGATGGAACTAATTCACAAAAACCACATTCCCAAAATATATAAGCCATTTTTCGAATCACTGTGAATGAACAATATGTTTGTTTTATTTTCTTGATCAACTTGTAAGAATTATTTTTTCTTTTTTGAATCACTTGTAGAGTTCTCAACTACTTTGACGCCTTTATATTCATTCCTGAATAATAAAACTTCAGTGAAATGTATTATATATATTCTCATTTGAGTCCTGTCTCCATTCGATAACTTCCACAAATAATGACACAACTCGAAATTATGAGTATAAAAACTCCCAAAAATGTTCTCTCAAAAAAGTTAGGAGTTTATTCTTTTGAGAGAAGAAACTTACAACATAATACCAAATGATTTCGAAAATTTGATCGGAATACTCCTCATCATATAATCTCAGGTCAAAATGATGAAAATAAGAATTTTAAAACTGAATTATCTCGACTTGAAGTTTTTTGAGTTGTGTCAGTCTTCTCGCGAATGAGCGATATATGCAAAAATGTCCCGCCCAATAAATATTGTAGGCACTTCGAGCGTAATGAAGTTAGTTGAGCAAGGAAATGGAGGGAAAGCATGCTCTTCTTCTTTTTATTTTTACCTTTAAAATCAGTGGCCTTTGCACTACAAGAGCGCAAACTACATAGTGAATAACAATGATCTTCGGACAAGGCGATGTCATATAATCACGATCGAACTTCACAGGTAAGTTAGTTTGATCGTTCAAGTATGTATGTATATCAGGGTATCCTATTGAAATAAATCTATCTATCTATAGTTCATGTACTCTCTGGTCCGTATATGGTCCAATGAATCCTGTGAATCAGTGTCTATGCTCATTTCGCAACTATTCCAACCCTAATGGAGACATGGCGATAAGCTCAGTGCATACTATTATCAATGATAATGAAAGGAGATATGTGCACCAGTGACATGATGTAGGTAGGCACGAGACCATATATGTATTAACTACAATATTGACCAAACGCCATAAGAGCAATGTAGGAAAAGTGATGCTTCATTATATACGTCTTTCCTTGTCTAATTGGCAACGATGATCGAGGGCGCACGCGCAAAATTCAAATTTTGAAACTTCATGTGAAATGTGTCAATCTCTTCAGTTCACAGGTTATGTTTGTACTACTTATCTATTTTCTCCTTATATCATCCTCATCTAAGATTTTCTCTGTAAATAATCATGTTATTTGGAAAATATATATTTGAATATGTATATATATATTGATGGTAGACAACATAACATATACTTAGCTTTGATATAGAGTGATCTGGTTATACAGGTACGTTTTTTTCTGATTGAATAGAATGGAGCAATCGATATTTAAAAAATGGTAGAAATATAAGATATCCTCAGTATTGAAATGGTGTGAATGAACATTCATCATGGAAGCAACACATATTCGTGTGATAAATTTCTTACCGATGATATGAATTAGAGCTCTTGGAGTCGCAGAGAAAACAAATATGTACGTTTTTTGCGGACATTTTGTGAGAAGTTACAAACTTAAACTACAAATACCACAAACAACAACAACTATAAACTTACGTCTAAACACAAACACTGAATAATCCAGAACCGAAAAAAAAACAATTACTAACAAAAAATGCTAATTACGAGTGATAAAAATATTCAATTCTTACACACATACAAGACGACAGTCAAAGAATCTGGTTGTTTGAATAATTGCGCTACACAAAAAGTATTAGGTATAAGACAACGACGCACGATCATTCCCAATTTGAGTAGCAACGACAGGCGTGAGAGTGAAACAACACTAAGTCTGTCATCTTCCACTTTCATTTTGTCGCATGCGCATAAATAAATCCTTGCCAATTGCACACTTTTATTTTGACATCAGATAGGCTGTCCTTATTATCAATATTCGTAGTTAATACATATATGCACGAGACATTTAATGTCCGCCCAGCAACCATGCTCACTTGAACCACAAAAGAAAAGAGTATATATAGGTATGCTATTCTTTGACTGAATTTCAACTGAGGTGGTTATAACCATCTCAATTTCAACTTAAGGATGTTATGTTATAATTATACTCTTCCTCTCCAGAACTTGGAACCAATCA
Source organism: Gastrophysa polygoni (assembly GCA_963576655.1). NCBI lineage: Eukaryota > Metazoa > Arthropoda > Insecta > Coleoptera > Chrysomelidae > Gastrophysa > Gastrophysa polygoni. Next base: position 10,989,344 of record OY755090.1, read on the forward strand.
GAGATCCTATCCATTTTGATGTGAACGTGAAACGATTTGTTAGAAATGGAAAGTTTCATGTGGTTACATGATGTATGTAACCATAAATTAATCACACTTTGAGTGTGTCATGTTTTTATGTAACTATGGTCTCTTTTCAACCGTTCTTCACAGTCTGAGATTAGAATGATATGGTAACTAACCACTTTTGTAGTCAAGTATCATGTCAGTGCTACCAACCACACAACAATTTTTTGTGCCTTGGGGAATTACTTTTCTTTGAACTGGCAACTCTTATCAGTTCTCCTTTGTGTGTCATCTGATGTGGATGCCGTGCTGCCATTTTGTTATTGTGTTTGGTTTGAAGAAGGTGATTGCTGATTTCCGAATATTCTTCCAACCAAGTGGAATTCAACGTCTTTACACAGTGCTGTGTAGTTCAACGTATGTTTTTTTTCTATTCATGATGAAATGATTGTATGTTTTGGTGAATATGTTCGTCATTGCGTGTTGTTCTTGTGTTTTTAGGAAAGGAGTGCCGCGTCATCCATCTAGTGACAATTAATCGGTGCGTGCAGTGCGTATGTCCGCCTCTGGAAGAGACAAAATAACAGTTAGGATCCACAACATGAAACGAAGCATTGATAGAGACACGCCGCCTCGTAGCAAGCGGTCTCGCTCTAGCATAGGCAGGTACGATGACAGTTCAGACGAAGACCGAATCAGAAGACGTAGTAGTCGCGCCAGATCGCCCAGCCCTAGGGCTCGTTACGTCTCCCCGCATCGCGATGATTACATGCGTCCTCCAGAACGCTCCTACCCTTACAAAGTACTCTGTGTAAGTGCTCTGCATCCTAAAGCTAGCGATGAAGTGATCAAAGACACTCTGTACAGAGAATATAAGAAGTACGGAGATTTGAGCATACGGGTGACTCACGACTTAGACGAACGTGTAGCCTATGTGTGTTTCCGTAACCCTGAAGATGCTAGAGATGCAAAACATGGCAAACCACGAATCATAATTTATGATAAAGTTGCCTTGGTCGAGGCTGTGTATGAAGTACCGCGATCTAATGATTTATACCGCAGTAGACCACGTTCTATAACCCCTGAGTATGACAGACACTATTACTCAAGATCTCCTGACCGTTTGAGGGCTGTTGAACGTGGTTACGACAGGGGGTATGCTGTTCCTCCTGGAGTTCCAGTTCACCGTGATTATAGAAGAGATGCATTGCCTGCTCCCCATCATGATTACCTAGCCCGTCCCCCCATGCATGGTCCCCCCCATATGGGGCCTGTACACGGATATGGGCCCCCTAGGCAAGGACACATGCCTAGGACTCCTTTTGAGCAGAATAAAGAGAGTAAAAAAGATAAGTTCCCAAACTATTTGCATCATGTGCAACCAGAAGATGATCCTCTGGCCACAAGGACTCTTTTTGCCGGCAACTTGGAGATAAACATAACTGAGGAAGAACTACGTCGCATTTTCGGCAGGTATGGGGTTGTGGAAGATATTGACATTAAGAGACCTCCACCTGGTACTGGAAATGCGTTTGCATTTGTTCGGTTCAACACTCTTGATATGGCACACCGTGCAAAAGTTGAACTCTCAGGTCAATACATTGGCAAGTTTCAATGTAAAATCGGTTATGGCAAAGCTACACCCACTACCCGCATCTGGGTTGGTGGTCTAGGTCCTTGGACATCTGTGCCTCAACTGGAACGAGAATTCGATAGATTCGGTGCCATCAAAAAAATTGACTATGTCAAAGGTGACAATCAGGCATTGATCCTCTATGATAGCATAGATGCCGCGCAAGCTGCAGTCAAGGAAATGCGAGGATTCGCGTTAGGGGGGCCTGAACGCCGCTTGCGTATCGACTTTGCTGATGTCACGCCGGGAGTCAATCACAGGGCTAAGTCTGTGTACCCGGCAGACGAATTTCGGCCGCGAGAAGGGGATTATGACTATGATTATGATGCTTACGGCCGTAGAGCATATCCTGAAGGGCGAAGTGGCAGCCGAGGGCCCTACAGGTACCCAGAACGTGGTGTGGAAGACGAATTTGGTAGAGTGCGGGACCCAGAATATGAGCGGAGACGTTCTGGTTCCAGAGGCGTTGACAGATCTAGGTCTAGATCGCCCAGGCGTTCGCCTGATTCCGATTCCGATAATGGGTCAAGGCGTGCTGGGCTGTTAGCTTCCAGTCGCACTTTACCAGAGGTAGCCAGAAAGTGCACCACGATATGGCAAGGGGCACTCATCCTGAAAAACTCATTATTTCCTGCTAAATTCCACTTGCTCGACGGTGATACTGATATTGTTGATGGCTTGATGAAAGATGAGGAAGGCAAGCACCAATTGCGCATCACACAGAGACTCAGATTGGATCAGCCCAAGTTAGAAGATGTGCAAAAGCGAATTTCAACCGCTAGCTCACATGCTATCTTCTTGGGTTTGGCAGGATCTACAGCTTCTGTGACTAATGATGATGCCACAGTACAAACTAGACCTCTAAGAAACCTGGTGTCTTATTTGAAGCAAAAAGAAGCTGCTGGGGTCATATCCCTATTGAATAAAGAAACTGAGGCCACAGGGGTGTTATATTCCTTCCCTCCTTGTCCTTTTTCCACTGAGTTGTTGAAAAGAACCTGTCCCAATTTGTCTGATGAAGCCATCAAGGAAGACCATTTGATTATTGTAGTGGTACGTGGTGGTACTGCCTAATTTTATCCTGCTTCTTTTCTTTCACTGCATTGTATTTTACCCTGAAAATGTTGCTTCTTGTACAATTTATTGAAAAAGTATAGTCAATATATTTATCTTGATGCAATACCAGAAACCCATGAATTTCATAACTTTTTTCTATAGATAATACAAAGGGTTCGCAATGTAAGTATCCCTATAAAAGATATGGAAGAATCTTCTAAATATCAACATTTTTTACACATACAACTCTATACACAAAACATTTAATTTTGATTTTGAAATTGTGCTTATTGTACAATTTACTGAAAAAGTGCACAGTTTATTTATTTCAATGCAATATCATGAACCCATATATTTTTGGTTAGCAATATAAGTATTCTTAGCTAAAATGGGTAAGAATGTTCTAATAAAGTTGGCATTTTTGAAAAAACAACTCTATAAACAAAACATTTAATTTTGCAAAACAAGATTTCACTAGAATTCGGTAGTATCCAACAAAACTTTTCATGAAAGAGCAAAAAAACATCCAAGGCACACACTCATTATTTTCATGGGATATTCAGGGGAAATAGTTGCAGAGTATCATGAGAGTGAGTATATTGAGTAATATTTTTTCAACTCATTGATAATGTGCATATAGGTACAGAGTCAAGTATATTTTGACCTATAAGACCTCTCAGCTTTCTTCATTTGAAGAAATATATTTATATATGACTTGAAGCAAATATTGTGGAAATTCAAATTCTACTCAAACTAATTCAATTCTTTTATGTTCATTTTCTAATCTCTTATATTGAAAATTTGATTATCTATCATATTCCAGCGGAAAAAAGGCAGTAAGTTTAGATTTTCACCTCATGGTATACCATACACATTTTCAATGATTTCAAATATTACTCCCATGATATTCTTTAACTTTCAACATTTTCATAAGTAACTAGAATCAAAATGGTACTGTATAAAATGAACAATGACTGGAATTTCATTCATTGAAAAATATTTCACAATTTATTACAGAAAGACATGAGCTTGAAAAAATTGACATTACTACATAGTTATCTCATATATACTTGTGTGATAAGCAATAATGTCAGTATGTTTTTCTGCTTCAGAATTGTATTCAATTATTCATGACATATGGTAGGTATTGCCTCTTATTTTCATTAATGATCTCAATATTGAGCTAATTTTCATTTATTTTGAATATTTTTACTATACTTTTCAAACCACAATAGTCATGTTATATTATAATACGTGGTTTATCATTTATTGAAAACCCTTTATAATTTCCAGAGCTTGTTACTTGATTATGAAACTTGAAAAACATTCTAATGATGTGTTTCTTTCAGGAAATTGTTCAACCTGAACCTGTGTTGCTATTATCAGTTTAAGTTGATAACAAGTGTACTACATAACACTCTGTATATTGTGAGTGGGAGTTAGTTTAGGTGAGCAGTTCTTTCCCATTAGGTTTTGACAAAAAAATTTTTTTTTGGCTTAGTGCAGTTTTAATTTTATATATGTGAAAGGGCTGTATAGATTTCTAAATCTATAGTGTAATGTAGTGTAGTGTAGTTCTTTAAAAGAATATATACTATTTTGGAACTTTCAATATGTGATTGTAGTGAAAAAATAAGTTTATTCAGTGTTTTGAAATCTCACATGGTCAAAATTGTATTTTATCAAGAATACAATGACATCTGCTTGTACCATGTATTGACATGTGTTTTGTGAAATAGATAAGTTCTTTCAAAAAATGTGTTTTTGTGAGAGTGAATGTGTATTTCAGGGGTTTTGAAATTTCAATTTGTGATAGTGAAAAAGATCAAATGTTGTTAACTTAAGTTCTACATCCAGTGACTAACAAATTTGCAGTGATTGAGAAAGTTTATACATAAAAATTGAACTTGTGAAATTTTGAGTCAGTGATGTAATAGTTGGAAGGATTGGGAGTTCTGTAGTGTTATTTTTTGCACACAATAGTATATCTAATAAAAGAGTATAAATCTTGCAAAATTGAATAGATTGATATACCCCTCATTTCAACATCAAACATATTTTGTGTATTATCAAGAGAGACTGAAAATCACTGAGTAATATAAGAAACCGTTTTATTCATTCGTGCACAGAATTAGTCATAATGAAAATATGCTCTAGCTCTCTTTCATCGACCATAATTCATCAATTTGCAGTTGAGCTTACAAGATTATATAATTTTTGTCTTTTGCTACCTCGAAACGTTAGCTCAGAGAAGTGATCCCATATTCTGAACTGAATGCACTATGGCTATAAGCCATTTATTGCTCTCTACGCATAAAATTCTGATATTCTGAAAAAAAAATGAAGCTTTGACGCATAAGAAGTATGAAAATAAGAATATATCAGGGACAGAGAACACTGTGTTTAGATTCAACTTTTGGATACCTTAAAGAAAAATTCCTTGGTGGTGAGCAGTGACCTCATTTTTTAAAATGGACAAATATCCATTCTTACTCATCACTGTGCTAATCTTCCCGTCTTCAGAACAAGTGAGAAAATTTCTTTTTGTGTTGAAGATGGGAGCAGATTCGTTTCATATCGTTTTCGATCCCATAAAGTCTGATAAAGTGGACTATCTACTACCTCCTTGATTATCTACAGACAGTATTCAATAATTTTTATTGCCAAGCATAAATCCAGTTTCGGAGCGAATTCACAAATAATCAAATGTAAACAAAGTGAATAAAAATATATATGATGCATCAAATCCTCTATCCTAATATTCTGAAAGTAAGGGAACCTCAGTAAAAAAATAATAATGAAAAAAAGGTTTGAGACATGGAAAACAGCCTCAAATTATTTTTTATTATAAATACAATTTTATAGTAATTTCATGAATAATCAAAAAATAAATGACTACCTCTATAGCGAAGTAAATAAAAAATATGTATAGAAATCATTAAAATAATTGCATCAAAGATAAGAACTAGATTTGATTTTCAATTCAAATATCACAAACATGGGGACATCCATTTGCTTTACTGATCGAAATAATCAGTGCTTTGGATATTTGTGTGAGAAATGAATCATGGATTTATATCACTCTGTGGTATTGGTATAACCAGTTTGACAAACAATCAAAGGAATACCAATTTGGCAATAGGTAGTAAATCAGACTTAAATTCTGCAGGTTTTTTTTTAATTTATGTCGAGGTGGCTTTGCCAACATGATGGAGGTACTTATCAAATTTCATACTGCCGACCAATGGCGAGTAGACGCTATCCATAAATTTCCAGGTTTATGGGAACATGAAAAAAAGAATGTGGTGTTCCAAAAATTGTTATTTCAGAATTTTCTAAATTTTGCTATAGAATTGTTGAGGATTTCTTGCATGATTATTGAAAAAGAAGTCAATAAAATCATGAGGCTTCAATGATTGATTCTTTCAACAAATCGCTTCGAAAATTCTTCTTCTTTTTTGTCTATCTTGAATGAATCTATTTTTGCGAAGGTACAAACATTATTGTAACCATTGTATTTGCAAAACCAAGATTTCATAACACATATGACCTTCATTCACAATATAAAGCTGACTTTATTTATCCCATTAGAGAAAAAAATTATTAAGTGTTCATTGCAGTTGACACATTGATCTTTCTAAAGAATACACTGGGTGTCTGCTAATATTTTTATTTGTTAACATTGATAAATTCAGTTTCATAAATACATAACATGAATTTCATCATGCCTGGAGTGGATAAACATTAAATAACTGTCATAGTAGACATATAAAATAGTGTGTATTATAAAGTGAAATCTTTCAAGTACATGTATTTCAGATGACAAGTGAAGAAATTATTGAATATATAGATAATGATGTGACAATTCAGCAGAGAGACTTGACAAGTTTAATAAGAATTCATACAATTTTGAGATATTGATGATTGACAAATCCAGCAATAACTCAAATACAGAAAGGCAATCACAAATATTTTCAATTCTGAAAAACTGACACCACAGTGAATGAGGAAAACATAAATGAATTAAGTATATCAACGTCAAGCGGCCGTCAGACGGTCAATATTTTTTTTAATTGACAGTGCTTTTGAACGTGTGAGGAAAGAATGCAAGTACTACTGAAGTTATTCGAGTTGGTGGTACATCCATTTGTCAGCTTTTCTGTGGGATTTTCTCTCCTCGTTTCTAAAAAATAAAGTAGAAGTTATTGAAAATTATTTCAATATATTTGTAGTAAGGACAGATTTGTGATCTGCCCCAAAATGTCCTTTAGATACCTAAAAGAGAAATTCTCTATCGGTCAGTGACATCTTGTTTTTTCAAAAATTTGGAAACAAATATTTTTTCAATGAAAATAAAACTTCTACTTATCTCAGTGGACTGTTTTGTCACCTTAGGTGACAAAATTAGGAAAATTTTGCTAAGATAAAGTGTTCTCATTATGTTGACAACGGGAGCAGATTCGTTCCCGAAACGTCCACTGAGATAAGAAGTAGCAGTTTCATTTTTATTGAAAATATATTTGTATTTCCAAATTTTTCGAGAAAACAAGGTGTCCCCAAATAGGGAATTTCTCTTTTAGGTATCTAAAGGTTTAATGTCGACCGCAATGACATTTTGGGGCAGTTGACAAATCTGTTCTTAATGTAAATATATTGACATGATTTTTAATAACTTCTACTTCACTTTTTAGAAACAAGGAGAGAAAATCCCACAGAAAAGCTGAAAAATTAATATAGGTACTATCAGTATCGATGTAATTTTGGCGACTCATGTTTGTATGTACAATTGAAATGAAATGACCACTAAAAAATATTATACTGATAAATTAGCAGCTTATCATGAATTACCAGCATTATTGAATGCTTCTTCAAACAGCTATACAGTAAAGGCAGTTATGTAAGACAACAAAAAATTATCAAAAATCATTTCAAACATCAAATAGATGTTGATGATTATAACGCCTATCTACCATTCCATTCACCCTCTTGGGGCTCGGATATCAAGTTTTTTATGGAATATCGCTTCCATGATTTGCTGTGTCAGTTTCTTCAACTGCTGAAATGAATTCCCTGTTTTTTTTTCTAACTGCCTCTGATATTTGCTGTATATTGATATATTTAAAAGGACTTGAAAACGACACGCCTTTCTTCCTGCCTCTGCTGTAAACATTTTTCAACATGGTTTCCCTTTTTTATCTTTTATTATGTTCCTCATTTCATACATCTTCTTTATTGTTCCACCTGTTTACATCCTCATCATGTGTGCACAAACTGAGGGAAAAACCAATTAGTTTTTAATTCTTGTTCAAGTGTATTTTTCTTTTCTACTTGTCCTACTTTGTTTCCCCAATTACCGACTTCTCAATTACCTCATCTTCAATGCATTTTTTGTGTATTTGATTCTTCTGTAATGCCTAGATTTGAATTTAAAAAGGGTCTCTCTAATATTAGATATATGTTTTTCAATGAGAAACATGCAAATTTTTGTATGCGATTTTTTCACAATAATGATGCTTATGAATTTCTTGAGGAAATAGCTATGATTTCAGGTATGGAGTTAATTTGTCAAGTATTAGAACTAATGACTCGTCTCGGAAATACTGTAATAACCTTCAATCCAGCATTTTATGAATAAATTTCAATAACTCAAGATTGGGAATTAATCCCCAAGTATCTGAGAATTCCAATAAGCTATGATAGCAAAAGATATTGGAAACATGTTCATTGACGTCTTCAAGAAGTTTAATCAACAGTATCAAGTCATCTTTTTACTACCAATTCCAAGTTTTCCGATTTCAATAGTAAAAAAAAATAATTGTAATAATTGCCTTTGGACAAAGAAAAAAATAATTGGTAAGTTGCTATTATCCACGAAAAATATATATTGTGAACAATTTTATGTCTTTCATTGAAAATCAAACAAATGGCTTCATTGATGGTTAATCCATTAAAATAAAATTTGAAAGCGAGAATTACTACCTGAAAAGCTCATCAGCTTCATCTTCAATGGTGGCACTCAGTACCCATATGATTTTGAAAACCTTCCTATAAATTACTTAATAATTCAGAAGCACGCTCCGATTTCATCACATTGACTGGACTAATAGCATAATTTCTGGCTTCAAATAAGCCACATATCCGGCGGCCTTGAGATCTTCTTCCACGGAAGGATCCCACTGGAACATCAGGATGGTGGCAGGGACTAGTCTCAAGTCTGCCAGAGTGGATTCTTTATCAGACTCTTCCAGTTTGTGTCCCGTAGGAACCGAGAGGACGAAAGGTAGGCCCTCGTGTTCTAGATTCTCTTTGACAAAGTCCAGGACTTCTGAGAATTTTTCATACACTGAGAATGTACCCTGAAAAAGAAATGAAAAATGTCCCTGAATTATCTTTATCATAGGCTGGATAAAGTTCCATAGAGCTGTCTGTTCTTTGTTTATAAATCCATGACTAACTAAAAAGTACGAATTTCAATATTTTGGAAACCAAAAATAATTGACACAGAATCCAACAGCATTAATTGCAGTATTGGAAGGATATACATGGTTGCTTTTATGTATGGAAATAGTCTCATATCTCAGGACTGGCTGCAATGAAAATCATGAAAATTTATACAGGGTGGTAATTGGTGTTGCCCTGTGTTTTAATGTCTTTGGTGTTGCCCGATTCGATAGCGATATTTGCAATATTGTCAAGTTCACCATATCTATGATAATGTGGGTAACTTTTGTGTTTCAAATGGAACCCCATTTTGATTTTTATCTTATTAAATTCACATTACTACAGCCTCAGAATGTCAAATCCGTATTCTGCTCTGTTCACATGATTCGGCAACACACATTTTTCGTATATTCTGCTAAGAACGTTCATGAAGTTAATAGTACAAGTTACAAAGCCATGTCGTTCTTATGCGTTACATTGACGATCTTGACAACATTAGATCTTATCATTCAACAGGAGCTACTAGCGCCAATGAAGTATTTTTTAAAGATGAGTTGCATGAACTGAGTTGTTCTTTGTGAAATCAAAGTTGAGAACTGAATAGCAAACAATGAATTTCAAGAAAATCAGTATTTATTCTAATTACTTTTGAATGGATTGAATTGTATCTTCAATAAATGTCACAGATTCCCACACAAATATGTCACTTTGAAATAGATGGCTATGAAATTCACCTAACTGATAATTTGTGGATATTTTGAAGTGAAGAATCTATCTTGAAGCAAATTGAATTCAAACTGTAACAGACCTTGAATGTGCAAATTTGAGGGAGAACACAAGCATCCATGGATTATTTAATAATGAATAAACATTGTTTCTCATAATTGGGATACATAAATAAAGATATAATACAAATATGACATATAATGCAAATAATGCAAAATTAACAAACATCAACACCTAGTGAGTTACTTATCCCTGGTACCTACCAAACAATTTTATAAAATTCAATGAGCAAAAGTCTTTTTCATTTCTACTCCTGAATCTACTTCATTAGTACCTCCTCAATTCTAAGTAATATGACTCACCTGTAAATATAAACCATCTGGAAACCTAATCCTTATCAAACAAAACTTGTACTTTCTAATTTCTCGAATCTCATCCTTCTCTCTCATGGCTTTTGTCCTCAGTTGCATTTGCTTTTCGGCCATTTCAGTCCTACAAAATCAAATATTACTAATTTATTGATATTTACCAGACCAACAAATGTTTTAAACCTCAACTGTTTCTCTCTTTTCAATTCTTCAGGAGTCATTGCATAGAAATCTTGGGGCAATTCAATTCTCTGAGAAGCTTGAGCAGGAGATAAAACTTGTATATTTCTGTCAATCTCCAATTCTACTCTTTCTTCAGCTTTCAACGTATCTCTAAGAAACTGGAAAATTACAAGTAGTGCATAGAATATTAGATGCCGTTTCACTGAAAGTACCTGTAATATTTCAAAGTTGTCGATATTTTCAATTGACCACACCAAAAAATCTTCTTCAATGCCATTATTTTCTAATTTTTGCTGTCTGAATCCAGCTGCATAAAGAAAATCTTGAGCACCTAAGATCGGAATAACTTTATCACAAAAAGTAGCATTTGAACATCTGATTTTGTGAAATTTTGGTTCTTCTGGATTTGCTATCAGGTTATCTAAGTATCTACACAGTACATTAACACAGTCTTGAACCTAAAAAAATACTGATTGTTGTAGAGTCTATGATTATTTGAATTGATACATACTTTGGATCTATTGTAGTTGCAGGAATATATCATCAAACAAGATGTCATTCCTCTTTCTTCTTCCAAAGTGTTCAGCAAGAATTCCTTGATTTTCAGTTTCCATTCATCTTTGGTTAGAACTTCTTCACTTATAAGAGCACATTTGAAGTATACACCTGAAATTAGTTTCCATTGACTGGCAATTCAGTAGTTTGTGCTCAAAGGCATTTCAAATTGACCAAACTCAGAGCAATAAATATACATATAACTCTAATTGAATCAATACCAACTGTAAATAATACATGTTTATACTTTTCCTAATTTCATCAAGACTGAAGGTATCAACAGACATTGTTGTGTTTACAGAAATTCTGTACTGTGACCAAAAACATGAATTTCACCTTTGACAGCCAAATGTGATGATACTTCCAACTCAGTCTCCACAGGCTTCATAGGTAAACTCTGAGCCTCTGCTTGGCTCTTATTCTCAGCTTCCAGTTCTCTGCGCACCTTAGCCTGTATAGCAGCCAGGGAAGTGTTGAAAGCAGTGTCTTTTCTCTGTCCTGAAAGTCTCACCATCGCTGCTTCAGCAGCTTGTTTTGCGGCATCTGAAGGTTCAATTTTTGATGGCACATAGGCAGGTTTTTTTTTGCTGGGGCCGACAAGAACAGTTGTAGATGATTCATTGAGTTTGTGACCTGGTCCGGCAAGTTTGAATTTGGTGTCTGCTTTTTTCTTGGCAAAAAATTTCTTGATTTTTTCTGCCATATTAAATTCTTGGGGTGTGTTCTTTAGGAAGCTTTAGTTTTGCCACGCTAGCTTTAAGTTCTTCTATTTCTCGGAGAGTGGCTGTCAAAAATAGAGGATTAGGGTAGCTCTGTCAAAAACCAAGATATATCTTACAGTTCTTAACAAATCGACCACAAATGATTTTTCTATATATCTTCCAGACAACTGCAATTGATATCAAATTGAATATCAAAAGACCTGAAAAAATCTTCAGCAGATTCCACTGAAAATCATCAAACTGTATGCTTTCTGGTATTTTGACTAGTAAATTTTTTACTGTTTCTTCCTGTGTGTTGCAAAAATAAGAGAGAATATTGGTTAGATAAGAAAAAGCACTATTCCAATACAGTGTAATAACATCTGATATTGATGTATTTTCAAGGTAGTTAGAAAAAATTGAGAACATCGGAAATGCAATACTTTCCACTTGTCATTCACATCTGATTTACCAATATTTACTTTTAACTTTTTTATCTTTACGTCTCCCAGGCACACAGACATCATATTAACGAAGTTCAGTTGAATTGAAAATTGACGCGTGACAGTAACCAGTGGTATAGTATGTGTAAATAATTATTCTATGGTTTAAGTGTAAACCAGGGTTATTTTATTTATATCATACCAATAGTATAACAATATATAATTATAGTACATATACTTATCAGCTCTTCAGTACGGAAGCTCTGGAGTGCCAATGCGAAAAAATAAAAAGTCGAAATTTCGACTTATCAATACGAAATTTCGACTTACTGCCACGAAATGTCAACATACTATAACTCGAAATGTCGAGTTGAATTCGACTTTAAACCACCGTAGGCACTGTACAGAACTTCATAATAACCCTGTGAGTTGAGAGAATAGCGGTTTGGTAAAACTAGTGCGCACTCAGTGTATACATGTCTTTTCTGCTACACAGGTCCTAAAGAAGAATACATATACACTGATTGCACAGTCAGTTCATCCCACTGAACTCTATATATATTTCTGTGGTTCATCCCCAATGGAAACCCCTACAAGCATCTTTCTAAGCAGTAAGCACTGCACAGTTCGACACTATACCAGAGAGTATATATATACTATAAGCAATTATAACAATCATTCTATGCCTAGACTCTAGACCTAGATCCATCCTGATTTCGAGGTTTCAGCTAAAAAAATGATATAACTTGCTCCAGATATGTTTTCTTCTGAATAAACCATTTCTCCTCAGAATTCTCTTGATGGTGCATATACTATAATGACTTACCCTTCGATTTCCTAATTTTGTTAATCTATCTCCAATCGACTTCATGCTCATAACTTTAATATTGTCATGAAGAGTGAAGTCAAAATTAAATCAAATGGTTCCTCTCCTGGAGGCCTAGCACTCAGATCAACAAAAGACCCTTGTTGATCTGAGGCCTAGCATATGCGCCTATTTGTATGGAATAAAATTATGACCCTGTATAGAACAGCGCCAGTCAGAATTGCAGGAACTGAGGTACGAACGAATGACCTATGGAGAGGGACATTGATTGCGAAGTTTGGTGGAAAATTGAAAACGAGAGTTGAGGCAGTTGATCGCGAAAATTACTCGAAGAAGCATCGGAAAGAAAGGGTCGATGACCGATGACGCTTCTCCCCGCAGCACCTAAGATGGACTTTTCACTATTGTAAGTACGCTGTTTCATTTCCTTATCTTTATAATAAATCTTTATTTTTTTAATGTGTCTCATCCCTTCATCAACACCACCGCCATTCTCGAAGTCTAACTTCATAAACCCCCTCAGGGACAAGAAATAGGTTTCATGCCTTCGGCAGGGAACATGGCTAGTCCTAAAGAATAAATCATTTGTTGTGGGCTCTAAAAAAGTCCCGGCAATATCATATGAATGTTTTCTGTAAATGTGTCATGACCGTATATATATAGATATATGTTTAGATTCATGTAAATGCTTTGTCCATACGAATCTATTTTTTCCTGATGACAATAATAGTTATTTGTTCAACTACGCAGCAAAGTAGAAGATTGACTGCCGAGGCTAGGAATTCAGCTAAGGCGCTTTGCGCATGACGTCACTACGTGACAAATACGATTGGCGGCTCCGAACAACAAACCCAATGTTCAATGATCGAAGATTGGCGGCAATCGGAATAACAAGGGTTTCCATATATTTGATCAGACGAATCATCGAATAACAATGTTTTTGGAGTTTTAATGTGAGTCGAATTATAATTCCACTCATCGAAATATATAAAATAATAAAAATGAACACAACAAAATGTGTTATTGCCCTGGATATCTTCTGAATTTCAAATAATTCATTTGTATGTATTGAAGGAGAAACATTCATGACTTTCTTCAAAACAGAAGTGAATACTATCAAGTGCATTTACAATAGTGGTAGTTATATTGGCCACAATTATGAACATTTGGGGCATGAGTCTAATAAACCACAAGTAGATAAAGTTGTATTTAATATAAATATTTGTATTGGAAATCAAAACACTGAAACACTGTTGTTACACCATAATCATTGCAATTATTTTCAAGTATTCAGATAATTCACAAAATAATCTTCAAACCATGAAGGTATAAATACATTTGTACGAATAGACATAACTCATCTAATGAGGAATAATGGGTTCAAAATTTTTCAACAAATTACATTTCAGATAGGTACCATTAAAGAAATTGAATCAAATTGGATAAATCGAATTGAATAAATTGAAAAAAATACTGTGTGTGGGTTAATCAAGGTGTGATATGTTCATTTCTCTAGATTTTTTTTCGTTTCTAAAATTAAAAATAGGAAATATGATAAATATTTCAATATACCTATTTGTAGTGATCTGCTCCAAGATGTCAATGCATTTAAAATAAAACAATTTTGGATCACTTACGATACCTATAAGAGAATTTTCTTTGCCAATAGTGATTGAAATGAGAGAGAAAATCCCAAAAAATCTAAGGTAATGAATTCAACATTTTATTTCACTATTTTTGTCATCTTGCGTTTTCGTATTGTAGAAGTTTCTTTGGTAGTTTTGTTCAATATTGTTATTTTGAAATTCATTTTTCAATTCTTTTCTCACGTTTTTTCTGCGTAACAATTGGATTCATTAATGGTATTGGAATGTTTAAGGAAGGTATAGCATCATCTTTCAATTTCCATTTCTGAATAGGTAATTCTAACAGTTTTTCTTGCAATCTATAGTCGTCGTCTGAGAAATGCTCCGAACATATTCTGGCTGTTTTTACATTGAACTTGTTCTTCTGAAAGCAATTTTTCACCTACAAACCGCAAGTTTCCTTCGATGAAGGAAAAGCGAAGTAACGACATGTCGATGCAGTTTCACATCTTTTATTATTGTTACTGGAACAACCCACCACAGCACAATGAACCATAGTTTCTTAGTATGAAATATAAAAACAAATAGATGAATTAAGCAAAATTATTCGAACCGACACTACTAAAAAACACAATTTAAAACGATAAACGCGCTTAACCTCGAAGCGCCAACAGAAATTTGTCACGGAGTGACGTATACTGTGCAAGAGAGACAGAAATAAAACATGCGCGTGGGTTTACCTTCTCAGTTATAGTATCATGGTTTCATATGTCTTCAAGAAGTGGGGCTTAAGTAAACCGAAACCAAAGGTACATCTTCTGTTCCAAAACTACGCGATAATATGTCGGAATTTCGAGTTAGTGAGTCGAAATTTCGAGTTGAAGTTTATATAAAATTCGTGTTAATAAGTCGAAATTTCGTGTTAGTATATATTCCAAGGTTGTGTCTTGTGACTTCAAAATAACGAGGTGACTCTGCTTGAGTGCCTTCTTCTTCTATTTTTTTCTTTATGCTTGTGTCTTGTGTGTCTGTGAGGTTTTATTGAGGTTGTGCATGCGTTCCAAGCAACGAGCTGTCTAATAATATTTCCATTTTCAAATCTTAGCGATTTACATTGTTTTTTCAAGTGGAAAGCCAATTATCAGAATATCAAGAATTGTGACTGCGTTGCAACCATTTTCCGTGTTTTGGTCAATTTTTGAATATTTTGTGTCGAAATGGAAACCATGAATGATGACAAACCTCGTGTTATATTAGAAGAGTACAAAGTTGTTCAGGTGAGCACTTTCACATCAGGTCTTTGAAACATATAGATAAGTGATCCACTAACAATCGAATATTTCAGAATCTACCTCGTTGCACCACAGCTTTCACTGAACAATTCAACATTAGGAGTTTCAAAAAGAACTTCAGGATAGTTATAGTTCGCAAGGAGAACTATGAAATGGAATTTGACATGATAGGAATACACCCTTTTCTAGCCAACACATTTCGAAGACTCATGTTGAGTGATGTTCCTTCTATGGCTATTGAAAAAGTCCATATCCTCAATAATACTTCTATAATTCAAGATGAAGTATTGGCCCATAGGTTGGGATTGATACCTCTGAAAGCTGATCCCCGATTATTTGAATATAAAACAGAAAGTGAGTTGCTATTAGGTCAACTCCACTATTTTTTTTGTGTGTCATTTAAATACTGAATTTTCAGGTTCTGAGGCAAACACTGAGTTCAACTCGTTGGAATTTGAATTGAAGATAAAGTGTAGTGTTAACAAGGAAGCAAATAAGAAGGATTCCTCAAGAGTTGAAGATATGTATAAGAATAATAATGGTATGCTTTGTATAACATTCAAAAACATCATTACAAATTATTCATTGGTACTTTCAGTCTACTCCAAACACATAAAATGGGTACCAAATGCTGGTCAAAAAGAAAAATTTGAAGAATCAGATGTTGGACCTATAGACTCTGACATTTTAATTGCCAAAATGAGACCTGGTCATGAAATGGATCTGAAACTTTTTGCAGTGAAAAGCTGTGGACGTGATCATGCCAAATTCTCTCCAGTTGGTATGTTTGAACAGGTTTTCTATTTATATATTATTGAGTGTTGAATTCATGGTATTTTTCATTTCCAAATTTTGTTTCAGCTACTGCTTTCTATAGACTCCTTCCTGACATCAAAATTACAAAAGAAGTAGAGGGAGAGGCAGCCTATAGACTCCAAAAATGCTTTTCCCCAGGTGTTATCACTGTCCGAAATGAACCAAATGGTAAAAAAATTGCTGTGGTCAACAATGCACGATATGATACCAGTAGTAGGAATGTGTTTCGTTATGATGACCTCAAAAATTGTGTTGTGATGAGCAAAATTCAAGATCACTTCATATGTACGTATATCTGAACATGATGATTTCATTTTATTGAACTAATTTTTTCCAGTTACAATTGAATCTGTGGGCGCTTTACAACCAGATGTCATTTTCAAAGAAGCTGTTGGTATTTTGAGAGATAAATGTACTACTTTACTTGATGAACTCACTTTATGTTGAATCATTGAAAGACGATGAAATACTAGTTTTTTTGACCCAATTCTGGGTTTTGACTGATTCTCAATCACTGTTCATCAGCATCAGACACGTTACCATTTTTACAAATTTCTGGGTTTCAAGAGCTACTTATCCTGTTTTCAAATCTCGTGATATTGGACAACCCTGATAAATACGGCAGTGTGGGCAAACTGTAAAAACTGCAATAATCTCAGTCGAGAGTTTTTACTGATTGTTTTTTTTTTTCGATCTTGGAAGTTCTGGAAGTCAACATGAATAATGCAAAAATTGAACCATAAGATTTCCATCACTATCAGATATCAGTCATTTTCAGTGAAAGAGGATTTGAATTTACAAGATCAATGAAAAAATTGGAGGGTCACTGTCAGATGTCCATCATTATCGATTTGGATTTACAAGATCGATGAACGTGTTGCCATCTACACTCAAGCGATGCAGCCTTAGCAAAGTTGTTTGACAGGTCTTATGTTTTGTACAGAAACAATTGAAGAGCTGATTCACCATCCTAAATTCACCTTGATATCTAATAACAACTATATGCACCAACCATATATCTAATGATACCTATATGGATTACGAGGTGTAGAAAGAGGAGCCATAAAAATCAAATGACTGCGGTTCGCAGCTCATTCATTTGACATCACAGGATCGACGATCGTATCGCCAACTATTCTGAAGCGGTGTACTCAGCCTCAGTAAGGTTGTTTGATAGGTCTACATGTTTTGGAAAAAACAATATTGGAGAGTTATTTCACTATTCTATATCGTTATAATGATGTACAGAACACTGGTAGAGCTATTCTCTCTATTTGCCTATCTAATTTCTTTAACCATGACTCTAACGTGTACAGCTAATTACATAACAGCATTTTATTCGTTCTAGCGGAAAATCACTCAAATGCCAGTTGTTAGATGGCGACACAAAATGAAAACAAAATTAGTATCATTGATAATTGCACAATCAGTGTTATAAAAATGTTGATTCAAAAGTAGTTATTTAGGTTACTCCTCAATTCTAGATCAAACTGCATAATTACAATCTGAAAACGTCAACTATTTCTACAGAAATCTGTAAAAATGTCAACATCTGGGGAGTTTCATAACCATAACTATTAGGCCATTATAGCGGAAAATGACGTTAGCGTTTTTGACGAAACAAGACACCATCAGTGACTGCACCAGTATTTTGTACATCGTTATCGTTATGGAAAGAAACAGTTGGAGAGTTATTTCACTATCCCAAAGATGAATACATCATCTTTGACTATCCTATATCCATATATGTTTATATGTATTAACTACAATATTGACCAAACGTCATAAGAGCAATGTTAGAAAAGTGATGCTTCATTATATACGTCTTTCCTCGTCTAATTGGCAACGATGATCGAGGGCGCATGCGCAAAATTCAAATTCCATTCAAAATTAATTTTGGCGCATGTGCATAAATTCATCCTTGCCAATTGCACTCTTTTATTTTGACATCAGATAGGCTGTCCTTATTATCAATATTCGTAGTTAATACATATATGCCTATATCGCCTATGTCCAACCTTGTCACCTGCTGACGTGCGTTGAGAATACTGGTGTTAGGTCAAGTGCGTTCGTGTGTTCCACGTACGTTCCACTCCTCTCTATAGACCCTCCGTCCGACTAGGGCTAGGCAACGATGTACAGAACACTGGTGGAGCTATCCTGCCTATTTGCCTATCTAATTTCTTCAACCAGAACTCTTACGTACAGCTAACTTGATAACAGCATTTTATTCAAAATCACTCATATGTTAGTTGTTAGATGACGGTACAAAAATGACAGCAAAATCAGTATTATTGATAATTGTACAATCTGTCTTATAAAAATGTTAATTCAGGAGTAGTAATTTAGGTTGCTTCTCAATTTTAGATCGAACTACATTATTTCAATCTCAAAACGTCAACTATTTGTACAGAAATCTGTAAAAATGTCACTATCTTCTGGAAAGTTTCATAACTATTAGGGCATTATAGCGGAAAATGCCGTTAGCGTTTTTGATGAAACAAAACACCATCAGTGACTGCACCAGTGTTTTGTACATCGTTGGCTAGGCGCTTGCAACGCTCAAAACGTATTGTCAAAGAAACGGTTGGCAACACTTTTGTGCATTATTTACGTCTTAGATCACTTATATTTTATATCTTCGCAATTTATCTTTGACATTCTGAATTCATTGAGAATAATTTCTCTTAATCATTCAAAATAAACTATTCCAAAATGAACAGTTCTAAGGTGAGAAATAATTCGAAAGTTACAAAATTTCATAAAGTGTCTTTTTAAAATTTCCAGTTTTTTTGCAAAATCGATGGGTTGTTATGACATAACCCACATTTACGTAATAACTATCGATTTTAATATGTTCAAATTTCAGATTCTGAGTCTTGCCAAGGCCTGCCAAAGACTAGGCACAAGAAATATGGCCAACACTGAAGTTCAAGTTAGTGGTCCTAGGGTTGATAGGTTCAAGGCTCTTCAAAAAAAAATGCAGGTTCGTATCATCGCATCATGTGATGGGTTTTTTCGAAAATTTATCACTACCTACTTATTTATACGTACTTTCCTTAAGAACTCGATTTCTGAGTATCCTAGCATCCTTGATAAATCCTTTCATAAGGATGGTGCTGTCAAATGAGAATCTGTGATATTTTGACTCACAGACCCAGTTGTTCTGACTCAGTTTCTCATTTGATAGCACCTTCCATATGAACAAAGCTAAATCCACCTTCCTCCATGATGCTGAAGAACGTTGGATCAACCTCCTTCCTTTTGACTTCTTTGATGTATAATGAAGGTATAAAAAGTATCTTGTATGATGAATTAAACTCTGATTGGCTATGATCCCTACTCAAAACGGGCCAAGTAAATAGGGTGAGTTTTCTCACTTTTTCATGGATAGTCTCAAAATATATAAGCTTGCATACGTTTTTATTGTGAAATTCTCAAAAAAACATATCTTATGATAAGTGCAAAATTACCATAATTAGTACCTAGTACCTACTCTTCAGGTGTTAGGTTGAAAATTGAAGCTGGGTTCATGCATATCATGAAATTCATGTCATAATCTACTGTGACTATACTAAGTTCATATGAAGCATTTAATGAGACTGAATGAATTTAAGAATGTATGCATAAATTCTCCTCAAAAGGTGGTGATGTTTCTACTGCACATGTTGGAGCCTACATCTTCCAACATATTTTCATATAAAAAAATCAAATCAAAAAAATTAAAGACAAAACCTAGGACACAACTCATCAATATGTGAATAGAATATTCACCTATATTTTTTTTGTAACATGTCCATTTATATTCCAGATTGATGATGGACAGCCGGTCCACCTCAAAAATGGTTTTGGAGACAAGGTTTTGTATCAATTTACCACTTTTCTGATTGTTATTGGGCTGGGCTTATCTGCTGATACCCTCATCAGAATCACCCTAGGCAAGAAGTAAATAACAATTTATGTGAAGATTACAACTAGTAGATGGAACTATTCAGTTTAGTATTAGAATATAATATTCCTTTCTACAATTTATTGTTTTATTTTGATTGCTGTAGGCAATCATAGAGAATCAAACACTGAACTTAATCTCAGATGTAGGCAGGACTGAGAACCTGAGAAAATTATGTGTTCTATTTATTTGATAGGTAATTCATCTTTGGGCAATTTTTGAATTTTATTTCAATAAATAAGAAGTATGGAATTAAGAATGAGAAAAAAATTAACAAAGTTCCAAGAGAAGTTCACAAGCACTATTGGCAACTCTTAGACTGTCAGATGAGGAAATTTCAATTTTCATGAATGATTTCTCTACCGGGATATTCAATAAATGATGTGTCTTCAAAACACCAGGATATTGTTATTTGTTAAATTGAACACACAAAATTTTGCATGAAACTTTCAATCAGATAGGTAATTATCTCAAAACATTCAACATCCTTTTTTCCACCAAAGAAAATAATTTCAGAACGTAAGTCCAGAGGCACCATTCATTTATTTTGGGACAAAATTGTAGGGTTCTCTCACTACTTATTTTGGTCTGTGCAGCATAATCCTGAGCTTCCAAGAGTTGAATTGAAATTCATCACTTCATTGAAGGAATTCAGAGGGCTATACATGGCTACAGGGTATTCCTGTAAGTTTTTAGAGGAGGTGGTACATTCATTTTTCAGCTTTTTGTGGGATTATCTCTCCTCGTTCCTAAAAAATACAGTAGAAGTTATTGAAAATCATTTCAATATATTTGTAGTAAGGACAGATTTTGTGATCTGCCCCAAAATGTCACTGCGTTTGAAATTAAACCTTTAGATACCTGTAAAAGAAATTCTCTATTTCTCAGAGACACCTTGTTTTTGGAAAATTTGGAAACACAAATATATATTTAAGAAGAATAAAACTTCTACTTATCTTAGTGGGCGTTTCGGGAACGAATCTGCTCCCGTTTTCAACACAATTGAAACACTTCTTCGTAGAATTTTTTCAATGTGCAGTCAGTTGGTTTTGACACTGAGAAGGGACAATTTGGCAGACGGAGGAGTTCTGGTTAGGAGGTTCTTTATATTGTTGTTATGCTCTTTCATCCTTACTGATAGAGGCCTGCTACTTTCATCGGTATATTTTCCACAAACACATGGTATACTGTGAATACAATTTCTTGATGATTTTGTTTTAACAGTATAAATGTTTTGGTTGTGTTGAGAACAGGAGCGGATTCGTTCCTGAAACGTCCACTAAGATTTGGTGTCACTGACAAATAGAGAGTTTCTCTTTTAGGTATCTAAAGGTTTAATTTCAAGCGCAGTGACATTTTGGGGCAGATCACAAAATCTGTCCTTACTAGAAATATATTCAAATAATTCTTGATAACTTCCTCTTTATTTTTTAGAAACCCTGTACAAAATGGTACCACAGACTCCAAATCGAGTTATTTGAATTGAAGATACTTCTGTACCGAAATGCTCCGTTTAACGCTTCAGGATGCTGAGATTGATTCTTTTCTGGAATTTCGATTTTGGCGCTATGAAATTTTGTACGTACACTGATATTAAATGAAATGAAATTCATGAAATGAATCTTGTATACGAGCATTTACTGAGTGATATGTTAATTCGCCAGTATTTCGAAAATCAGGGGTTTCAATTTGGAAAAATTGACATACTCCGTGAGTCAGAAGCTCTACTTCACGAAAAATCAGAATTCAGACAGGAAAATTACATACCTAAATTTCTGATGGAATTACCTATCCAATGAGGTATCACAAGGTGATTCATTTCATCTCAACCATACATCAAAAGGTGTCTTCCATTTGATGAACACAAACATGTTCGGGACATTTTTTTTAATATTAATATATACATGGTGTCCTTGAAATTTTTGTACAAAATGATACTACGGACTACTGAGAGTATCGGTCAGAAATGAAATTATCTATGTACCACGGAAATTAAGGAGCCTCAATGTACCTCACGCAATTGCTCGGACCCTCAGATCAACAAAGGGTCTTTTGTTGATCTGAGCTCGGGCCAGAGGCCTTCTGGAAGCAAACCTTACCAGCATTTGCCGGAAATTAAGGCCCTTATAATTCCCTTCAAACATTCATTAATGTTTATTATTCCTTTCTTCTTATCGGATACGTCTGCGATGACGAAATCGATGAGCATATCGACAAATCTTCATTGAAAATTATTATTCTCACCAAAGAAAGCCAGTAGCATCAATACCAGAGTTTCGGCGATTCGAAACATTATAAAATTGATGAGGATACTACGGTTCCCGAACGAGCGAAATTTTTCAAAAGTTGTTCAAAAAAAGTTGTTCTCGACAAATATAACCTCGTGATATGATTATTGATCGATGAATCCGAAGCAGCAGATTCAACTCATCCTGCGAACACGTTTGATCTGCACAACTGAACCCTTGGAAAGAGAGTAATATAATATATAGGGAGTTGATTCGAAACTGTTACTATGATTGACTTTCACGAAGTAAATTTTTTGAGACATGAAATTAAAGAATTACACTTTTATCGAAAATGCTTCGTTTTGAGGCATTATAACGAGTACTTTTTCAATGTACAAGTGTTCGAAGAGTCATATTCTGGTACTTGAGATGAGATGAATCGTGAAAAAAATTGGGACATTATTATAGCATCGGTCGTACCTTCCTGTATTCTATGCCTGTTTTCCGTGCTACAAAACGATTTGTGAGATTATTTCACCCCTAGGTACCAAAGATAATTGATGAAAACTCTCCGTGCAACCTCCCTTGATGTGGCAGCTCCCCATTTTTGCATTTGCCCGGCTTGTCCCCGTTTGGATCGGTCCCTAGGCGAAGGCGAAAGGCGAAGAAGTTTAACAAAACCTGTATATACAGCTGATATGGTTCCCCAATTGTCTAGATTCATATATATAACCCATCCACGTATGGTAGTTATTTAACGAAACAAGTTTTCTCTCGAAATGTGGAGCCCGAGGTTAATCAAAATAATTTCAGGTTTCCACTGCTCATTTCGTGATGCACAACACATAAACGTATTTTAGAATCTGTGTATTCGGTCCATGAAAGTATGTCGAGACCTTTTTCACATTTGTTATTACTGGACGTTTGTTAGAAAAGTGACCCCGAAGGGTAAAACAACTTTGGGAGTTCATTCCCACACTTTTTTGATATAATTATATACGTCATAGTTAAGTGAATGAGAACAGTTATCAATATATCCTCCACTATACAGGATGTCTGCTTTCAACCTTGAGAATCGGCTATCCTAAGAGATACGAAGTTGGATACAATAATGCGAAAACGAAATTTCGTTATTTTCCTTTTTTCCCACTGAGACTGATCAAGTTTTACAACAAATTAAAAATCAAATGAAATCGATCCATTCGGACTATTCTCATGATAGTTTTGATCAAAATATTCTGAAATAATACTATATTCATTCTAGCATTCAAATAAGTGAACAATAATTTGAAAGATTATGTTGACTGTTGATTGTTTCCTCAAATGCTGGAAGGAATTTGATTATTTCCAACTTTCTCGAAGGACCGTGTATTGTTAATTTTCAGCCAGAGATGACTTAACTCGACTGGTTTTCTGTTGATTGATAAAAATGAAATCCACGAAATTCAGTATTTACCTGACATTTTAAAAAAAGTGATCATGATGGTCAAATTTCTTTCCAGATCACCATAAGAATGCGCAACTCTACCCTGATTCAATCAACTTTTTATATCTCATCACTCTTTGGTTACATCAATATCGGAGTATTGCTCATGTGCATGTGTGGTCGCCAACATATGAAATCCATATAAACAATTGAGAGAAAACTTAGAACAAATTTTTGAGGTTTTTAGCTCATAAACTGAATATACCTCTGACTGTAAACTCACTGAGCGAGGTTCGTACTGGAACAGAAGTAGAGAAACTGGGCATTCGTAGAGTTTATGCAGACACTAGATTTCTGCATAAGATAATATTGATTGTCCACATCACTTGGCCAACATGTTCTTGCTAGACTAACTCGGAACACTCAGACTTTTGCAATTGATTTCCATAGATGCAATTATGGAAAACAGTCACCAGTAGCCTGAATAGTATCGAACGCTAATAAAATTCGAGAGGATCTTTTCAATATTTCAGAAATTAGCTTGAAACAAAGATTGCCATCGCTTCTCGAATCATAATAATGGATAATAGTAGATAGATGTGCACTTAGAAATATATATATATATATATATTCATATATACATATATGAAATTATGTTATGATTGGGCGATGCCCGTTAATAAATAAAATAAATAAATAAAGCCGAGATATCCATATGCTAATGCTCGAAAACGAGCATTATATATGGACAGCGGCTTTCTTATGTATGTATATAGGTGAGTACTCTTCGAGATAACTTTTTTTGCATTGAGCGATAATAAAATTGGATTCAGGTAATATATGTTTATAAAGTTAATAGGTAATATATGTTTATAAAGTTATACATCTCACTTCTCAGTTAATACTGAACAAGTATACCGGGTGTGACAGGATCATGGTACACCTCCTGTTTTCTTTCAGTTTCAGACATATATGATTGACATTTGAGATAACCTTTGAAGTGGATTAATGTCACATTTTGACATTTAATGAAATGGAAGTGGTACTAACTTTCGGTTTCCAAATGGAACACCTATTATTTCATTTTCCATCACTGCATAATTTTCTGAATCCAATGTCAATTTCAATTGAGCTTTCACTGTTTCATCATGTGTGTGATGACTATTCCGATTCACTCCTATTGACCATTGAAATAGAAGAGTGGAAATCTGACCAAACATGTAGAATGTAGAAATGTAGAAACATGTAGAAATCAAGTTCATTGAAACCATAGTGACAGTGGTAACCATTCGTTAGTACTCACAACAAGGAGTTCATTCTGAATATTCCATATTGAAATTAACGTCATCGCACACTAGATGGAGAATTAGAAATTGAATTAACATCACTTATGCGGCATCGTTGTATTCAGAAAATTATGCTTTCGTTCCATTTGGAAAACGAAAGCTGGGACCACTGCGGGTGAAACTGTTACTGTTACTATCGTCATAGTAACATCAGACTGATGATGGATTCCTAAGAATGCGTTTTTGGCACGATTTTAACTGAAAGAAAAAATTCAAATCGGTCTATGACTAACAGATCGATTCCTAATTGGCGATGGCCTATTATGTTGTAAACGGACCGCGCCCAAACAATATTCATCAAGAAATAATTTCTCCTCGCAATCGAAAAGTAAAAATAAATTGCTGCCGACTACGACTCCAATGGATCCAAAAATACATCTCGCATTTTGTTTAAACCCCAGGACGATAGATCCGACCTCAGTCCGGCTCACAACACCTCGAGAGCTGTCCGTCACCCTTTAGGCCGAAATCCGTCGAAAAAAGTCCGAATTGAGAAAATCCAAAATGGTTTACGAATCCGATTTTTACACGACCCGCAGACCCTACCGCGCGTCTCCGTCAGTGTCTTCTTACACCATATCGGTAAGTCTCGTTTGTCTGCCTGTTTCCTGAAAAACCACACTGTTAATATTTATTATACAGTTAAACTAAGGCTATATTTCATGAAATGGATTCGTTGAATAACGTTCAGAATTTGGAGAGTCTTTGCTCAGAAAAAAAAACACGTATAATAAGGAAGTTGCAGATCACCAAAAAACTTCTTAAAGCGTGAACATTTCACCTGCCAAACACGATTTCAAAATGAAATAGTTTGGCATGAGTTAAACTAGTTCATCCGGAGAGCGATAATTTTTCGAAGCCCTAGGCCAAACTACACGGAGAAAAACAATTCATTATACCTTCTTCCGGCACCTTTATCTGCATTTGAATTGTTTTTGCAATTTTCGTCACTGATACCTATAGCTATTCTGCTTTAATCAATTAATACTATTTGAATGGCTGATAATGCATGTACTTGATGCGTTATCTTGTCATGGTAGCAAATTAGATTAACCTTCCAATTCATGGCTCGCATAGTTGGAAGTCATTGGATGGGTAATTAAAATTATCAGTCATTTTCATTCCATTCCGATGAACTTCTGAATCTCCTTCAGGTAAACGGAGGGAAATATGAAGAATATATTTCATTGTAGAGCAATCATATCCTCTGAAACCTTTTTCTTCTTAGAACTGTTAACTATGCTTTTCAATTATCAAACGATCTCCCAGCGAGATCAATATATTATTTTATTCTGATTGTCAACAGATTATATATCTGACATTTTTCTCCGTCTAGTATATCCGGAGATTAATAGGGTGAATTAGTTTTTCCTATGACGAACAAGTATTGGATCTTTTCCTTCACCTTCATGTCATGATTGACGAAGGGTTCGAGTGAAAAATATCATTTCTAACCAACGAACTAACAACTTGATCATGACAGGCGGAGAGATAACAGAAAAGATCCTATGAATCGGTATTTGAACAGAATTGAATGGAGATTGATTCCTTTTCGTTTCAGAACGAACGTATATACCTTGAATGTTCTGGATGTTATTCAAAATCCTGTTCTTGTAATAATACATTCATAAGATTTCAATTACACTTCAATATGTTTTATTGCTTTCTACATGCAGATGACACCTCGTTATTGTATTTAGGAAACTTGAACACTGAAAAAGAATACTTGACCATCAAGATATGGGCCACTTATATTATTATTCACGAAATAACCAAGTTGCATCATCCAGATCCAAATTCAGAGATGTATTTCGAATACTGTCTGTTAGTTAATCGAGGAAGTAGTACATTAATTTTCCTTGATTTTTCAGGATCCGTCCTCGTTTCTGAGAAATAAAAACAGAAATTATTATGATTATTTGAATATATTTGTAGTGAGAACAGATTTATGATCTGCCCCAAAATGTCTCTACGTTTGTAATTCAACCTGAAAGAATTCTACCTAAACCTAAGAGAGAAATTCTTTATTTGATAGTGAAACCTTATGAACTCAAAAAAAATATTCGGAAAACAAATACACAAATATATTCAATAAATTTCTACTCATCTTGATGTAAAAACGAATCTGCTCCCGCTTTCAGCATAATGAATAAATAATGAATAAATATGTCTCTTACCGAAGCGTAGAAGCGACAATATATTTTATTTTCCGAGTTGCAACTCGCAAATTTGAGCGAAAAATGAAAATAAAATAATATTGGCCTTTCTACGCTCTCGTAGTCCCTACTACAAATATACTGAAATAATTATCGAAATTCCTACTTTTAGTTTTTAGACACGGGGAGAGGAAATTCCGAAAAATCATAAAGAATGTATTTTCTGAAAATGGAAGTGTAGTTAGTACTGGGAATATTTACAATTATTCATTTTGAGAGGCTTTGCATAACGGAAATCTCAGTCGCGATGTTTGCGTCATCATGTATTCTGTTCTCATATGTCATATTCGTCGTACCACTCTACTATTCTTGGTCGCGAAGCAAATTCAAAGGGCTCTGGACTCATTACAACTCAATAGAAAACAACGAGAATCCAGCGTAGCTACTCCCATGAATAACTGAATCAAATTTGCATATTATGTATAGGCATAGCTCAGAATTCAAGCATAACAAATGTTAGACAGTGGTGTATCAGTAATGTGGGAAATGCACTCACCTACTCTTCCATTGGTATTCAAAGAATCTAGTTAAGAATTGAATAGGGCATTATTTGATTTCGGAAGATGGCATTTTATTCGAAACCTTCTGACAGACGAGTATAAGGCTTCAATCTTTCATTTCTAAATATTTATTGCTGCAATGAGGAGTCAGGAACATTCAAACGCAAGTGGAAATATAGCTAATTCATTCATGTCTCAGATATTATTCATGGATGACTGATAACTTGAAGTGCATAAAGATAACGTATGAAATTTCATAAAAATAACTACTTAGCGTAGAATCGAAGATATATCATAAACAGACAATTTTTTCTTAACGTATCTAAAAATGGTCCATCTATATTTTTCTTGAAACATAGCCATATGGCATAACATATATCCTCAAAATGAATCTTGTGCACGATTTTCAATAAGATGAATACTGTCTGTGAGTTATTCGAGGAGGTGATACATACATTTTTCAAAAAAGAATCAATAAGATACTTCCCATAATCACCTACTTATTTAAATAATTTTTGTGGAGAAAACAGTCGGGCAAGCCATTTGCATCATTTCGTTTTCTGTTCGGATGTCACATAATCATTCAGCCTTGATGAAAAAATCATGTGGCTATTAAATTTTGATATCGCAAATAATGCGATATATTTCAAGACACGACGTTCCGAGTAGGAAACTGTAATAATTCGTTCAGAATTTTCTCAGTAACACTTTTAGTATTATTGAAGATTGTAGGTATTATCGATTTGAAGAATAAATTCGAAACGTGAGATCAGATGTTGTGTACAGATGAAGTAATTTGTTCCGTATGTAATTGTAGATTTGGAGTACATCATTTTCTTTTTTCGAACCATTTCTAGTTGGCTGGATACGTCACTGATCCTCATGTTCTACTGAAATCTATCAGTATCTCATTTCTTCACTGTGAAACATGAATATTTCAGTGCGAGAACATGCTATTCCGTGTGTGAATTTCAAATACACATACATGGGGTATTGAGTTGGCACTTGAAAAGAATCATATTTTCAGGAAAAATACATGTGTTTCAATTCATAAATCGACCTGCCAAAACTGATGGATGTATAACATCCGTTTTGAACGACTGCCAATATCCTAAATTTAGGCCTCGAAAAATCACAATCATAATATTTTTCTCTGGCAACAAGATACCTACGAGATACGGGTGTGAAAAAATATAGATATTTCTCAAAATAGCAACACATTCAAGTCAATATACCTCAACAAGCTCATCAAGGTACTGTATGTTCACACTCATTGATAGAAATTGTGGATTTGGTGAAAAAAATTGGAAACAAATCTTAGAATATGATATCTGATATGAGCAACAAGTTATTTGGATATCAAACGTCACAGCTAGGAATAGCACACTTATTTATAACTACAGAACCAGCACTCGGCAATTACTGAAACCACTGTGTTAGTTTGTCCCAATTCACAGATATTTTGAGAGAATGAAAAGCCAGGTTCGCTTGTTCCAACATTCACACATAAACAATACACATACAATAAAATACTGCATGTTTGAGAGAGATTCACTCTTTATATGTGGAAGTTTGACAACTCATCATTTTGTGACTTGATTTTCCTAACAACGCCATTATTCTCATTGAAACTATTACTACGGATTGTTTTTTAGCCATAAGCAGAGAATACTGTTTTTCGTGAGAATCGAAATTATCTACTACATTATACTTCAATAACCATTCAACACAATTTGACAACACATTCAATAATAGCAGAAACAATGAATTAGCTGAACGCAGTGCGATCATACAGGAAGTGAAAACTGCAGTAACCAACTCAACCGTTCTTTTCTCCTTTCGTATTTCAAACCTCCACGATTCTCTATGAATTCGGAGTTCTTCTTCTTCTTCTGTAAGCAAGCCTACTTAGGGCGAACGAGGCGTACAGTAGCCTCTATTGAATGGAGACGTCGCCATGAATCTACATATAAAAAGTGAATCGAAAAGTGCAGAGGCAACCATGTGATTTAGGCAACACTCATAGACGAAATGGTCCTTTGCCAGGCTTGGATTGGGACGAACTGCACTGATATCATGAATTCTTCCAGAAACGTGAGATCCCGTGGGAGAAAGTGCCATTCGTTCCGAGACCAAGCCTGGTACCGGATCCAGTGACCGCCTTCGGCAAACGTCGTCCGGATGAGCCGGTAAAAAACGAAAGAAAGTCCATTTTGTCACCGGAAGAACGGGCCAAGATCAAGCCAAAGGCTATTTTGGAACCTGTCAAGCCTTACGTATCCGCTAGAGACGCAACTAGGGAAAAAGTCTTGACTAACATCCACAGGAGTCACACGCAGCCTAATGCAGAATCTATGGACTATGTGTTGCCTAGGCTGCACAAGGTTGCCGAATGTCCAGATCTGCCTTACAAGAGGAGAATGTTCTCTTCCTCCGATATGCCCCCTGTGTGGTGAATGGAAAATGAATAAATCTGTCTTTCATTTTTTTAATGAATTCTTGATAGACCCTCTGCAATTTCTTTAGTTTCGCTAAAAATCAAATTCAACCAGTTTTTATAGTATTATCAGATTGTTCTTTATTTTTTGTATTTGATTCCTTGTGATATATGAACGCATTTTGTAACGCTTATTAGTATTATACTTTTACTATTTGTCATGCAGCTGCTTGTATAGATTCCAGAGTAGGTAACTCGTTCAATGAATAAAATATTTCACACTAATACTTTTTGCTTACCTGTTCTTGTTGGCGAAAATAGATCGAACACCAATGGGAAAATATACACATACAAGTACCTACATCCATTAACATAACCTGACTCTCCTGAACTCCTATATAATATATAAAATCTCTACGCAGCTGAAAGACGAAGGTAAGAGTCATATTGTATGGTTGAGATCGTTATCAAGATATGTTATTGAATATCAATCCTCAAACAGGAACTGATATATCACCGAATATTTCAGGGATGAAATTGATTATTCAATCTTAATATTCAGGTATTGGAAGATTTGTGTATGTATAGTAACTCATTCATTGAATATTTGAACATTATATCATCATTTGAATTTTTAATGAATTTGACTAGGTTTATTTTGATTCAGGTGACGTTAAATATTTGGCAATGCATTTGGCTGGAGCAAAATACAGCTGCTCACTGCTCGCTGCTCACACGATATTCTTAACATTTACAAACTATGCGTGTTTTTTTTCCAGTAATTGCAATGATATATTCAGATAGAACTGATCTATAGTTGAAATTTCAACATAATCGCAAACGGATGAGATCATTTGCCAATCTCGGAAAATTAATCTGCCTCAAAAATAAATACAATCAATAACATCATTATTAATCAAATAATTGGAGTGCATTTGCATGGGCTCAAGAATGATTGAGCTGCAGATAATTCATCTCTTTCATTCCTTGTATAAGAAAATATATCTCATTTGAAATCATTGGTTGAACAACTAAATGGATAAAATAAGGAATACAACTAAGTTTGATAATTTTATAGGCATCATTCTAGAGCATTGGATTCGTGATTTTCATCCTGAAAAATGATATGAAAATTCATAAGCCAATGAAAGATTATCCTTTACTTTGTACTACTGAAGATAAATGAAAGGATATTTTGCTCTTCCCAATTTTCTAGAATCAAAGTTGGAATCCATAGGAACTTCATGAAACGTAATAATATAATCATTTTTATCACATTATTTACCACTAGTGTCATTGTGTTTTTTGATTGATTGTTTTTTATTTACCTACAAAGGTTTATCAAAATATTTGAAACTCATACAAGTCACATTGTCCGGCATTCAGCTTCTGGCAATTATAATAAATGACGTCAGTCGATGCATTTGGGATAGTTTCTGTCTATTTTGTTTTCAATTTCCGACTTATTCAGATGGTTAGGTTCCAAAAAATGTTTCTTGATTTGTATAAATACCATTCATTACTCAGTGTCGTCCACTTAGCTAGAGGAAAAACCTCAGTCAGTTGACTACAAGAGGAGTTTATTTCAATGATGAGAGGTGGTTTGAATTTCACCTCATACTTCTCAAATAATGAATATACGAGGAAATACAAAAGTTGACAGATTAATTTTATTGTTGCTATCCGAAAAACATGCGAGTGACACAGCCAAGTTCCTACGAATCACGAAACAGTTTGTGATATTGGACACAGAATTTTGAAAATTTCAAGTATTCATTATCTCATTCACTGATAATATTCGCTTCCAGTACCTACAACTTCTGTTAAGCAATGAAACACCGTATTATCTTGCACTTTTGCTGATCCATGAATCATCTACGGAAGCATAGAAGGGCCAAGAAATATATGTTCATTTGATACACTATAATTTCGACTTTTATCTCAAAATTTCGACATTTATCTCAGAATTATTACTTTCATGACGAATTATTTTGAGTAGGACATAACTGTCAGTCATTTGTTTCGCTTCAATGTTCAAATAGCATTCACAATGACTTTTTCAAAGGAAAATTCTGAGTCCAGACGAGTTATGAAATCAATGAACAGTTGTGTGGCAATTCTGATGGTGATTGAAAGACTGATTTATGAGGTGTCCCATTCGAATAGTGTGGCAAAGCAAACAATCGGCTTCACAATAGGAGTACAACATGCATATTTTGAAATTATTGGCCATCACACGAAGTGTCTCAAATATGTGTAGAGTATCACAATTGTTTTTTCTAAGAACATCCTGTATGTTTCTCCATATATAATAATAATATAAATTTATTCAATAAGCTGAAAATACATAGGAAAGAGAAAAGTTATATCTGAATCCTCATCAGAATGAGCTTAGCACTATTTCTTTATTTTCTAAAATCTGACGTGTCCTTGCCAAATGACTGCTTTTCCTCAAAAGTAGATATTTTTTCAAGACATATCTGCTACTTTTGTCAGATAGTTCCATCATCTGCGACCATATTTATACAGGGTGAGTCAAAAATGTGTACCGAGCTTTCTGGGGGTGATAGACCATTGAAAAATAAGTGTAGTTTGATGATTAAACTCATGGCCCAAAATGCATATTAAGGGAGATAAATCCTTCCAAAGTTGATAAAATTTAAAATTTAAAATTTCTCCGCATAACTTCTGAACGATGAAAGCCACCTGATTGAAATTTTGTGCATGAATGTATGTTGTCAAAATAAATTTTTTCGTCACACTTCCACATTTCTGATATTGTTATAAAGGGTGTTTTCAGAGGGTGAGTCATGATTTTTTGTAGAAAACTTTTTTCCCTGTATTATTTTCGGTGAAAAAACAGAAGCATTCGATGGAGCGAAGAAAATTACATGAAAAAGGTACTCTTATTCAAATACAAAAAATTGAGCGGTTCGTGAGATATTTGAGTTTTTGTAGTTACATGATATCAGCAGATTGATTTCATTCATCGCGAGATTCATCGGTATAACGATATTTCAGCAGGCCATGAACAATTTTGTTTTTAATTTTGTCGATAATATCACCTCCCTGTGCCACTTTACTGAGCAATAAGTACATAGCATAACTCTGTCCCAACAAGGTTTGAATAAAAATAAAAGTTTGATAATGTTTTTGGTACTTTTAATTGATACATAATTTTGAATGGAAGAAAAAGGAAAAAAGAACAAATTAAAGTAGCTGTTCGAAATGTCCACCGTTTTCGGTTATACATTATCTGAGGCGTTTACGTAAATTATTCATCAAACCGTTCATAGTTTGGTGATCATTTTTCAACAACGTAAATTCGTTCACAATTGTTTGCCTCAGCTCCTCAACATTCCGAATTTCGCTTGAATAAACCCTAGATTTCATGTAACTCCAGATCGAAAAACCTAGAGGATTGAGGTCAGGCGAACGAGCGGGCCAGGAAATAGGAGCGTCTATGCCTCGTCCTATCCACCTATCAGGAAAATTATCATTAAGCCATTCACGTACAACTCTTACATAATGAGGTGGTGCTCCATCATGCATAAAGCAGATTTTCCTACGTATGTTGAGAGGAATGTCTTCTAATATCGTACCTAACTCATTTTCTAAGAAGTTGAGGTACATTGCACCATTCAGAGACCCTGGGAACATGTAGTATCCAACGAATTTGTCTCCTAAAGTCGCAGCCCAGACGTTCACTTTGAAATAATATTGAAAATGCGTTACTTTAACAACGTGTGGATTTTCGTCAGCCCAGAAATGAGTGTTGCGCGAATTGAAAACACCGTTTCTAGTAAAAGTTGCTTCGTCTGTGAACAATATTTTGTTTAAAAACTCAGGACATCTTCGAGTTCGTTCCAGCAACTCTTCGCAAAATCTCAATCTTATTTCATTGTCTCGTGGTAACAGTTCTTGTACCTGCAAATAATGATAAGATTGTAGCTGTTGCTCTCTGAGAATCCTGGTTACATTCGCTTGTGTTGTGTCTATTCGTCTTGCTAATTTCTTTGTACTTATTTCCGGATCCTGTTCCACAGTATTTAATACTTCTTCTTCAACTTCTACAGTTCTCGCACTTCTGGGTCGGCCACCATTTCTATTATTGGTTTTCAAACATCCTGTTTCACGCAGTCTTTGTACAATCCTCAAAATTGTTCCCGAATTTGGAACGCGTCGAGCGGGAAACATCTCTGCATATCGTCTCACAGCAGCATTTCCGAAGCACTCGCCAAGCATTAGAAGCATATCAGTTTGTTCAGAGAACGAATAACCTACCATATTTCTTAAAATCTCAGTTGATAATCGCAGTGATATAAATGACACAGAAAAACCACACGAACAAATCGACTATAACAATGTTGACTCGAATGTTGATGACATGAACGTCAAAATTGAGAACAAAATTATTCATCATGGCCTGCTAAAATATCGTTATACCGATGAATCTCGCGATGAATAAAATCAATCTGCTGATATCATGTAACTACAAAAACTCAAATATCTCACGAACAGCTTAATTTTTTGTATTTGAATAAGAGTACCTTTTTCATGTAATTTTCTTTTTTATCGAAAATAATACAGGGAAAAAAGTTTTCTACAAAAAATCATGACTCACCTTCTGAAAACACCCTTTATAACAATATCAGAAATGTGGAAGTGTGACGAAAGAATGTATTTTGACAACATACATCCATGCACAAAATTTCAATCGGGTGGCTTTCATCGTTCAGAAGTTATGCGGAGAAATTATTTTAATTTCATCAACTTTGGAAGGATATATCTCCCTTAATATGCATTTTGGGCCATGAGTTTAATCATCAAACTACACTTATTTTTCAATGGTCTATCACCCCCAGAAAGCTTGGTACACATTTTTGACTCACCTTGTATCATATTCTATTACATGACATTTACATCCTTTTCCTGATATATACAGGGTGGTCACAATAACACTTCAACATTCTCGAATTTCAAATGCTTTTCTCATTTTTTCAAATGGCACAGCCTGTCTCATCTCATGGAATTCGATGGATCCTTCGAACTAGTTTTTATTAATATGAAGTTTGGTGTCATCTCAACATAATGGTTTTGATGTTATTTTTTTTTCGATTTGAACACTTTGTATAGATGAAATGCATGGAAAAAATCTAGTTTTTATATATTTTCAACACAAGAAACATGATTTTTCTACTGACCATTCAAATTTGGTAAAGGATTTGAAAGTCATTGATATCGAATTGTTATGTTTACAATTGATAGTTTAATTTTATTTTTATCTGATTGTGTACCTACAACAAAACTTCTGGTAGGTGAATTGACACTTATGACTATAAAGGAACGAGAGATTCAACATGTGATTCGATTATAGATTTCGAAATTTCGATATGAGAGTCGGAATTTGAAGATTAGTCAAAATATTCAAATCAAAATTTTGAGATTAACGTTGAGATTTTGTGTTAGAAGTCGAAATTCCAAAATGAATGCCCAAATTTCGACATGATTGTCAAAATTGCGAGATCAACATTTCGTTTCAATTTAAATACTTCAAGCCGAAATTTCGAGATGAATTTCGAGATGGGACAAATTTCGAGTTGAAAGTTGATGTCGAAATTCGAGGAAAAAGTAGGAATTTCGCTTCGAGTCGAAGTTTGATTTTGAGTTTCAGAATGATTTTGATTGGAAATTGTTGGTAAGAAAAACAGGGAACTTTTTTCATCCTGGATACACCCTTGCATAGAAAGTCGTTTCGACATAGGTTAAGAGATCATCATTCTTTATGAACTCCAAATCGAAAATACCGATTCCACTAGTTTTGAAGAAAAATGAGTTACAGTAGTTTCTGATCCTTCGGTGTTAAATATTGATTGACTAGTGAAGTAATACTGAATAGTGGCATGTGGAATTCAAACAGTGAGACGACTAATTCTAATAGATCTCAAATTTGTCAAAATAATTTTTTTATTGTTATTCATCTTTATTGATCTACTAATGCATTGGAACAAATTGGATATTGTTGATGTGCTGACTCATTTTTCTCCAAGAGTGAAATTGATGTCATTTGTGATTTAGAGTTTTGGAAAAAAATAATATGTCTAAAACTAGGCCGAAATTCACTTGAATCACAATGTATGATACGTGGGTGTATCCAGAATGAAAAGACTTTCAGGATTTGTGAACACCTAATCAGCACCGTATTCGAAAAATATCAGGTTAATAATAGTTTCACGAATACAAAACGTCAGAGTAAGAAATTTGTATTACCATGTTGAATCATATCGAAAGTTGGCGTGGTATTCACAGTTTCTCTTCATTTCTGAATAACTGAAATGATATAATAACTGAAAAAATGTTGATAACTTTGAAAATTTTCGAAGTCTCTTGGAATGGTCCTCTAAATGCACAACTTCTCACTCCTTCAACTGAATACGTATATCCTACAGTTTCCGAGATCCACATGCTATTGGACACACATAAAAAAAAAATAAGACTCTCTCTCAGACTCCTGAGTTCGAATATGATGAAAACAAAAAAAGTGCATCTGAAGATCACTCTATTGGAGTCGAAAATTATTAGAAGGGAAAGATATCAGTGAGAAAAGTTATGAGGTGCCCGTTCTCTGGGCGAATCTCAACAAATCCTTCGGCCATAAAAGTGCCTCTGGTGAGACCATTTTTCCTAGTAACTCTACAGACCCCCACTGACACACGTTCTTTTTAGCAGTTTTACCCGTACACTAGACGTATTTTTTGTTCAGTTTTTTTGAAATCGTGGTAACATCAACATTAACCGTCCTATGATGGAATATACGACAACACTGGCAGTGGCCACGGCAATTGCTATAAAATTCAACCCTAAAAAAAATACGTTCATTATGGGTAGAAGAATGGCAACTTATAGATGAAACATTTTTCATATGTGAATATATTGAATGAATCACGAATAGAATGAATAATCGTGGTACCATAAATGTGGCTTATATATCTCGTCACTTCCTGAACCGGATTTATCAGATTCCAGTACTTTTTTCAATTCGTTCCCATAGCAACCACGTAGCTGATCAGTTTTCTTCATTACGCTCACTCTCGTTACAAAATCATCAACTCCTTTGAATTCAATCATCATATCTTGGTGGGCTCTATTTTTTTATCCCTATCGGAATCGTCTGATGATTTAATTTTCCACAGGCAAAGATAGCTTCTGTAGAGTTCTATGAATTTGAGTACAAATTGTTTGTTCAAATTCCTTACATCTATCATTTTTTAACGATCACGTTCAAAACGGGCGGTTTCCGTCTAGCTGAGACAGATATTTCAGAACGCGGGGAAGAACGACGGTTTTCAGCCACATACCGGCAGTTTCGCCAGTACAGATAGACCTGTATGGAAAAAACTGTAAAAAAAACGTGTGTCTGTGGGGGCCTCACCACTTTTTCTCTTCTCCCCAGACCCCGAGACACTACGTGGTCCGCGATGCGCCGGGCCAAAGGTCTGCCGAGCAGGTCTATTCCTACTCCTACAACTCATCGGTAGACTCCTCCAACAGCCGTCGCGACCCCTACTACCCCCCGTCCAGCAGGTCGTACTCCACCTCGGAGTCCGTCACCAGGTCGACCATCGGAGGTCCCGGAGGCTACTCCTCCACCTCGGAGAGGTCTTCGCGCACTCGAGGCGACGGCCCTGGAGGCTACAGCTCCAGCTACAGCTCCACCACGTCCGGCAGGCTGCCGGGAGGTACCACCTACCGCCACTATTCGTACCGGGTCTGAACCCTACCGAGCGGTTTCGTTTTGTTCTTTTAGCTACAGTTTGACTAACGAGGATTTTATTTTTGATGTGATAGGTCGGGAGATTTGCAATGTAATTTAGATGTTTGAATTGATATTATTTTTTTTCATCTTAAGTTGTTTTCAAAGGTTTCAAGGTACTAAGTTAGCAAAATAGTATGTATTATTAGGAACCGAAAATATATAAATTTATCGACATATTGATCCAAATTTATTTTGTATACAATTTTACTTCACGAACAATCAGATGTGATTTTTATAGAAATATATTTTCCTATATCATGACATTGTTTGAAATTTTTTCAGGTACCCATACCTTATCCCGAAATTCCTTCTACTAACAATGTATGTGTCTATTTTTGCAAATTTTTTTTCTGAGTGGAGCACTCACTTTTTTTATTCAGCGCAGACAATGATTAACCAAATTTTTACTTTTACTAACAATCCAGAGATATTTGTTTATCCTTTCTTTTCCTTTCCTACAGGGTGTTCCCACGCGACAAGTGAAGATTCTGCCGGGTATGGGTAAGGTGAGTCCATATTATGATTATTATAGAAACATATTTCCTCAAATGAATTTATTTGTAAATCTGTTCTCTGTGTAAATATTTCCGAGGTTTATTATCCAATTTTATTGCATTCAATATTTTTTCATGAATTATCCCATTCCATGAAT
This sequence comes from Gastrophysa polygoni, assembly GCA_963576655.1. NCBI lineage: Eukaryota > Metazoa > Arthropoda > Insecta > Coleoptera > Chrysomelidae > Gastrophysa > Gastrophysa polygoni. The sequence continues at coordinate 11,028,546 of OY755090.1, forward strand.
ATTGCCATGAATAAAAACCATAAATAATCTATAGGCCTGGAAATGCACCAATTCACGAAATAAAACAATATCGATTTTTTAGTGACTATTCGCTTGTGTACCTTTGAATGATTCAGATTTAGAAATTATTATAATAATATTTTTAATATATTCGTAGTGAGAACATGATCATGACCATGTCATTGCGCATGACATTCAACTTTCAGATATCTGAAAGAAAAATTGTATATTTGTCAATGAGCACCTTGTTTATTTTTCGATTTCTTGGAGAATACTTGAATATATTGAATGGATATCAAAACTTCTACGTATCTTAGTGGACGTTTGGGAATGAATCTGCTGCCGTTTTCGACATGATTGAAAAAATGCTTTTCTTCGTAATGTTCATTAGTTTGTAGTTTTTGGAAACTTCAAACAAAACGATAAACATTACGAAGAAAATCATTATTTCAATTTTTTCGAAAACAGGAGGCGATTCGTTCCCGAAACGTCCGCTGAGATGTGAAGAAGAAGTTTTGATGTTTATTGAAAATATATTTGTCTTTTCCACCAATTTCAAGATTTGCCATAGAGATTATTCATCATTATACGAAATTTGAATTTCAAATGATGAAAAACAATCACCGATCTGATTGATTGATATTGATGAGTCACAGTGACAATTTCAGTTCCGAGGTTCAGTTCTCTAGTGATTTTCTCTCTCAACTAGTGTACGATAAAGAGCTAGATTATCATGACTTCATACAGTTCATGACGATACACGTAATTTGACTCTGGAAGCATTTCACGGAAATAATAGTAGATGTAGGTCGTTATGTACAGAGTGATTTATTGAAATGGTTTGAAAGAGGTTTCTACGAAAGCGCTGAACAGACATGATGACTTTTTTTTATATATTTGCCAGTTTGATCTGAAGAACTGATGGCAATTAGCACTGATTGTCAGTTTGAACTGGTTTTTCTAGCTCCTATACAAGAATGATGCATTACAGATATAGGAATATAAACATAGAGTCCGCCTTTTTTTGAGCTATAATCCACTGATGTTGATTTTTTGAAACTGAAAAAATTGAGTTTGCAACAGATAGTGAATTTCAACAGCAATATCGGAGGATTCTGTTTGAATTTTTGAAAATTTTCGAAACTGGAAAACTATCGATCTCGATTTGGCAAATCCCGAAAATTTTTGGCTTCAATCTTTTGGATTTCGAAATCCAATTCCTGTGCATTTGTGATGAAATTGAAAATATGAAAAATCTCAATAGTGGACCATCATTGGACCCATTAGATATACGATGTTTTGAATGGAGTAATATTTAGAATCATCGTAGATTATATCTTGGTAATGACATGTAGGGTGTGTTCCACTGAACGAATATCGAAATTAAGGTCTACTTTCGGTTTTACCGGATGTGACAGAAACTAAGAATATTTTAGCCAAAATGAGCTCCTCAGAAACCCCCGGTAGCCGAATTTTCCGAAAAATACTCCTTGTGTTATTCCATATCGACTAGGCTCGTACAATGCACATTCGGTAGCCGTTCGTTAGAATTCTGAATTTTTGGACTACAAGGTCATTGAACATTCTCTTTCATTTTAAAATATTTCGAAGGTTATACCACTTTCGGTTATACCGTTTATATTATATATATCGTATTTCTTAGAAATGTGAGGAGGGTTTACTAGCAGCATTCTATAGTCTATGCCAGTAGTCGAAAATGGGAAAGAGGCGCAGTGTTGAAAATTAGGCTAGATCTTTCAAAATTTCCGAAAGAATCAAGATATCTGAGGAACAGTTGGAAATAGGGATAGGAAGAAGTGATGGAACTCATCATGGAATTTCCTCAGGAATCCAAAAATTGAGTAATATACCGGGTGCTCTATTTGAAATAAGAAAGTTGATAGCGACTTCCGGTATAACCGGAAGTGGTAAGACCTTGAAAATATTCTGGAAGAACTGAGAATGTTGAATAACATTCAACCTTTTACCTTAAGAAACCCTGTATTGTATATAAACTACAGATCAATGAAGGTACAGGCACTTGATTATAAGCAAACATTCCAGCGCTCATTTGAGGTTCAGTTGTGAATGGTAGCCATATTCGAAACTGAACTCAAATGTATCGTTTCAAGTCACCGAAACTATCCTTCGAAAGGAAGAGCAACAGTACCCCGGAATAATATTCTATATTTGTCTTCGACAAATGAACTGGAAAATCCGAACAGATGATGAGCAATTTCGAGAATTACTCTGGTATTCCGGATTTCTCCGGCATCCTAAGTGGATATCATTCCGACGCAATATCCAGCTGAATCGTGAGTTATGCAAATAATTGTCTTGTATAGCCTCATTACGAACAGCAAAGCTCTTGATGAGTTCCAAACTAAACTACTCAACACATAAGTTATCAACTTGCAGAATTATGATCACCAGATTCATTGAACCGCTCAAGACAACTTCTGATTCCGTTCGAAGAGTTTTTGATCCACTCGAAACAAGCAGATGATGACAAGGAAATACAAGTAGAAATCGAAGATGACGTACCATTCGCAATGCTGAGCAGTTTACAAAAACCACCGAATAGTGTCACCCTAATCTCATATCCTGGGCGGATGATAAATGGAGCATCCTTATCACTTGTGGCTTTCCATTGACTCGAGGTAGAATTTGCACTCTGAATTAATAATTGAAGTCGCTTCAGTGGATATGGGTCGAGGTTATAACTAGTGAATGGCACTTTGATGAATGTGACCACAAATCATTTTCAATTATCTGGTAGTCAATGAAAGAGTATAGCTATGTATAATGGAAATGGGACACAGCATAACCGTCATGTTTTCAGCCCTCTCGAGGTTTTCACTCACATAACCTCATTTGTCGAAACTGGACGAAGTTGAAACAATATCAAGTCCATCAGGCACTTCCGTATACATGAAAGACGCAGCAAGTGGTTAAACATTGAAGATATCTTTCAAATTCACCCAGCAAAAAACAACTCAAAACTTTCATATTCAGGAAAACATTCACCAGATAATATACTCCGAAGTGAAAAGTTCATAAAAAATGTAGGAAGTTTTGAAACTGTGACATGGGTAAAGGTTCGAATATGAAGAATCGTCACGTATGTCCGTATCATATTGTAGCAAGGGTGCACCCAAGATTGAAATTCGGAGGTAGGGCTGAATCAATATATATAAGAATGAAATATATTCACTCCCTTCATGATTCTATAAATTCACCAAATTTATACCTAGATTGTTGTTACAATTCATCATTTACTTCAGATTTCCTAGGTTCTGAATATCATAGTGAAGAAATCTGTCTCTCAAACATGTTTCAATGAAAAATATGAAATCTCATGTCTTTCACTATCGAGTATTGCAGATGGATCATTCTTTGTGGTAGTAGATGAGGTATCATCTAATACAATGACTATCGATGCTGTTGTTCCACGAGGCCTTTTTTTCGGCACCAACTTTGATTTTGTTCTACATCAACGATTTGTTGGATGTGACCTCCTGCCCAGTTCATAGCTTTGAAGATGGAAGTTCACTCCACTTGAGGAGAAGGTGATACCTTCTCCTCAAGAACCTCAATGTCATCCAATATAGCCAGAGATCGAAGACGGAGGTAGGTCGGTTCTTCAAAGGATGATCTGGCAAGAATTATGAATTGTGGATCTGAAAATTTAGTAAAGTTCAATGCAAGAAAAACTCAAGCTTATATTTTCACCAGGAAAGCAGATTACACAATACCCAATATGATGTCAGATACCACTGATGCTCGGTGACACCATCAATAGCGATCTCTCATGGGACGATCATACGATCATTGGGAGAACTACCCCACAGAAACTTGGCTTTGTTTTCCACACCCCAGCAACTGCTCCGAACTACAAAGCGCAAATTCGACATGTCCTGGAGTACTGTTCACATGTTTGGAGGTCAGGTCCCAAATATATGCTGAAGCTCTTAGATTTTATCAAGAAGAAAGCTAGTCGTCTAATCTAATGTTTCGAAAACGACAAATTATTGAAAGATCGCCTCGGCCAGTTATTCTAAAGTTAGTCAAATAACTCAGCCAATGAGTGTCTCATACAGGGTGGCCCATCGAAAACGTACCGCAAGGCATTACAGGCTGGGAAAGAACTTTTCGATAAAATCCGAAAGCAGCTAGAGTTCATTTGTCAGGAAGACACATTTTGACGTAACAAGCATAAAAAAAACCTCCGACCCACTAAGTAGGGGTGTCACCCCAACATTTTTCTCAAATGGGAAGGGGGGTCAAGCGATACCTCTTTAGAAGGGGCTTGTCATTCCCTATACAGTGCTGTTTAGATTTTTCAAATCGATCTACCCGTTCAGAAAATATGGAACGTTGAAACGCCAACCATCATGTGGGACGAAAAATACAGAGATCGGTTCAATTTTACTTTAACGCAATAAATTCCTTCAAATGAATTCGCTATTTCTGCCGAGTCGCTGTTTTTGCCGATGCACAGATTTTTTAGGCCCATTTTAGAAAGTAAAAAATGAATAGGATTCATTTCTTCACGTTTGAATTAGGTCAAGTAGTTGCTAGATACATTTCGTGGTTGAAGTGTTTACGAATTGTTGACTTTGAAATTCATTATTATGATGTATTCAATTGCAGAGTGGAAATCATTGAGCTTTTTTCAAGAACGATGAATGTGGAAATCGGGTCGCAGAGTTGTTCAACCAACGGCATTCTGACAAACATGCCTCTGGAAAAATTGTTCGCGAATTGGTGAACAAATTCCGCGAAACAGGTTCAGTTCATAACAAAAAGAGAGAGCTCAAAAAGCCAGTACTGAATAAACCTACGGAGATAGCAGTATTGGGGCAACTTGCAGTTGATAGTACCCGAAGTACAAGACAATTGGCTATTGTGACGGGTGTGTCGTACCAGTGTCCAACGGGTATCGGAAAAGTACAAATTCAATCCTTACAGAATACCCTTAGTGCACGAACTGAATGAAGACGACTTTGAACGTCGCTTGCAATTTTGCGAAATTATGAGAGAGCGAGCGTTATACAATGGTAATTTTTTATTCAATGTGTGTTTTTCGGACAAATGTTCCTTCTTCCTCAATGGTTTAGTGAATCACCACAATTACTGGTACTGGGCTGACACCAATCCAAGGAATTTCCATGAAACACACACGCAACACCACCAGGAGTTGAATGTGTGGGCTGGTATTTTTGGAAATGCCATTGTAGGATGTTTTTTCCTTCCTGGAAATTCAACATATGTACTTGGATTTACTACAAAATGCCATCGACCCAGCTCTTACAAATATCATTGAGAACGATCCCGCATTCGATGAACAGGAACTGATTTACCAACAAGGCGGAGCTCTTCCTCATTATTCCCACAATGTGCGCAATTATTTATATGACACATTCCCAGGATGATGGATAGGACGACGGGGCCCAATAGAATGGCCACCTCGGTCACCCGACTCAAGTCCTTTAGGATTTTTTTCGTGGGGACACATCAAAAACGTTGTTTACAAAACACCACCAGACACATTAGAACAGTTGCAACGAAGAATCATTAACGTATGTCGCGAAGTGACACCCCAAATGCTCCAGAATGTACGACAAGGCTTTGAAAATAACTTATACCACTGTATGCAGGTTGAAGGACAGCAATTCGAACATTTACTTGAATAATGAATGAGTTTTGAAGGGGAATTGAATCAATTTTTGATTTTTCGTCTCACAATATCGTTGGAGTTTCAACGCTCCTTATTTTCTGAACGAGTGGATCGATTTTGAAAATGCAATCAGCACTGTGTAGGGAATAACCAGCCCCTCCTAAAGAAGTATCGCTTGACCCCCCTTCTCATTTGAAAAAAATGTTGGGGTGACACCCCTACTCAGAGGGTTGAAGGTTTTAATATGCTTGTGACGTCAAAATGTGTATTTTCGGATTTTATCGAAAAGTTCTTTCCGAGCCTGTAACGCCTTGCGGTACGTTTTCGATGGGATATGAAATATATAAATCCAAATGATTTAAATAAAGGACTTTCGAAAACATTTGTGATTTCGATATCTCATACTTTCAGCAATCAATGTGCATTACCAGTGAACTTCTCCCTACACATCTGAACAATTTCAAGATCTAAGAATTGCAATATGAAATTATTTCATATACCCCCTGCGACTGCTACTTCGCCGGGTAATTGGCTATCAGCAAGGAATTTCTCTTTCAGGTACTCGCCTGAAAGTATTGAAACAATAATCATATACTTTATTATCATTCTATGAATCGATGAGATATTCCACAAGATGAAATGTTTTTTTCGACTTGCTACCTTACTTTCATATTCCCCTAGATTTTCATCAAACGACATTTTCTAATATAATGATCTCATGACTCGAAAATGACCAGACCAATTTGAATTTTTTTTGTTTGTTTCGTTCGCCCCATTACAGGGGTTGGCTTGCAAAGGAAGAGAATATCGAAAACACAAAGAACAGTCGAATAGTCGAAAAAATCAATGTATGTAATTTTGTATGGGAATTGCGACTTCGAAAACATATCTATATTCTATGCTGACCACAGAATATTATCACAGATTGTCAAAGAATAACTACTGATATGTTGCAGAGAAGAGATAGAGAATCGATTTGATTATTGCATATATGTTATTGACGAGCATTTTGGAGAGAATGTAAGATAAATTTGTACGTGTACGCCTAATTATCGAACTTGGAACTTCAGTTATTTGGTAATTTCACTATGAAAACAATAATAGTCTTTTTCCGAGATTTTGACCAGCTGTCATTTCGTTATCGATGGAAATAATAAGATAGAAATTATAGGGTCATGAAGATTTCGATGAGACCTTTGAAAAGAGGTATGTGGCACGACCAATTTCCCCTATTCAACTTTTGAGAGCTCTTCACCCCCCATCTACAGGGTCAACGCTATGGGGCTGAAATAGGCTGGAAATTAGTAACCCCTCAAATCGAAAATCTGATCCGGGGTAGTCAGTCACATCCCGTTGTTGAGGGAGCTGTTGATGCCGTTTATTGTCCAGCATTCGCTGTATATTATCAGGATGAGCCAGTGAACAGAGAACAGACAAGAAAAGTCAAGCTGGAAAGCAAATGCCAAGTGAACCAGTCAGCAGATGCGAAGCATACCGCGTTGGTCTACTTACATGAACATACGACGTTTTTGGATTCATGCAAGCATAATGAATCAAGCTTAGATGAATTCAACACTGCAGTGGAAATTTTCATGCGGAATACTAAGGAGTTGAAATTTATTTGAGAATTGAAAAATTTGGCTGCCGGATAGCTATTATGGCAAAATTCCGCTACTTCCAATATGGATATCTTCATGTTCAATTGGACAATTTGGATCCTATTTTTTATTAATCTTTCAGTTTGAAATTCATTCAAATCTTACATTCATTTCAGTTCAGTTTGAGTTGCATGAATCCACCCTTAAAGCAAGCAATACCTTTCTCACACTCTCAACTGGCACGAATGGAGTTTCTTAGCGTTTTTGAAAATCGATAGAACTTTCGGTTTGTTATTGTCTGTTGTCTATCAACTTGCTGAATTCGTAATCTCACGGTCAGACATCCAAAGACACCCTGTAGAAAATACATTTGTACACTGATTGAGATCTTATGGAGGACGAACTGTAAGGTGATTTCTGTTGTACGATTTCATCAGTAATGATTAGTATTATTCAGAAAGTTGTGATGTACAATACATATGATTTTATGCAGATACAACAAACAAACCTCTGACAGTTCCAAATTTGTATTTTGATAGCCACAGAACTGACATACTGGCATATTATGAAAAAAAAAACATTTTTTTTCATTTTCATATCAAAAAAGTTTACATATATTTTTTTAAAGCTTGCTGCTTTTTATGAAATAGTCTCTACAAAAATTCGACTATTCATCAAATTCTCAATAAAATGTTCAAGAAATCAATTTTCATGTTATACGATCGAGAAATACGATCAAAATGATATGAAGAAGAATTAATTTCAAAAATCCTGCACTTTTGTCTTCATGACGATACGTCACTGGAGGATATCAGATGATCACGATGAATAACTTTTGAAACAGCGGTCGTCCAATTCATTTGACGAAGTCATATGGAACCCTGTATCACCGTTTTAGATGACCAAAAAAAACTTTTCCTACGAGCGTGCGGAAAAGTTACTTTTCCGCACGTTTTTTCGTTCTGAAAGTTCTACTTTTCCACACGATTTTTACTTCTACGCAAGATTTCCTCTTCGAAGTATGATATATTGATTCAAGATTAGTATATTGTACAATGAGCATCAAATGACATACATTTCCCACGAGTAGGTATATGACATTTTGTAGTACGAGCGAATTATTTTTTTCATAACAGATTCTATATAGAACACTCATGCCGTCATACAAATATTGAAGAATTTAATGAAAATTGAACAGTACTCTCATCGATTGAAAAAAAAAAACAAAAGAAAGTAACTTCCCCAGGATTCGAACCACCTACCCTATCAACCATTAACCAGCGTAGAACGACTGCTCCCTTACTTTGCCAAATCATGCAGGAAAGTTACTTTTCTGCTCTATTGCTGAAAAGTTACTTTTCCGCACGATTTTTTTATTGTTGAAAATGAGGATATTTAGGACTAACTAAATGATCTATGTAACTATTCTGTCTTATGTGTCATTTTGTAGCATTATTATAAAGTCTTGTTTAATGAAAACCTTTTTTTTTCATGAATGAGATGGACAAAAACACTCGTACGAAAAACATTGCACCTAACTTTTCCATATAATCACACAGACCCATATTTGTCCATTCTACTCACCATGAGACTCAATTCATGAATCACCCTGTATTATACTCGATAATCACATAATTCCAACTAATATTTCTGATAGGAGAAACCGCTCTTCAATTCGATCGTGATTATTTTCACATGATGTACAACTCTCTTCGATTGATTAACAGTTGTTTTCTCTGGTTATCCTCAGGTGCACGTGACCTATTCGTGCGACCACGCGATTCCGTACGTGGGCCACAAGCGGTTGACGGTGACGTCATCGCCGCCTAGATTCGGCACGCGTCCGTCGGTGCTGCGTCGCGAGTTCGAACGCATCGAGCGGCGAATCCGGCCCTGGACGGGGTACTCGGCCACCAACAGGTACTTGGATTCGGATTCGGCCGTGGTAAGCTACAAGGAGTGGGAGAACGGTGGAATGGGAGGAAATACAGGATGTCTCGAAAAGATACTGTGAGGGGTGTTGGAGGACATCGAAAAACGCGTTTTTGTTTATGTAGACGTATGTCGAAAAATGAGCCGTTTGGGCTGCAGAGCAAGATAACTGTTCGGTAATTAATATAATGGGCAATATTTGAATTACCGTTCATGTTTTGATTTTGCTTGATCAACAAATAAATGCATGGTTTACAATAGTTGTTCGAAGTGTTGACTATTTACTTCAATGCAAAGATCGCACCGTCGGGTCATTGACTCGCCAATGGGGGGTGGATTCTCAGATCCCTAGGTAGGAATTTCAGAAATGCATGATAAGGAAATGTTTTTGCAGCTAGTGGTCAACTGAAAAAAATGGATACTTGTTTTGATGTCCCCTATCACCCCTTGAAGATTGTCTTAATCTTCATCTGTTCGGGACACCCTGTATATGAGTATCTTGGGGGAAGGAAGAAACAAGGAATAGCATATGTAGACATTGTGCAGGGGCGTCGGCAAGGGGGGGAGGGAGCGCTTGGCCTCCTAAGCGTCTTGTCCTCACTCAGATACTTTATTAACAAAATACCTATTTTCAGCATTCGAGATATGTGTTATTACAACAACCGAAGAAAAATGAAAAGTATTCAGAATTAGTGAATGTAAAATCAAGGTAACAATGGCAATGCGGTTTGGAAATGTGAATTCGTTTAGAGACATAGGAGGCATTCTTGTCTTGTCTGTTTTCTGTCTCAGTTACAATTCTGAATATCGAGGTGAGCGTGACCGCGCTTCTCTCTTGTAATGCCTGAGTAATATTATTGTATCTATGAATATCTTGAATAGAATACAACCAATTCAACAATAATGATGATATCAATAATGTAAGTACCTGATAGTTTCTATCAGGAATATATATAGTATATATATAATATATAATAATCGCTTCGATAACAAATCTGAATAATTTTTCTCTTCGTGAAGCTGGAATTTTCGTCTCGGGCACTGGACAGTCTTGGATGAGGTTCTTTTATTTCGTTAATTGATATTAAATTTACCATTGTCATATCCAGTATCGAGAAAAGAATGAACAACATGATATTCGAATATGGATATAAATCATTACAAAATTTGAGAGCAATATTCATCAGGGACATTGAAGTATTCAGCGTGTCATGAATAAGTGCAAAGAAAACTCCCTTCGATTCATTACAGTTGTGGCAAAGAAGTTAGAAGGTGAACTCCAAGATACTCATGTTCCTCCTCATTAACTAATTTTGTTTTTTAACAATTCATCGCTTCAGCTTTTTTCAGAGCCGCTTTATTGCATCGACGAAATTATTTGGCCGAACATGCTCATCATCCAGTTTTTATCATGCTTTGCTGCATAATTATTGTTTTTAATACTTGAAAATATCTGATGGAAAGCTGCGAAATGATGGTTGGAAGAAAATTTCGTAGAATTGGATAATATATCGCTCCAGAAAAATTAACCAGTGAGTATTCATTAGAATAATCTGAGAATAGAATCCGAAAAGTTCAAGTGTCCAAATGTTGGGATGATGCATAAAAATGATACACTGAGCTCCGATTTTGTATGTCCATAGTGTTTGTGTCAAACCCGGCTATTATTCAAATATTGTATTCATTCAATGTACCAATGAGGTGTAACTATATATTCTTCATTACTATTTAAAATCCTGGAACACGTCAAGGTTGTGTTTGGTCATAACAAATTATTTTCAATCTCCATACCTGAATGAAACGGTAAGCTTTTCAGTATAATCTTTTTAATTTTCGCATTTTTGGTGGATGTATCAGTGTTTATGTATTCAAAAACCATTTTCAATAAGGTGTGCATATACAGAATACCTATCCATACTTTCATTTTCATCTGATATACTATTTATTATTCATATGACAAGATCAAATATTTTCCATTATTATTTCATCTACTACTCTATTGTAGATTTATAGATATATCCATCATATTATATCCAATACATATACGGAGAATGATAATGATAATAATGATAGTAATACATTTATTATCCACCATTACAAGTTACATGAAGCACAACTAAGTGAATAAGAGGAGAACAGTTAGGCCAAGACGCCGATTCTTCCACAGTTTCCTCAAAATTACAAAAAAAATACGAACAAAAAAAATACAAAAAATATATATAATAATGAGAAATTTTATAATTGAATATTTGTGATCTATAATTCGGAACATCCATTATATCACTAAAAATTTTGACATTATGAGAAAAAGACCGTTTGAATATTTGCTTCTTGTGCTTGGGAATCATGAGCATATTTCTATGCCTCAAATTCAGATTATGTACATCCGTTCTGAATGTAATTCTACAGTATAAGTAGTCCGGTACTTCACTTCTCAAAATTTAATAGAAAAAGCATGCCATATGATGTTTACGACGATTGAACATACTAAGCCATTATTAGTGTCCATTAATTTGTGGAAAATAAGCTGTAACAACACCGAATATCAGTCTTAAATATGAGTTTTATGTTTTCTGGATTCCTCTAGTGTCAATTATATCGATACACGGGCCATTTACAACATCACAGTGGTTGAAGTGCCAAAGTACTGAACTATCACAAAGTTGAATTCTCAATTCAGAGCTGAGAAAAATGTCTATGCCCGTAAATGAGCTTCGAGGATGTATAAGCATTCTTAAGTTTTTGGGTAATATTATATCGTGATAAATTTTGACAAGAAGATCCTATTGAACTCACGATTGGTCTTAATGGATTGTTTGGTTTATGTATTTTTACATGTGGGGGTTTGCTATGGTATCTATCATATCATATCATATCATAGAGAGAAAGATACAGACGAGTTTCGAGTGAAAACAGTGTTCAAGACAGAAAATACAGTGAGATCGATTTTGACCCATACAAAACCGAAGAATGAAGAACAATCGAAAAATTGTATACACAGTATACCATGTGTCTGTGGAAAATACTATAATACCGGTGAAATTAGCAAACCTCTATCAGTAAGGATGAAAGAGCATAAGAGCATGTGAAGAAAAGATAGACTGACAAATCAAAACTAGCTGGACATATCCTTACTGAAAATGGACAACATATGGAAGATTGGGGTGATATTAAGATCATAGGACGAAAAGACAACAACCAAGAACGGAAAATCAAAGAGTCTGCTTGTATTCTCCTGAACGGAGACAATCATATTGCTTCTTGTTCAGTTGATGTAGATAGGACTCGGCACCCACTTCTGAAAATTGAATATGAAAATGGAAAATTCAATATCATTTAATGAAAAGATCTTGTAACCAGATTCCTCCGTCTACCAAATTGTCACTTCTCAGTGTCAAAACCGACTGCCCATTCGAAAAATTTTGCGAAGAAAAATATTTTGATTGTGTTGAGAACGGGAGCAGATTCGTTCCCGAAACCAAGATAAGTAGAGAAACGAGGAGAGAAAATCCCACAAAAGGCTGGAAAATGAATGTACACCTCCTCGAAAAACTTACAGAGAGTATAATTATTAAGGTGCAAGTGTGAAAAATAGATAGATTGAATCATTCTGAACCAAAGAATTATGATGTTAATTTCCTTTGAATTCATTGATCTTCGAAAAATACTACTTTGGCCAGGCTCTGAGTAGTCGTATCTCAATAGGAGGGGCGCCTGAGGGGCTAATGAATTCCTCATTTTGGCAATTTTTTTGATTCGAAATTCAGTATTCAAAGGAGGATATAAAGCATCAGATCATCTGCTCTCGAATATCTTATGAGCCTATCTGAACTCAAATAGTCTCCAAGAGATCTTGTCAAGAATAGATTTCCATCCAGCAGGTCAAAGCTAACTCATCGCGAGTATTAAACATCAAGTTCGACATTATCGGAGCTTTTCGTGTCAGTCTCTTCTGATACTAAAATCGTCTCTTATTCATAGATGTCTTACAGAACATACTATATAAGCTACCCGATCACTTCTGGCTACTTCACCTACCACTCCATCAATCTCCCTAGTCGTACTTCCCTAGCACCAAAATTCTTCAGATGGTACTACTCCTGGCCTAGAGAATACCAGTTCTACTGGCCTCACTTCAGGTCCTGCCTGACTAGGTACCTCGATGGTCTGACATCGGGCAGCTACCTACTACCTAGTACCCCCAACAGGTACTACTGGTCTTCGTTTCTTCCGTACTATAGAAGTCTGGACTACGATTTCAGCGGATTAGAGAATAAAATAGATGACTTGAGAGTGAGTACTATTACTACAGGTTTTTTATCCTTCCTGGTTGAATTATGCACATCTTCGAACAGATACTTTGTTTCCATTGAGTGGATATGAGAATGAGAGGTGAAATTCAAATCTGTGAGAAAAGAAAGCCAAGGAGATGATAGAAAACCTCTCGTGTGAAATTGTTATCGATGCCACAGTTGTCACTGTTTCATAAGTCGTTTGAATAACCTTTCCAATTGGAGTACAATTTGTTGAACACAAGAGATGCAGGTTCATCTTGTAGGAGTGGTTATTAAGTGGCGTATTCATACCTTGCAGTCATTGTGTGACTATTTGAGACGACACATTGCACAATAAGGTAACATAACACCCTTATAATCAATGGTGAAACCCATCTTGAAACCCTTCCAGCTTAGTTCAACTGGACTGACATCAGGGCATGAAAGAGCATCTGCATCAAATGGGCATCTTTATAGTTGGCCCAATTTGCCGGAACTGAGGAATACAAAACGACTCCTAGAAATGAAGAAGACAGAATGGAATGAAAGACCACACTGGCCACACATATCAGCATACCCAATTTATTTGAATAAATTTTCTTTCCCCGTTTCTGAAAGTTGAAACGGAAAATATGATGATTACCTATTTGATGGTAGGCTTCAAGATATCTCTGAGTTTGGATTGATCTATTCCAACTATAAAACTTTGAAATAATCGTCATATTTTTCATTTATATTTTGGAAAAAACGAGAAGAGAAAATGTAGATATATGAACACACACCTCTTCGATTAACCGACGGACAATATAAGTATATATTTATAATTTTTCTACGTCCACTAGTGTAAGTTGATAATTACGAACGAAATACAATCGCAGAAAGCTTCTCTTAACGCACAGTTTGTCCAAAGTGTTATGTAATAGGAGCGAAAGCACGGTTTCCGAAGATGTGTTGATCCATTTCATTATTTAGATGATCATCCAACATCAGCTACCCATATATATAGACCTCGACGAAGACACATTGAAGACATGTTAGTACCCCGTAAGTCAAATGTGATTGGATGAGAGCGAAATATAAAGTTTTTTAGTATTTTGTTGCCTGAAATATCTTCCAGAACTTTGATAAGTTGTACAAAGAAATAGAGATTGTTTATTCCATATGTTATTCTATATTCTATATTTTATATGTGATGACCATTCAAGTCGGTCCTCTTTAATGGTCTGAAGATATTTAATCCGTTCAACAAGCGTGATAGTGGACTGGACACATCAGGAAAAGTAAAAGGTGGTGAGTAAGTTGCAGAGGCATAGCACAGTACTATATAGATATCGAGAAACCATGGACATACTAATTGATTTTCTTGAATATATTTTCTCTTCCAAAATGAATGTAAGACAGCTAATCATGGAACCAGCGAGGAAACTCATATTTTTGTTTAACAGTTTTGTTTAACGAGCTAAGCGAAGAGCGGCAAAATCTCAAAATTGCGTTGCCTGACGTGCTACATACAAGAAATAATAATACTAATTGTACCGAAGAATTACTCTAAATCGAGTAGGCACGTTAACATGACCTGCCATGCATACGACTCGACATTGCGATCTATTTATAATATCTGAGAAATGTATGCTTCATGGTCAGATATTGAGGCTAAGAAGTATTGGAGAAGACGCACAGAACGTGTTATCAACCAACCACCATATATTGTTCTGGTTGTTTTGTATAAACACTTGAATCTTGTATCAACATGTATGTTGGTTGTATCAACCAACATTTTTGTTGTGATATGGTGCCTCATTCTGAAGGCCTGAAAAATTTGGACGCATCTGTCCCCTGGATTCGTTTCTCCACATGTTTTTTCGAACTGGTGTTTAGATAAATAGGCGCTTCAGTTGAGTCGATGATAAAAGATGATGATGTCAATACAATCTTGGATGAAAGTCATCAAATCTCGTTATGACTGAAGAATTCAATTTTCTCTGCAAGTTTCGACTCAATGTAGACGAAAATATAACAATGATAAATTAATCTCAGGAATACGATGATAAATGTGTAGATGATGATAAGGAGGTGTATCCAATTGAACACAGTATGATGATGATAACCTTTCAATTTATTGCTTATTGTATTCCAGTTGGTGTATTGCATATTGTTATTCACGCTGAAACTTCTGATTCCTCATCTTCTATCATTCGCTGAATGGATCTTCAGCAATCTGTGCAGAATTCATCTTCAGTTGTGGAAAATTTTGTAAAGGGTTACATGATAATTTGGAAAAAATATTATCAAAATGATATTCAATAATTTGTCTAACGATCTTGGATGTTCTTCAAAGCGGATAATTATACTCTCTTTCTTATGCATCAATGGAATTATGTGAGATTTACTACCAAAGCTGGTCGTTTGAAAATATTGCAATGAATACGAAGAACCTAAAATTAACCAGACTAAAACCGACTGATGAGTAACTACATAGTTTTTTCAACGTTGATCTTGAATGACGGCCAATCTAAATTGAAAAATACAATTCATTGCGGAAAAATTCAAGGTGCGAAAAAATTACCAAACACTTGGTCACGCCGTGCCTAGTGCATATTATTTTGATTCAATACGGGGAACTTGGAAATGGGCCAACAACTTTTGTTGAAATACTTCTCTATTGCTTGGAAAGATTCACAAAGACAAGTGATACCGATCGGATCAGTGATAATTCCTATATACTGAGCATCTAACAAAGGTAAGCTAACTTTATGATTGAATACAGAAATACCTTCTTACAAAATATGATCAAATCTGGCGATTACAAATATTTTCTATATTATATATTCTATTTTCTTAAGAAACTCATTTCAGTTTCTGTAGAAACAATGAAACAGAACCCACAACTTCCATTCATGATATTCATTGAATGATATAGGATGGAATTCAATATTCTCTGAGGAGCAGTTTGATTTCTTTGACCCTAAATTGGCAGGATATGGAGACAAACATTTTAAAAAAACCACTAACGTGTGAATATATAAAGTATTCACAAATCAAAAGAGTGGAGTTCGGATCAAGGGTCCATTTGAGAAATAGAATGATAATGTATTCTGTGTGAATATCAAAATCATTAGTTTATGTACGTATATTCGATAGAACAGGAAAAGTGATTAGAGATTATTCATATTGTGGGACAACCCCCAGTGTGAGAAAATGATTATGAATTTCACCGGGACTACACTCAATCAGTCAGTTCATCCGAATTAATGTATGTATTTTTTCAGAAAAATGCTGACATACCTCCGAAATCCCCTTTCAGGATACGAATATTCATTTTGGCCCGATGCGAAATTTTTTTACCACTACAAAATCTATAGGCCACTGAGTTTCCATACCGATTGGCCAATCACAGCTCGAGAATGGTACCCCGAGTATTGGCCGAGTTATCATTCTTACAGACACTACCTCAGCGATGTTCCCAGTGAAGAGTCTTTCAGACAGTTGAGGGTTAGTATGACAAATCATTTATTCATGTGATAATTTGATATTGCACAGAAGATGATGAGATCACTGATTGTGTTCGATTTTATTGAAAATTATATTCATATTCCTTTATAATGACATTTCAGTTATCAAATGCTTCTCACAGATTCATGTTCATCAATCGTGCGTTTTGGAATCATAATTATGTAGTTTGATCATTGATCGAGTGGCAATTCATATGACTCAACGTTTCAAAATAAATTATAACACAATCATATGTGAATTGTGTGTTGTATCCTCAGATATATCAAAGATGAAATAATATTATATGATATTCAAGATACCTATATATTTCATCTTGGTTCCAGGTCAAAAACAACCTTTATTGGTCAGACACTACAGTCGCATAGTGGCCATCTATTTGTATCGTTTCCATGTACTGATTCTGTAACTCTGTTCTGAAATGAAATAAAGCTTTATTTTTTTCTGAACAGACTTTCATTAGTTCTGCTGTCAATACAGACCTTCTGGAGAGAAGAACAATGGCCTTAATGAGTTCGTCTATTTAGAAAAATCCAAGTGATGATTGAAAAATTCAAGTCAAGATCAGATTCCAATATTGATGCCTCACAATGCAGAGGATCATGAAACCTTGAAATATTCTGGTGCATACAATAGATGACAATTATATAATAAAATATAGGGTGCTCCATTGAGAAAAAGAACGGTGGACTTCACCTATCTTCACCTCAATGTGAAACACCCTGTATCTTTCGGAAATTTGTCTCGATTCAATCGGAATTGGTTCTCAAACTATTAGGAAGTGGATTTGTTACATATATACAGTGTGTATTTCTACTGTGTATGAATAGTATCAAACGTCAAACGTCATTAATTTGATATTAACTAGTCCAATACCTTCTGCACTTCTGTTAGTAAACAAGCTCTGAAAATATAATGCAGTTACAGGATGGCTGAATATGAATTGGAAATTATACGAAAGCATACAGGGGGATATAATTATGCAAACTATACGCCTTTCTTCTTCTTATTCCTTTTTTAGATTTCCTCAGAGAAGTAGATTCCAGATTATCTGATATCGTTGTTATCCTCTTGATAATTCATTCCTTCAACTGTGGACTCGGTTACTGAAAACACAACCATTATGCTCGCATGATACCCACATATTCATACAACACTGATCAAGATTCAACTTGGTCCAGCACCATCAAGAGACGTATGCTTTGATAGATTAGATATCTTCAACTGTCAGTGTCAGACAACTCAATATTGTCAAATCTCATGCAGATCAGTCACATCATGCATCAGCTTACACAAATGAAGGAAAGAAATCAGTTTTCAGGACAAATAGAATTTTGTATGCACCACGAGATGCATAATTAGATGATAACGCCTATCGTGTGACATCCATCCCTCGGACCGGAGGCCCTCTGGCTGGATCAGTCACCCTCCTGGCGTCATCATCCCCCAAACACTTGCACTTGCTGCATAAATACCTATTATAGCTCTCATAATGAAGGAGGGGTTTGAGCCGAAATATGATATGATTATTTACATCAGGTTGAAATGGAGTCAGTAGTCAGCTTACCAGAAGACGGTATGGTCACAGCTCTGAGGAAAACATCCATTAGTATTTCAACTTCAAAGTATAAGTATTCTTGAGCCCTGAGGATACTATATAGGAGGCATTTATACCAAAAGCCTATTAACTATATGCGCGCCTTCATGAAAAATACATTTTTCGTACTTCTTTTTAATGCTCCATGAATATTGATCGTAAATCACATTCACCTTAACAAGAGCTTATAGAGCACCAACTCAGTGTAGAAATATACCTTCACTATATTTTTAAATTCATCAAAGTTCATTCCATGCCGGAAAACCGATACCGTTTGAGAACAAAGTCAGATCTTTTCCATTCCTGTCTGATTTGAATGCAAATTTTCATTCCATGTGTTGAAAAATCGTGAGATGCTGTTGAACAGCATTCTTCTTCTCATATATTAGCTAACGAATCAACAAAATACATAAATCTTGAGATTCGATGATATAATTACGAGTTCAACAATGAAAATGGTCCTGCAACATCTTTTGTGAGTTGAAAGAAGGAAAGACGATTCATTTATATTTTGCGAGAGTTTTCTGCGGGAATAATATAATATAGTAACAGAATATATGATGGAACTGGTGCAAAAGCATACAGGGGGACAACATAATTCATATTCATATTCATCTTTGAACCTCGGCCATCATGATCATTCTTTTCTTTTTTGACTAAAATACCATACTTATTGGGCGATTTTGAGAGTCTCTTAGATATGTAGATTTCAAATTATCTGATTTTGTTAGTACCAATTGTTGAATTAGTGTAATAATCTGATGCAATAGTCCTTTTGGAATCTGGACGAGTTGAAATAGCATAAAATAATTCCAAAGTCATTGAACTGGTTATGTCAGATTTTTATAATGGAGAAAACCGTTATCCACGACTGTGTTATCATCAAGTGAGGGTAAAATATAATTGGGAACTTTTTTACAGATAGCGGATACAGATATCTGTTCGACACATTTCAACATCAATTTTTCCATAGTATCTCGTTACCCTATAATGTATATATACAATACTTCAAGTACTTCGGAGGAACCGAGCAAATTATTATTGTCAAAGCGATCCATACAAATCATTCGCAATCTTTCACAATTACGTTTATGTATATTCATTTCAGGATTGAGTTTACTTGTATATTTCATCTATGGTTTACATTAAATCGAATTGAATATTCGATCGACCCTGATGTAATATGTTCTGCTCGGAACAAAAAAGAAAATTAAAACATACTCCATATTATTTTTGAATGACCGATTTACTTCAGAATAACTTCAGAATTTGGAAGCAGTCATCAACGCTTCAGAAAATCCAGGTATATCTATAGCTGAAGAAATCTCAGAATATATTTGGTATATTCTTAGGTTACCTTCATTTATACTGAGTGAATTATGTTCATCATGCTATTGTGAATGCACTGTCGGCAAATGTTTTTTTAGTTATCTATCCTCCTTTATGGTATTTTTTATTTTTCTCGCTAACATTTTTTCACACACTTACACTCCTTGCTACCAACTCGCGTATTGGAGTAGTGAAATCATCATTATTATTGATTGTTGAATCAGAAAGAGAAAAGTATTCAAAATGACCTACTTCTGCATTGAGATAGGGTTCGAATTCTCCTTCTCTCAATTCCATCTCCAGTTTTAAGTCTTCAATATATTGTATGTAAGAGTTATGTGGATGAAATTGTTCAATTCTATTGTATGATTGTATTCATAGGAATGTTTGGGTGAACTCTCCTTTACAGGACTACTTATATGTCTATGGGGAAACCCAATTTTGGTAGGGGAAAAACATGACAGGAGCTGAGATTTTACAATCAAGTTTATCTACCCATCCGATAGTAATTGCTTCTTTTTATTGAAATTGAATATAAAATGAAACATCGCGAAGACTGCATAAAAAATGTTGTCCAACACATCTGGAAATACTCTCACTGTAAATATGCTTATCGAACTAATTGCATATCCTAGAGGTTGTAGGTAGAATTCTCAACTTCATTCAAATATCAAATGGAATCGAGATGATCTGATTTCGAGAAAATTCGAGCTATTATATCAGACTGAATAACCTTGATTATACGCAATACTACTGGATTAGACAATGATTAATTTCACGAGTGTTCCACTCATGTGCAGCTGACAGAAATAATATCGTCGAAACTTATTAAAACCCCTGGCACAAACTCGAACGATATTTTTTTGGCTTCATATACAATGCATCTATAAAACTATCATAACCATGGTATTGCATTCAGTTGGTGCATATAGTCCTCGCATGAGATTCATTCAATTATTTAACGTAAGTTACAGAATAACCCTGTGTCAAGATTCATTTCAGTCCTTGAGTATTCAACTAATATAATCTACAACAAATAGTAACGAACACAATTCACGATATTTTAGTTTTTGTTGATTGGTTTACTTTCTCTTGCATGACATCGATGCAAAACAATGTCATTCTCGAAATCAGTAAGATAAAATATCAACGAATCAAATTTCCGGAAAACTTGTCCTCCTCCTTGGAAGGAACATTGAATTACACTAGAAATTTTTTAACGTTCATAGCGGAAATCATGGTGAAATTCTCAGAATTTCCGAAATATTCTTGTTTTCTAAAAATAATCCAGTGATAATTGAAACTCTCGTGGTATCATGAGTGAGAATGCCCTATTTCAATTGTATAATAGGTATATCACAAGACCTATGAATTCAATCGATCGAAATATTTGTAGCATGATTTTTCTTGTGGAATACAGCATAATGCAGAATAACTACAAAATTATTTCGCATGAAACTATTTGCCGAAGAGCACAATCATGCAAGAAATATATATGTAGAGCGGATCCATTTGAATGTAAATCTGTAGAGGTATAGTAGTATACGGCTAAATTATTTCTTGATTTTTTTTAAGATTTAATAAACTGTTGCAGAGGATTGTGAGAATTGGTGATAAACTACAAAATGGAAAATGATATAAATAAATAAATCTTCAACCTCGGTTTTGGGCTTTGATCTGAACATAATTCTCTAAAAAATGGTGGTGTCTAATTGATCTATTCTATTTTTATAATGAGTATGCATTTATAGGATGATGATAACATTTCACGGAACTCACACTTTCAAATTATAATATTATTTATAGGATGCTCAAACTCAAATATGATCAGAGGTATGGTACCCAAATTTGTTACTATCCAGAATCAAAGTTCTACTATGATGATACTATGGGATTTTTTTGGCCAATGAGGCCTTATTACATGGTACCTTATTACTGGCCCAGACATATGATGAATTTGTGGCCTACAGAGCATCACATGAGGAAAATTAGAGTGAGGAATTGTAGTTCGAAACCTCTAATCATAGATTGAAACTGCGTGATGATTTCAGGTACGCAATAATCTGTACACTGTGTGATTCGAAAAGTTCACGGAACGAAGTCAACTGGAGATGGAAGCTTCTAATCAACCCATTGTGAATTCCTGGATTGATAAATTAAATGAGAGAAATATATTTCAATGGGATGTTTCACACAGTGTTTCATTCAATTATACAATGTGGTACAGGTTGGAGGAGCGATAATTCACCATCCGAAGGTCAATTGAAAATGAGTTCCAAAACGCTTCGAAATTCAGTTTCAAAAATCGTCTCAGGAGTTTGAAGCCATTTCGACCATATTTGCTACGAATATTCATCGAATGAATACTCGTTATTCACCGTGAGTATTATTTGTGGAATCTGTCCAGTGGCGTAGAGGGGACTTGTTTCACTTGTCCTGTCCCATTTTCCACGGCACTGGATCCTATTTCATCGAATTGACGTTTTTTCAAATTTCCTCCCCGATTTAAAAACGAGTCACCCTTGTACGAATTGAGAAAGAAATATTATGCTTGTCGACTAATGGTGCATTATTGCTACTATAACCTGAACCACTCTGTATACACCTGGGAGTTATAAAGGTCAAATAGTAACTCGTGGAAAGTTTCCTTTTGTCATCTTCTGTACATTGATTGTGAATCGGAATTATATAAGGCCATGGGTGCAAATAAATATGACTTAATGCAAGGGAGGGCTGATAACTTCATTGTGATAATTGGAAACTGACTTCCACCAAGATATTTCCAACTAGAAGTTCCTCAGCTGCTGGCAGTAGAGGTACGAGAGAGACATGACTTTCATTGAATTTTTTCGATCCTTTTTGTTCTTCATTTCTCTATCTCGATTCTTAGTACTATTACTATCAGTGGTGTTTTCTTCAATTTCATCAACCTGGACACTTTCTTGATTAACTTATCTGGATGTTAGATTTTTGCCAGATATCCGACAAATTGTTTGATATTCATTTCAGAACAGGAATTGAGAGATTAAGAAAAGAGAAACATGTGTATGTACCAGCATATGTTGCAGTCTGCTAAAAGTTGTAGCCGTATTCCTCCTAATTCTATTCTAATAACAATACTGAATGACCACTAGAAATACACGGGTAAACAAGGGTACACCTTGTGATTTGCTGGCTCTGAATATGGAATTGAATTGAATATGAAAAAATATGTTTTTTCAACCATCTCCTGTTCTTCAAATAGAAAACCTACTAGTGCTTCTTTGAATTTTCAGTAGCAATCATGAAATTCCGAATTTGAAATTTCTCAGTTTTCATTGAGAGTAAATGAAAACGAAAAATGAAATGTCGGTTACTCTTTCAATCCCTTTTTCATTAGGATCATCTGCTATTCGATTCTAAATTCTCAATATTATGGATATTATGAATTCGAGATGTGATGTTACTAGTTTAGATGAAAAACAACTCAGGCTGTACTCCGCCCTTCATCAGAGCTATATGTCATACCGGATATAAGTGTACCTACACACAGGGTTGAGATAAAGTATGGAACCAAGTGAATATCTCTCAAACGAGAAGAACGATGGGACACCTTGATTGATTAGAGTGCTATATTCCTCGTTTTAACAAATTTTTTCGCACAAAACTCAGTATGTATGAATTCAAATTAACAAGCACTTTCAAAGTCTGTAAAAATATATAGAGTGCCCCATTTAGATTAAAGAATTTGATGGCATTCACGGTTGAACCAGAAGTTTATTATTAACATAAAAATGTTCATCAGATGGATTTTGTTCCATTGAACTCACCTACAAATTCCCATAGATATCGTTCTTTTCCTTTGAAAGATATTCACTTGGTTCCATATACTTTATCCCAACCCTGCGAATATATATATATATATATATACATAGATATACATATATTATTATCTTTCTGTTTGCCTAGAATCTCCAATGCAAATTGAATAATTTCAAATTTAGAAATTTGATGAGGTCAGTTTTTGATCAAATGTATTTTGTCACCCTCTTCGTGTCGTTTGAAAGCCATGGCCGACTGTTTGGTTGAACAATCGACCATTTCTCTGCCATTTTTGATTGGATTCCAAATTTCACTGACATGCGGAAATTCAATGAAGCAGTGGGTGTTCCATATGAATGATAAAATATCTTTCTGATTTATGGAAAAAACGTGTAAGTTTGCAACTTAACGATGGTGTGGATTTCTAATCTTTGTTATGAAAAGCTCGGCAAATTTCAAAGGCGTACCACTCTTCGTGGTCACCAAGTAACTATATCAGACTAAGTATCATTGATTTCGATCAGAAACTGCGATGAATATATTTTGTTGGCTCTTCAGTTGTTCCTTCAATTGGACAGGTAGGACAGTCAGATATATATATATATATATACAGGGTGTCCTTGAAAGGTCTTTACAAAAAGCTACCACATATTCTTCAGACCAAAACAATTCGATACAAGCAAACTTACCTCATTAAAAAGTTGCTTAGTTTGGGCGCTAGACGGCTCTGAAGTTGAAATTTTCAAATCGATTTTGCTTCATAACTTTTGAACGGCTCATGAGATTTTTTTCAAATTTGGTACGTTGGCATAGACTCATCGGGCAATGAAACTCATATCATAATCATAATGAATATCATTCCATGGGCGTAGAACTTGATTTTTTCAGTAAATAAACATCTAAAACTCCTACGCCAATGGAAAAAAATTAGTTTCAATATGAAATCTAAAGTATTCAACTCATTCACTACAAAAAAGGTACTCTTGACAAAAGTCGATTCCTCTCATGGTTTCGACAAAATTTTAATTTTAGTGATTTAGAGCATAATTAATAATAAAACGATTAACAGATATTTCATGAAAATTGTTCAAAATGTTCACCATTTTCACGTATACAAAGATTTATACGACGCAAAAAGTTGAGATGTACTTTTTGCATAGGTTATTTCTATTGAAAATAAGTAGCACTGGTTTTTTTTCTGAAGACTATTATTATCTGCTCGAAAACAGTGATATTCACATTCTTGGTTTCCATAGTTTCATCTGTGTTGATTTGTCGAGTTTTATTGACGTTGATTGTTGATATCGGACTTTTCTGATTTATCATGGCCGTACAATACACCAATGAAGAATACACCGATATGTTATTGGTATTCGGATATTGTCAAGGAAATGGTCGAGAGAGTGTGAGGGTGTATTCGGCAAGGTTTCCAAATCGTCGCGTACCAAGCCACCCAACCTTTGCTGCAGTTGAGAGACGTCTTCGGGAGACCGGTCATTTTGCTCCTAGAACTGGTGATTATGGAAGACAGCGTTATGTAAGGATTCCCGAAGTCGAAGTAGAAATTTTAGACCGTATTGAAGAAAATCCAGAATTGAGTACTAGACGGATAAGTAATGAACTAGAAGTTTCTAGGAATGCCGTTCATGAAGTACTAAGAGAACAATTATTATACCCATACCACAAGACGCCAGTTCAAGATTTATTAATCCATGATTCACAAAGTCGTCTGATGTTTTGTAGGTTCATTAATTTGCAAAGAGAAATGAATCTGAACTTTGGAAAGAATGTTTTGTTCACTGATGAAGCCTGTTTCACGAGAAGAGGAATAACTAATTTTCATAATGAACACGTTTATGCAATTGAAAATCCTCATTCCATTAAAATAAACCATTTTCAACACGAATTCAAAATCAACGTTTGGGCTGGAATAATAGGAAATTTTATAATTGGTCCTGTCATACTTCCACAAAGATTAACAGGAGACATGTATTTACAACATCTACGAAATACGTTGCCAAATTTGTTGGAAGATTTACCACTCCAACATCGGGTAGATATGTGGTTTATGCACGATGGAGCTCCACCACATTTTTCGGTGGATGTTAGGAATTTTTTAAACCAACAGTACCCAGACAGATGGATAGGTAGAGGTAATGATGCACCCGTGAATTGGCCACCACGTTCTCCAGACTTAACACCGATGGATTATTTTGTATGGGGTTATCTCAAGTCTTCGGTTTACAAGACCCCTGTGAATACTGTAGAACAATTATGGCAACGTATCCAACAGGCGACGAATAATCTTACAGGCGATGAAGAAGTTATGCAAAGAGTACATTTCAACTTTTTGCGTCGTATAAATTTTTGTATACGTGAAAATGGTGAACATTTTGAACAATTTTTATGAAATATCTGTTAATCGTTTTATTATTAATTATGCTCTAAATGACTAAAATTAAAATTTTGTCGAAACCATGAGAGGAATCGACTTTTGTCAAGAGTACCTTTTTTGTAGTGAATGAGTTGAATAATTTAGATTTCATATTGAAACTAATTTTTTTCCATTGGCGTAGGAGTTTTAGATGTTTATTTACTGAAAAAATCAAGTTCTACGCCCATGGAATGATATTCATTATGATTATGATATGAGTTTCATTGC
The DNA here is from genome assembly GCA_963576655.1 of Gastrophysa polygoni. NCBI lineage: Eukaryota > Metazoa > Arthropoda > Insecta > Coleoptera > Chrysomelidae > Gastrophysa > Gastrophysa polygoni. The sequence continues at coordinate 11,054,929 of OY755090.1, forward strand.
CCGATGAGTCTATGCCAACGTACCAAATTTGAAAAAAATCTCATGAGCCGTTCAAAAGTTATGAAGCAAAATCGATTTGAAAATTTCAACTTCAGAGCCGTCTAGCGCCCAAACTAAGCAACTTTTTACTGAGGTAAGTTTGCTTGTATCGAATTGTTTTGGTCTGAAGAATATGTGGTAGCTTTTTGTAAAGACCTTTTGAGGACACCCTGTATATCCGAAATAAAACATAGACATTCGAAGGATATCCATTCCATGTCCTTCATGAAGTCGAATGTCCACGACATCCATTTATATGATATTGTCTTCATAGTGCAGGTCGGCAAGTGGCCATATTGCGACGGCACGTGGAGAGTCAACACCTCACAGTGTCCTTGTTATTACAAGTGATTACTTGTGATCTTCGTACTTTGAAATTGGATAGTCTGATTTTTTCTAGAGGAATATGCGTTGGGCAATGGCTAATCGAAGACTCTTCATAAAAACATAATGTTGATTCGCTTTCCCATCGACTAGCGTTGAGTTACTGCTTGCAAACGCCAAGGAAGGTTCAATGTGTTACACTGCAGGACTTTGTTCGCAGCATTTCGATGAGGAAAGTTTGGAGAGGAGGACCTTGAGGGATGAACCGCTGAATTATAAAACCAAAAACTTCCAGCTCTTCTAGCCACATGATACTCCAACTTCGAATCTACCCGAACAAAACATTGATGATATGTTTCTGTTCATGATATATTCATTTCATCATAGATGTTGAACATTGAAAGATGCTATTATTTATTCATACCATCAAATAGTCACAATTCACAATCATTGAATGTTCGATAGATATCAATTGGATTTCCAATTTCTATGGATTCGAATAGACATGCAATGGTCGTCCATTGTACCATGGTAATAGATGTCCATCGTAATCTGTTCTGGATATTCAATTGACTCGAAATGGTATCCATTTTCAATATCCATTGGATATCTGAGGATATACACTGGATATACAATGAACGTCCAGGAATTCAGACATTTGTCATCTAGTGGAATTCTATTGGGTGTTCATTGGACAATGGTATACATCCAGTGGATGTCCATGGTATGAAGACTTGGAAGTAAATCGGATGTCCAATGGATATCATTGTGCTGTCTAAAAATGAATCTGATACTTAAGTGACATTTCTGAGGGTGATTATGATCTTCTGACCTCCTCACTATGTTCAGAGGAACCAGCAGAAAATGTTCGATATACATTCGAAACATGCGAGAAGAATTCAAAATTTGAATCCATTCCAGCTTTGACGAGGCAAGAAATCGAGATACACACGATCAGACTGATCAGAATATATAAATCTAATTATGTTTGATATGCAAATTATTTTGAAACCCACATTTACAGCTTCACCCTGGTACCAAAACAGATCGAAATATGCTTGTTCTATCTGAAACTGCCAAATATATAACTCGTTGAATCTTGCTTTTCTGAATTCTTGATTGATGAAGATTTCGAGGAGTTACAGGAAGAAGGATCAACATGGTGAATCACTCTGTGCGATAGAGAATTTCAACTGAACAGAAATTGGAATCAAACGAAATAATGAGATGATATTTTATCGGGAGCTATTATTTTTCAATAGTGAATGGCGATACTATCATATATTATTGATAATGATGAGATTTTTCTCACAATCATACCAAAAGATTTCATATATTCGGGGGTTCAAGTAATTATCAGAATATCATCCATTATTTGAAATATGAACGCTGTCCGCTCTTTCATATCGAGAAAGAATTAATATCTAAGCAATGATCTCATTCCAACATGAAGTGTGATTCAGTCTGTAATCTTATGAAATCGCTGTGAAACTTAAGAATGTTGTACGAGTCAATTTTTTGTGGACCACCTCGTAGCGTTTCCAATCCTTGTCCAATCATTGTCATTCTACTGAAATCTGCCGAAGATATATTTTTCGCGTCAACTATTCAAGTTTGCCATTATGAATATAGAGATTTAGGGGATTGCTAGTGCATTCAATCACACTCTGACTGACATCAAAAGCCCATATCTATCAAATTACGGGAAAATAATGACAAATACTCACTATTCACGATATTCACATGCAGTGTTCATGTTGTTTGAATAGATGCTATAATTTGAACATATATATCTATGTATATTCATTTCTATCTGTCACGGACAACGAAAATTATCGTTTTTATGAATTGATAACCTCGTACACCACACCATTCACGAAAATTTCCATATGGATTCTCATGCACTGATTTGGATTCGAATATATGGATCTGTGAGACGAAGTGTCTATAGTAAAGACAGCAAATACCTCGAGTTACCTGTATTATATTGATGATTGAAATTCTTGTTCGCACAAAAAATTGTTCGTATTTCGTACTCACGTACTGCATTTGAGAAGACGCTGAGAACAAAAGTTGATAAAGATAGTTTGATACCTACTGCTTCTATTGTATCTCATCACTTTCGGTGAATTCTCAATGACGAGAATACTATGAGCTGAGTCGAATTGGTCTGTGTGAATTCTACCAGAAGAGCATAAAGAAACCCTCATCATTTTTAGGTTTTTTATATCGACGAGGACAGGTATTTTCATACCATCAAGGAAACACAAATTCGAAACATTTCAGTGAAGATCTTGTTAGTATCCGTGTGTTTTAAGTGGAACAGAATATATTGGAGGCTTCGCCAATTACAAACAACAGTTGTAATTGGAGATCTGAATTTTATAAAATGAGAACGTGCTCAATGGACCTTTGAAATAGCTACAAAGTAGCTACACGTTGTGGAATGATATCGTTTGCTTATTATACAGCATCCAAGGCAGAATTGGGAAATATTATTGTGAAAAAACATGATTTGGCGCGATTCTGGAAATACGCCAAAATTCCAAGCTCATATATATTGGGAAGATAAGCTGTGCTACCTGCAAAAACTCAGTGTCCTTCGCATCATTCGTAAATCACCTGAGGTAAGTTTCATTCGAGAGGTGAGTTATGTTGATCGAGAAAACGTCACTGAACTCAATGGATACTTAACACTGCCTATAGCTGTATATCATTGTTATCATCGCAGAATAATGTTTGCTCATACTTTCTCAGAGCGCAACATTTCATTATAGATATCAAATTTCAAAGATTCATGTAAGAAAGTTGAAAAAGCATTCATTGTTACCAGGAGTTTTGACATGACGTTCCGGAGAATGTCTGAAATACAGGGTAACGTATTTTCATTCGCGGATAGTGATTAGTGACTTCGGACAATAGGCTGGTTCATGAATTGAAGTAGTTTCAGTTGTTCCTGGAGTATTTCGCTGTAGATTGCGGTGGAAATAATTCTTAGCTATGCTCAGTGGTTTGAAAATAAATATGATATTATGACGATAATAAGACTTATTTTTGGGATCAAAATGAGACTTTTCCTTCGAATGAACATGTGTCCTAAAATCAACGTATCATCGATGCGTCATTCAATTCAAGAAACACTCCTGGGATTTCAGAACGTGATTGACGTTCTATGCAAAGAAGAATGCAACATTAAATTCGTTACGAGATCAGTAATCATTCGAATAATGAATATGGTTTGTTAGTTTTTATATTGCGAAAATAACCCATTCCAACCAACCAATATATTCCAGGAAAATTTGACGACACTGACGACAACATTGAATCTAAACTATTCCAATATACCCACCTATCAACTTTGATTATACTATCACTATCGCATAAGTATATCACGGAAAAAATTAGGTAATAACGAAAATAAGTCATTATAGAAGATATAATCGATTGTATGAAATTTGTAGCCTCAAGTCAGAAATGAAATTTTTATGAGAATTGAAATCAAACCATTACTTTTCAATTCGAGCCAGTATCGTTGATGTTCTATTTTATCACCAATATCTGAATCACATGAGGAATATACTATTAGAAGAGTGATTTTCCAAAAATATAACTCGTTCATTTTCAAAATGATTCACTTGCTATTGGAATGACAAAAAATGTTATATTTTGGGCTTCTCATTCTTATGCAATTGCATGACAGTCTTTGTAAAAGTTTCAGAATTATCTTTAAGTTTTAGTCAAAGTACATGCATATGCTTTTCGCATCTTCCATTCTCTACATTTTCCGAGAAAAGTACAACCATGTATCTTTCTCAATCTTTCTCTGAGAATTGAAATCGAACCATTCCATTTCAATTTGAGCCAGTATCATTGATGTTCAATTTCATCACCAAGATCTGAATCACATGAGGAATATACTATTAGAAGAGTAATTTTCCAAAAATATAACTTGTTCCTTTTCGAAATGACTCACTTGCTATTGGAATGACGAAAAATATTATATTTTGGGCTTCTCATTCTCATGCATTTGCATGACAGTCTTTGTATGAGTTCCAGAATTATCTTTAAGTTTTAGTCAAACGGCATGCATATGCTTTTCGCATCTTCCATCCTCAACATTTTCAGAGAAAAGTAAAACCATTTATCTTTCTCAATCTTTCATTCAAGAAAAGGAATGGAATCTCCTCAACTAGGAAGGGATATTTTAAAAATATTTGCACTTGTTACAACTTCTTGAATCGGAAAGCAGTTACTATCAGAAATGACTCTTCTCAATTATTAATTATTGATACAACAAGGGAAATAGTTAAGTGCTACTTCCATTTCGTGAATTCTTCTTCATAACTTATTCGAGGAACTGGATGCACTAGTTCGTCCATAGTTGAGAAAAGAATCACTATTTGATGAGATGAATCAAACTTGTCTCTCAATGGAGAATGGAATCAAACGATGAAGGGGATGAAAGCTTCAAGTAATAAAACAGACTTCCATTGTTCCAAAGTGGTCTAAATGATGTGACATGATGTGACATGCCAAAACTTTTTCGACAACTCTCATGTATTGCCTTTGAATTTCAAATCAAATTTGAAATAGGAACTCTGCTTACAACTTTTTTTAAATTTTCATTGAGAATTCGCCATTAGATTTGCAGAAGTTGAATATAAGTTTGTTTGAAATATCCATCAGAAATAGTTCTTTTGACTTTATTTTGATTCAAAATTGTCTGAATATTTGCAGTCGCAGATTTCTCACAGTCTTCCGAAGATGTTATGTAAATTTTCGATACTTTGGAAATTGCTTCGATGTACTCAACTCTTGATATCTTCCTTAAATCTCTTCTCTCATGTCTTTGTTCCATATTGAATTCTCGCTTTTTTGTTCTCTGAGTTTGTTTCTCCTTCTCCTGATTGCAAAATCGTTCGATTTCATTTGAATTTTCGTTCGATGTTATTCCTCTCGAATTTCTTGAAGTTTGTTGGTTCTGTTTTATACTCATCTATCGTATGACCGTTTTTTGGTATGTTACGAAACAAAAAGTGTACTCTTGAAGTACAGCTGATGGAGATCGTAACACTTCATGCACTGCATCGAAAATCCATAATATTTTATCGCAAAATTGAAGAATCTGCCTAGCAAATTTTGGTCACTGAACTGATGTTCACCAGTCACTTTTATATCTCTGTTGTTCGTTCTGCTCAGTCGGATATTCGAAGAATTGGAATATATCGCCTGCATTTCTGTACTTTGAAATAGCACAATTTGCATGATGTTCATTCTCAATTCATTTTATGTACTGTCTGTCACTTCTAGGTACTTTTTGATGGTTATATTGCTTGTCAAGTGTCCATACTCTTATAATACGAACACTGTCCATCCAGGTAATCGGAACCAATGGTGTTGTAAACAATATATAATTTTTCTCGAAGGACCAGAATGTTGAAGTTACGATACGACCCGTCCTACGGGAGCCGATACCAATATTTGCCGATGTATCCATGGAGATATTCCCTCGATTTTCCAGTTTACGATCCAATGGACCAGTACCAGCCGGAACGGACGAGATATTGGTATCCTCATTATTGGCCATCCCATTTGCTTGAATACTGGCCCACAGAACATTCGATCAGGCAGTTGAGAGTGAGTAGAGAATGTGATATTATAGTTGGTCGGTTCTCTGAGCAATATTCGACAACGTGATATACCGGTCCTCTCAGAATCATGGAATCTTTTCTTCTTAATTTCCAGAGATGAATGATTGGAATTTGGGACAACGTGTATACCAAATAAACGTCCATTTTTCCATCGATTCTCTATTCATTTTCCATTGTGAGGCAAGGCGGATAAAGGTCAATATAAATTAACTTCTGGTACAGAGTATTCGAACGAGGATCTGAAAATCTAGTAGAGTTCAATGAAAACTCGTGCTTGTTTCTTCACTAGGAAGGCGGATCACACAATGCTCATTACGATGATGTCAGGTACCACTGTTCCCATGATGTCGTCAATATACATGCTAGGTATCACCACCAACAGCGCCCTCTCATGAAACGACTATGTGAGGCTCATAAACACTCACTACATAGCGTGAAGTCGACCTGTCTCGGAGTAATTTTCACGTTTGATGCTCAATGGATGTGATGGAGAACCTTTTGTTGGATGGTCAATCGACCTCTCGAATTGATATGTCTAAAAGTGACGTTTAATAAATATACAGGATGTCCCAAATTTTAATCACTCATCTTTGGAACTAGAAGAAAAAAGATTGTATTGTCCGATAGATATCGACTTCTATTGCCGTCAACAAATCAGTGATGAGAATTAATTGGAATTATCACGAGAGAGATCAAACAAGTATGAGAATACTCGAATGTTTTTACTGAAACGGGCTACTATAATGATATCAGGTATTTTTTGATAGTTTTATTATACTCTTTCTTTTTCAGCTGCGAAACCACTTATACAACTTATAAAACAAAAGAAGAAATCGAGAGTTCAACAGCACGAGTAAATTTTTGTTATTTCACATGAAATTGGTTTGTATTGAGATTGATATTGAAAATAAATAATAAAATATATTCATTTCTGAGTGTACTACTTTCTTGAGATGTTCTACGCTGACATTTATGATCAGGAATGATTGTAATGATTGAACTTCCAAAAATAGGTGTTATAAATACGGATGATGACGAACAATGACGTACACATTTTTTTTGTATCATATCGAATCTGAAATAATAACGATACGAGATATCAAGCTGATAAAATTGTATTGATACCTTCAATCAAAATACTTGATGCGATGACAATTTGCTATCAAACTTGCATTGCTCTGATTGAGAATTCCAGTGAAAATTTTGGTGTGGATTTTGGTGGGGTACCAGAAACCATAGACTTCTGATAATTCCTTCGCCGTGTTTCCAGTTCATCAGCAAACCAAGGGCGACCGATGAGGCCTCTTGTGGGCCGAAACAGATCTGTCTGGCTTTTGGAATTGGAAATATCTTCGACCAATATTATTCATTAAGATGGGATGTGGCCGTTTCCCACAGCTTCCATTCAGGTAGAGTCATCTATCCGACAGATATCTATCTTAGTTTCTTTGCTGTTTGATGACGCTGAACATGTAACACCTCATGTTCTACCCAGACTTCTTCAGAATATAGTGTTATAATAAATGCTTCCGAAAATCAATTATCACAATGCAGAAAAATATACGCCGTACATTTCCAAAAATGTCACCCAGAATGGACATTTCTGTGAAACAGTACCTCGGGAGTTCTGAAGAGCTCATTACAAAAAATTATTACTGAATTATGAATCAAAGCTTCGGTTTTTTTCGGTGATTGGCCGATTCAGCTAATTTTAACTAATTGATACCAGTATGATATGATATATGCTTGGATGATTGGAAATGGTTCACATTCCCTAATCAGTCATGATATTGATATTGAGAAAGCTTTTTTACCATCAGAACTGGATTATAATTAGAATAATTCAAGTTTTTCTTCGAGAAATCTCGTGTCACACCCATATTCAGTATTCATAGGATAATAAGGGAGTGAGAGCATATTGTTCATGCCACAACGATGACTACTGCAAATCAATCAATCAACCTCGTATTTTTCAATAGCGGAAGCAATGCAGTCTTGAATAAAGTCTCGATACCTCTGAGGCTCACTTTGAGAGTGCACCCCATTTTTTCTGTGTGCATCTGTATCGTGAATATAATCTAGAGTGGAAAACGAAGTGCACTAACTTTTTTCCGCTAGTTTATCGTGAGAATCTCGTTTTCTCTCGACGAGAACAAATATGTGCATGTGGACCGAGCGCGGGGAATCATCTTCATTTCAGAATCTAAATTTGAAATCTCTTGGCTGGCGGCCAACATTTTCGCCAAACGAATCATAAAACTATTGTTTAGCCAAAAAGTCAGCTGTGTAGGTGATAGGTAAACGTTTTTTTAGTAGGTGTTTTTGTAGTGATTGGGGTTGATCTTGATCCTTCGTCGATAGCCTTCGAAGTGAGTTTAATCCGGAAGATATAGTCCGTACAATGAACAGTTTTGAGTTTTGTTACTGATTTCGAACTTCTCGTGAACACTTACGGATTGTATCTATCTCTACCGAGCTCACTACACTCTTGGACAAAGAAAAACAGATAAGCATTTATTTTTTTCAATTCTCTATCGATTTCGTTAGAAGAACAAAACAATATCGTGTTCGAATGTGATTTTCAACCCTCATTTTTGCTGGATACTTATTCATCTGATTTGTCGCACGCAATATCTTCTTTTTGAATGAGATACGAATTTTCATGTGTGGAACATGAAGGATGGGGGTTAGTTCGCAACCGACAACCATTTGAGATCTCCACATTGTACTTGCTAATATTTGCCTTTGATCCTACCCATGTCGCACGAGTAGACAATACATGACATTTGTCATGTATGTTATTTTTATTTTATTTTGAATTTTCATTATCGTTGGGATATGCTTATTTGTCTAGATTGTCTAGGCAAATGATTCAAAGACAATCGAGCGTGTATACCCTTGTATATGTCTGGGTACTGAACAGCTGAAAATTTAGAAATTCTCGAGTTTTAAAGTAAGTTGATTACCTACCTACCCTCAGCATCGTAACGAGATCTTCCTCCCAAGGATTTATCGGTTTCATTACAATTTCTTTATAGAACACATCATTTCCGAGTGCTGAAACTAGTATCAATCGACTCACCTCACAGAGCTGACTTAGAAATCACGCAGGATTGCTCAAAAGAATAAAAAAAATCCATATAGATATGTTCACCGAGTGATTATTTTCTGAATCGATTTAGCGAATTTTTGTTATTATAATATATTATAAGAAATGTTTCATCCCGATCCCCATGTGACAGGATAAGAAATTAAATGTTAGGAAAAGATGAATATTCAGAATCACATTACACAGGATTTTGTGATTGTGGTATACACACGTGATTACATTATAGAATTTGTCCACAGAGTGTTTCGATTACAAGTGGAGTAGAATGCAATTCTCGGTCTTACCCTGTGAAACATAAAACTCTTCAGATCACTTCGTGAAATCATTATCAGAACAAGATGAGAACAAGATGAGAACAATCTGACAAAAAGATAACTGGAATCGATGCAAAATACCAATTTCAATATTCAAAACAAATAACCTTTTTTTCAGCCGAGTTTATCATAACGAAAATGTATTCTCTCAAGGGAAATCCATGTGTGTCGTCCGAAATAACATATATGAGGAAATATTTCCATACCTCCGGGTCCTGGGAATTCCTCTATCACTGAAAGTTGCTGATTAAAATACTCCATTTTGTTTTGAATGCACCAGTTTCACCCAAATCACCGACATGTTAGTGAATTCCCAACTGATATGAATAACTAATCAGATTCAGTTGTAATATTGGTTACTCGAACTGATCCATAATTGCATCTGATTTTGTTAGATTTGAATGGGCCAGCGGCCATGCTTTCATTTGATTTGTTCATAAAATAATATAAATCGAATTTCAAATTGACACAAATATAACCTATGAGATGTCTGACTTCTGTTTCTACTGAAGTCAGCCATAAACCATAATATTACTTGGATTTGAATTTCGAAACCTTCATGAAGTATACTTAGAGACCTCTAGAATTCAATGGAAGTGCATAATATCGGACATTTTACATTCATTTTTCATTTCATTCCGTAAGGGAAGGGACATCTATTATTTGAACCTCTAATTAACTTTCTTCATTGACAATGATTCTACATATTCTTTTTGAATTTTCTTCTTCGAAAACTATGAGAAACTACAGTGAGGTATTCCTAAAATGGAATGAAATATAAATTCTGAATTCTCTGCGGATGAAGAGTAGGAGAAACAAAGAAAAATCGAATAATAATGAATATATAAATAGATAAAAACTGAAGTGTTCACACATATTACTCTACTATAGAGATTTCTTCATGACATTCCATCAGTATTTTAAATTTCAATGACAAAAATCATTCACTTCACTGAAATCAGTGTATAATCTCCAACCAATTTCATGGAGATCAACATCTTTTTCAATTCTTTTCCATAAAGTACTCTATGGTCACGAAAATATAACTAGAAATAGCAGCCACTGTAAGTAGAGGTGATTTTTGTCGCCAAGGATCACAACAGGAAAGTATCCCAATTGTTTGTAAAATTGTTGTGATACTTCCTGTGACTATGAAAATTTCAATTCTTTTCTGAGATGCATTTCAGTGAAGACTCAGCCTGTTTGAACTTTCAACAAATTTCTTCCCAAAAATCGACGACATATGAAAAGATCTTTTTGAAATATATGTTAAAAATGGACAAAGGATGGAATGAGAATCGTGAAGATTTTCGAAGGCCAATTTCTCAGCTCCAATGGAATACATTGGGAGAATCCTCACAAATAGTTTTATCACTATAAAATAGGCGTGTCACGTATCATGTCTAAATTGGCTTCTGGATATTTTCCAGACAGACTGAAAATGCTCCAGATCAAATACTATCCGGGAGAGGGATACAACTATCAATACATGCCCGATTACAGATTCTATTGCGATGACAAAATTCAGCGGCCGTTCAGTTCGAGTTACGATTGGCCGTATCGAACCAGGATATGGTATCCATATAAAAATTTGAGGCTGCATTTCGACTACATGCCCTCTAGGATACCCTTCAGGGAACAGAGAGTGAGTTTCTTCAATTTACATATGTTATTGTAGAGATATAGACCAGTCAGTGGAGGCATCGAACAAACTTTTATCCATCATATTTCAATTTATGATTCAGTTATGTACATTTTGAAGAAAACATCATTATATTACTAGGTCATGGCTGCGAAATACGATGTGATATTTCCAGGATCTCCTATTGAATCATTCAAAGTTATGTAGTTATTGTTCATCTTTTCAAGTATACCTCGGTATCGAATTTAGTGAACATTCTCATCAAATCATCAGCAAAAAGCTCACTCGATCAAATCAAAGATATATCGCAAAATGCTATTCCATAACGATTCTATCTATTGTGATTGGAGAAAACGTGAGACACGTGTTAGCAAATTAATTTAATGCATTTAGAATGATGCACTGGTTCCCTCAGCAAACACATCGTAATAGAATTAGACTCTGACCTTACGATAATATTCTCCATTCCAATTTACATTGATCTCTTTCTTCTGAGAATTAATTGGAAGCAATTGTGAATTTGAACAATAGTAGTCCACGTCATAAGTGAGAAATGGAAGGAGAATGGGACCTTCAAAGACGGGTTTCTCGAAGAGTATAAATGGTATAAAGATTTTTTTCATTCAGATCGTGTACAGATGAAAGATAAAAAATGCATGTCATGGATAATATATTAACCATCCATATTTTGAAAATGAAATGGGAGAGAATTCATTGATGCCAGTCACTACTGAAATGTTTGTCAATCATATTTAAAAGCGCATCGGAAAACCAAAAGATCGAACCTGTTGGAACAAACTATGGTTGAATATCATTATATACCGGGAACTTAATAATAATGAATGATGATTGTAATCGCTCCAAATCCTTCGAAACTACCTGTGAATGATTGGATGCTAAATCCCCATTCGGAAGTGAGTTCAGCGAAGCGAATTATTTTGCTTGTTGACAACACGATGAGAAGAAAACTGAAGAGAATCAAATTCTTTCACTAGAAGAACTTCGAATCAACGATCGACTCAAAAAATGTTGTCTCTGTTCCATTTACTGGTCTATCATGGTTCCTCCATTGACTTTTTATTTTGATTTTTCAGATCAGACGCATTCTTTATCACCAGAGATTGAGAGATTAGGATAGCGAGAAAGATATAAAAAGTATAACACTATTTGGATCAAGATGAGGTCCTAAAATTCTTTCAAATCCATATGAATGAATTCTTCTTCCACGAGGAAATTGATGAATTGTAAGGAATACTTACCTATAGAATTATTATAGATAACATAATTACTGCTGACCGTTATAATGTTCACCGTTATAATATACATTTATGAGTTATATACGGGTGCTTAGATTTTTCCATCCCTTATTTTATTTTCCATGTTAGTATATTCTCGTGATTCATTATACAACTGATTATATGTATATACATGTATATATATATATATATATATATATATATATATATTGTGAGAAATTTTGAATTTGGAGTCTCATCTTTCTCAAGGTGTGAAGTAGAGATTCATTCATACATTTTTTTGGTGAGCTGACTAAAGACTTCATTTCAACAACCAAATACGCTCAATCATTTTGGTAAAAACAATATACTCGATCAAACAAAATAGTCACATGACCACGATGATGCAAACGCCTGCTCCTCGACTTTTCAGCACGATGAAATCCTTTTTCGCGGGTCTCAATGGTATGCTCTCTGAATAATTATTACAAACATGCCAAATCACAGTCAAGCTCTTTACTTATTAGACATGGTTCAAAAAGGCAGTATTTCATTTCCTTGGTCTGAATCCAAGATGATCAACTTGAATTAATAGCTATACGTTTCCACGTAACTGATAATTAGGATATCAGTTCCATAGTGGAAGATGATTCATTACGAAGATTGTGTACTATTGTACAACTTTTATGAGACGCGCACCACTTTCTTGGTGTCTGAACAAAGTGAGGGGTGCGACAATATATATTTCTAATGGAACGAGTATGATATTCTATATTGATGCAATTCTTACTTAAAAATGTGAATTACTGCTGTGCTACTGTGCTGTGATGAAGTCACATGAATATTGGAGATGCTCGGCAACACTGAATCTCCATAATCGATGCGATGACGAGCACAATATAGCTCAAATAGTTTCGAAATATTGGAATTTTGTGTTGAAAAAAGTATCAGTGTTGCAACAGATGATAATATAACGCCAAGAAAATAAATGTTGCGAGGAATCCTAGAGGAAAACAATTTAGATACACTTTTGGATGCCATAATGACTCCATAAGATACCCGAAATAGAAAAATAAATATTTTTAAAGTACTCGAAGGTATGAACAGAGCAGTATCGAAGTCTTTTCATCTGATGAAAAAGAAAAGTTAGAATGATATTTGAACAAACGAATGCAAAAAACTATTTTGGACTGCCTGACTAATTCTTCGATGAAATCTATTATAAATATTCGGAATATACTCCTCCATACTATTTTAATATAGCGTCCAGTCAACAGCGAATCAGCTGGCTGTGTCCCAAATAAGTTTCCTCTAAAATCTCGGTAATTGTTTTCAAACACGACACAATTTTAGTGACTGCTATAGTTACCTGTTAGTGCTTTTAGTACCTGAATTAATTTAATCGTCTAGCAAAAAACGGTGAGTATGTTTTTGACCTCGATATAACATATCACTTCTGAACTAGTCGAATTTTTTGGGCGACCGAACTGTTTGAACAGTTCTATTGACTAGAAGTACCATAATAATGAACAATGAATTAATTGATGGATTATGAGTGGAATATTTATAATCGAATGAAGCGTTAAATACTGTCTGTAAGTTTTTCGAGGAGGTGGTACATTCATTTTTCAGCTTTTTGAGGCATTTTCTCTCCTCGTTTCTGATAAATGAAGTAGAATTTAGTAGAAATTATTTCAATATATTTGTAGTAGACAGATTTTGTGATCTACCCCAAACTTGTCACTGTGCTCGAAATTGAACTTTCAGATACCTAAAAGATAATTTTTGTATTCGTCAGTGACACCTTGTTTTTAAAAAATTTGGAAATACAAATATATTCAATGAGAATAAAACTTCCACTTGTCTCAGTGGACGTTTCGGGAACGATATATTGGAAGGGGGTCACTGGTAGTCTAAGCTTGAAATGACGACCAAATCCTAGTTGCGCATCAGAATGTCATTTTGAACTATATGAAAAATATTGTTTCTCAAATAACTGGTCCATTTTTGGGCAGACTTTCGTAATCACAGTTTTATCTCTACAATCGTTTCCTTTGATGCATTTCGAATTGAACCTGGAAGCAGCGGGCGAGTAAAACTATTGCATTATTTCGTTTATTTACAACTCCAGGGAAATCAACAACAGCAAACTTGTAGGGACTTCAATTTTCGATAATTCAACTTTTTTCAATGAAATTCAAAATGGCGGACTGATGCGCAAATCGGGTTTGGTTGCCATTTTGAATCAAGACTACCCAGTGATCTCCCAAGTGGATCAAGAACGATCCACAACAGAAATTTTTGTGAGGTCAAAAATACTGAGTGACTGGAGCTTAGAATAGTATTATGACGGAAGTTCATAGAAGAACCATATATCTATATCTATTGATGTTTGTAGAAGATGCTCGAATTAAAGTACGACCCCGTTCATGGATACGATTACGCCTATAGTACGGAAAGACCTCATTTTCGCGACTACAGAATCCACCGACCTTACGATTTTTATCACGACTGGCCTTGGAGATACAGGGTGTGGCTGCCCAACAGGGCATATAGAAGATATTTGGGTAGAGATATGAACATGAGTAAGTTGAAAAAAAGCTACTCAAACAAACGAGACTGATTTTTCATTTGTTTTAGCTGAACGAACTAATCTATATGATGTGAAGACAACATACCAATATACCACTTTCTTCTGATTTCAATTGTGATCAATGTTGTGATTAACTTTAACATTTAAACTAATGTGAAAACCTAATCATGTACATTCAGTGTATGCTATTTTTCTAATAGAATTTTAACCAGTAAATGTATCTGTTATTTTCATTGGAGTCTCAGATATTTTCTATGGTCTACACTTTATCTCTGAGTGAGAAATTTGATTCCGCCAATTGAATAACTTTATCGCGTGTGGAATAATATCCATGAACGGCGAGGCTAACGAAAACATCTCTTGTTTAACAAGAATCCAAAATAATGCTGAAATATTCGTCAGGAATGCCGACATCTATTTTTGTTGGAATTGTGCCCAAAACTCTCCTATATCTAGCCACATTTTATATTATGACACCACACACACACACACGTGGTATTTATATCAGATACTGAATCTATCGAAAAAAGTGTTTATCTTTGCGAAGCCAGAAGTGAGTATATTATTATTTTCAATAGAACATTGTTTCTATTAAGAATTACAAATGATGTAACGTGAATTATCAAATGATCTCAAGAACATAGAATGATTCCATGAATTTTTTTTGTGAATACTACCCTAGCACATAGTTTGGGTCAAGGAAAGTACCCAATGATTTTCTTCAACATTCTTTCAGCCACATTGTGCAAATGCACTGATTTGCAGACGATAGAGCATATTAACATTCGTATTCAAAAACTCAAGTGTTGACGTTGCAGAATAATTCTTGTAAGATTGTAAATATCCTATCATCATTATGTTGACCTTATTTTGATTTGTGATTTTTGATTCACTCTGAGTGATGGGAATAACCAAAAATTTCTCTAATATTCCAAAACTTTGAATTCTCATTCGACAAAGAACAAGAAGTGCTATTTTGTTTTGAGTTATCCTTTTTCAACTGGAACAATGTCGAAACATTCATTACATTTTTTATAGCACTTGAGGAAAGGAACAATCGTTTTCATGTGGATACCATAGTGAATCCTTATATTTATAAATACAGTTTTTTTCAATTCTTATGACGAATTCGTTATATAACAGGTTTGGTTTCATATCGTGGTCGAAATTTCGAAATAAACAATTTGCGCAATCTTCACAGAAGATTGCCGAAAAGATAGAAATAGAATAGAAATATGGCACTCCAAGTTTGTTTGCTTTGAATTTCGACAGTTTGGTTAAGTTCTATGAGCGGGTTTTATTCGCGAGTAAGTGATTCAAATCGATGGAAACAATACAATAAATACAATTTGTTTCAATTCATAAAGAACATGTGAACCTATCAGTACAAACAAAAAAAGGGCACCACATAAATAATTAGAGATGCTGTTGAAACTGTCAACCTTCCACCATTCCACCATATATATGGTGTCATCATTATGAAAAATTCATTAATCGGTAAAGAGTTTCTCCTTATATTTTTGCACCTCTCTACAAGGATAATTTCAGTTATCGAAAAATAGTGGATTTAAAAGTTTCATATTTTCCGTCTGAAACATTAAATTTTTTGTGATTCAAAATGAGTTCGGGAGTGTCATATTTTGACACGTTGTCAACTTTTTTTGAAGAAAAATCCTATGTATAATCTCATTTCTGGAAAGCTATCTTTCTGATCTCGAAAATATATACTTAAGATTCATTCCACCCATCCGTTCTCGAAATATAAGTCTTCAAATATATTGAGAAATAAAAATCAGAACATAGTAAGCCATGCTCAGAATGCAATGGGGATTGACGTCATTTTTAATTTTTCACCTATTTAATGTAAGTTTTGATGCATTTACACAATTTGTTTGATAAATTTTCAAATAATCTCTGTGGGTAGGGTGAAAAATTATACGGGAGAACCATGTACATAGATGTCGAAATTAGTAATAGTTTTTGCTCGATATCAGTCCAAAATAGATGTTGCTCATTTCTGGAAAGAGCTATTTTTCTGATCTCGAAAATATATACTTAAGATTCATTTCACCCATCCGTTTTCGAAATAACAGTCTTGAAATATATTGAGAAATAAAAATCAGAACATAGTAAGCCATGCTCAGAATGCAATGGGAATTGACGTCATTTTTGTTTTTCACCTATCCAATGTAAGTTTTGATGCATTTACACTTTGTTTGAGATATTTACAAATAATCTCTGTGGGTAGGGTGAAAAAATATACGGGAGAACCATGTACATAGATGTTGAGAAGATGTTTTTGCTCGATATCAGTTCAAAATAAATGTTGCTGCCGAGCAACATACGTTATTTATCAAAAACCTCTCTTTCATTTCTGTAAGATTTTTTCAATGTTTTCATGCAATAATTTGATCAATAATTATCATAATTGATTATTTATTTATATATTTATTGATAATTATGACTACAATCTTGAGATCGCAATTTCATTTCGATATAATCCAGGAAGAAAATTAGTCATGGAAATGTAGCTGACCAATGAATTCTTCAGGTTAGATCGATTTCACCAAAAAATCATCTCCAGGTAACTGTATTCTTCCTGAACATTTAATCATTGCTGTAGGAAGAGCTCGAATAAAATTTCATTCAATGTTGTCAAAAATGCAATTTCCGCACCATTTCAAAAGAACAAAAACAATTCCGATTGATATGAAGAATATCTTGTCGCTTTTTGGATTCTCAATAATTTCAATCAACTTATAGCAGATAATTGTTTATCGCAGTTAACCTAAACATAGTGAAGAAAGCCATCAATGAACAAATTTCTCAATTGGTGCGAGTTCACGGGTAGATACTGTATATTTTCGAGATAGTATAAGTACAAGCTCTGTTCATTCGTGATGGATCGAAAACCGCGAATGAATAATCAACGCAAATGTTCTAAAAAGTAAGTCGAAAATGAGTCCTTATTCCTTTTAGATGTACGCACTACAGTACGACCTACAAACGCCCTATATACCCCACAGAAACGTGATAGACTACGAGCACGTGCCCTATACAAAATATTCGACTGCTGACATTCCGAATTACAGCATTTACAGGCCTCTTGATCGTTACGACAAATGGCCGGGATGGTACAAGGCGTACTCACACATGCCGGAATTTAGGCATTATCTGAATAATACGCTGATGAGAGATTGCGGAGTGAGTTCCATAGATCCAAAGCTACAACTCGATTTTTGTTATTTCTGATGCCTCATGATGGGGTAAATATATATATATATATATATATATATATGTCGTTGAGTTATTGAACATTCTGGTCGATTTGCTGAAAACAATTTTGATCATCCTATATCTTCAGCCACACAGGCACAGCTTTCTGAATCTCCCAAGTCGTGACGAGAGGATTGGCAATACCGCATAACGGATATCCATAGGTCTTACTCATGAATGAAGATAATACCATGAACCCTTGACACCTGAATTCTTCATTCAAGTTCAGTCGGAACGTAAACAGATACCTCCATATTTTCATTGAAAGATATTAGTTTCATTAGGACCATAAGCGTTGTTGATGAAGAATATTTACACCCTGTCTATGAGTTGTTAACTCCACTCCATCTTTTTCCTTTGAATCTACAGGAATTATCCATTTGTCAAAATGGCAGATGGACGTCATCTTGGAAAAATATACCAATAACTTCGTCATTTGGAATCAATTGAAAGGGCATGGCCATGGGAACTAATAGCTGTAATTTCATTATTATTGACTGTTTTCGACCATTTCATCTCTTACTGACGATTTTAATTGGAATTTGTTGAGCTGAATATTTTCATATCAAGAAAGTGCCAATGATGGACATAAGGAGACATACTTGACGAAGGGTGATTCCACTCACATCCAATCACGCAGGATTTTTTCGGACTTCCGTTATAGAAAACATCGAAATTACTCACCAAATTCCTAGAACAGCACACTTAAACATGATCTCATATCCAATGACTATTCAACTTCACTTACACTTTTATTTACAACTTGATTACTAAATCGTTACCAAGACAGTAGCTCAACATGATGGATGAAATGAATGACTTGGACAAATCATCATTTTGACATCATCCAACCTTATGCTATGTACGGACAGAAGCAACACAAGACATAAAGTCGTGGCATCTATTGATAGCCTCTAGTCGGTGTCAGATCAATAAAAGAAGTGTTACACACAAGCGGAAGTTTACAAGTTTCTGGATTATCGTTAGAAGATTGAAGAAGTAGATTTTTTAGAAATGCGCAACGCTAGCAAACCTGCCATATGGATCTGTACCAACTAGAATCTCTATTGTTCGTCCATAGATATCCTATAGAAATAGAGTCCGTTCACTTCTTTGAATCGTTCGAGAAACCGGCGTTTTCTGCTTCCAGCCATTAATTACGCGATAATAAGCGGATTTAGTAATTATAAAAAGGCATTAGATAACAAAAGAAAAGATAAGCAATATGACATTTTAACCACTATAGTGGATAAATACCTATGTTACCTATTTGTGTTTGTGAAGGAACCTAACTGAAGCCGTGATAGTATATACAACTTGACAGGCACGCTGAAACCTATTATGTTCATATCCGAAATTCTGAAGCATGAAAATTTAACGCAAGCGAGTGAATGTTGTTGGTTCGTAGAGTTCGATTAATTCTCTCCGTAAAAAAATCTGTGCACAAATATGTATACGTAACTGAGAAATTGTTGTTTTTTACAAATGTTTTCAGATTTTCAATTCTGGATTCTCCTTATTCATGCATTGCGATTTCATTCCTTCGTTGGGAAATTTCAATGCATAATAAATTCTAACTCAAGTTTATAAAAAAGTTAACAAATGTATCAACAATTGGGACATGGATGTATGAGTTCTACATCAGATTACTCCTTCAGAACTTTTAGACATCAGATAACTCCGTCAGAACAAGCAAGGACACAATATCAGGATGCATGGACGATGCTCTAGGCGACTAACAACAACTTTGTTTCGGTAACTGGTCAACAGTTACAAACGTTGCTACCTGTTGCTTGTGTTTACATTTTCATGTTTGGTTATATGAACTGAGGGCCCCTCTCCGGCACTCCGGCTTGAGAGATTATGAAGATTGCGGTTCGATAGTTCTTCCTCAAAGTACGCAAATGTCATTGAATAGAGAATTCAACCGATAATCCACTCATCATGAATATAAGAAAAACAAAAATCTGAGCTAGAACATTGGGAAAGAATCTCCTTCAACATAAGGTCAATATCAATAGTAGAACGAGAATATAACTACAAGCTATGTTTCATGGTTGTGTATGTTTTCTTTCTACTGGGAATATTGGCCGTTCTATGGAGCGATGAATCAAGAAAGATTTCTTTTAGATACAGCGTCACAAGTACATCCATACTTATTGGTAGAGGTTATGTAGTGAATTGGTCCTCTGAATAAACCTAATGATGTTTCTCAGAAGATGGATCTATGATCGTTTCACACAAAATACTGAGGCTTCAACGATGTCTGTTTATGAAACAAAAATACATATTGGATTCTAATAATACCCTGTGTTTCATTCATTTTCCTGTGAGATCAAATGGAGTTCGAGTGAACAATGATGTGATGTTTACGTAAGCTTCTATTCGTCCAGGTATTGGGCAGAAGTCCAGAATATTCTCGAATCAGATTTTATCTGGCTATAGATAGGTGATCTCTGTTATTCAGAACAACTCAAAGTTAGTGCATCTTTTTTCTATCCGACTCCAAAAAACTGTGAGTATATCCATATAGGATGGCGTAAAACGAGATTCAAAAGTAGATTCTTTTGATGATCTTTTTTAGCTCTCGCTTATCTTCTCTATCTCTACTATTCCTTTTGTATAACCGGAGGTTATAAATTTTCAGTGAAAACGTTATAGCGAAAATCTTTTTGAGTCAATATTCCTTTCAAGAATCAAGTTGATAGGGACTGGTGGAAATGAAGGATAATTTCCTTTGCTAAAATGATACGACGACTTATCTTTTGAAGCTCATGAAACCATCTCATCATCAATGCATTTTCAATCGATTTTTTCAGAACATGCTGGGCTTACAGTACGAACCACGATATGGCATTCTTGACTATTCGAGATATGTTTCGATTGATATTCCAAAATACAAAATGGACAAACCTTTAGACTATTACGACAAATGGCCATCATATTATCAAGTTCTCACTCCGATACCGGAATTCAGGACATATTTGAATAATTTGTTGCTCAGAGATCTCAGGGTAATTATTTCCAAATTATGGTTATTGAATATATTTAGTGGATTTGATTTCTGTTTCAGCTGAGGGAACATCAATATACTCATACGTACTGGTAATCAGGCAAATGAATTGTAAACTATTATCTGTCACGAAAGCAAACGGAATTTCATTTTTTTACTCGACTTTGAGATGAAGGACCACTATCAAGCCGTTATTGTCATTTCGAACAATTCAAACTCTGTCGGACAAGTGAAGTGTTGAAAATTATGTCCACATTTATCAACTTCTATTCCATTTTTTTGACATTTCGAATCCAAATATATTGTTCAGAACTGAAACAGCTCTTAATGTATGCATTGTCCATGAGTTCCCTCCTAGGATTCTGAAGGAATGGTGATTTAATTTGAGCTTTGACACGATTGACCATGTGAAAAAGGTCACTTCTTTCGAGTATGTCAGTGAATCAAGAATCCCAAATAAAAAACAAACAAAATTTCTAGAACAGATGGACATTGGTAGTCGTTTCAATTTCGAGATATCTTCGATAAGATGGATATTGACACTGGTAATAGCGATAGTGATACCCAATCGGATATAGCAAATTCGGCCATGTTACCGACCAAATCCAACCAGTGTATGGAGAATCGTGACCAATTCCGTGAATGGTTTTGTGAGAGAAATCTCTGCTGCAAAAGTTTTTTTCAATAGTTATAATTATTTGGCTATTATATTAACTGTTGTGATATACTCTTCCGAAGCTCTTGATAAATAAGTTGATGTAACAATTTGTGATATAACGCTTCTCATCTCTTTACCGGGTGCCCCAGAAAAAGTACGTGCCATAGAAGACCATGAGCTCATTCATGCAGCATAGCAAAATCCACCCCCTGGCCAACAACCCCCAAGAAACCACTCCTAACTTTTGTTTTTCAAATTGCACCGACTTGTTCGTTTTGGTTCAACTTTCAGCCCGTTTCATTTCTCATTCAATTATGCATCATGGTAGCTAGAATAGTAGCATGATATTGCAGAATTATATTCATCTCTAATTTTAAGATTTTATCATACTACAGAAATTGTTCAAAATGTTGGCCAACATTTGCCACACATGCATCAAGTACAGGAAGCTCTAATCATTTTCGGAATAACGTTATTACAAGCCTCAGAAATTTTATGGCTTGAATCATCAATATTTATCGATTGAGTTGAGAAGACAATTCTTTTCAAATATCCCTATACGGTAAAGTTCAGTGGCGTGAGACCTAGAGAACGTGCAGGCCATC
Source organism: Gastrophysa polygoni (assembly GCA_963576655.1). Classification (NCBI taxonomy): domain Eukaryota; kingdom Metazoa; phylum Arthropoda; class Insecta; order Coleoptera; family Chrysomelidae; genus Gastrophysa; species Gastrophysa polygoni. The sequence goes on from OY755090.1 coordinate 11,077,388, forward strand.
TAACAAGTCCACTATTTCCAATTTACCCACTAACGAATTCAATTTTCTCGAGAAACTACATATTATGATATATCGTTGAATGAAGAATGAAATGGACTGTAAGTTGAACCAGAACAAACATGGGGGTGCAATTTGAAAAACAAAAGTTTGTGGTGGTTTCTCGGGATTGATTTTGCTATGTTGCATGAACGAGCTTATACTCTCCTACGACACTTATTTTTTTCCAATTTTGTTTTCTGCAAATAATTGTAATATCTTCTGGCCTGGAAGCTCTAGGACACCCAGTATGAATGATTGGATATAAATCTAAAGTAGTCAGAAGTTGATCGTTACGTTGGAATCTTGAGTAAGCTGGGCCAAAGATGCTTGTCACTCGACTTCGAATGCATACATGATACATTTAGTGAATTAGCACTGAGATCAATCGAATGTTCCCTTCCAAATCAGAGCGCATATTTACTTAAGGAGATCCCCTATCAACATTTATCAATTCTGTAACCTGTACGTTCAAGCCGTAGTAGCGTGTTAACCATAGAAATAACTGAGTAGCAATAGTATAACAGCTATAGTTGCAATATACAGCATATATGTTATAGCTGAAGGGGAAGTATAGATTGCCCTCCGCAACGTATGCTCATTTCTGATTCGTATGAATGTTTGCAGCATTCGCCAAGGCTCGAGCTGTAACATTCGATCATCGTGACAAATTATGAAATTCCATACTCGTTTCACAATGTAATAATGATAGTCATCTCACCATGTATGGAATTTTTCATGAAATGTATCACGAAACGTGGTCAAAACCCATCTTCCTGATATAAATAGTGATGTATCGCGCACATTCAATGCAGAAGTCTGAGTGTCCCTAGAGAGAAAAAGAAAACACATCATGAAAACTACATGGCAAATTCATGTTATACCGATGTTGTTTACCTCTATATAGGAAGTGGGGCAACTAACTCTGTTTGGGAATCATTGATTTTTAACGAGGGTGTAACCATAGGGAACGGAAACAATTTGTCCACAATGTGTTGTTCTCGGAACATGTGATTGAGATTGTAATGCTCTATGGGAGAGATGGGTTTCAGCAATTGTATGTTTCACTTTTCCAACATTACAAATTCTCAGTTGACGATGATAAGGCAAGGAAAATAAATTTTGACAATCTGAAAACGAAGTTGTTGGCTTCTTAATACTCGAAAGAATTGAAATCATAAAATTTGGAACAGTGGCCTTATATTTTCATTCACTTTTGTACTCTTTTACGTTTCAGTACTATCATTCAAATATCTGTGATTTCAAAGAAAAAACGTTTTCTTTATCTCATGTATATTATTTTCGGAATATTGTTGTATTCTAATTGATGTCGTATAAGAATCAGGCACAGGTTTTCAGGAATATCTTGTTTTCAGAACTATGCATCTGCAAATCTTATTTATGGTGACTACTGTCGTAGATATATAATACTCAGTGGAAGCAAACATTTGAATTTTTTCCGAAGGAAGCAGTTCACTGACGAAGGAAGATGATTGGGATGAAGATAAAATATCCAAAAATATGTGAATATGATGAATAGAAATAATAATAAGCTCATGGTAACATGTTTTATAAGTAGAAGTATTTGCCCACTCAAGCCCTCGCAATGTTTTGGAAATGCAAGTGGGAGTTTTTGTGAAATGTGTGGTTGCGAAAACTATGATGATATCGTGACTCATTCGATGCCTTCGATCACTCCGAAAATACGTCAAATCTGTGTATTTTTGTGTTGAAAATATCTTCTCCCACTCTGTTTTCGGGGAATGAATCAACACACACTAGCCTAGTAATGGATCAAAATGGCAAAGTTTGGTAACAAAGAGTGCGAAATTTTGTTGGAAATATTCCAGGAATTTCAGTCTACAGTATCAGTCGATTCTTAAATTGAGTCATTAAGTATTTAGTGGTTGCAGGTGGTGGATGTGAATATTGTTTGGGTTTATTTTTTGTTCAGAATAATTCACGGTGAGTACTCAGTAGTGTTTCATTGGTTTGAGAATTCTCTGTGACCAATTCAATATTTTCGTGTCTCAAATACATTCTTACTTGGCGGAATCAGTACTCTTGGGCATTGTTGTGATATTTATGAGAAATCAACTATTACCACATACCACTGACAAGAAATATGAATTTTCTGAAATATTGTCTTCGAGGATTTTGCATTCTCCCTCAGTGGAAATATAACATGGCGAAAAAATTCATACATTTGGATGAATATGAAATATGATAATTCCAATCCATTATGGTCATCATGAAGACAATAAATTATACTGAAGCTTTCCGAAAAAATAATTCCTCAACAAACAAACCCATCTCCTGATAGGCTCGATAATAGACTTCACTTCAGTTTCCATTATCAACAATATTTCAACTTTTGTTCGGAAATATGATTGGTGTATTAACTTTAAATTCTTCGTCAAAAGTCCGAGATTACATGCAGGGAAGCTCCATTCTCTACCTATATCTATGAATTTCTTCAGTTTGTTTATCTAGGCCGAGTGATAGGACTATCCATATATCGTTTTGAAACAAAACTCTATATTCCTGTGAGAAACACAGCTTTGTTGAGATGATTCAGTAGGAACAGTTGACTGTACCGTTTTGATTACTCTGATGTGATTATGAATATCATACCTATCACCATCACCTCATCATTAACGAACAAAAAATTGGTAAAAATCTCCTTCAGTGCTTGTTATATTTTCTTCAGACCATGCCGATAAGTTTGGAGAATAGATACGACCCAATTCAAGGGTACAACTACACATACTGGCCCGACTCGAAATATTTCAGAAATTATAGATTTTCCCCTCCAATCAGTTGGTCCGATGATTGGTCTAAGAGATCCAGAGTATGGTTTCCTTATTACTGGTCAACTAACAGACTCTTCCAACACTACATGGACTATCGACCTTCTGGAAGATCACTAAGAGAGCAAAGAGTGAGTAAAATACTCGGCTAGGTTATCAGTTCACGGTTATATCGGCCTGAATTACTTCAAGAAAAGAATAATTCATACCATACATAGTGATGGTTGCTTCGAAATCATTTGAATAATTGGAAACCTTCTGGTGATAACTCTATTTGTTGATTTTAGATATTGCAATTGTATGAATACTCTGGCAAGAAGTTGATTTTGTTTGATGCACCTCTAATGATGAATTTCTTTGTTGCAGTTGAGACATAACTTGTATTTCTAACGAAAAATGGGGATGACTTGACATACAACCTTATTTTGTGACGATTTTTTCTTAATAAAATACGATTCATCGATGTGGTTTTTTTCTTTCTCCAAGTATGATTTCGAAAACCGTACCATACTCTGAAATGAATCCATGACAGTCAATATGAGCTGAGGATTCATAACATTTGTTGTCTTCATGATTAGGAAAGGAAAAACAATATCATATAATCTTGAATCTATTCTTCGTCTAGAATATGCAATGTACTGGCAACACTGGATACTGGTTACATTTTATTACTTTTAGAATATACTTATACAATCATCTAGGGAAATGGGTAGATATACTTTCCAATACAGGAGAGCAGTTATTTCAGTAAATATCACAACGAGTGTAGATGTTTCAGTCAGAACTTTCAGTATTATTTTGGATTCCATGATTGAATTTTTTCCCCACTCAATAATTCGTTTCTTCCCCACTACAGAATGAAAGCAGTTTGAACATTCCAACTAAGTATCGAAAAACGTACCAAAAAGAAAATACGAGATGATATATAGATGGGTGAGTATTCGAGATTGATCAATTACTATTCAACTGTGGCATCGATAAAGAATCAACTGAAGCTTTGCAATTGAGTCATACTAGATCTCGAGAGGATGTACCGACATACAAATTTGTTTTCTTCAATGGTCTTCAGAATGAAAAGTTATAGGCATGAAGATGATAACTCATGAAATGCTTGATACAGAAAGAACTCCCAAACATCTATACAGAGTGTGACCATATCATCTATTCACGATTCAGATATGAATTACACTCTATGAAGATATACTCGATGCAGAATCGGAACTTTTTCGATGATGAGATTGAAATCAGGTTGAGTGAATGGAAGGAATGGAAAGTCTCACTATGATATGAAAATATAATGAATTTCCAACATAGCATTTTCGGATATATGCATTTACCTCTATGAAATCATATTCTTCTCTTGAGTTACCGGATTCAAATATGTATTGTGAAGTGCTAGACTCTCAGAGTTCTTTATAAAATCCACTCTCCAGATCTATGAGTTCCACTTCCTATCATATTGAAACTATTTCGATATATTCTCCAGAAAACGATCTACGTGGACTACCCACAGCCCATCCGGGCGGTAGACTACTCATATTACCCCTATTCCTACAGATCCTACCGACCCCTAACCCTATACTACAACTACTATTGGCCCCTGAGCAGCCTCAACCGCTACAGCGATAGCTGGCCTTACTACCCCTACTACAGGTACCTGTACTACAAGTATACCCTGCCCAGCGACCGATACTACTATCTCAAAGGCGTAAGTACCATGTGAAAATGATTTCCACTCCCATTATGGTAAGTTGATTTTATCAGAGACTTGATGGCTGATATTGATGGCGGGATGTAAAGTCAAATACTTACATCCTAAGGAAGTGTTAATGAATTGACGTTGTTTGAAAAAGAGGTTCAGTAACAAAAATCTCCGAATCCACCATACAAAATTTTAAAACGATGTTTACTGATATTAGTTATAATTTCGGAAAATTATATTGAAACAAAACTGAATTTGTTATTATGTGAAATGTGGAAACTACAAAAATCATATGAATATTCAATTCGAGATGTAACTGAATCAACCAGTCTCAAACTTTCTTCCCCTCGCTAGCGCTGAAAGAATCCTTGTCCAATCCAGGCCTTCACTGGTGATCTAGATTTCTCTGGGATTTTCTCTCTTCGTTTCTGAATAATGAAATAGGAGTTTTAATAATGATTTCAATATATTTGTAGTGAGGATAGATTCGTGATCTGTCCCAAAATGTGACTGCGCTTGAAATTTAATATTCAGATACCTAGAAGAGAAATCCTTTATTCGTCAGTGACACTTTGTTTTCTAGAAAAATTGGAAAAACAAATATGGAATATGGAACGAAAACTTCAACTCATCTTAGTATAGATGTTCCTCGAACGAATCTTCTGCCGTTTTCAACTCAATTGATATATTTCTTTTTTCGTATTTTTATTTCTGAAAATGGGACCAGATTCGTTCCAGAAACGTCCACGAACATAAGTAGAAGTTTCGTTTTTATCGAAAAATGTATTTGTATTTTCAAGTTTTTTGGAAAACAAGGTGTCATTGACAAAGAGAGATCTCCTCGCTCTGAATATATTGAAATAATTATCATAACTTCTATTTTATTTATTAGAAACGAAGAGAGAGAATTTCAGGAAAACCTTGGAAGATGAATATACTCCTCCTCCAGCAACCTACAGATAGTATCCAAAATAAATATCCTATATACAAATATCTAACTTCTTTCGGAATAATAATCTTCTAGGATTGGCTACTAAAACGTTATAATGAAACCAACAACAAAACAGTTGAAGATCAGCCTAAGGCATGTGGAGCCATACTCAGAATCCTTAGAAGGATTCAAAACAGCAAGAATAAAATATGTTGATGGTTGAAATATTGTTGATTCACCAACTTGGTTTATCCATTTGGCAATTGTCATCGACAGAATGAAAGACACCATGTTGTTTGTTGATCGAAATCGTTGCAACAGAAATAAACGATTCATACTAGTGGTGGACGCTGGTCTCGGATAACTGCGAATATATCTGCTACAGCATGAAAAATATAGAAAACTGAAAGACCTCGGAATGATTTGATACGTATACATATACTAAGACATTCCATATCGTGTATGTCGATAAGATTGAGAGTTCTATTCGTGGAAGGCAAATTGATGGGGCCGGTTCATGCAATAATAATTATAATTTCACTCCTGTTGATTGCATTGTAATAATCAACAGGATTACATTACATTAGTATTCATGACGGAGTTACGTACGGAAGAGTACAGAGCACTTTTCATTATAATAACAATATGGTTCACATTAGAATAGTATTGCAACATTGGTACAACTGATGATATACAAGGTTCTGCATGACTTACTATTCAAAATTGAAGGGCTTATTCCTTAGGCCATTGAATGAAAAGCATGTCATGCAAACAAATATCCAATTCGCTCATGTTATATATATATATATTGACTTTTGAATCTTGAAGCTTGTTCATTAGACTTTGAACATTATATGCCTTGGTGACCTCTGAAGGTAATTCTGGGTGATAATCACATTCTTCACTACAGCAGTGTATAAATTGGTTTCAATGCAGAGAAGAACTGAAGGAGCAATTATACTGAAAGTTGCATGATTGGCCCTCTCAAAGGCAACCGCATCGTACATCCGGAAGCCTTTAATATAGAAAGAAGAAAATAAAAATATGAATGCCGTGAATTTTACATCTGCTAGTGTCTAGCAGATTATTATCAACTGAAGGAAAATAATGAGGCTGACTTTTTGCAGAATATGCTTTCTGTCGACGAGCCAATTAGGGAGTACAGAGTCCACCCCCGAGCAGAGTATCTGCGTCGCAAAGTCTATAAACCCCTGAGTTTATATTGCGATTATTATTATCCCATGAGAGGGTTGTTCAATTCTCCCTATTGGCCTATGTACAGAAACCTGTCGGATTTTGCGGAATTTTGCAGAGACGGCAGCGGTACCAGGTTGCAAAGAGTGAGTACACGATTTTAAACCAGAAAAAATCTTCGGTTTCGGTTTTTTGATGATTTCGACATGAATGAAATTGGTCGGGGAAAAAAAATTTTGTCGGATCCTATTTTATCAATCACGCTTGATATCTTTTGGTTGTTTACAAAGTGAGAAATTGTTAAACTTCCATTAGCTACTGATCACGAATATATGACATGTCAAATGCACTGTGGCTTTTCAACCTCCAGAGTCCCAACCACCCCGATTAGCAACATCCTGCTTGTGATACATCATCCGAAATCTTATGGAATATGCTTACTAGTGATGTACCTGATATATGATACAATGTCAATCTAATAAGTGCTCAAAAGTTGTGACTGTTCAAAAACATGCAAAAATTCATTTTGAAGTTATGGAGAATGGAATGAAATGACTAATGGAAACTATAATAATATGATTAGCAATAGCGAATAGTGAAGCTCACAGAAAAATGCTCAGCACGTTGCATCTTCTCGTAGTAGTGAGGGCTTCGAAGCCATCAATGTCCATTTTACATACCGGGTGTCCCAACGAAAACTTTCCACCCGGATTCACTGGGAAATGACAAATTATTTTCGGAAACGATAAAACAGGTTTCATTTCGAGCAATTAATAAATTGAATTTCGATAAGAACAGGTACGATATTGATTATTCAAATTGAACCTATAACCACACTAATCTCAAGTACCAGTCATTCGATTTTGAAAAAATAATAAACGTTTGGATGGAGAATGAAGAGAGCTTTCAGATGATGTATCACTCGACCCAAGTTCCTTATGATGATTCGCAATGGGTTAGCCGCCCCTGTCAGGGGGATGAAGTTGCGTGACTAAATTCATCACTGATATGTGTCCTCCTAGAAATCGAAATCGACGTGTTTCAGCGTTTCCGAAAATAATTTGTCATTTCCCAGTAATCCGTGTGGAAAGTTTTCGTTGGGACACCCTGTATATCACAAGCAATCGAAAGAGATTTTTTCAAATCATTCAGGTTATTCAGCATGATGATTAGGACGAATAATGTGTATACATCATTCTGATTAGTGACTTCTGCATGAGACTCATGATTTCATTTTTATAATATTGGGCCAACAGTACTCCACGTCAAAAAATCTTCATCTTCAGATGTCCAAATCAAATGGAGTTGTCACGTTAACAATATTTCCTGATCGTCTCTCTATAGGAAATATCCAGTTATGAAATTTGTAATTGTCCTGGCCATCTATCAAAGAATTGATGAAGTCATTGCACATTCCGCATCAGATTAGAAATCATCCGATTAGGAATTGGATGAAGTTTCTTCTCAGATCGAAAACTCAAGTTCCTACTGGAATTTTCGATCCGACTTCTTCTGATTCTTCGAATCACCAACCGGTCTATTCTATATAACTATCGCGGGCAACCCTTATGTATGACCTTTTCCGAGGATGAAATTAATTACAGATTCAATTTGAATTCTTCACCTGGCATGTTTTGTAAACATTCTTGTATGTGGAAAAATATCATTGAGTTTGATTTCCTCCCAAGTGTTCATTACTCGTATAGGTCATCAAACTTCACACGCAGGAGGAATCAATACGTTTGATCTCATGTTAGGTAATAGAATGCGAAACATTCGTCGAGAGCAGATCAGTTCGAATAGAATTTTCCATTGGAATACGATAACTGCAAATTGACGATTCCGATAGTGGAAAATATTTCACTAGTTCCAGGAGAATTTGATATTTTTCTCGGAGAGTGTGTGATCAATAACTCATGAACTGAAATTTCCCCCATTAAACTTTCATCATGCGAGTTAAGAAGTTCGAGAGGGCAGAGGTTTTTCTCATTAGACGAGAGGATATAGATGGTGAACAACTTTGTGATTTTGGCGACAAAGTGGAATATAATGACATCACCGAAGTTCTTGCTATATGACATGAAATTTAATGTATTTCTGTATCATTGTTCAGTATCTCATCACGACAATATTATGTTAGAATAGTGGCAGAATGGATGTCCTATTTACAAAGAAAATGAACTCTTTCAAGTCAGTCGGACATGTGAATGTATTTCATGTTTCCACAGTACCCTGCGGAACTATAGAATTTAGATATTTCTGTTATGAATTGATTCCAGTTGCTGTTCTGCATTTGGAAATTGCCGACTCTCATTCTGATACCCATAATTGAATTGTGCTATCTTTCTCATTTGATCACGACAAACAAAACGATAGAACTGATATAAATTAGATATCACTAATGCCTGTGAGCTAGGTCTAATTGAATCATATCATTCCGAGGAAAGCCAATGCGAGAATGGAGGAATAAACTAATGAAAGTTTCCTCATTATCTTGTATCTGAGAGTTCGAAAACTGGATGAAGAACATTTTCGACTCACTATGGATTCTGGCTTCTATGAGAGATTCCAGCCATCTACAAAAGTGCTTGAGAAAAAATACTGGCGACGTCAACATTTATTAAGATTTATTGGTTGTGTTGAAAGAAACAATAGCTATAGAACTCATGCCGATGGAACCATCGCAAACCATCGCAAACCATCATGATAAAATCCATTCTAATGAAAGGACTAGAGGTCAAACGAACGAGTCTTTTTATGCTCTTTCGTTACAAGGGAAATTACTTCTTGTGACAGCAGTGGGATGAATCGAATAATTGCATTCTGAGAATCAATATCGCTTCCTGAATACATAGGAATTCAGAATAAACGCCAATGTTTAATGGCTGATTTGGTCATTTTCTTCTCTGATGGGCTTGGATCGGCCACTCGGATTGCATTCATCAACTTACTCTTGTGAGTAGATTAGAGTATGATCACCCCAATGGAAATATATGGAAAATGGCTACTTAGAGTACCCGTTCATAAACCTGTCTGAATAAATTCCAAGTGTAACGACACGAGGTTATTTGTATTGAGATTATCTTCGATGGATAAACCACCAATATAGATGAGAATGTGTTATTATTCGTTAATAGTGTGCTTGTATACATATGCAATATTTCTATTCAACTCTGATCTGGACAATGAATATTAGAATATTCACAACATGAGCCTCACAACCTCATATCAACCTGTCCTAAATATCAGAGTACATCGTTACTCTGTTCAAAAGCAGAGTAAGTTGAGTTTAGTCTGAGCAAGTTTCTGAGTGATTGTGAGTCCATACAAACAGAGTACGTTTATGAACGCTTCAGAGTAAGCAAGCTCACTCAGAGTAAGTTTCTGAACGCAGCCTCTAAGATTATTTTATATGTCAAGTATTGAGTTTAGGGAACTTAGATGTGTTACGTCACCACCCCAGATGCCAGGCCAAGCGTAAAATGCAAGTTTCATTTTTCAATATGGCAGGTGTTTCGTATCCTCAATTCTATTGATTGAAAAACAACGAATCATGGATTTTTCACACGCGTGATTCCATATTTCTCGCCCTATCAGCGGTCATTGTGTTATTATTGTTATATATTCATATTATTTTCGAATTGTAGACGATTATCATTATTATTATTATTATTATTATTATCATTATTACTATTATTGATATTATTATTATTATGATAATCATTATCATAAGTATCATTATCATCAATATTATATTTTGCCCTCCACAACCTCAGGCATCAACAGTGAAATAAATCGGTTCACTGGTAGGATATTTTGAAATCATGTGAAACATTCCATGTATTTTTTGCGAAATAGATGCTTCTGCTAATGCTTCACCATCGATTCCAGCTGAGAACGGAAAAGAATATATTGACCTAACTAGTGAGCATTCATCTAGAATCTATGAACATCTATCATTGAAATAATCCAAACCATAGAAGAAAACTTTTCACTGGGATCTGGTTAGTAGTCCACGGTCACTAGATTCTTCTTCAAATATAGCTGGAACGGCTTGATTCATTATTGCGAAATTTTTCCGTGGCTTCGCCTGCATAATTTTGTTTCTTCTTCTAGATTTTCGATGACGAGACAAGGCTTATACGTGCCCAAACAGCCTCTCTTTTGAGACGTGTCCACGATCCGGTACCCCGAATCCAGCGTTACAGCTGGCCCTTGGCTATCACCTCAACGTATGTATTTACCAACAATTGAAATTTTTCATCTAACACAGTGGTTCCCGAAGTGAAAATCGCGACCCTCTCGAGAATCAAATACTACGTAGGGGTGCCAGAAATTTCCAAGATGAAACGAAGACACTTTGTTAAATCGGAACTTTCATTTGAATAACGTCGCAACGTGAATGAAACATAACAACAAAATAGTTATTTTTGTATTGAGTGAGTAAAATGAATGATTTTCCAATGGTACTTACATTAGAGACCGCAGGACGAGGCAGAAAATTCTCTCGAATGTGCCATGAAAACACGAGTTTTATACATGAAATATAAACAACATTTCTTGTACAATTGTGAATGGAAATATGCCTTCGTAGCAGAAGAATATACATATATAAGATAGTTCGAATATCAAAATATTCAATTGTCCGTCTTCTTCCAAACAAATTAAAATATGTGATGAAATTGTGGAATCAATTGCAAGAAATATCTGAAGTTTCTCATCAGCGCAACATGGAACATCTTCGGGTATTTATGTTGGAAATAATTGCTCGAACTTTTCCCAGCTCTTGTATGGGATTTTCTCTCCTCGTTTCTAGAGAATGAAATAGAAGTTATTATAATCGATTATTAATTGACTCTGTTAAAAATGAATCCTACAAAAAGTGATATTCCATATTTCGAGTGAATATGAATGAGACCTATTCGCCTGTTTTTCTGGAAACATTTTTTCAAATCAAGGCTTTGTATTTGAGACGTAGACATATATATTTTTTCTCAAGAACAAGTCAATTTCTCACGTTTCTCTTGTTGTCTGGACCCGAATATTTGATAGCTATATTCACCAATTGGAGATGAATTTTCTGACTGTTAAATACTGACTGTGTTTGGACTATAGCACTCTCATAAATATCGTTGAAAAAAATGCAGACATCGGAAGATACTGCGATGCATAATATTTGCAATCGGAATTGTTATTGAATTTGATTTTTAACTCATCTAATTTGAATCAAATCAGACATCAGTGAGGTCGAATAAAAGTTTAGGATAAATCAGTGGGGGAAATAGGGGCTAAAAAAACTAAACAGCATGTTCATTTCGTTGAAATACTCCTATACAGTGTGTAAGTTTTTCAATGGCGAATTTCTGAATTTTTGTATCTTCAATACAATCAATTTTAGGAGTTCATATAACCGGGCATTCGATGAATGAACACATCAAAAACATATTCCATTGTTGTAACTCGTAACTGCAGGAAGATGTCTATCAGTCTGTCAGTCTGATCAGTCAGAAAACAATAAAACTAACGTTGAAAAAAATATTATAATAATCCATATTTTTTTCTGGAAATATGAACAGTATCAATCGATTCGATAAAATTTTCATTTTCAAAGTCATCTGAAATTTTCGCAAACTCATTTCATCTTGACAAAATCGCCATGTGATCACATTGAGCAGCCTGTCTGTATATTTTCAGGCTTCGGAAAGTATTTTTCCTTCATTGTATCTGTATTTTATTCGGAATCTTACCTACAATCAATCACTTCTGTTAACGTTCCGAGATAATCGGTCAACGTGTTTCAAATTGAGAGGGTGTTTGAAAGTACACGCACTGCATGTCCCTTGAAAATGTTGTTATTATTGAATTTCGAGAATGACAATTAATTTCATTACAAAAAAGTCGAAGACCTTGTACACTTGAATGGGATTTTTCAAGCTGTGCCGGGGCGCAATATGTGAAATCTCCCAAAAAACTTTCGCCTCCACGTTCAATAATGGGCTCCCATTAGAAATTTCCTGTTCTCGTTTTCAGGCCGTACCAAAAGACACTCTCCGCTCGATTGGGCAATGACAACTACATCCACCGGCTGCTGATGACCTCCCCTAAGAACCCCAGGGTGGAATTCACCACCTACTACTCTGAGCCCGTGAGGAAATACATCGGTGAGTTCTTCTGATAGCCTCCGTCCACCCCCTCCCCGAAGGGTATGGGGGTTGGCAGATCGTCTCCTGGCCATTCGAACGAACTTCCGCACTTCTGGCCTTTCATGAGATACAGAGAGATACGTCACGGAAACTGAAGGAATAATTAGGGGTGGGCGATAACAGTTTTGAAATATCGATTATCGATAATCATAATTTATCGATAATATCGATATCATCGATATTATTGATATCATCGAAATTATCGATATTATCGATATTATCGATATTATTGATATCATCGAAATTATCGATATCATCGATATTATTGATATCATCGAAATTATCGATATTATAGGAATTATAAACATTATCGATATTGTAAAAATAATCGATCTTATCGATATTTCGATAATATCGATAACTGCTGATAGTTTTGATAATCTCAATAACACTGAAGTTGATTTTCGTCAACTAAGTATTACATACTGTGTTATGTTGAAGTTCGAAACAAGACATTTATTGTATTTTTGATATCTTGTGAATTCTGAACGGTTTGGGATTGAGCAAAATGGTTCATATTTTCTTATATTCACCATGAGTCATCATTTTGGTCTGATTTTCAGTTCAAACAAATTTGATAGGTTTGGTAGCCTGTTCAAAAAGAATATTTAGACAGTAATTGTTTCAGTATTTCTGGCTTCACCGGCTGACTAATCTTCCACATTCAAAATGGAACACTGATATCTCTGATAATATCGATAATATCAATAATTTCGGATTATATCGATAATATCGAGAATGTCGATAATTTCCAAGATATCGATATCGATGATATCGATAATATCGATAATATCGATAATATCGATAGTATCGATAATATCGATAATATCAATAAATCGATAATTTTTTTCCCAAATTATCATCGATATTATCGATAATTATCGATATATCGATAAATTTTCCCACCCCTAGGCATAATGCAGGGTGATCAGATGTAACTTTAAAATTCGATATGTAAAGCTTAGTCGAATAAAGCTCAAATACCGGTTACTTATCGCGTGGAAAACGCAATAGTGCTAACACTGTATACGTCAGTTTATGACTTCTATATTGTCATCATTGCAAACGAAATTTCGGTCAAACTGAAGAACAATTGAATGATATGCAATACTTCTGATTCTTGTCATGACATAAAACCTTCCAGTCTGTTCATATGGACACTATCGAAAAATCGTCTTTTCGAAACACTGATTGCACTCACGAGATGCAATCGTATCGCTCTGTTCATCTACCTGTAGACGGAGCTGGGTTGAATCGTTCGAATGGCAGGGAAGGGAAAAACGTTGCTTTCGCTTGCTCTCGCAATTGATTGATTTTTCTTGAAAGAGAGTAGAAACCATTTGATACTCTCATTGCAAAGGTTATTCCGGATAAAATGTCGAATAGTTCAAATTCGTATCATGGGGAAACTTTTATATTCAGAATAGCAAATAATACCCGAAAGATCCCATAGAATCCATACAATGTGAGAAATAAATGATACGAAATCAGGTTTGAAGGAAATATGCCAAATTATTATGTTCATGCGCAAAAATTACCTGGAAACCAAGAGACTGAAAGAGACTCATTCTCTACGATTGTTCCCACTTCTTCGTCTCATTCATTAATTTCATATATGTGAAACTTTGCAGTTAGTGGGCGACGTAACTCATAAACACCAGTTCCCTATGACTATATTGATGTCCAATTGAAAAGTCCCTGAAAACCTCAAAATTCTGAGCATAACCCTGAAATCCAACTGATGTGTCTTATAGTAATAAAAATGAGTAGAAATTTCAAAACATGTCTCAAACTTCGTGTAATGTGAAATTAAAGCTAATAGCGGGAGATCATTCCAAAAGTTTTTAAAATGATGCAATCTGAAGAAATCATGGCGTCGGAAGTCGATAACTATATCAGCATTCGTATGGAAGTGGATTTCATTTGGAAATATTGACTTTTAAATTATTCATGAGGATCACCAAACACGATTTCATCTCTATGGAATCTCCAACAGAGGCAACTGGACGACCTTATGAGAGCAACAAATAATCTAATCTAATCACGTATCTCCTAGACAGTGGCGAAACTGTTCTCCTCGATCAGGGGGTATATGACACCTTGCTAATGTAGGAGAAGAAAAACTAATATCATATTCGTTGAAAATAGTGGACGGGTATGAGAATGAAACACATCCAATAATATAATGTATTCTTCGGCTTGTAATATTGTCCAATTGGAAGAGAATATATTGGTAAACTGAAACATGAAAACGAAATTCAAGGCAGAAACAGATGAGAAGATAAAAGACAGAAACATCTTTCCGTTTGCTTTCAAGGGATAAACTCCTATCCTACTATTGTATATCAGAATTATACACTGTGTACGTGAAATAACTCCTCCCAGGTTAACTTTTGAACTTTATTTATATTTATTATATGCCTTTTTGACGGTAGACAACTTTCGTAGAAAGTTCAAAAAGTAGTTGGATAGCTCACTGAGACTTTTCAAAAGCCTTCATTTCCAAGTGATTCTGCTATAAAGTATCTAACATTATCAACCGTCATTTTGTTTTGCATGAATATTTTTGCCTAGAATTCTGATATCGTATAGAAAATTGAGAGACGTTCCAAATGAGCTACTACTTGTGCTACTTCCAGTTGAAAAATTCTCCCTCCATTTTTGCTAGGGTTCCAAAATGTAGCTTCGGAAGTTCCATTGACGCGAAAGAAAAAGAATCCGAACCGTTCAAATGTTAACCTGGAAGGATTACTTTACGGACACATGTACATAGATACTGAAAGCATCCATGAATCTAAGTCTAGCTCATTCAGTTGAAAAAAATATTTTACTGAAATGACATGTTCCATCCTTGACCTAGGAAATCTCTTTCAATTTTCTAGGTGTAGTCACGCTACTGCCACCAGAATCTCATGATTCTTCTGTTCATATACAAGGAGGTTCAGACCTGTAGATGGAAATTCTTAGTGTAATATCACCACTGTGATACTGTGTGAGTGGAACAAACTCTTCATTCCAAAGGTAGTTCACATGAGCCAGGAAATCTTCAGTTCCAAACTATTATCTTCTCATCTGGCCTTTTGATGTTTCGAAATTTTTATGTAGACTATCGAATGCGAATAGAAATCAGAGGTGTACAAAGTATTGTACGATTTGGGTTACTATCAACATTTCATGTTCGAATATATATCTATTTAGTCTTTTTGCACGTTTCAGAAGGTCAAGAGTAATGGTGGCTTATTATTTTCATCGGAGACGATGGTGTGCTCCGGCAATATTTATCTATATCAATACTGTAGTGGGTGGTACAGATTTTCGGAATTTATATATTTTCCAGAGGTGATAGAGGCTCGCAAAATGAGGGACTTCTCTCTCGATTAACGATCTCAAAAATGCACCATAACTCAAGTACAGTTTTATTGAAAAACAGTTTGATAATTTCATATTCAAGGACATAAGAAAGTACTTTTCCAAATTTGTACTATGCTGTTGTTATGTGAACCCGTATCTATTGTATGGGCAAGGTTACTTACAGGAATCAATTTGATAATTTTTTATTGAATGTCAATAATGTATGTCAGAAATGTAAAAGTCCACAAAGGTTCTTGCTTCTTCAGAATCAGATAATGTATTCCTATGACTATTCCTGAATCAATATCATGAACACGAATCGAAATACGGTGTGTCGAATTTGAAAAGAATCTTTTGTATTTTCTCAGACTTGGAATGGATTATTTTTTCATCGAACTTCAACGCCATGTTTTTGTAGTCGAGAAAACTTTCCTTATCTCTCAAGTGTTAATCATCTCTCGATTCGATATATACAAATCTAGACCACCCTGGATAACTAGGGAAATTTTTCTCTCTCATAACAGCTCTGCTATTGACATGAAAATCAGATAGTGGGAAGTTAATCAAGAACACGTCGCTATTTCCATGGGCTTATTATTTTTCAGTGCGTCCACTGTCATTCAAAAAGGAAAAGATTAGGGATCGGGAGAAACTCATGATATTTTTCTGGATCATATATTATTGACCTTCGAAAATCGCTGAAATTTCATTGTCATTTACTCTGTGTCTCACAGTTTCCGATATTCTAATGCATCAGACTCGAATTTGCAGTGCCCTATATAAGAACTGTTCAGCAGACTTCATTGCCAGACATTCCTTCGTTATCCGATGATCTGCGTTCACTCTTGAAGTGTCACTTAACTTCTTCAGACTGATTCGATCGGGTCACTACAATTTCAGTCGATATATCACCTGTACTCCTCGTTTATAATTCAACTTAAGCTTGAATTCGTTGAATTCCATCGTTATAATGCCAGACCAAAGACTCCATGATAATTGAATTACATGAATTGACAATCAAAAGCCATCAAGAAAGTGCTAACTAATAATGTTGAAATTCACCCGCAGCAGCCTTCAATGCGAGATTAGTGATAGTTCCACAGAAATCTCAGATTAAGATCAATATACGATCAGAATATCATCAGCTGCAAAATGTATGAATGAATGGTGTTGAAGTAGAGTATTCATGAAGGGAATGGGAACCCAGGACTAGTATCAAAAATGCTTCCTCTTTTGACTCTGAGAATATGATATAATAATATGGAGATCTACGTGATTTCTCACTATCCTGTGAAAGAATGTCGGTGCCCTGAATCTCGAAACATCAAATTTTTGGCCTCAAAAGGCACTTTGCGCCTTCGCCAATTCCACACTATCATAATATTATGGCCTTTGGGGATGTAACCTGATTTCAATTTCCTTCATTATGAATCGAGGAACGATATCCCATTGAGAATTGTCATGGTGGAAGTGATTGCACTTCGAAAAACTCACAGGGTGGTACATTCAATCGTTTACATTTACATTTACATAGCAAAATGAAAATGTGTTATTGATTCATTTTTTGGAATTTTCTTGATATCCCGAGAGAGTAAGTTTATCAAATTAGCGCACTGAGATTCGAGGTCGATCGAAACATTATTTCCTTCCAGCTCACGTTCATCAGGGAAAAGTAAGAGCTCACTGTTCGCCCAGTGTGATTTTGTTGAGGAGCAATCGAAAAAGGAAACTCTCATCTTCAGTTCAAATCTACGAAAGCGTTGAACGGACATGATGATATGCTTTTTATAATTGCCAGTTTGAACTAGTGCTGATTGTCAGTTTGAACTGGCAATTATGGCTAAATGCCAGTTCAAACTAACAATTAGGTCTTATCGCCAGTTTGAACTGTCAATTAGGGATGAATGCCAGTTCTGACTGGCAATTAGGGATGAATGCCAGTTCAAACTGGCAATTAGGGATAAATGTCAGTTCAATGGCAATCAGCCATAATTGTCAGTTCAAAGTGACAATTAGACTGACTGTCAGTTTAAACTTACAATTAGTGCTAATTGCCAGTTCAAATTGGCAATTATAGAAAAAAGTCATCATGTCCGTTGAGCGCTTTCGTACAAATCGGTTCCACGGCGGAAATGTTTGGTAATTGACGAATGAGCAAAATGTTTCAAATCAAATGGAAATCGATAATTCGAGCTCTAGTGCATCGAGTCATTTTTCCATAGGAGAATATTAATGTTTATTGGGTCGTATAGATTGAAGGAGATCGAGTTTTTGTTGTGGCTAAACTGTCTAGCTTTCCTCTTCTGATTATATTCACTAGCTTGGATAATAACTCTTCCATGGAACTGGATACTTCTGATTTATCATCACCAAGGCAGAAGAATTCATAACTCTTGTCAGGCCTGCGAAGACGTTCTTCGTCACCAGGGTGATAAATCAAGAAGGGAACCAAAATCGCCAAGTCTTCGAATGATTCAACCAATTCATCCTCTTGTGACTGTTCTTTGTTCACAGTTTTGAGACAATATCAATTCGATTTATCGCAAGCTAGTGGAATCTGCTTCGGTCCTCAGTATCTTCCAAATCAATTCAAATGTACCACAGCTTCAGCCATTCGAAATCTACCAAAATTTTCACTCTATATAGCATAATATTTCATGTTTTTTCTTAACTGTATCGTATTGTCGAGAGAATTTCCAGAATCGTATTCAGGAACTCCTTGTGGAGCATATTCTTACATCAATGATGATTTGTAATATCCGTACTTGAATCTTTCTGAATTGAATTCATCCACTGCATATCCAAGTGCCCTCAAAACTTTTATACAATTCGTTCAACACCATTCACTCGGTTTACTGGCATGATTGAAACGCAAATGAAAATGCAGGGTTCGTTTGGCAAAAGTCGGAACGAAACAAAATTCAGGACGAGGATAATCGTTATTGTTCGAGGAAGAGCTTCGAGTGGGAAAATACGAAGAGTTTTTCTCAGAAACGTGACGAATAACGGTATTTTTATAGGGTCTCCAGGACGCTCTTTGTGGTCGTTCAAGTGTTTTTATTGAAAATGGAACTTTTATGGCATCTCTCGCTGTAGTGTGGCAGGAAAAAGCGTGAAGGATATCTATGGAGTTGATCCGTCTGATCATTCATTGATTCGGAATCTAGTGATTATCTTTCAACCCACGACTACTCACCTGATCGACTTCAAATTCATTATAGATATCTTGACAATAGAATATGATTTTTTCAAAATGGTAACAATGCATGACCTATGATTTCATAGTTCAGCAGAACTTCACATAAATAAGAAATCTCAAAAATTGCAATCATTTCCTCCTTAACTTTCCGTTGACCTATAAAATAGACACATATTAATCAAGTCATGATATAATTTGAAATGAATTCATGAACTCGCCATGGAAATATAAGGGTACAGTTGGGAATCACAAAATTCGGCTAATCACATTCTCAACTAGATATAACATACCTATCACATATACTACTATTACCATACGACCACCACTTATACCACTATACGATATTGGTACATCTAAGCATTCGGGAACAACTCTTGGTGTAAAAAAAGTTGAACTTTCGAAATGTCACAATCTTCTTGAAGAAATTTCGAGATATTTTCATATAATTCGTTGATATTGATACAATATGATATTGATAACAAAAGTGATCAGTTCCTTCCGATCGTCTTCTAATCCATGAATAATGACACATTCATTACAGCATACATTTTATTTTAATATTCCTTCGAAAATCACATAACTCGGTGGAGGCCTGTTGATATGTAGCTATAAAGATACCATGCAATTTGCTCAAGCTTTGCTTACTAATACGTTTTCCCAAAATGATCTATTTAGTATAAGGTGCGAAAAATTCACGTTCCATAATTGCATTCTGTGACATATTGGGTCCGGATGAACCAATAATTATTACGCCTGCTTCTGATGATGGGATCAGATTCTTGAAGAAGAATATAATATCAGTACGTTTTAAGAATTTGAGATCATATTGCGACCTGATGAAGTATTCCTCCAGTAGAGCTTCTTCTAAATGTGCGATAAAATACAGGATGTTTAATCTGAACAAACGTTATTCCTCACTGAATACAACATGATGAAATGAAGTGGAAAAATTGCATGATATGTAATCAAAACAAGATCTTCCAAATTTCGATCATTTTCATTCGTTTCCGAAGCTTTGGCTGTTCAAGTTCAAAATCAATCAATCTGATATCAGTAATTTGAGTGCGAGAATTCAAGTCTATATTGTCACAACAACTGACAATGTTATTTGGTCTTGATACTATTGGAAACAAACAATTGCTCCCATTGGCCTTATGCTGAAAATTTTTCAATCATCATTTTTCTAATTCAGCCGAATGATGCAGAGAGTGAATACTATATCGAGTTATTGAAATTGACAATGAGAGGTATAATTATATAATTATATATCTATATATTTATATTATACATATATATTTATATTTATATAACAATACTTGAAAATCACATTTCTGTGTCAATTGTATCGTAGAGGAATATGCTGCCATGGAATAAAAAGTAATTGAATATGGTTGCGAACTGAATTTGTCGAAAAATAAAACGTGTCACTTCATCCACCCTACCAGAAGTTTTTTCGGGTCAGTCGTTTGACAAATCTAATAATTTGGAATTCGCTCGCAACGAACCAATTCCACGAACCTATTTTGTTCATCTCGAGCCAATATATTACAAAGTCAATCCGAATGGCACGGATATTGATCACACCTTGTACAGGAGGAGGCCATCTATCTTGTATAACGTACGCGGGAGAGAGGGCTCACAATCGCAGACCCTACACGTACCTCTATGAAGACCCCGTCAGGAGCGACATTCAACTGTTGAGCTACTACATCAACAAGTTCAAGCAAGACAAGGCGATCGCAGCACCACCGACGGCAGACAAAGGTACGGTCGAGTAAGGACGATTCTAATGCTTTTTTGAGGTTATGCTAACGAATTAACTACGCTTCATGAAGGTCATTACAAAAAACTGTATGTAATATTTCATTAACAAGATATCATTCAATTCATCTAGAATTCAACACTCTCTGGATGAGAGTCACTATGACTGCCTGATGAATAATGATCATGTCGGTGATATGCACAGTCAGTTAATTCATAACACTAAATGGTGACATCACCATAACGCGATTACCACGTTATGATAACGACGTTGAATGAATATCATGTCAAGTAGTGAGTAGAAACATTCAACGATCTCGAAATTCCTATATTCAATCGATTTATTCGTAAATTCCTTGGATTGAATGAAAATAATACCTACCTAGATAGCATATATGATAGTATATATGATAGTATAATATGACGTTAGGTCTCTTCTTCTTCATTGCTTAGCGTATAATGGTGTACGACCATTATCAGTCCGGTCTCCTGCCATTCTGACGTCTGTTCAGAGTGTCAGCAGCAACATCTGTCTTTGATGGTCAAATACCCATAAACCACAATGATATTTACAATAGCCTGAATACCTACGTATTGAGGCGACTAAGTTGTCATCTCCTGTAGATCTGAAAAGTAGAAGAGATTAGTGCCTTCTGAGTATCTTTCAAGATTATCTCCAGAAAATACCATTGAGAGAAACTGTCGAAATGTATGAGTAGATACCTAGATAAAACATCTCCAACTCTTATGAGTATTTCGAGAGTAACTATGAATATGCTTCTTCGATTCTATGTTTGAGAATTCATCAAAAATATAAGGAATTCCGAGTGATATTCGTTTGGGAAATAGAACCAATGAACAATGGTGTTACATTTGCTATGCTCTCTAGCCTCGCCTATCTTGAGACCGTCCTGTGATTTCTCCTAGATGAAGAATGATGGATGTTTTCAAGAGTTATGCATTTCTACAATTCTGTCTTTAGAACTCTGTTATCGTCTCGTGTCAGTGGTTACGTCGAGTGGTAGCCATAATAGCGAACACCTGACTTCGAGATAATTATCTCTATTTATCCATTATGATCATTCCTTCCAGATGGATGATGAATGCACGATTCTTCTGAATTCTGATGAATTTCACAAAATATTTATACTTCACTTAATACCTCCTACAATGAATTTCAACAGATAAAGCTTGTACGGCTATTTTGAAATATGACTACACAATGTTTATATATATTTTTTTTTTTAAGATAGCTTTATTTTTTGTCTCATCAACTTTCACAGTTATTAAAGACAATTTACAGTACATACATTGATAGTGTTTAACGAATCTAAATTTTGTCTATGAGATTGCTTTGTTTTAAAAAGTTTATCACATTGTCGGCTGCACAGCATTCTTCTAAGGTCTAGGTGATACTCTCTGGGATGTTATTGTCCTCTCTTTGTTGGTAGTATAATGGGCACTCTTGGAAAATGTGTTTCACGGTTAATTTTGTCTGACAAATATCACATTGTGGTTCTTCTGTTTTGCCTATGATATGTCCATGGGTAAGTCGAGTATGACCTATACGGAGTCTTGCGAGGAGGACTTGATGTTTCCTGGGCATTGGGGTGTATTTCCATGTTTTTACTGACTTCTTTATTTCGCCCAGCTTTGACCATGGTATTCCATTGTTGTTGCCAGCTATTGATTATTGTATATATATGTTCCAAACATCCTATTCATTTGTGAATTCTTTCCACACGAATTATCATTCCTGCCTATAATCCTGGAAGGCGAATTAATGGAATTCTGTATACAGAAGTCTGTCGCCATTTTTTGAATAAACTGGATACAACAGTTACCAGAGAGATTCCAACTACATTTGATGTGTCAGATTACAGCATATGTTGTCGAAATAACAACAGTGTGAATAACAATTCTGCATAATCACTTTCAGACTCACCATACAACGAATACCATTCAGATGGCACTTCCCATGATTGGCAAAAACACACAAAATGAATTGATTGAAAAAATCACCAAAAATGTTCAGAGCTGCTCAAATTGAGGAGACTGTGACGAGTCTGAGTCTGTAGAATAGATGTTTGAGTCATCACGATTCACATTTATAAAAATTGGTTCTATTGTTACTTCAACGATTTGATTGTCAAGTTCCCACGTGCGACACTCTTCCTCATCAACAAGATCAAAGTAATTTCTCCAAGAGATTGGATGAGTCGTGCATAGAGCTTCCAGTGGAATATTTGGTTCATATTTCAATTTGAAAATCGTATCATGCCGGGCAATATGTCCCTTGACTTGGGCCGATATCATCTCAATGGTGATCAACTCAGAATGTTGCATACGTAGCAGTTACAGTGATTCCATGTGGTGAAACCATCTCATCCACAACATTTGTGGTATATTTTTCTTCATGATGTCTTTCGAACGATACAATCTAATTTCTTCGGCGAACGAGATATTTTCGTTGTCATTCTTGTAAATATTGTTGTTGTTTGCTGCTGCTGCATTCCATTTGTCTGTGACGGACCGCATTGTCGAGGACGATGACTGTCTTCAAGAATTTCAGTAAGTAATTTGATGAACCATCATTTGAAAACTCTGGCTCTCTATGGAGTCATTCGTACACCTACATAGAAATGGGCAATCATCTACGAAGCCATCAACACTACCTATATAAATTCGAAGATCAAGTTATTTACTTCGGGAAATCACTTGACTATTGAATATCATAGCCGTAGGAAAAGTGCATCGTGAAACTCGCGCGGATTGCTCATTTCCCACTCGTTTAGAAGTTTGTGCGAACTTTCATACTGGAGAATAAGCGAATTCCGTGATTGTACAATCCACTATTTTGATGATTCCAATAGTGCCGAGTGCATTTGATATATGTCGGAGAATTTTCAAACCTCTCTAGACAGGGATTTAGTCGGACCCTGTAGTAATTCTCCGTAGATTGGAATTCATTATAACTTTGTTTCACGAACTATCTTCAACTTTCAATTGAGTATGTTCCACAAAGTAAGCATTGGAAAGGTTTCATTTAATGAGACTCGTATTATTCGCCATCATTTCCCACCGATCCCAGTCTCTCAAAATCATTTCTCCAGTAAATCCACAATTCTTTACGGTTCCAAGAATCGAAGAGCATTATAGGAATTGCAAGTTTCTATGGCATTGTTGATGATATAAAGGTTAAAGGTCGACATCGAAACTCAATCAACTTCAGGAAGTTGTACGGTACTCTGGGGCTTCTCACCTACTTCATCGGCGGGTATCAAAATCACAACACTAACTTTTCTGATGCACTTTTATGTCTTCTTCTTCCGAATAAACATGGTAGTCAGCTCTGTGCCATGATCAAGGTTTTTTGTGAATACGTGGATGAACTTTTGAGGGCGCTTCCTGGATATTTCTTCAACTACATTTTTGCCAAACGTTCAACTGAATTGCTTTGCTCCTCAGAATCAGCTGTGATACGGGTACTGAAAATCAGATTTTCAGTGGAAAGATTTCTATTGATGTTCAAGCACTTATCATCAATTTAGAGTCATTTTATGACCTTCAAGAATGTTTCCTGAGATGAGCATATCACCATTACTCGAAACTCATTTGGAGTGCCTGACTTGTGAATTCTATCCCTATTAGAGTTACTAGAGAAAGACAGCGTGATTATTACTAGGTATATCATTTCACCCTTGTGAAAATGTTGGACTATCATTGTCGAATAACTTTTAGTTAGTCGTAGTCCGTAGTAATATTATAGTAAGTACCTCACAATATTCGAGTTGCATGGTCACAATGAGCGTCAGTTTGACAGTTGATATAAATCGACCGCGAACCGGGAGGTTTATTCTGTTAATTCTGTTTATTCTGTTCATTCAGTGTATGACCAAGTGGGGTCATAGTTGGACTGCACGCTAGCTCCTAATGATATCAGCAGGCAAGGTCGAAAATCTCTTCGGAATCACCAAAAATACATATTTTTTCCTGAGGGATTCTCATTTCGGAAAACTCTAATCTTGGCGTTGCCTTCGCTGCTGTCATGACATGACATGTTTAGATTTTTTTTTAATTCAATAGGTATCTTTTATTAATTTCTCGAAAACCAAATTTGAACTATCATCACTCTGCGTATACACTTCAGATTTGAAATTCATTCAACGTCTAGGCGACATAACTGGTCTTTGTAGAAGTGTTGCGAAGTTTCTAAATAATCATGAGAGAATCAATACAAGCGGACTGTAAGAAAGCGCAACAAACAAGCGAGGACCTAATTTATAAGGACGCAATAGCGAGTACAAGGAATTCTCAAATAATAGGATTCGACCTTAACTTGAGCTGGAAGAAAGAAAGAATGACCAATATAATTCATAACTTTCACGAAGTTATGAATTCTAATAAATTTGTCTAGTAGATTTATTCGCTTGTATCTGCAGCAGAAACACTGCATTTTCGAACGGCAAATGTCAATGAATTCAATACTGCCCTTAAACTCTACAGCTGTGAGTGAATCATTACATATACGTGATCATCTGACTGAGCACTACTTATCATTTCCTTCTAACTGTGTGTATTTATGTTGTTGGTTTTTTCCTTGCAGCTGACAAAGTTGACGAGAAGCCCGAAATCACTGAAATTACCGAATAATCATTGCAACCTTCTTATGCAACATTCTACTTCCTAATCAAATTTTGTGCACACGAAGAGATAACTGTATTTTTTTATAAACTGTTGGATGAGATAGGTAATTTGCACTATGTGGTTGTTATGACATGGTTATATGGCACTCAATAAAAACTATTTTAGTTACAAGTTTGTTTTATTTTGTACTGATACGATTATGATAGATTGTTACCATCCTCAAATTAACATGTATTACAGAGAAATGACTAAGAATACAAGAACTATAGTCCACAACATAATGTGAACAAATTTGTATCATGAAAATATGTCATGGGAAATGAATAATGGAAACGGGCATCAGTGACAACATTCTATAGAGAAATACGTTTTCAATGAATGACACCGTCATACTTATGAATTGATTATTTCTATCATGAACCAACTTGTCTTCGCGTGAACGGTACCTGTGTCTCAATTTTGATTGGCAGTGGCTGGCGAAATAATAATTCTGAGATTAAAGAGTATCTGCGAGTATGATTCGACTGAAATAATCATACAAAGCAACAAAATGGAATAGTGAATCATTTCCGATCATACCTAATTAATTTCTCATGATACCGGAAATGGAACATACAAGTAGCAAACCGATGCGTGAAGCCTGCCTATATCGAAACAGTGAGTGGGAGGCCTCAACAGGAGCAGAAATAATTTTGCAGTAGTTTTGGTCGTAACGGGCCAGCAATGGTATGGCTTGACCACCTTCAAACAAATTTTCAATACTGATGAAATAGTTATTTACCTAACATGTTCGGAAAGTAGTACTTTTCCGCACGCGACGGTAGTTGCACAAACGACGCGGAGCGGAGTTCGGGCAAGCCGTCAAGGGCGGAAAAGACATTTTCCGCAAGAGTGAGGTACAATGTTTTTCCTACGAGTGTTTTCTTCCATCTTATTCATGAAAAATAAAGGTTTCAATCAAACTAGAATTCGGATATACCACGGAGGAACAAATAAGAGCCTCACTCCCTCAGCTCAACATTGCAAGCAGTCATTCCTTTAGAAAAGTAACAACAGTACAGGAAGTAGGAAAGATAAGTTGAAGGTCATTTTCTGTTATAATCGAGTAGATAGGTACTATAACAGTATGGATCCAAAGACGTGGGTAAAAAACAAAGAGAGTGAATTGAAAACGTAGTTCTTCAAGAAGGAAATCTCTATTTACATGAATATTTCATCTATTTCGATATCCGAAACTCAGATGAAACTGTTTTTCATCATTATTATCCTTGGTAACTCTATCATTGCTACATGTTTGATATTATTGGCAGGCAGTCAGATACATTCAGGAATGATCATGAGAATCAGTCGGTATGCATTTCACGAAGCAACTTATAGGTAGCTGTTTATGAGTTCCATTGAAATTTGGAATAATAATGTATTCATTTATTTGAAACATCAGGAATATATCTTTATCACTTTTATCACTTGTAACTATGCTGAAATACTGGTTAGTTTTGAAAAAAAACAGCTCTGAGATGCCAATGAATATACAAATACGAGGATCTTTATATATTTCTTCTTTCTTGATATCGATGAACCTACGTCTCTAGATTTTCTTTCAACATCTGCAGGAGGATTAGAATTGATTCTGTCATTTTATTCCATTATCCAAAGAATCATTAGAAGGAGCACCTCTGAAGCGGTAATCCAGATTTTTTCCCCAAATAATTCGCGCTCACAAGATACATACGATCTTGTATTAGTGTGGATTTACATTCATCGATTGAGAATTAGCATGTAACAAGTAGCGATAATATTACCGTTTATGCAGATCAAATTAACGAGTAGAAATAAATGACACGTATAGATGCACAAGTCAGTTCCAAGCCTTCGAATTCCTTATTTTCTTCAATGTTAATCACAGGAAATTACGAACGAGATCGACTCAGCATAGCATCATCCAGATATGTTTCATTAAATGATTCTCTACCCTGGATTAATCTAACCTATGAGAAGTAAGGTAAGATTCATCATCTCTCAGACAAGGTCTGACCAATCACAAGGTTTCTCTACCGCAGACTCAGAACCAATTGGCGGTCATCTGCGTACTTGTTGCCAACTAGAAGAAAACTAGGTTCAATTGAGGTAAAAAGTTAAGAGTTGGCCATCTTCTTACTTGTTACTTGTTAATTGATAATTGTTAATTGTCTGCATTAACACAGTCATTGAAAACAAGAAGTTCAACTCATAATTGTTAATTCCTGATTGATAAATGTAACTTGATAATTGTTGAATGTGGCTGCATGAATCCACACTTATACACCGTAGAATATTGCACAATTCAACGATAAAATGCGGAAAAATGACGAAACAAGTTCTTTGATTCGACAGCAACTTGACGTATCCATTTAGTGAGGGCTGAGGAAAAAAAATCAGGCTGCGCAGTTCATGATGTTGGGCCTGGAGTTTCATCTGATCTGATGATACAGTGTTCCACTTTTTTCTGAATATCGTACATGTGAATGTAAATTTTAACTGATGTTAACACAAAAATCACTGATCATCAAAACTATGGACATTTCAGTTTCAAAACTTTCGAATTTCTTTCTGTTCATTCATTCCATTCAATTCATCATGTTAACTGTACATGAAAAAAATTCGTTTTCGTAATGATGACTCACTGACATATCTAATCTCAAATATAATTGTTTCATTTGGTTTCGCTGTTCATCTTTTGGGTCATGAATTCTTATGTATCTTCCAAATTTTGAGAGTTTGATATTATATTTCCAAAACATAAACTCCTCACGAATAGTAATCCATATACCGGGGGTCCCAGAGCCTTTAGGCCAGCAGATATCTCAGTTATTTGCAGAGAAGAAGAATGAAAAAAATACGTGTCGTGATATTTAACAACAATATCATCGCAGTTTGTCATCCAGATACCGTAGGAATAAGACAAAGCACAAAGCGAGAAATCATCTTACATCACTCCATCAAATTTCAAGATTACATCTCGAACAGCATCGAAGTCACAGGGGTGGCCACCCGGTATAGAACCACTCCACAATCTCTATCATTCAAGTGAAATCACCATCATACTTTATATTCAGGTAACTTCGTTGTCGTGATGCACTTCTAAATGATGCATTTTTCCAAGCAACAAGCCTTTCGATCTGAGGGAATTTTTAAGTTTTGCTTATTCTCATTGAATCATTCTAATGACTCGGTTATGTTCATATATCGGTGGCAGAGAAGAAATAGAAGATTTAAAGGTTAACCCCTAATTATTTTGTAACATTATGACTACAGGCTTACCAGAATATCCAAATGAACAGAGCACATACCTGGATATGGGGTGACTCCATCATGAATCCGACCGAAGACAAAGGGTTCATGATATCTGTTATAAATTGCATCATAATCCGTGATGAAGGAGTTTGCGTTGTTTCGATTTCATCACTCGAATGGACAACACATCATGCATCAAGAAATTCCTGTTGAAAATATAATATTCTAGTATTAAAAGTCATTCAAGTTCAAATTCAAATGAAAATATCATTTCTTACCTCGCTTATATTAGGCAGACTACCAATAGTATTGAAAATGTACACGAACATCATGAGCGGTTTGTAATAAATTTGATATATGAATTTAATATCAAGCGGATAATCAGCGAATGCTCATTTCAGGCTTATTTACACACCTCCACCCTTATTTAATAGAATCATCGAATCATCAATAGAATATTCTATTAGTGGGAGTGGTATTCACTCTCTTAGAGGTGGTTGCTACAAATTCTAGCGGAATTTCATAGAAACATAAGATCGACGTGTTTTAGCTTTTTAGATAAAAAGAAGCATTATATCGAAGACAATCCGCATGGATTGATGAGATTGATGATTCCGTTACCCATCTCGGTGAATGTCGATTCCTAACTATAGCTGATTGAATCATCTAATACGGAATTTGGAAAATTTTCACCATCATGTAGAATTGGGATGATTGTGATCACGTATTCCAAAAGGTGTTCAACAAAATATAATCTACTCCATATATTTTCTCAGCCAGGAGTTCTTCTCTGTTCAATACTAAAAACAGATTTCCTGATAAATATCATCCTTGAACCCCATTTTCAGTTCGTATAGAATATGAATTCTCGACATCAGATATTCCATCTTGGATATCCTATAATCATATAGGATATACTCGTAACATTAAATATTGAAGATCTGAAGCATTCATCATAAGAGTAAACAATAGGTGCTGGTAGTTGATGGGTTCAAATGACAAACATTTCTTCTGAATTACAAACCACTGAAACCAAGTGAAATCGAAGAAACATATCAAGAAAGAGGAATTAGGCAATGCACATCCATGATGGGAACATTGACCTTGTGGGGACTTCGGCCGCTACGTGAACTTGGTGTACGTCGTCACTTCCTAGCCCTGAGTCATAATAACCATGGAT
Source organism: Gastrophysa polygoni (assembly GCA_963576655.1). Classification (NCBI taxonomy): domain Eukaryota; kingdom Metazoa; phylum Arthropoda; class Insecta; order Coleoptera; family Chrysomelidae; genus Gastrophysa; species Gastrophysa polygoni. The sequence continues at coordinate 11,107,675 of OY755090.1, forward strand.
TGTAACTCCACGGAAAGAATCCTCATTCAAATTGTCGTTGTAGGTGAATACTAACGTATTCCCGAAATGACACATTCCTCACTTTGATACATGCGTTGTGGAAGCTAGCAGGTACAGTTTTTCCCAATCGTGCTGGTATACTTACTTATTCGGCGAACTTTCTCAACAACAAACTTTCATCATTATACAAATTGGCAAAGACACTATCAATGAACGAATTACTAAAATTATACCTAGCTATTCAATGGAACTGATAGTCATCGCTTATAATCTCCTCTCGAGCATCGAAACTCCGAACAACTGTTGTCAGCTATTCTCTTTGAGAATTCTTTCACTTGAACAACGTTCCAAACTAGAATGAATATAGGATACTGAAGAAAGTGACTGATTTCACTAGATTCTTGATGTTACCAATTGCGCGGTCAGTTACGATTCATTTTAATGATTAGGAAGAAGAAGAGTACATCAGTTCGAGTGTGGAAAGAGGAAGTGCTTTGTCAATCATTGACTCATCTTTGGGCTTTCATTTTGAAAGAAAAATCATGAATTCATTCAATACCCCATTCGTTTTATGCTTTCTTCGGTATCTCGTGTATATTCAACAAACCTGATCAATTCACTTGATTGGTAGAACGTCTATCTCCTGAGAGATATGAAGTGATAAAAGTGGGATGTTATTTCCAAAATCAATCACCAAAACCAATACAGAAATCCTCACTTGATAAGACTGCTATTTCAGATTTGTATTTTCTCAATGCATCCATAGTGTAATCTTTCTGTTAACTACAGTATTTACATAAGATTAGCCAATCTGTGGAATCCATCAACCTCTGTGTCAAACCACATAAATTTGTTCAATAAAAAAATCATAGCGTCTTCTCATCATGAAATCAATAATCTCATAGAAGGAACAAATATTGAAATAATGTATAGTATTGGAACAAGAAATTGAATCTGCAGTGGTCATTTTAGGAAGGAAATATATATATATATATATATATATATATATATATATATATATATATATATATATCAAACTTACTCCCATTTTCCAGCCACAATTCACTGTGATAACTACTGAGGACACATGTTGAGAATTCAGAACAGAGGTAAGGTTTGGTGAGAGTGAATTCATCATCAATTATTATCATCATCGAACAAAAACACAAAATTATGTATTCTGGTGTCACAATTGGAAATATTTTTACACACATATATATAATATATCGTAATGATCTTGTTAATTTGAGGATGGGAAAAATTACAAATATTACACTACTCGTTCACACATTGTCATGAACACAGTGATTGAGTGATTTGCAGTTCTCCTTGCCTATATCTGCTTGGTCTTTTCCTTGTGTTGAACACTATACTAGACGATAGTGGGTCTTACCTTTTGTTGGTTTTCGTTCCTAATACTCTAACAAATTTAACCCTCTACTGGTGGAAACTGATAGCAGTAAGTATTTGATTGTTGTGACCACTTTAGTCGAGATATATTTACATGGTTCATCTTTCGAAGTTGATCAACTTGTTTGACCATACAGAAGATAATTTATGAATGAACAAATTTTAATAAGACCTGATGTTTGAAAATATTGGAGTATGTATGATCAAGCATTCATAATAATTCACGAACAAGTATCATGATCATCTAAAACACTTTCGAAGTGTCTGAATTGAAGTATCGAAGAATCCAAAATAAGGAACTGAAGTGATAAGATCTTGATATGATATGGAAGTCGTTCATTTGTGGATGATTTCAAATGATTATTGAAATGATTGGTTAATCATGTGAAAAATTGATATTCAGTACTATGAACTTTTATATATCTTTTCAATATTTTCCCAGCTTCAATATCTCACAATATTCAAGAATCATTTCCAGATTAATCTGACCGTATGTCGAAATGCAGATCACGAGGTAAGAAACCTCAGAATCGTTTCCACAACGAACAATTGGAGTACCTATAGATGCAAGTTTCTGGGGAATTTCGATTGGGCTCATATAGAGGGTTCATATTTCCAATAACTTTGTTGACAAGAGATGACTATATGTTGAGAGTATAACCATAAAAAAATTAAGACGATGAATCACTGTGCAGTCCATTCTGCTGGCAGAAAAGAGCTACCGGATTGAAGCGATGGAAGAGATTGATTGAATTACTGATTCAGAGTGACGATCAGACAGGATTGTTTTCTTTATAACTTCCTCACCAAACTCTGTCTTTTCTTCTTCTTTGTGAAGCTTTCTCTTTCACGGAACAGATTTCCCTAACTTTTGCACTAGATCTCTCAGCGTTGAGTTCTATATAGGTTCGGAATCATACCGGGTGTTCCGAAATGAATTCACACCGGTACCGTCATAAATGAGGTGGGTGAACTACAGGTTAAACAATCGGAAGTTTCATATTCAGTATGGAACTAATGCTCCTGAAGGAACATTTCACGGGGGAAAAAGGGAAGAGCAACATTTGACATCATGTTAAAATGAACTGAATCAAAATGAACTACCAACCGAATATTAACTCTCGACATAATTGCAGAGAACAAGCACATATAATCCTGAATGGAAAAATTAACAATTATCATTGAAAATCCAAATTTCCATTACTTATTCAATAATCTAACGATTTTGATCATTATTTTGTTAAATTATGTTTTCATATTCATCATGATACGATATTACTATCGCAATTTGAATTTCGTATTATACTGTGTGAGAGAGAAAATTGAATTCAACGACGTTACTTTCAAGCCTCATCTTTTCGGAGCATCCTTTCTTTTCTTGTTTCGTCACAATATCGATCCCTGAAACAATACAAATTTTCGAAGAGAACTATAGAACTTACAAAAATAATAAACATACCCCAAATCGAAAGCATGACCAGTAGGCATTTGATTTATTGAATTCATTTATATTATTTGTGTCGTTGGAAATTTTCGATATCGTAGTTATTGGTAAATTTTTCTAGAATGATAATACTGCTTAATTAGAGTGAAATTTTTTGATTTTGGAAATCCGTATTAGTTTTAAGAACAACACATGTTTCAAAAAGATGAGGCTTGAAAGTCAAAAACACAAAAGCAATTGATTGTTGAGTTTTTCCGTATGGAGTGTGTTCAAAATATTACTACGGAATGCGATTCGATGCCATTTCACCATCATACAAAACTCATCGAACATTTTTGCGACTGAAATATGAGGTGGAAAAGCTATAGCTTAACAAAAAATTGTCATAATCGATGGAAAATTGGAGAAGTTATTCAATATTATATATTGATATCATATTAAATATTCAATACATATATTCTCTGATTTCCTCCACTTTTCGCCTCTTTCCCAGGGAGGACGAGTGACAAGTGGCTCTCCTTTTGCCCCTTTGGGTCTCTCCGCCTGGTCACTTATTCAAATCAATAACAGTTGCATTATTATTATTGCAAAACATCTAGGAAAAATGGAGCACAAAATCTTCGATATCTCTGGACTGAAACGTCTTATTTTTTGATGAAGATGTACTGAGAAAACTTGAAAATAAACTCATAGTGCCACAGCTGCCAATGTAGAGGAGGATGATGATACTACTCTGACCGATTCCCATCTAATTCATTGTGTCAAAACTCTAATTTTCAGCCCACCTCATCAACGTTTATCAATTTTAGCGGAAATTAACTCACTTCACAGTCATCTGATGACGACACAAAAATCACAACGATATCAATATAAATCATAATTGTACGATCTATATCATAAAAACGTTGATTCGGATGTACTAATGTTGAAGGTTACTTCTCCATCAATAATCAAACGACATAATTCTATTTTGAAATGAAAAAAATCTGTCGAAATGGCACCAACTTTTAGGGTGTTCCAAAACTATCATGCCATTACTATTATGCCAAACACTATAAATTTTTTGGTCACCATTTGTATTTTCATTCTTGAAGGATTCAGATTTCGACAGTCATGATAACAAGGTGTAATTTTTTGAAGCACTATACTTGCATGGACTGCTTCAGATTTTATGTACGGTGAATTTTTGATCCGATACTTCTCTCTGATACGAAGGCTTCGACTGTTGAGCTGAAATTCTTTCCATGAACTCGACAAAAATCCTTATCGTGTTTTTCTGCACTCTCTACTACACTCAAAGTTCAACAATGGTCGTTAAATCGTTCGTCGTTATGAGGACTTCAAAGTGCAAATGAAGAAAAATTCAGTTGTTTCAAACTGATGAGTCACTCCACAGTTCATTGTCCATCACTAGTAACTATGAATTGTTTCACAATACTCTCCGTTAAAATCCAATGATCCATGTGAATGAATCGAAAGTTCCGACTGAGGATTTTTTCTCTCGTTCAGTGTACGATAAATGGAAAGACACAGATTCTGACTTGGTGTATTTCCACGACTGAAGTAGGTTGATTATCAGAAGACCTGCATAGCAGTCTATCTTTCGCCCAGTATCAACTGGAAGATTCGGAGGAATATCTATCACGCCAGATTTATAATCATCTTCCAGAAATTTATAAAATGAATCTGAACAAATTGAATTCAATGAATTCGGTGAAGAACATATTTAAAAAATACATCATTAACCTAGGTAGAGACGAAACAATAAAATTGATAGATACTTCTCAGTAACATCGTTTTTTTCTGATAGTCGCCATCAATTATCTCATCATTTGAATATCTTCCACACACACACATTTTCTTCTTAATTTTTTTCATAGTCAAGTTGAATTTTTACTTTTTTTATTTTTCCTTCAGAGATTCAAATTATTAAGTTCACGTGAAACACATGTCACAAATATATGTATGGATGTTGTCCATGCACAACCTATCTAAGGTTCTTATGGACAAAAAACAGTTTGTTCATTGTGTCGTATAACTATTATGTTATATCGAATGTAATTATGTTGTGGAAATAAACTATTATTATTATTATTATCATTATATTCATCATAATAGGATATGGAAAGATTGAGACCAGATCTTTTCTCTGATCAAAATCTGGCCAGAACCTGGAATTTTCGGAAACAATCGATAAATATTTTTGTGGAAACTATTTTGAGATTTTCAACCCTTTTTAACTAACGTTGACAAAGTCTGGTATTTAGTTTACTGATGGAAATTACCCAAATCATCAGATTACAACACAATGATCGGATGATTCTTCTTGAAGGAACACCATCTGACCAAACTTTTCCAAAATTTTCAGCTGCTCTGAACCCGAACCGTCCCACGCGCAAATTCACCGCTCAGAAGCCCGAGAATGACGCAGAAACAGACAAGGAAATGCAAAAACTCCGGGAAGCCAGGGCCGCCAGGCTGGCCTTCATCGAGGCGGAGGGAAAATCCGAAAGGGCCTCCGCCGATGTGGAGGACGCCGTGAGGGCCAAGAGGGCCAAAGAGGCGGAGAGGTTGGCGGAGGAGCAGTGAGTACCGACGACTTTCATTCAACCTCCAATATATTTATCAATAATAATAATGATAATAATAATGATAATAATAACTTCATTGCTTCTCAAACATATTTACAGCAATGAGTGTTTGAGAGTCAGTGATGATAATAGGTAATGAAAATAAATAAAATGGTTTTGAAGAGTTCCACCACCTAGAAATGAAATACAATATACGAATAATTACAATTATTCGTTCAAAATGAATGATCGTAACGTATTCCAAATATATTCAGAAAAGATTCTGGCATTAGTGATTGATATCTGTCTTGAGGCATCTACGAATGTTTCCGAATTCCTGAGGTATGAATCAGCTTGCTTTTTGACAATGAAAATCGGACAGTCAAACAATAAATGGGAAAGTGATTCATTTTCATTTTGGTTGCAAACTGTACATTTCAACTATGCTGATTCAGATCATTCGATATTGGTAGAGAATTAGATCAATCAAATATTGTTCCACCTGTAACAGCCAATTAAATTCAGGGATGACACCATTCATAAAACGCTTCTGGTGTTCAAAACAAAGCCTTGGGTATCGATGATTTTCCATTGACAAAATCTTACAAATTCAGTTGATGGATATTTCGAGTATGTTATAAGCAAGTTTCACCCTACCAGTTTCTAAGCGAACAACTGAATCAGGAGTGTTAGGGAGTAATAAAATCCGTTTTAAGAAAGTTATTTGAACCTATTTGAGCACTCCTAAATATCTGTGTCCCCAAACGGATACACAGTTATACATGCCACTCAGAGCTAATTATTCAAATAGTTTCATTCTTGGTGGCCAGGAGTCAATTTTAGCAATAGACATAATAGGTAAAATTGAACCAATAGCTTGTTTACCTTTAGTGGTGATCAAAGTATATTTTCATGAAGAAGGCCAGAAGATGTGACTGTTATGCCTAAAGAACTGTACTTATTGGTATTGATATATTTATTTCTCACATTTCACGTACTAATTTCCGAAAGAAAAATCGACTATTTTTGAACGCAAGTAGTTTTCGTCGCATCATTCGTCAACTGAATATGCGTGCTGAAAAGTTGGACTTTACGCACTTGTTAGGAAAATGAATATTTATGTCGACCGCTACAAAAAATGAATATTTTCGTCAACCTCTACAAAAAATGACAGTTCACGTACTAGGTCGCCGACACTTTTCGTCCGCAAACTCTTTTCCTCCGCTGTGGTCGTCACTATGATACGGCACGGTGCTAGTGAGGCGATTGAGTCATTTTCGTATATCCATGATTCAATGAAAACATAGGCGTCTGTGACAATATCTGTCATTTGCTGTAGTAAAATTGATTATTTACGGAATCCGCTTGAATTTACGTGTGAATAAGACCGTGGTGTGTATATTAGTGATCATTGATAATCAAGAATGTATATTGATAGCGATATAGATATCAGTAACACTTCTCCGGAGCTGCGGGAATTGGCAACTACGGCCACATCGGATTTACTGCCCCAAAAACCACGAGGGACATAATGTCGAGAATCACTAGAGAGAGAATCAACTCGAGAATTGCGAGCTTCAATAGTGAAGCTCGCAATAATTCTAAGTCATTGACGCCATGGTCAAGACACTCACATTAGCCACTTGCTTACTATCATAAAAAGTATGTAGAGGTCGCAGTCAAAAATGTAATATGCACCTAGACGAAAAACTGTCTATTGTCTCGCTTGATTGCTGTCAATTTGCAGGATCGACTATAGTTGACAGTCTTCAGTCCTTGGTACGTAAATGACTATTTTATGAAACTCAGATATTTCGAATTTTGTAAGACACACAATTATTATAGCAGACACAAGACAAAACAAGACAGTCACACCACGGCGATCAATTTTTTCATTTCAAGAAAGAATTGATATATATGCATACAGGTTGAGGAAGTGGACACTTATAACTGGTAGTTTAGTTATTTTTCAAATGATGAATTCCATATATCTATAAATCATTCAAGGGTTGGATGGTAAAGCAAGCTCTGAAAATAAGTCTCTAACGATGTATTCAGAAATTGAATTTTGCCTTTTGATAGTTATAACAAGTGCATTTTGGAGACTGGCTGAAACATACGAATTGTGTTGAAAACGGGAGCAGATTCGTTCCCAAAACGTCCACTGAGATGAGTAGAAGTTTTGTTCCTATCGAAAATATTGTTGTATTTCCAATTTTTTTGAAAAACAAGGTGTCACTGATAAATTCAGAATTTCTCTGTTGGGTATGTAGAGGTTCGATTCCAATCGCAGTGACATTTTGGGGCAGATCACAAATCTTTCCCTACTACAATTATATTGAAAAAATCATGATAACTTCTATTTCATTTCTTAGAAACGAGGAGAGAAAATCCCACAAGAGAGCTGAAAAATGAAATTATTGGTATATGTTTCTTTATCATTATTTTTTTCATCGACAATAAACAAGTTCAAGCTACCGGAATTTTTGTTTTAGCTCTTTTCCATACAGGATGTCTTCGTGAAAAGAGCCTGAAGCTGAAAAATATAGGAACTTTCCATCTCATTTTTTCAGGTTCCATCTGAATCCGAGAGATTTTCTTGAACACCCTGAACAGTTCACGTTCATGAATGAACAATAATGAATACAACATATACAGGATGTTTGATGAAGTGGCCTCGTTGCTGGGATATGTAGAGCACTACGGAATGAGTTGAGTTTGAAAAATTTCCGTGATGACATTTGTACTCAAAATACAGGGCATTGGAAAGAATTGTATACACATTTCATACGATTATATCGAAACAACCTGTCACCATCATCGACGTTCACCAGGAGTAATTATTTGGTGTGAAATTGAATGATGTTCAAGTCTATGATAGTCAGATAAAAAACGTATGCATGCGATGTGTCAAGTTCCAAAACATATTCATACAGAATTTCATCACAATACCTTCATTACGATCGACATAATAGTGAAAAATGTGAAAAAAATTTCTTTGATAACTTTGTATTTTGGGATGCCGTTACGGAATTTTCATACTGAGCAAACACTTTGTGTACAAATTTGTGTTAGCGAAACACCTTATATATGGTATTACAGAACCGAACGCTTCCGATCAGTTTCCGATCGTAGCGAGTTTTTCTCAAACCTTCCTACAGCTTCACATTTTCATAGGCGCGTGGACAAATTCCAGGCTTGACAGCTCAATTATTATTTTACTAATTTTTTTCCGATCGAAAAGTATTTGTTCACAGAACTACTAAGGATTTTCATCCTCTACATTAAGAGAAGTTTTGATCAAATTGGGATAGTTAATAAACGTATAGTAAATAGTATAGTAAATAAACGAACGATAGATAGCTAGATAGAGTATTTGCCGTCTAGTTAATTGATGAGTATGCAAAAGTGGATCGAAACTCTCTTGGAAAGCTCAAACCATCATAGTTCTTTTTTCGATCGGTCCAGGAATGAGACGGTTTTTCATTTTCAATCAGTTGTAATGGTATAGATCAAATACACATAATAGGCGCAAGAGATACAAGGCTTGGCACTTTTTCGTTTCTCACTATTACTATTTCCTACAGCATCAAAATTAGAGAAACGTTCAATTGAGGAGGACATTATCTTTTTCTGCGTACATTTTTATCACTGAAACATAATCCACTATATCTACCTCACTCTACTCTACTACTATCGTCCTTTGATATCTCAGACGATATGGAATTTGCTCCAACACTATTATTCTTTATACTTTATAGTATGTTTGATATTTTCAAATATTGTTTGTTGACATTGAAAGTACCTATAGAGCTGGAAAACTTTTCTGAATGTTGATTACTGATTTTTTGAATTTGTTCAGCGTTGTTACATAATCCTTCGTCCCCAGAGTTTTTAATTTGTGTAACCCATGTCTCGGTTCCATGAACTGATAGTTCATTCGTTTGTCCAGGGCCCTTGCCGAGGAGCAATCGAGGAAGCAAGCTTCAGCAAAGAAAGAGGAGGCAGCAAAAAGAGCAGAGTTGGCTAGGCAAGAAGAGCTAGCAGCTCAAGCTGCAGCAGAAAGAGCTGCAGAGATAGAAAGGCAGGCCGAGTTAGCTAGGCAGGAGGAATTGGCAAAGCAGGTAATTTTCTGTTTGCCCATCATTACTCAAGCTACGTTTTTAATTGGAATAGTGCAGTCACGTGAGCAAGAAATCAGAGGTCAACATAGGAATGAGAGATTATAAGCTGGAAATTCGTTCACACCAAATCTCGTGTCTGCGTCAAAGGTTAGGAAAATGGTTTTTTTGCGATCACCTCGGTTTCTGTGGCTTCGCAATGATGTCAGCATTGGTTATAAAATTGTAGAGCATTTTTTGAGTAACCATTTTTCATGCCCTCGAACGTTTTTGATATAGAGGGCGGAGGGCGCGGAGCTATTAGCCATACATACGATAATGCAAGGTCAACCGTTAGTTGGAAATAGGTATAGGAAAAGTCATAACGAATGCACAATCAAATTCTATATCCGACCATCCAATATGTACAAGTTTGAAAGGACTTTTTCAATTCTGAAAATTATGTCATCCAATTTCAGATACCATGTACTGATTCGATGAATCAATTGTCAATGTGTCAATCCGTCTACTCAGGAGCTTGTGCCAACAGTTGAAAAGTGGTTGAAAGCGCAACGTTGAGAATGAAGTTGCATCTTTCAAAATTTTCGAAAGGATCGAGATATCTATGAAACAATTGGGAATAGATAAAGGGATGCCTGATGGAACTCATAATGGAATTTCCTCAGGAATGAAAAAAATATTGTGGGTATTGTGGGTGTTCCATTCAAAATAAAGACGTTAATAGCGACTTCTGGTATAACTGCGAAAGTGGTATGATCTTGAGAATATATCGAAACGAAAGAGGATTTTCAATATCCCTGAAGTCAGAAAAATCAGAATTCTGAGTTTTTCTCATCACAAAAACTTCTGATGAAATCACGGCTTGGAAAGGTATTTGGGAGGAATATGTCTCAATGACAGTTTTGAATAATAATAATGATAATGATAATAATAGCGTCATTATTTTCCATGTTAATTTACAATTATTCACATTTTTATATAAGTAATTTTAGTGGCATAGTAGGCGGAGTTCATAAAACACCAACAGCAATGTTTCGATTTTCAAATTTGAGGTTTATCCATATTTCTTCAGTATCACCAAGAATATCGACAATTGATGATGACATTAAAATGTCTGACAAAAATATAGACTTCCCCATCCCTAGATTCACGATGTTTTTTTGTAATGTTCATAGCCATCACTACTGAATGTTGCATCTGGTATATTTTTATGGAGCCAAGTTTAGGTAATTCCAAGAATATCCAGAGAATAGCTTGATATCGTGTGCCTTATATCATTCATGGAGCTAATCGAAGACCTGATGTTAATATGCCCAATCTTCAGTTTGGTTCGACTCATTGAATTTGAATTCCGGAATAATGAAAAGAAGGAATGTTCAACATGTTTCTGCTGGTGAAATAGTGTGTACTTATATCTGTATAGATATGACAACTATGTTTCTAAAGGCAGTGCCTGATCGTTCTTATAATAAGGAAGAGGATATTTTTCCTTCACAACAAAAAAAAAATAGAGAAACAAAAAATCCCTCAAGCTACTGTGGATCCCAAATAGGTTTACTTCCCTCTTCTCTCACTTGTTTTTGCCGGAACCAAGAAACAACAATATTCTTTCAATGGTTTACCGTGTGCTCTCTTTCCAATAGATGTGAATTTGATAACGATGAATAAGTATGAAATACCTTACTAATCATCGTGAAAATATTATCAATAACATGAACTGAAAGGAACCTCAGATAGCATGGTTGTTCATTCAATTGATTGTACCCATGTTCTTAAGATTATCAAATCGAATAATTTTATCCTTTATTCTCGCGAACACATTTCCTCCATTTGTCCAAACAGTGACGTTGGTTCCCATGTTTTTCATGAGTTATTTCATAATTTCCATTTTCTCCTATGTTAGCTCTTCTCTTACCACGATTCCACTTCCTTTCAATTTCTTTTTATTTTTGTATATATCTTGTTTTATATTCAGCTTGACAAACTTGACTCGTTTTTTCCTTCTTGTCGTTTTTCGATTCGCTAACAACTGTCAATGTCATTTTTATTGATGTCTATGCCGATTTTGTCCACAGTCGTGTTGACAATCAGTTCACTACATCTTCCATTGCTCGCTTCAGGGACTCCAAATGAAATCAAATACTTTTTCTTGAGTTCAGATTCAAGTTTCTCATAGCTATTTCTATCTTCAAGCTCATTTCTTTCTGTTCTTCTACTCCTGACTTCAGCAGAACATTTTCATTTTCAAGTTCTTCAATTCTGAATTCATACTTGTCACTCAGAGTACTTACAATTGAACCTGTGATTTGATTAAAGAAATCATCTGAACTACATAGCTTCAATACCAATGTTTTCACTATGGTCTGTAGATCCTCATCTGTTTTGGTTTTCCTGAACATGATGTATTGTTATTCTAACTTTTCTATAATAGCCTGCCTCGAAAAGACAAATGTAGCACACTATCAAACTGAGTGTTCAGTATAGATGTTTTGTATAGATTCTACAGCAATATATAAGTTTTATAGAGAGCACCACTTAACGCGTGTTCATTCCATTAGTGCGTGCGCGAATATATCGACATTGGAATTCCAGTAGAATATTGACATTCGATTCACTTATTGATCAACTCATTCACAGATCCTGTACAAGGGATGAGGAAATCAGGTGGAAGGAAACATTTTTTTTAAAGTTGGTGTCTCCAAATCTTGAATATCCTTTTCCAGCTGTTGAATTTGTGGAATCCATAATCAATAATCGTATACATCCCCTCTGTATATTTTATTCGAAGAGTCCAACTTGTCCTTTCTCCAATAACCTGAAGAATGAAGAGGCTTCCCATTTGAAAAATTATCGATTTGTTGGAGACACTTATATGAACTGTTCATCATCAGGAAAGCTTGTTCTCAGCTGGCAGTGATATTTTGGAGCAAGGTTTGATTTTTCAACTTTTATTTCATTCTGAGAAACTCTATCTCTGGTGATGATTTACATTCGTCCATTCATGAATATTATCTTGCAGTACTACGGATTGCATCATTGCCGTTATAGTTTCCATTCAAATAGCATGTTTGTTTTCGGAATCAGTGTGTATTTGAGAGTCCACATTAATCGAGTTTTCTCTTTTCCTAGGCCGAAATCGAAGAGGCCAGACAACAGGAAGAAGAACGCCAGCGCCTGGAAGAGCAACGCCGGCTCGATGAAGAAACGCGCGCTGAGGAAGAACGCAAGCAGCTCCTCCGCCTAGAAGAAATTGCACGCCAAGCAGAAGAGGAGAAGGAAGCAGAACTCGCTCGGCAAGCCGATGAGTTAGCCGAACTAGCCCGACAAGAAGCGGAGCTGGCTGAGCAGGCCCGTGTCCAGGCGGAAGCCGAAGAACAATCGCGAATCGAAGCCGAAGCCGCCGAGCAGTCGCGACTCGAAGCGGAATTGGCCGAGCTCGTGAGAAAAGAACAAGAACTTTCCGAACAGGCCATCCAAGAAGCCGAAGCTGCAGAGAGGGCTAGAGAAGAGGCTGAGGCATCAAAGAGCGCAGCTGAGGAAGAACTGGAAGAGCTGGAACGGCAACAGGCAGAATTAGATGCTCTCGAAGCTGAAGCTAAAGCTCTGGAAGCTGATTCAGCACCCGTGGAAGAAGAAATCGACACCGAAGAACAACCTGATGCTCAGGAAGATCAACCTGTTATTGAGGAAGAAGATCCAGTTGTTGAAGAACCAGAAGAACTTGTTGCTGAGGAAGAAGAACCTGTAGCTGATGAAGAAGAAGATGAAGATGCCAGGCGACAAAGAGAGATGGATGAGCTTGTTCAACAAAGGTTTGAGCAGGCCCAAATGGAAGGCTTAGTCACTGGAAATGACGATGATGATGACGAACCTGCTATTGCTGAAGACACACCCGAACAATCTGACACAGAGGAATGAAATGTTTCATTTAGATTTGTTGATTGTTGATTTTGAAATTGTATTTAGGTTAAGTTAAGACTATTTTGATGTTTCGATGGGCATTATTTAACGCTTTGTAACCACGCATTTATTTTCTGCATCTTTCTGCCGAATTCTCAGGATCCAAACTGCAGAATAATAGAAAAGCTTCAAAAAATGAAGGAACAATAGACAAAAATGGTTTTGTGGCAAAATTGTTTGCAAGAAAATTTCTATATCGATTTTCATGTTAAGCAAAATAATTGAGTTTGCCTTCATCCAGCAGGAATCATAATTTTGCTTCCTTGAAACTATGCTTGTTGAAGATGAAATAGTAGAATATTCATTCGTTTCAATTAGATATTCGAAATGCATCGATTCACACATATTCATGAACTAACTTCGAAAGTTGTATCAACTTTCTCTCCACCAATTTATGAATGCTATTTTCAAACCTTCCTATTTAAAATTTAGGTAATAAAATCGGCGGTTACTTGTTATTTATATCTTCATTTATACTATTATCTTTTACGTTTCAGAAATTGTAACTTTCACTTTCCTTGAAATTTTCCATTAAATGTTGATATTGTTGAGAAAATCCATTTTATTTTGTTACACTGTTAAGATCTTCTGATTCCGTACGACAGTTTCGACTGGAAACAAAGATAATGAAGGGTTGTCGAGATTTTCCAGAATAGTCACGAAGATAAAATTAATGCAAGCTGTCAAGTAACAATGTGTGTCCATCATGTGTTAATTTTTGATACAGCATATTTTACAACAAAATTCAATTGGACTTGGTCATCTCAGATGGTCGACCAAGCTTCAAATGAGGAAATTTGTTTTGTTTTATTTCCAGTAACTATTCGAAAGTTTTCACGTCCATTGCTGAGAAAATAGGTACATCGAAGCCTTCCTCATTATTTAACGGAGATTATTTTGAATCCATGATCCAATTAAAAAAAGGTAATTCTGATAACAAGATTCAGTAAACTCACTAAACGCGTTAGTCAAGGAATCAGTTCGAATTTGACGCGATAACGAGGCGATCTAATATAAAGTATTCTGATGGTTGCTATGCAAGTACAGGGAGAAATCATGTGAGTTGTTATACCTGCTAAGAATCATGATATATGTGCCTATTCGCTAGTAACCTCCATATTATCTGAGTACGTATTCATGGAAGTAGAAAATACTAGCAGAAATGTACAATCATATTCCAGTGTAGCTATTATGATGATAAGAAATGAATTGAGTTCCTAAAGTACCAATAGAAAGGTGAGAGATTCAAATTCAGAATGAATGCTGTATATTGTGATATGTGTGTCCAATACTCAGAGATAATCAGAGAACGGATTTATTGAGAAGGAAGTGGAGTAGGCTTTGCTTTGTGATCGATGATAGATAATTTCAAACTGTTCGTGTTTAATGTTCATCAGTATTGATTAGACATAGGAGAGGAGATCAGAATAGTTCTGTTCATCGGAGAATTATAAAATAAAAATAGATAAATTATACAAGAGGATTTGAGTCCTAGGCATGACTATAAAAATTGTTCGAAATGACTCTCATTGAAGATATCATTGACTTCATCCTCAAAAACTATCAAAAAAAAATTTGTCAAACAGTGTTGAATCCATGGATTCTCTCAAACTACTCAGTGTAGGTTCTTATTGAACATTTTGGGAGCCCTGGGAGCAGGACGATTTGAATAAAATGATATGAATTCTCTTTTCCCAAATATTATATTCTCATTGTGTTTGGCATAGGAAAGAAATAGTATTTCACATCCTCCGTATTCTCTGTAACCCATTTTGGAATAGAACGTGTCAACAGTATGCCAGGACTGGTTGAATTTGCTCTTTGTAGATCGTGAGAAGGTGCTGGGATGTAATGTAATGTACTTTGCACGGAACAGAATAGAACATGGTGATAACGAGAATGGATATTGACGACTTCATGGAATTAAGAATGAGCACTCACTGGAACAGTGGTTCTTGACATCATTCGTATTGGACATTGTGGAAATACAAGTTTGAGTTTTTGTCTATATCTATATCTCCATATGTTCTTCTATGTCTTAACATTCTTAGATGGTACCATCTTTCGATCCTACTGCCTATCTGGTTGATTATATCTTGAGTACTAGTAGACAAATTTTGATATGATTTTCATCTCCCTAGATAATGAACTGTTTCGGGAATACTTTCTTTCAATTTCCCAGGGGCGAGACTTCTCTAAGAATAATTCAACTGCGAAAAAAAAATAGGATTTTTAATTCATTTGAGATTCGGCACGAGAGTTGAATGTCAAAGCTATCTGAAAATATGATTGAATAGGTGACAAACCCATGTAGGCTGTTATTAGTGTCACATATCAATGGTAAAATAAGTTCTACTACATTCGATTCGAAAACCCATCCATTTCTGAAATGTGTGATATGAGATTATAAAAAGCAATGACAATACCTTGATATTGTCTATTTCTCAATTCCCTTGTGCTCTAGTGGAATCTGGTACAACTGATTACATGGATGGAGTTGATAACTTTCTACCCATATCACACAATTTCATTAGTATCACAGAAGAGGAAGAGAAATTCAGGCCTACTTCTATGGGACGCCATTTTATATCAGTAGCACCTTTATTCATCAATCGTCACGCCAGTGAGATTTCCACTTATCAATCTTACAGCTCATGGTGGTTATGGATAGGATGATTTTCCGAAGGAGGACATAGGTTTCCTTGGAAACCTCAAAATATGCTCCCATTTTGTTGAATTTAAAAACAGATTTGAATATATCATGAAATCCACAAGATGAACTCAACTTATGAAATCTTCACTCCATATGAATCTACTCCGACTATAAAACCATAGAGATCGAAGTTTTATGACTGTGAAATGCATACGTAGGGCATTTGCGATCAACAAACTCTTTGGAAGATGCGAACAGTCAAGAATAGAGCCTCTGGTCTTTCTACCGATTCATCAAATGAGCATGGGCAAACCCACGGGGTTTCCTCAAAATCGGCGCCTTTGCTTGTAGATGGAGTGAGTATCTTAAAAATGAACGACCCCATCGGGCTGCCAGTCAGTAAACATCGTATTGTTGCTATTATGTCGGCGAAAGCCTTTCGTTTACCAGCAGCGCAATCACATCACTATTTGCTTTCCTTCCATTTTCTTGTTTTCCACGGTGGACGTGACTTTGGACTCAAATCGAAGCAATGCTTTTGTTTGGTCTCTCTTGTACGGTATTCTTCAGAAAACATGTCTACGAGGCAAGATGAGCACCGTGAGTGCTCCATTTGAATGTTGGAGTGGATCTCGATTCAGTAACGCGATTTGTACTCAGAACGAAACATGAAGGTAAAGGCAATTCTGAGAATTCGTGAGATTGCAATGGAATGAATTCCATGGATTCCATGAATTCTATGGATACTGAAAAACAAACTAATGAATACCCCAAAAGAGCATGAACACATTTGAAAAAGTCTAAAAACATATTTCGGCAACTGAGCTGCCATGATAAGTGGACCTGAATGGTTAGAATCGTTAGCTGACTCGTTAGTATCTTTCGATATATCCTTCAGAAATAATGATTCACTAAAATGTTCGATGAACTCCTGGAGAATAACTTGACAGCTAGACATCTGATTATTTCACCACTTCATGTCGACTGGAGGTTGAGTTTTCGAAATATGTATTTAGACTTTTTTCATATTGTCACGTTATAGTCCGGGTTCGGCTTCTATAAACACTCTGTAGAACACTTCAAACGATTTATTCAACGAATTCTTACAAAACACAATAACAATTCACTAATTCGATCTCGCTTATCATTGCTCGATTCACAGCTCTAGATCGTACTACTCTCCCGTACTACTCTCCGGGAGTCCCGGCCCATCATTCCCGTATTTATATCGAGATACACATGATTCTAGAACCCTCGCGAACTTCAGGTAGATTCCTAGTATTTCGCGATGATTCTGTCCCTTTTCGGTCGGCTGACTATTATAGTGGGCGCGGGTCAACTTCTAATGATGCTTCTCTAATCTCGTAACAATATTATTGTGGTATTTTTGGGTATTCATTCTATAAGGGATATTTCTGAGGTAATTGAAGAATAGTGGTTGACAATGTGCCATATTTTTTTTTCTGAATCATCAGAATCCATTGTTGAAAATTCAAAATTATTTCAGCAGATGTCTTATTTTGAGAGAGCCTTTGTTTCTAATTTCGAGAATATATACATGTGGTTCATTCTATCCAACTTTGTCCGGAATGAAAGCGTTCAAATATTTTTTGGAATGTGTATCAATGTGCACTAAAACATAGGTAGCCATGCTCAAAGGGCTATGGGAGATGACAATTCGTATCAGTCATCTGAAAATAGCAGATATCCGACAGTTAGAAATACCAATATAGAGAACATAAGAGTTTGAAAGGAGAGAGATTCTGATGCTCCATAGAAAAAATAATTTTGAATGTTTTCCTGAAATGATAAGAGTGATAATACCTGAAATTTACGAGAATTCTGAAGGACCATGTCGTTTTGGCATAACTTATAATATTTTGATCGATATTCCAGCTTTTATAAACTCATGTCATCAAATGAGCTGTTCGGACTGTAGAGCAAAAAAACTAATGAAAAATGAGAATACTTCCCTTGCTCGTCACAATACTATATTTTCAGTACAATTTTCCTATTTGGTGGCATCCTTGTATTCGTGAATATGTTTATTACGCATCATTTGAAGATTTTACAACACCAAATGAAGCATTATATTCATTAATAATTTTGACGACTCCGAAAGATCCAAAATCGTTTTGAGAAAACAAATGATGCGATGTGTTTTTGGTCCCAGGAAAAATAGAAAAATTTGTGTTTCTAACGGTATCATTTTGAAATTTTCAGAAAAATTACATAGCTTCATGTATCATCCTGTGAATCACATTCTGAATAGCTACAGCATCATCATCAGCATCATTTTCTTGGGTTTAATGAACGATGAAACAAGTATTCAAGAACTGCGGCAATCGAGAGATATGATGAATCGAATTGAACATATTTTGATTTGACTTTTGTTGAATGTTACAGTCATTATGAATACTTCCAAACGTTCAGTTGAATGATTCAAATCGCAGACCGATTCAACTATATTTCACTCAAATTCTTTCATGAATCACTCAACAATGAGTCAAGGTTCTTCGTATCCTGATAGAATAATGAACCACAATATCGAATTTCCCATATCCATCTGAAAACATAATAACAATGAATTGTCGACCAATATTAATTGAAAACTGTTGTTACGGAATTCATTTACGTCAGTAGGTATTTATCTTCAATGAAATTCTACATAATCGTTTATTGATATCCATAAGCGTATATGATCAGGAAAAGAAATCAATTACGGTTTATGTATTTACGTTAATAATAACTCGTTCCTCACAATATTTCAGGTTGTATTTCTACATTCATTCAAACCTAATTCATTCTTTAGTATATATATACCTCTGGCATGGGTACTGTTGTCAAAATAACATTTTTCATTTCTGTTGATATTGCTTTTCTGACCGATGATATGGATTCTGAACCATCAAAAATGTCGAACCACTCAAACCACTTCAAAAACTGTAAGAAATTGGTACTCTTCCACCGTTCCAATGTCACTAATTTGGTCACTAATTACTCCTTTCGTAATGTGGGAAGTTTCATCATGAAATGTATTTATGATGATATTCATCATCTTAAGCCAAACTCATAGCACAATAAAATGATTGATTTGGGAAACATCTCTTCAATTCAATCAATTCCCGATTGATTTCAGTCCCACAATATGTGTTCGATTAGATCATCAAAACTCAATACAAATGTTAATTATAAAAGTGTAGTTCTTTTTGGACTCCATTTATGTTCTATGTATGTTTGTTCACATCAAAGTTTGTACCATATGTACTTTTTCGTAATTTTTTTTTTATCTTTCGACAACACGAAAGAGCAACCTATAATGTTGTCTTGAAAGTTTGGAGGTTTTGAGCATCAAGAAAGGGTTCACTAAGCAACTTTGCGTTCTACTGATGAATTATCCTTGGTGTAGCGATGTTCGACAGGTATCGAGCCTGACAGTGTAGGAGAGACCATCCTGAGCTCGTCTGGTTTGTCTACTAGGAATCGCACTGAGAACTTGTGTGAATACTTAGTTTCAATACACCCGAAACAGCAATATGAAGTGAAGAACTGATGGAGGAAGAAAAGGTCCACTGTAATATAATGAATCGTAATACGTGAGTGACTCAATACTTTTGCTTTCCAAATATATTCAATAGTATATTGTGATTTTGGTTGATGAAGCTGTTTGCTAAGGATTTGTATTTTCTTTTTCTTACTGAGTTTCCAGGTTCAGTACAGTATACACATCTTTGAGTTTGGTGTTTTTTGGAGAATGGTAAGTTAAGACTTACGTTTCTTTGTGCATCTGGCGTAGAAGGAAGCGCATACATATTCAGACTTGAAATATCGAAGAGGTTTGTTTCTCTTTATAATTGTTCGCTCGAAAATAACTCATGTTTTTAAATATGATCTCGATCACAGTATTTTGTATGGCTTGAAGGCTTCCTGACACATTATTCAACATTCCATTCCAGGAGGTGATACTATATTGTATGATTGATTCTGCCTGCGATTGGTATATTATAATCATATCCATTTCTGTTCAGGATTTCTATCAGGGTATAAAATTTGTGAGTGAACATATATGGCGTGTTCATCCCATCTCTTATGCTGATCAAGTATTTTTGAAAGATGTTTGATTTTCGGTACTCTGTCGATTGTTGGGTAATCACACTGGTTTTCCAGACCCAAACAAATTTGGGTTTATTTGCTCGATATATTGAATATTCAATATCATGATTCATTATTAATATTATACGTTTCGGAATTCACCTGGTATGTGTACATTCTTGAAATGTTTGTTTGTTGAACTAATTCACTGATGTAGACGATAATTATCATCCATTGAATACTAGCCAAAAAAATGGAATCTGTTTTATGTTCTTTCTCTTGTTTTCTGTTTTTTTAATTTGTTGCCAATCAACTCGAAAACATCACTTTTCGAACAGGTCGAGGTTAATTTGGAAGGCTATCGGTTTTCAAAATGTTTTCATAGTAGGTATTCGACTTTTTGGGGTGATTGAGTTTGTTCAGTTGAACAGTCCATTGAAATTTCAAGACTTCAGTTAGGTTAGTATTCAGATATGTGTTTGACTAGTTCTAATACATATGTTTCATTATTATTTCCATAAAAATTACCTGGTTCAAGATATTTCAGATGAAAAATCGAGAGTCAATATCGACAACATCCCCCAGCACAATAAAGCTCTTGCAGGCGTCGTTTGACAAGTTCCAGTCCTATTTTGAAATTACTCAAGAATTCACAATTTTCATGCACGTGACTGATTTCTCATGAAAATACTAGGTTCGTACCAGAGCTGTTCTAAAGCACTATTCTCAGTGCTTTCCGAAGTTTTGAAAGCACTTTTGTGCTCGTAAGCACTGTGCTCCCGAGCAATTTTTTGAAAAAGTGCTCAGTGTTCAGAGCATTCCACGAAACGACTAAAAGCTCAATAATGCACTGCAGTGCGCCGAAGCACTTTTAGGATCAATTAGCTCTACTAGCCTCTCCATATACCTGAATATGAATATGAATATAAATCTTGTCGAAACATGGAAGCATGCAATCAGTTATTTTCATACCCTTAGCAACGTTCTGTATTCACCCTGATCTCATTATGTACCGTTTTTCATAAATAGCCGCATCTCTTGAATATTTCAATTCAAATCTACATCTACAACAGTTGTGTCAGTGAATCTGAACAGTCTTAGTGTTTATTCAGTTCAAAACTTCGTGATTTTCGTGAGCTATCTTTGAAGAGTACTTGATAATAACACCAAAACAATTAGAAATTATGCAGATGACACCAATCTCCTTCTGAAGGGTCCAAATCTCATGAATATCTTTCATATGGGTCATTCTTTCATGAAAAGAACCGAACAATATTCTAATGAGATGAATTCATCATTATCAATGAGAAAACTGACTGACTGTTTATGTTACTGACGATCAATAACACACTCAAAACAAACACACCATAAAAATCGATAAACAAAAACCAAATAATTCCTTAGGACAACTCAGACGGAGATGCAAATTCCACTCTGCAATCTAATTTGGTATTGCTACATGGGGAAGTTGCTGCGGCTTGATTATCATTTCCTAGTGTCAGAAAAAAGTTATAAGATTGATATTTTTGATTCAGATTATGATGAGTCGTGTAAGGGAATTTTCATAGTAAACAGTATGTGGAAGGTACCTGCAGTTCTTATTATGTGGAGTGAACATTTTCAATCAAACATAAAGAGTGTTTTCACAAATGCCCATGATCGCAGTACACTCGATTCAAAAATGACTAGGTATAACTATAGTAGACATTCGAGGACTCTCATTGGAAAAGGTCCACTAGATGAAGAAATACAATTTCTCGATAATATGCCTAATAAAATATTTATGCCAATTTGGAGCCTTATTGTTTCGATTATTCCTACTCTTTCACCAATATTCGAGTATTTTCGTATCGAATGATCCTTGTGAGCTTTTCAGTATCATTCTATAGTCCATATCAGTCTATATTTCCATGTTCGACTTTTTTGTAGTTCATATGTTATGTTTCGTGATTCATTTGTACGTTTTTCTCAGACTGAAACTCTGTGGAACTACTCTATGAGAAATAATAACAATATATTTATTTTATTTTCAGCTGTATCGAATTGTTCATTGAAGAAATTCTGAATGAAGAAGTAACTCTCAAGTGTATGTATCATTCTTCTGAAAAGTGGTTAATACCTACTGCTCGCTCTTCGCAACAGGTGTTCGACATTCCGAAGCAAACATCAAGACTGCTTGATGCTCAGTGCTTGAAGCACTTTTCGTCAGTGTTCGTCAGTTTCGTACCATGTGTACACTCTTGCAACAAATATTCAATTCCACCTCTGATTCTGTCTCATGAAACACTCTTGACAAATCAATCGTAGCCAAATAGTACTAGGTGATTATTTTTTCGAAAACAATATTTGTTGAAGGTTTCATTCTCATACTGTCCATTCGGAACTAATATACTGTATCTGGGTCTGTTTATACATTAAACGGTGAGGTCATTTGCTTCGGTCGTTGTAATGCTATATACTTACTGTGACTTATCAATGTTAGATATCTGTTAACTGGTTCAGATCTAATTAGGTCGTAGCGCATCTGTCACACACATCACACAATCATCACCAACACCTTTATTAATTCCAGATAACTAGATCATTCATTGATTCTTATCATTCGTAATTTGAAGTTTTTATCATTCCGCTCATTTCGAAAAGCCTTGAATATTTCATCAGAAACAACAGGTAGGCAAACTAGACGATCTCAGGCTGGTTAACCTTACATTGTCAGGCTCGTGACCTACCATACTCCGCTCTACCAAGCATCATTCATCAATAGAACGGCAAAGTTGCAAAATGCAATCATTTGTCAAGTGAAGTCTTTCCTGGTGCCTACAACCTCCAAACTTCCAATGAAAATCCCAATACCTTTCTTCTCTCCCAAAATTCCACCGCTGGCTAACACGACGTTCCTCGAACATTATGGGTTTTCTCTTCGTGTCGTCGAAAAATTAAAAAAAAAAACAAGGAAAAGAATTGGTTGATATCACCGTTTTACGCGAGGAATTATCTTAATGACGTGTGTCGAAAAAGAATACCATGGTTATCATAATTATCGTCAAAAATGCACATGCGATTACTAAAACTAAAAAATTGATTGTGTTCTATTTTTGCGACTTGGTGTATTTCCAGAACTTTTCATATCGTTGGATATGAAAATCTGTTTCTGTTGAAACGTGACTCAATTTCTTACGTGCTAGACGTGACACACTCTCTCAGTCGCCAATAATTATAAATCTGTCGGTGAGATTAAACTTGATGTTCGAAAAATAACTCATTCTCCTTTTCGAATCTTAAGAATGTCTGACTGTATATTCTTCTACACCATTTGTCGACGGAAATTTTCTTAGTATTTTGAAACTAAAGAATATTCGATAAAATGGTATGTTCCTTTTTCACTAAATGGAGCTACGCATTCTTTGGGTTCCAATGAAGTGAGCAGGTAATCACAATTTTTTTATAACTGTGTTTATTTATTATATATTAATATAGATCATTCCATCAACTCTCTTGGAACATCTCGATAACCAATAAATTTTTGGGTATTTAATGGTTGTTTAATGAGGAGCTGTTGCCTCATTAGCCACCGATGGTGGCTAATGAGGGTAATTTCCAAATTACCAAAAGAAAATATTGCTTTCGTACATTACAATGAAAAACAAAACGTAGAAGATTAGTATCTAATTTCGGCGTTCATAGACTTATACCGAATGGACTCATTGTTAGTGTTTAGAAATTCAATAAGTTGTTGACAAATATGTCAAACTATTCATTTTTGCAACCAACACAGCGATAATTGATAAACAATTGAATGAGTAAAAAAATCACTAGTGCATGCATCAACAGTAAAAATACAAGAGCTTTTTTTTATCGGATAAATTTCTTTTTGTAACGAAATAATTTTGCCAATCAGTAATTTCACGAGAAAAACTGACATGACAAAATCGCGAAACCGAAGGTCGAGTGATTTTGTCAAATGTCAGTTTTCAAAAATTAAACTGATAACGTCAGAACCAAAAAATCCTGAAACCTGTAAGGAAAGGGAAACCTCGTGTTAGCCAGCTGTGGAATTTCGGGAGAGAAGGAAGGTGTTGGAATTTCTTTTGAATGTTTGGAGGTTGTAAGCATCAGGAAAGACTTCACTAGGCAAATAATACCACAGCTTTGCCGTTCTACTTCTAGCAATGTTCGACAGGTCTCGAGCCTGACAGTGTAGGGGTGACCAGCCTGAGATCGACTGGTTATTTGTTATTCCTCGAAATAACAAATAAACTACATTTCCATATTGAAATTGTATTTTTTTCCATAAACCACAAGATATTTTTTCCAATATTGATTTGTTTGAATTTTAGGTTTCGATTTCTCCCTGATTTTATTGATTTAGATGTAAATCGTATTCGTTATCAGACCGGGAAATAGTGACAGTTATAATGAGACAATCAATGCATGATAAGAAAACGATGCATGTCCAGTGATTTTGTCCTGTTTTACTCAAGTGAACTGACTTTCGTACTCGCAGGATTCTTTCTTCGATTCAATTTTCTCGTGAACAATGCATCAAATTCAAATTTCATCACAATGACATTTCTCCTAAATTGAAAAGAAAATTCAGGAAAATTTCGATACGAGCTCAAGCTGGCCACTCCTACACGTCAGGCTGGAGACCTGTCGAACATCGCTATACCAGGCATCATTCCTCAATAGAGCGGCAAAGTTATGGAATTCTTTTCCTAGTGAAGTCTTTCCTGATGCTTACAACCTCCAAACTTTCAAGAAAAATTCCAACACCTTCTTACTCTCCCAAAATTCCACCGCTGGCTAACACGATGTTCCTCGAACATCATAGTTTTCCCTTTCGTGTTGTCCACAGATAAAAAAAAAGTACCCATTTCATGATTGCATCAATGTCCTGAGAGTTATGACAGCAGAAAGATTTTCAAAACTGAACCTTTTTGAAAAAAAAATATCATGATGGTTGACTTAGTTTAGGATAGAGTAAGTGATGAACAGTTAAACATATCTGCGATAAGAATATAACTTCCATATACCTTACTATTGATTTGTTTGTTTTTCAAAACTTCAGAGCAAGATTGTATGCATGTATAAATATTGATTTCTACGTAGCTTTGAAAGTCTCGAAAATAAAAATAGTGAATATTCTCTATGTGATATTTTGTCTCTGTTATGGCATTTTCCATGTTAGGTATCTGGAAATTAAATTTTGAACACACTGATAACTTCAGATAATCCGAAATAAATTGCTATGAGAAATGAGGCGAGAATTTCACAAAATCAATGAAAACTATCTGAAAAGAAGTCATGAACGTCATAATCACGAGTCCTATGATTTGTTTTCATTGCCGGAAATCCGAAATCCCATGTTTTCAAGTTCAATCTTCTAAAATACTCGTCAAACGTGTAACATACGATCCATTGTCCATCAATCTGTGGATATAAATATAGCGTGATTATTTACACGGCTGATCATTTGATGAGTACTGTTTATTATGATCTTGATCCTATCGAATCTTGAAACGTTTTGCAAAATACGCCAGAAAAGTTATTGACATTATATGCCAAAAAATGTAACGGTTGGATGAAGTATGTACATTTGATTGATGTCAATGCAAATGGAATAGATGAACGTATACTAAGAAAACATCGGTCTAGTGGAATTAATCATGTATATACATATATACTTATATATATATATATGTATATAGATTATATACATAATTATGATGAGATTTGACATGTTCTCACACACTTAATAATAACATGATACAGTGATGAAATTCATGAGCTCAACAGTTTTTGGACTTTATTGAAATCCATTCATCCTAGAATTTGGAATGGGAATTGAAGTTGATAATAGATCACCCTTTTCAGTACTGATAATATCATTCCTTCTCTATCATTTCTTACATTTTTTCTTCTCCGGTTATTCATGATACCCATGAATTATTCCCAACATTGATTGACCCATTAATTTAATCAATCATTTTTATTTGGAATATGTCAACAAATTTTCTAATCGAACACTCTCCTAATCCACTTCATCTACTGAATATTACTCAACATCTGATTCAGGTCGAATCTCTTATGAATGAAGAAACACACTCTCTAATATACTTGAAAATGATTCAAACAATTCTTCCTTCTCATTCAGAATTTGCAATGACCTTAGGACTATATGAGATGTGCATTGGTTAACACTAGAGATAGAATTCCTCCAATATGCGAATGATGAGTCCACAAATTGAATTGCTCAAATCCTAATTGAAATGTTCGCTATATTTGCCGAAGGGGTCGTGACATCAAAACTTGAGTTTCTGAACCTCTTCCTCTTCTCCTCCTTAGATATATCTTCTTCAACTCTCATCTCTTCAATGTTGAATATCATATGGAAATTCGATTGCTAGATGGATGAAAACCATTAAAAAACCATCGAAAATATCAGAAGTTTCATTAATTCACCAAACGCGTCATTTGAATTTCATTTGGCCCATTGATGAAACCAATTTATTCTCACTTCGACAACCTATTTCAGTAAATCACTGGAACTTTTCGAACTTCTGTTCAGTATTTCTATTGTGATTAATTGGAAATCGATATCAATGAATGGATAACGTTTCAGAGAATCTCGATAATGACAGATGTTTATAAACATATTTGTGGCAAAGTGTCCGACGTTAAATCTTCAATCACCTTGTATAAGGTGACCCAGTACGAACGATACTGAATGAATCGAATGAAAAAAAAAAAAATAGATAGAGAGCCATGATTCCAGACCAAATGAATCTTCGGAATATGGATGGAATTTATGTATTATCCAAAAATAATCTATATTTCATCTCCTGACGTAGCCAGTCCAATGAAATGGAGAGAGTAAATGAATAATTCAAATGTACTAAGAAGATAATGATGATGAGATTACTTATCGATATGTTTTTCGAACTTCAACAAAATACATGCTTTTCGAAAAAAATTATGGAACTATGTGGATATTAATGAACCATTACTGGCATCTTTGATTTTTGACCAAATAGGTACAGCGAATTGTTTATTGCTGAAGAAGTTTGCAATACAATTGAAACATCCTGTACAGCTTGTGAATCAGATAAGTACTGCATTTGGTAGAATTCAATCATGAACTAACGAATTGATAAAATGGACATATTTACATCAAATACATGACGCTGGACAACTTTCCATGATTTTAGTAACGATATTATAGATCGGACTAGATTCATGCATGTTCCACAAAGTCCTATTATTATCTCGTTTATCTTTATCCAATTATATTATATCATACACGTGCATGAGGTATGAAAGTTGATAGGTTGTAAGACCATGTGTAATTTTTATTTTGCAAAGCGCTTTCGACTATCAAGTCACTAGTACTTCATATCAAGAACAAAAAGTCGACAAGACATAATTGAAAAGTAGATGAAGAAATAATCAGCATTGAAGAATTATCTTGTTGATCTGAAAAACCACACGTGAGTATATAAAAATATCTTGAGGAAGTGCATGATGAACTGATGATGGCTTTACAGTCGATATATAGCGATTTGCAAAATGAAAACTGCATACGGAATACAACCTATTCATTTTCTCATCTTCATTCTCTCATTCAATTCCTCGCATTATTGTACTATAACACGTGAGACTGTATGAGAGAATATAAAGAAAGTCTAGGCATTACACTGCAAGTAATCTTCCATTTGGTCGAAGTTATAATTTCTCACCAATCTCCCCGATCTTTCACATAAGTTCCAAATATTTGCTATTATTCTTCTTTCCATGTCTGAAGTCTTTCATATTTGGAGCTTGTGATGAAAATTCCAGCCTCTTTCTTATCTTGTTTTGAAAATGATTGAACAATTCATAAAATGATAGATGTTGGCAATTCGATGAGTTTCGGAACGAATTGTGGCAAGCTCATCAAGTATCATTAGCTCTGGGAAAATTATGTACTGAGCTTTCGAGGAAATTCCACGTAGACATAGGATGATGAAGTTCGAATTCAATGGAAGTGGATAGTTGTCTTCTCACGTAATTTCGCTCCCAATATTCCATGAATGATGCAAATTTTCCTGACGTCAAGGAGTTCTGATTGATGCGATTGTATAAAAGGCTTGTTGTACATCATCTTCAGGAACAAATCTCAACGCTATCTTGAAGCCAACTCCGTACATTTCTCTCATCCAATCTGTACAATGTAGAGAGTTTGGATCATTTTACTTTTCTCCATAAATATTGGTATATCGTCATCAGTGATAGACCAGTCGATTGAATTACTTGAATTTTATATCATCTCTAGCTTTTCAGATGAGGAATTCATTCGGACACCTAGGAGTCCCTGAAAACAAAATCACCTCGCTAGTACGTGTTCGAAAATATTCCAAATGGACTGAAAATAACCACAAGTACTTTTCTTATCCGATTAGATTCGAGGGGGCGGTAGATAGTGAGAGAGGGGATCAATTTACGTATACCTCCGACTGACTAACGTCAATGGTTCCAAATCGGACGTACCTATATTTCATGCCGACCGTGCAGGTTAGTTCATTCAGTCGAAGTCGCTATTTCCATATCTGCTGTTCACTCTCTCTTATCGTCAGTCCGATACTTTCTGTCTGTCCGCGTCTGACCCCGATCGACTTTACTTTCATTGTTGGCCGCGAAACTTCGTAAAGTCGATAAAATCATGGAGGGATGCATTTTGGATACGAAGAAGAGGTTGTCTTGTTTGAGGTGAGTCCACATTCCGTTACCCTTTGTTCTTACATACTCTGGATCGAACTGTACTTAGACTATATACAGTGCGTCCCAATTTGAATGAGCCGCCTCACATTGACTCACATTCTACTTCACTTCTTTGGGATTCTTTCAATAAATTCTCTTCATATTAGTTGTGATGCAATAAAAATGTTCGATTACTTCTAATTCATCAGCACTGTCTACTAAAGATACTGAGTATAGATCTTGACGAAATTAAACCATTATCTGAGCTATCATTCTGAACGGAATGTAAGGAATTATTAATATCAATGCGTGCTTGCTTGCAACAGTGTTTTAGGAAAAAATAATGCTATGAAATATATCATTAGGAATAGGTAGTATTATTCAAATCGGATAATATTCGTATGACTGATCTGTATATATATATATATATATATGTATATACATATATACATATATATATGTATATACATATATATCATATAGATGTATACGGAATTTGTAAATTTCTTGCATCATGTCGAGTGCAACAAATACTTTTCGCCTGTTGAACTGATTTTTTTTTCTATAATCTCAAATGTTTGATGGGTTTCTCCATGGGTTTCTGGAAATCGTCACTGAAAGCAGTGTCAGCTGCTTTGGGTAATGCGGCAAGTGAATTATTTTTGCTCTATCTGAAGTAAAGAAGTTGAACATTTGGAAACCAACGAGAATAGCATGAGAAGTATACAAACATTTTTCAAGATCGTGAATAGAATATTTTGGGAAAAAAATTACTCCGTAAGATGCTGACATACAATATCATAGAATGATTCCTTTTAAGCGGCGACTCTATGAGGTATTCAGTCTGCTGAAGGTTCCTGCATTCTATCAAATGTTATCGAATGATAGTCGACGAAACGATTAGGATGCTTTTTGTGGGAAAATAAGGTTCGAAGACCATGTCAAGCTAACAAGATACATTTATCAATTGGTTCTGTGCAGACAAAGGTTTGAGCACTGGTCGCATCGATGATTTCTAGAGCTAGTATATGATGCAATTTTCAACAGTATCCAATCTTGGAACGAATGTGTTCTTGGAACACATTTATTCGATAATGATTTTGGCACTCACAAATTAATTTACATAATTCCCTCTTGATGGATCGAAACATGAGTTATATAACTCTGAACAAAAACAGAACCAGTGAAAACAACAGGAAATGAATAAATTATTCATAAAATATCGTTCATTCAGGATATAGCTTGTTGAACCAGAACGGATTTCCGAGCAAAAGTTTTCAACTACTTAATCTGAAAAGCATCTCTCCAATACTGCACTGTTACACTCAAGGCTGAAATGAGTGAAGTAACAGCAGAGATACATTTTAACATTTTATGACCTATTGTATGTACGGTGGTTCACCTGTAGATATATAATCTCCGTTGGAAGTTTTCTTCAGTTTCTCAGTGGAGTGGTTGAGGTCTGGTAGAGAAATTATTTGTTGTTTATGCTATTGCACGTCTATAATGAAGTCATCATGATACTCAAATAATGCGTATTGAAATATCTTTGATTTAGATACCTTGATTTTATTTTATTGCGAATGGTATTACTGTCAGCTAAACCATCATACTATTTTCTATTCATGCACTAATTACTTTTGTACAAGACCATAGTCGGAAGTAACGGAATTTCATACATCATGCATCTTTCATAACCATTTGAAAAACCCTCCTAACGGCAATTCATGTGTTGACAACATGATGTAAATATAAACTGGGGTCACATAAACATCATCGCTCATTCAAAAATATACGATTCTTTCGTCAGAACAGACCCACAGAAATTGAATTCTATAGTAAAGTCATATTCTTCATATAAACTTGAAGAATTTGTAATTTTCTATTCTGGAAATGCGAGAAGAATCTTGAAGAAAAGTAGAAGAAGGAATATTGGAATATAGTTTGGAGGTGTAAGCATCAGGAAAGTCTTTACTAGGCAAATCATTCCAAAACTTTGGCGTTTCACTGGTGAATGGTGCTTGGTAAAATGGTCTCGAGCCTAACAATGCAAAGGTGACCAGCCTGAGCTCGTCTAGTGTATCAACATGA
Source organism: Gastrophysa polygoni (assembly GCA_963576655.1). NCBI lineage: Eukaryota > Metazoa > Arthropoda > Insecta > Coleoptera > Chrysomelidae > Gastrophysa > Gastrophysa polygoni. The sequence continues at coordinate 11,138,752 of OY755090.1, forward strand.
TTGATGAGTACCTGAAGAGTACCGAAACATAAAATACATTGACAAAATTGCGAACCATTCAAAAGATGACCAGGGGGGACTTCATGGACATACTGTTTGAAAAATGCGTCTGAATAAAGTACACAAATACGTCCCGTATCAGAGCAGCTGGGTGCCTGCACTGATAGTTGTAGGAATGAACTAATCACTTTAAACCTCAACTTACATGGACCATACTTGTTCGATAATATAGTTCAGCCACCGAACCCTAGACGTACATTCGACCATGACACCGTAAATTTGGTGTTCTGTCCTGATGTTCTTTGCGTATTTCTTGTAATTGTTCGCCTATAACCTGTGTCCTAAGTCCTTTCAAACAACTCATCTATGACGATTGTTCATCCATCTGTACATGTATAATCTGTGATTTCCTGTTTAACCGTTTCAGTGTTCGTACGTGTTTATCATGTTTTGAAGTGACATTTCAGTCTTTCTGAGTCATATTTATCTCGAATCAATCAAAGTATTGTGAAAGAAAATGATTTAATTCACGATGTGAGAACACTCGACATCGATTACCCTATTCCAAGAATGATTCCAGAAGATTCCAGGAGTGGCTGAATTGTTCGAATAATGAAGCTCTTAGTGCTATGACAACTCAGGAAATCTATAATGAAAAGAGAATTTGTCATCGTCATTTTGACCAGCAGTATATATCTCCTAAATCGGAAATATTGCATCAGAATCCATTACCAACTCTCTATTTCCTCTGAACTAGCAGAAGGTTGGTATTTCTTGTGAGATAATATTGAATGAGTGTTCATCGTTTATACCTGTAATATGGAAATATATATTTCCCAAATATTCAACTTTTATTTCTATCCAACATCACCGAAAAAAAAGTGTGAAGATTCAAATCTCCCACTATTCGATCATTGGTTCAGCCACGAAATACTAGAGTGCGCTGATGTAAACGGAACATAGGACTGACATGTTCGTTTGACATCCATGAAGAGTACTTTCTCTATGGTTATATCAGTGCAACAGTTGGGGTTGTATCCGTTCACTCCGTGAAATTCGTGAAGCTCCTAGGGCTGTGTTCCATATATTATCATTATTGTAAGCTGCTCAAATAAGGGCTGTACTGAGACTACAATTACTGTCACGGACTCTTGTCAGCAAATTATCAGGGATAAGAGAAAAATAAAACAAAAAACCTCTTGATGATTCTAATGGGACAACGGATAGGTGTTAGTGCTAGACCACTCAAAATATTCTTCAAAATAAGCTGATTGAATGTTAGCAACGAATTTCCCTTTGAATACGTTGTTCAGCTCAAAAAATTGCTCATGGTTCCAGGACACCCTGTATATCCCCATGGAAGAATCACTAACTAATACTTGAAAACGGCCAAATTTTTAATGAAAAGCAAGTTCCAGGAGGCACGACGCTGTATGCAAAACTATGCAAGGTATATAAAGTCTGAACGGATTTCCTCAAGTGTTATGAAAACACTTCAATTCGGTTGGTATATACATTTTCTATTTTCAGAGCTTGTTCAGCAGGAATGCCATGAAAAATCCATAACTATACTATTTGAAAATTTTCGACCAGATTTTTTCCTCGTTTTCACACCAGACAAAAATAAATAATATTCAAATATTTTCATTGCGGAATTCATACCAGGGCAGTGAAATTTCTTGACTCTCCAACTGAGATCTTCCGAAGCTTACCATGATATAAGGAGCACATATTATCACTAGATTTTTCAAATATACGAATACGTGCACCTTTTCCAGATCTCAGCACTTTTGAAAATTGATTATCAAGAAACAAACAATAGGCAGTAGGTGAGGTTCACTGCCACTTGAGATATTTTCATATACCTAATGAAAAGCAAACTAATATATTCTTCATCGATATGTGTTATTCTTCCTTCATCTGGCTGAAAAACAAACCGATTAGGATAGTTATTTTTTTTTATATTTTTCGTCTGTCGATTTCTTGGTCCATTTTTGGCTTTGCTGGTCATACAGGTTCATCCCGTATATAAAACGCGTAAATATGCGTTCAATAGTTCGATAATATACTATTTTGCATCTAGATATCATAAAATGTTATAGAAAAAAATATGCTTCTTCACATTACTTCGGATTTCCATCAGATATATAGATGGCTAGGTACACAGATAGAAGTCGTTATTCATTTCATAATCAAAGGATCTTCGAATACCTCCTAAGAACAAAGAACAAAAACAAAGATATCTTGATAACATGGAGATGAAACTAATGTATCAAGTATAAATCGTCACTTTGTTATTCCAGACAGACAATATAGAGAAACCAATCCAATAAAAAGTATATAGAAACATACAACTTTTTTCCTCAGAAAGCAATATTTGGGGTTATTTTCGAAGACTTCTGCTCGAATGATATTCAGAAAAATGTTCATCTCACGGATCATCATGCAACGATATCTATCATATTTTATATTGTTTCATAGAATTTGGAAGTCGAACTTTGTTCGAAAGCAAAGTGCAATGTAGCCGAGATAACGAACACAAAGCCACTGAATAGGTTGCTTGCATTGTTCATAGAGACAACGTTAGTTGTGAATTTAGTCGGAAACTATATCACCCGCATATATCTGCGATTAAACATTCATTCTTCGGAGTTCATGTTAATGTAAATATTTAATATCTATCACAATTTCGTTCCACAGTCATCGGTATCCATAACATGTAGATTCATCATTTCCTTAGTTTTTTGTTCGATATTTTCCTCAACCATAATAAAGAAAAAGTAAAATAGGAGATCTGTACGCGAAGAATATCTTCAATTTATTTCCTCTTCAATCTTCACAACCATGAGATGAGTCTGATTTCATTAGACGACTATTCGTAAAATGATATAGCTTCAAAAAGAGTTTTATCTTTATTTGCGTCAGATTTGGCACTGTCTGTCAATCTGTATTTCCAATTTCGCATTCATTTGTTGAATAAAGAAGTGTAAATTTCATGTTTATAAGAAAGCTGCTCGATTTCACCCATAAGACAGCCCCATACAAAATCGAGATATTTTTCTCGTTACTTATTTTCTTTGTTAATCAAGATAGGTACTGATGTTATTTCATTTCGTTGAAATTATATCTCTGGCAGAATAAATTTTGGTCAGACTACAGAAATCAAGAATTATTGTATATTTTCAACCAGAAAATAACTTGGTACCATCTGAATCACCATCACCATGCGAATTCATCTAGATTTCTGAATTGACTCGAAAATCACATCAGAATTCATGGAATTTTTTCTGAAACATTCCATATTACATATGAACTTATTTTGTGTGCACTTTTCAGGAGGCATAATCATATTGATAATATCAGGATCATTTTAGGACTCTTTGAGACATCTGAGATCATATCAGATACTGAAGAGTTTGTATGAAAGTATTGAAACCTCTAATGAAAACTTATATACATTCTTATCGATTCCTTGAAACCGTCCTTAGTTTCGTGAATATTCATTTCAGAAATTGCCAAAAAATATCTTCTGTAGGGATTTCGCCACGCCTAATGAACTACAAGCAAACATGGTTTGCACCGTTTCACATTATTGACAAATGAAATGAACCAATAATTTTCAAACGGTAATCATATGCATTGTTGTTTCATCAATATATGGGGTGTTCTATTCGATATTTTAAAGTTGCTATAAGTAACAATGATTCTGGCAAAAGTGCACATGTGGAAATATTTCCGATCGCTAGACTTCAGCATCCCATAACCGTACCCAGAATTTCAAAAATATATTTCTCTCCTTTATCTAGACACTCCTAATACGCCATCGAGTTTGGCGTAGCCTGTGTTTGTGCTTATATTAGGATATCACCATTTCATTGCCACCACGATGACCGGAACGTACTGTTCAAGATCATCATCTACAAAGAGAATCTACTTGTCACATGATACAATTAGTGCAAGAACTAAAAGTAGCCGTACCTACAGTAACATAAGCTTGTCTAAATATTGATGTTTGTTAGTCGGATTTGAAGTGGTGTAACGTTTGCATAACAATATTGTCGTTTCAGAAATAACTAATGAATAAATATCCCACCACCATTTTCCACGCGATATCTCGTAGTATTAGTTGTTTCCAGTCACGTGACAAAAATTATTTTATTCCAGTGGTAACATGTTCACTGCAACTGGATGTTGAACTCAGTAGCATGGATCAATGAAATTTCTGATTCATCGTTGAATAATTGAATTATCAATCGATGCAATCTAGTAGGAAATTCAAAATCTAATGAACAGAATATTCAAATCTCTTCACGTCTGAATGTGGAATCAAAAAGAGTTAATGATATATTTCTAATTTATGATCAGTAGGTACTTTTTCATTCCATTTCATTGTGATCGTCTTGAAAATATAAGATTTAATGTTATTTGTCAATAATTACAGCTTATTCCTGAAGAATCGTTCATGATACAATTATATACAACTCTTATCTTGTCAATGATATGTTCTTCGTCTGTTTATCTGAGAGCTGTAACAGTCTGCACAACTGAATTTACTTTCGAGTAGGACTCGATACTGCAATTCTTGGACTTCGTAATTTGTATTTTTATGGTTCCTAGAATAACTGATAAATACTGAAAATCGATAATAACTCACTATGGTTGTATGAATTTTCACCTCATCAATTCGAGGTTTTCTGACAAAAATAAGTGTAGACGATTTCGAACTTCCTCAATTATTCCATTTCCGTGATACAACATTGTATTCGTTAATGAACTGCGATCTTGAAAATTCAATTCATCGCCTCTGTGATTCAAATGGTAAAAATACCTTGAACACCGAAGATATGCGTACTTAGGTATTTCGCTTATGGCACACTGTTTATTTTCGATTTATATAAACCACAAAATGGCATCTCCCATTAACTGAATTGTGTTTATAAATAATCATTCGAATTCCAGAGCAAGTATTCGCGAGAAATAACAACTTGAATGATACTCGAACACTTCAAGAAATTGAAATGAGAATGCAAATTAACATTGTTGTCGTGCTTCCAGTCAGAAACATAAATTTCCAGAAAACAAACATCATAAATTTGTGCTGATGATATATTTGCGGGCTAAGTTTCAATAGTTGATAATATGGTTGATGGAACTCAACCAATACAAACACAACCCACATGAATCATCAGGCATTCTGGGACTTTGAACCGCATTATTGGGTTGCCAATTCCCGAGATATTATGATATTGTAATTTTCCAGGGTACTTCATTAACATTAACAATTGCGTCAAGTTCGCATCACCGATTATATTTCACATGAATCATTCCGATTTCGGAAATCATCCTTTGTCAATTATACTTGAGAAAATGCAACTGTTTTGGGAAAAATATATCATGTATATGTATTGAGGAAACTTACTTCTGAATATCAGAATTCATAAACATCATTGAATTCAATAATTTCTGTATCACGAAAGAGCTTCCTAAAATTTATTTGACGATCTCTGGGACTCTGATCATTAAGCATACTTTTTTTTTTTTCATCTGTGGACAACACGAAAGGGAAACCTATGATATGAGGAGGCCTTTGTGCCAAACTCGGTCAAATGCTTTGGAGATATCCAAGGCTACAGCCAGAGACTCCCCATGTTTCTCTATTGACACCTGCCACTCATGTGTCACATAGGCAAGCAGATCTCCAGTTGACCTCTGGTGACGAAAGCCATATTGCCGGTCGTTCACGATTCTTGAGCTCTCTAGATATCGGATGAGCTCGATGTTGATTGCTTTAGAGATCACAGATACTAGTGCAATCGGTCTATAGTTGTTAGGGAGGGTTTTCTTGCCCTTCTTTGGAATCGGTTGGACCCTAGCTTTCTTCCAGTTAGAAGGAAATACGCCGAGTTTGTACGAAAGGATGAACAACCTGCAAAGAACTGGTGTTAGTTCTGGGGCACATTTCTTGAGAACAATAGGCGGTATTCCGTCAGGCCCCATAGCCTTCTTGACGTTGAGGCTAAGCAGAATGTGTCTGATTGTGCGTTGCCGGAAGACAATTTCTGGCATACGGTTATCGATGGTAGCGATTTTGGGAAGTTCTTGGCCTCGTGGATCCAAGGTAGAATTGTCTGCGAACATTTTGGCGAAGGTGTTGGCTTCTTCATGAGGTGTTATAGCGAATGTATTATCATCCTTTGTGAGGGGAGGAAATGAGCTAGAAGTGAAATTTCTCCCGATTGCCTTGGCAAACGTCCAAAATGAACGGGAACCATTTGGACACTCTATGAGCTTCGATCTTATTTTCGTGTTGTATGCCTCTTTAGACTCATCTATCGTTCGATTGCATGTATTCCTAGCTTCAACATATTCAGCTCTAGTTTGAGGGCTTGGGTTTCTGCGCCAACGACGGTATGCTGCTTGCTTCAGTGCGACAACCCTAGAACAGGTTCTATTGAACCATGGTTCACCAGTGGTTCATGATTTGGTGCTATGTGGTATGTAAGTTTCCATTCCCAGCATGATGATTTCCGAGATCTCTTCAGCACATTGCGTAGGATCTCCCGATTCAAAACACATGCTCCTCCAAGGAAACTCAGAAAAAAACATGCGAAGGCCATCCCAGTCGGCTGAATTGTAATAATAACTGAAATCTAACACTCTGTATTCAATTAATGACACTTTTTGAAAGTAAACATACCGTATTCTTCGATACAATGAAGCTTTTCAGATCTGAACTCACTTATCTGAAATTAAATTAGAATGTTTTAGATATTGTTGCGGGAAAGGATTGGTAAATATGATGGGTAATTGGTGGGCAAAAAGGGGCACTCGTCCCCTCAGGAGAAGCCATAGAGAAGCCATAGAGACAACCATAGTAATGATGTAATGGATCGTTTTGAAAAGGACAAGTGAAAACTGAGATTCTTCTTTGCTGAGTGTATGAAATAAATCTGTGACAATTTTCATTCATATTCTTTGTGAGTTCCTGTATTGATATGGAAAAAAAAATCATTTAAATACCTCCTGGACATGAGATTTTCAAGCCTCATCTTTATGGAACGTCCCTTTTATTAACGTCATTCTATGAAAACTGATGCGGATTTTTCAATCTACTATTTGTATCATAATATTTCTAGAGACAATCATTATTCTATGAAAATTAGCCAAACACAACGATAATGAAAATTTCAAATGAAACGAATGACATATTCAATTAACAAAACCAAATATCGTGTACTGCCTACTCATTGCTATTGGCGCTTGCAATTTGAGGCATGGTTTCTCTCTCTTTAACAAGTGCCATTCAAAGATCTGTTCTATTCTTCACGCCATTCTATGTTTGTTATTATTGAGAGTTGCATAGTTTTCCTCGAGAATTTGAATAGGAAGGAAGATATTTCCACATAAGATACGTGACTGTGTGATTCAATTTTCTGTTCCTATCTGATAAATACGAAATTTATATTATCGATATGTTGCGATATTGATATCAGATGATGGCCACAATGAAAGCACTTACAACTCGACGATTGATGATCAAAATCGATATGAAACTGAAAAAATTATTGCAGATGGAATTTTGAAAGAAAATTGTCTTCATTTTCCAGGATTGTTTGTTGTTTTTCTGCAATCAGTAGTTTTATAGATGATATTATTATATGTATATATAATTATTCATTTCTATTTTTACTTGATTAGGAAGTTGTTTTTTTTCTCATTTTTCAATCATAGAATGACAATTTGCACATTTCATACACGAGTAAATGGCTACCATTCCGTGCTCATTGTACAAATGATCTCACATGTCTGCAAATAAACGAAACACTTCTGATGAATTGAAATGTCGAAACCAACAGCGGAACGGCGTTGATTTTGTTTCATGGAAAATTACTTGTGCGGTCTAGTTAATCAATGGATGCCAATTTTTGGTTTGCGGTTTTCGGTTTCTGCAAGTTGATTTCTGCTGTTATTCGCAGAAATCGGTATGGTCATGATATCTTCAGGGATATTCATACATAGGAAAAGACACAGTGTGAGAATTTCACAAAGGAATGAAGATTCGGTTTTCATCTCCCAAACTTATGTTACATGTAACATGTTCAATTGGATATGTTTTCATTTAGATAAAGTATTTAGCTCAAAATTTCTCAAGAGAGAATATATCATCCCATGAAACCTTCTATGTTTCTCATAACAAACTATTTTCTATACAAAAAACGGTCTCTCAGTCTTCACAGCAAAGATATACTTGTATTGATAGTGAATCCATTTTTTCTTGATCACATCAGTCAGCATCCCTTAGTAATCTATTGTGCAGCTAATGGTATATGTATATGTATATAATAAGTATCAATGCGATCTGAGAGATACTCAGATCCAAAAGATTTTTAGATTCTTATAGTAGGTTTATATCAGTTTGAGAATGTATTCGATGATGCTGCAAGATATAAATGGAGGTGGGAAAACCGTGTACAGAGTGAATCTTGAATATTTTCAAAATAAAGTCTTTTAGCGGACGTGATGGAAATAATGTCCAGTGGAATCTTAATTGAAGGTCACAAAGTATCGATATCAGCGTGTATTCGATACCTATATACCTCGATATATATCGATAGTGCATTCAACCAATTTCCGTCTTCTGATGCTTCATTCGACAATATTCAATTTCAAATACCGTTTAACCCTTGCGTCAATTGTGTAGGTATTTCCTGAGATTCTGATTTTCTTTACTTTACACAGTTACATACTTCTTGCAGACTTGATAATTTCAGTTGTCCAACTGTGAAAAATTCCAACCTTTGATTTTGAAGCAATTTTATTGCTGGAAGTGTTTCAAGAATTCAAGCATAAGTGTATTTTCCGAAGTAATTTGATAATACAGCTGATCATTATTTCTCTTTTTTCATTTCCACTAGGTACATATTTCTTCGAATTGAATTGATTCGAAAACAAATATCAATCACACACACTGAAGTTTTCTCGAATGTGCAGACTTGAAAATTCACTTTCAGTCAGAAAAATCAACATTGATTGTGTAGCAATTTCATTGCGAGAGTTTGGTAAAGATTCAAGGACTATAGAATCTCAGAAATTCACGTCGATAATATTTGATGACACATTTTTTAAAAGCCATTGTATAATTACGGTTATTGCTATGGAACGACTTTCGAAACATGTTCTGAGACAAATAATTGTCATCTGGAACACCTACAAAGGAATGTCAATGAATAAATCTTGAGCTATCATCAAAACCTGTTATAGAATTAATAGTCACACTAAATAGTCTTGTATTATCTTCTTTTTCTAAATAATAACGAGAAATTCACGTTGCAGACACTGTCGGACAAATAAATTCATGTACTTTTTGTTTCAGTATCGTTGTTGACGATGTAGACGAAAGAAGGTATAAACCAAGAAGAACTGGTGCACCGGATAAAGAAGAGAAAGAAAATGTTTCACCAGATATCCGCCAAGAACGAGCAGAAAATCCCTATCCAAAACATGTTTTGGAAGCCGCAGTGAGAGACATGAAGGTGAGCAATACTGGGTGATGCATTTTTCATACACCTATACTACATGGATAGATTGGTTTATGATTGAATCCTATCAACCACAGGATATTCCCTAAGTAAGCTCCGGAAAGTCACGAAGTGATTCCTCGTGGAATCTCGTGAAGAACATTTTCCACGTACTACGGTCGAAAACTGGTTGCCAAAGGGAAATATTTTACTGTGCGTGATATGACCATGATCGAAATTCTCAAATCCTATGTGAATAAATGTGCTCCTATATCATGAATTGTTTTGCAATAACTATAAGAACACTATCATCAGTGACTCCACTCCAGAGATAGCTCATTCAGGAGCCAATAGTAATATGAATCGCACAGTAGGATCATTTCATTATTTCTCATTATAATTATCGTACAGTAAGAATTTTCAAGACTATCACGATATCAATTGATCTTGATCGAAATCATCCTACCCTATTGGTGAATTTTCACATCAATATCTCAATTATCAAATGTCTCAACGTTTTTCTTGTTTAGGAAGAGGCAGCCTTGAGGAGGGTCGAATTCTGCAAGCTGATTGATGAACACGATGCTCTCGTCAAAAGCTTGGAGCAGATGGAAAAGGAGAACACGTCGATACATATTTGCAAAGTGCCGATAATGACGTAATGCCAAGAAGACGTCAACGGTCACCTCGAACTGATTTTCTGTTCGTCTGGATATGGAGGAGAAAATGAGACTTCGATAGGGTGTCGAATTATCAGATATTTTTTCATTTAGAAGATGTGGCTTCAGAAAAAGGAGTTTGATGACTTTATTTATTTGATAAGACAGAACGAATGTTCGACAAGCAACCATCATCGAAATAAGACAAACAAACGAGAAGGAATGAGGAATAGCTATGATTGATTTTCAATAGCCAATCTAAACTTTCTTGGAAAGGATTGAATAATTCGCGTATCTTGCCGAAACATAATTATCAATAGACATTTACATTTATTTCTGATTTGATTCATATTCATCTACTTGAGTGAGCTCCATGATCATCAATCGTTAGAAGACCTTATAATAGTATCAAATACAGGTTTGGGATGAGGTATGGAACCAAGTAAATATCTTTCGAACGAGAAGAACGATATTTATGTAAATTTGCAGGTAACTGCAATGGAACGAAATGCATATGATGTACAGTTTTTTGTTGATAATATCCTTCCGGTTTGACCGGAAATGTCATCAACTTCTTCAATATAAATGGGACACTCTATATATTTCAACAGATTTTGTAGGAGCTTGTACTCGTTTATTTATTACTATGCATAAAAACAACATCAATCATTTCATCTGAATAGTTTTTTGCTCTAATGCAAAAAACTCAAAGGAGGTTGATTAAAGTGCTATATTCCTCGTTTTTAGATTTTTTATACACTAAACTCTGTATGTATGAATTCAAAATAACAAGCTCTTTCAAAATCTGTAAAAAATATATGGTGTCCCATTTGAATTGAAGAAGTTGTTGGCATTTCTGGTTGAACCAGAAGTATATTACCAACAAAAAAATATACATCAGATGCACTTTGTTCGATTGCACTTACCTGCAAATTTTCATGAATACAATTGGAAATTAACTCTACACAGCTGAATTAATCCTTCATGATGTAGAACCAAATTGACTTCCGCTTTGAATACAACGAGAACAATTATTCACTCTCTACTTAGACTGTAAATGTTCTGATTCAACTGAGGGATTGAAACTAACGTGACATCCAACAGCAGAAACGTTTTTCTGCAAACTAATCTTAAATTAATTTTCCTAGTTTTTGTGGGATTTTCTTTCCTCGTTCCTGAAAAATTGGAAAAGAAATGATAATTATCCTAATATATTTGTAGTTAGGACAGATTCATGATCTATCCCAAAATGTATTTTCGAATCTAATGTCCAAATTGTTCAGATGAGAATTATTGTAACAAAAAGGATATCAATTTAGGTACTTTCATTGGTTATATTATCACAGAATATACATTCGAACTGATAAATTGAAAATTAAAGTACTCTCCAATTCAAGTACTCGAATTACGTATTCTCTTTTTTTACAGATCGAACCTGCATAATATAGCGACCATTTTATGTGATAACTTTTTTTCCTTTGTGAATTTGAAGAAGAAATATGATTTCAACATAGCTGATTGAAATATCACTATTCGGCACTCCATCAATTTATTGTAATAATGAATGTAAGATATTATGTACCCAATTATTTCTATATTATTATATCTGTGCTCAGTTCATTTTATGTATAGATACATCATTCAGTCTCAGTGTACGAATGCCAAGTATCCCGGAATTGAGACGAAAAATTGAATGGAAAATAAATACACTTATGAATCATGAACTTTCATTGATTACCCATAGCGTTCATTGTTCGGAAATATTGATAAAACAATATAGATGGTCTGAGACTACAAGAATTGTTATACTTTGACTACGTTGTGATGACTACGTTTTAGTTGACTTCTGAATTTTTGTATATCATCGTGGATATCGCCCTCAGATTAGCTATGGTCTACAGTTTAGGAATTGTGGAGTTGTTTCGAATTTGGATATATTATATAAAAGTGAAGAAGAACTGATGTTTTAAGAACCAGTAGCGGTCTCTCCAGCATAAGGCGCTTGTAGCCCGGTTCTTCTGAAGGTCTGGTCATTGATATGTTAATATGTTTCCCGGGCTCAGAGTTTTGTGTCTCGTTTTCATTTCAATCAAGTAACTGAGGCCCTCACAATAATTATTATACGACCTGGAAATAGGAAACGCCCTGTCCTGGTCTTCACTACATTGAAGAAGTCATTTGAGAAAGTCATTTCAGAAAATTCATTTGAAAAAATACAAAGATCGAAGGGAAGATGTTGATAGTAGGAACGATTCCATTATTGTGAACAGAATTGAAATATCGTATGGACAGGAAATTGAGGATAGTGTGGACAGACACGGTATGCAAGGAGGGAGAATATCCAGCTGATGAATCCAAAAAGAGAAAGGAACACCTAAATAACCAACAGCATCAAATTGATCATCAAATGGATGCAAAAGTGATACGAAGCGTCACTGTAATAAACTAAATGCTCAGCTATCACATGATTTCACAATATTTTGTATATACATACAAAATATACATAAGAATTTTGATGAATCATTACTCCTTCCACGAGGTTTGAAAACTGAATATATCAAAGTTTTGAACAAGAACGATATCTCTAGAATCTTCCACCTAAGACCCAATCCAAGTAATATCATATTGAGATATGTCATATTCATACACCGCCCAAAAGTAACTTCCTAATTCTTCATGTATCTCATTCGGTGGTGTTATTTTGATTCAAAATATATCAAATATGATTGTAATCTTTAAATGTACAACTTTTGTATCCCTCATCTGAGAAAATAGTAGATCATATTATTATTATTATTGAACAGATGTTTGATACTCTCTCCTTGTTCATCACTGACATGAATATGAATATAAAGAAAAAATAGGAGAGCAGTGGAAATACTTCGGTGGAAGTCCTTTTGTCAACTTCTTCTGTTAATTTCTTCGATGGCAGAACGCGACGCTATCGAGACGCTATTCAGACGTCGAACATTCGGTAATGAGACAGCCTTTCATTCTGAAAAGAACATTTCAAGGTTTCTGCTTATATGCATTCATGAATTTTGTAGATAATCATTGAAGGTTTCATTGGAGTACATGAATAATTACGTAGAAATTATTGTGCTTTTAGGTGACATGACATATTTAGGCGGAAGGGAAAATACACATCACCTTCATCATTATGTGACATTTTTTATTCCGTTCATGTTCCTTGATATCGTTGATTATACAGTTTCGTGATATCACCTGTTGATTGTTGATTGAATGCACACCTGCATCAAATACATACACATTCGATTGAGTATTCCTGTGGTGCTCTGCTTATGTTTCCATATCATATCTCGAATATATTCTACCAATTGTATATATTGACCGAATTGCAACAATAAATTTCAAGAGAAATTAGAGGAAGAGGAGTAGAGAAGAAAGGAAGCTCCAATGAAATAGCAGTCGATGGGATTTATGTTTCCAACCCACAGAAGTTTATCCACACCCTACTGAAATTTCGAGAAGATACATAGAGAGTGAAGCAATACAATAGTTTAACAATTGACCATGGAACGATTCGTTTCATATTCAGTGTCTCAGTACATATAGCAGGAAAAAAATCTTGTCAAACCGTGTAACTCACCAAAAGAACCAAATTCTCATCTTCATTTCCAACCACAATTGTGGAATTGCAAAAACGAATGTGCTCAGAGCTTGTTGACCACAACTTTTGCCAACAAGTATGTTGTATTGAATCGTAATGAATTGTATTGAAATGTTAGTGAACATTTATCATTTTCTACATTAAAATAATACACTGTGAGCATTTTGGTTGCCTTACGCAACAGAGGTCACAAGACAGACTTCCAAGTCTAGCGTGACGATGTTTGGTTGGGCACTCAGTAACCGAAAAATGGTCAAATAGCAAATAGTACAATTTTTTTTTTTTATCTGTGGACAACACGAAGGGGAAACCTATGATGTTCGAGGAACATCGTGTTAGCCAGCGGTGGAAATTTGGGAAAGAAGGAAGGTGTTGGAATTTTTCTTGAATGTTTGGAGGTTGTAAGCATCAGGAAAGACTTCACTAGGCAAAGAATTCCACAACTTTGCCGTTCTATTGATGAATGATGCTTGGTATAGCGATGTTCGACAGGTCTCGAGCCTGACAGTGTAGGGGTGACCAGCTTGAGCTCGTCTGGTTTGTCTACTAGGAATCGCGCGTGGTGGCATAATAGATGATATTGAATATGAATAAATGAATATGAATAAATGAAATGAATATGATTCAACTATTAATTCAATGATGGATATATTGTATATGGAATACTGAGAAGGAAATGAATTGTATGCAGTGGGCTGGGCGAAATCAATTGATCGCATTCAGGTATGGAAACGGTTTCATATGTCAGGACCAAATCCAACAAAAATCGTGAAAATTTATACGAGGCCGTAATCGGTGTCGCCCGAGTCGATGGTGATATTCGCAATATTTGCAAGTTCACCAATTCCATGATAACGTGGTTAACTTATGTTTTTCAAATAGAACCCCTATATCAATTTTTAATCGTATTGAATTGATCTGCCTCAAATCTCTATTCTGCTATCTTATTCATATGATTTGGCAACACATATTCTTCTGTGGAACCTGCCGAAAACCGTCCATTGAGTAATTGTCCATCAAATAACCTTCAAAAGTTACCGTCGTTCTCTTGTCTTATACTGACGATCACGTAAAAATTCTTTTTTTTGTGAATAATTTCTGAAGAGATATCTGAAAACGACCCTGTAGTTGAGGTCTTTTATGTGACTTTCATATGCGCTCCCTATTTTAATGCACATTTTTATGAATGTAGTTAATATTGGGCATGAGAATCGAAGACACGAAAATAAACCATGAATAATAATGAATTTCATCTCTAACTTCAATGCACATTATTTGGTTTTCTGTTACCAAGGATTGTATGATGGAAATCTGTAAACGTATAAATTTTACCTCTTTTGGAACAAAGAAAAGACGAGGTTCATTGATCTCCAGTTATAGAAAATGATGAGGAATATAACATCTCCAGTACCTAATAGGAAATGGATGTTGAAAATGAAAAAAATTGAATAGTCGATGGAGACGAACTTCTCAAAATTCCACAAGTAAACCTCTGCAGCAATTCAGTCACAAAAACTGGAAAACCCATTCAGGACTAGCTCTAATTCTGAATTGGTTAATTGATTATAATTCCTGTTCACATGAAAACGTTCAATAAGAAAATTCCACACAATACGAGCTGAGAACTAGAAAAAAAATAATTGTGAATTCATTTTTGTTCGAAAGAGTTCGAACCCTTTCTGATAAGACGGCAGACAGTAAAAATAATCTGATGATTGAGAAAGTGCATGGAGAATATGAAGAATTGGAATATCTCACGAAATGTAACAAAAAAATCATTTTCCAAAATGGTCGCGAACTGGAAAAAAGACTAATTCTTGCTATGCAGTAAAGATATAGCCAATTCTCATTGAGTTCATAATATGTTAGTGAATTTGGCCCTATCTAGCCCGGAAATATGTTTGCCTTGGGATTTCCTCTCCTCGTTTCTGAGAGATGAAATAAGAAATATAGAAATTATTCCAATATATTTGTAGTTATGAAAGACTTTCAAAAACCTAAAAGAGGAATTCTCTATTTTTCAGTGACACCATTCGCTTTCAAGAAATTTGGAAGGCGAATATATTCAATGCATATAAAAATTTCTAGTTATCTCAATGTAGTGGTCGTTTCGGAAAAGAATCTGCTCTCCGACACTAGTGTCGAAGACTACCATTGTGAATATTACCCTTGAGTATTCAAATAATTATAATCGAAGATATTACGCATATTATTACATAATTCTCATGATGCTAAAAACGAGCATATTTGTTCCCGAAACGTCTACTGAATATACTGAGTAATACATATATGAAAGTGAAATTTCTATATTCATCAAATATTGATTAATTTGTCTTTCAAATTTTTGGAAGTCACGGGTCGATGACAAAAAGAGAATTTTCCTTTCAGATATATCTGAAGGTTGATTTCCAACAGCAGTGACAATTTGGGACATATTGAATTAATTATCATAGCTCTCATTAATATTTATATTCTCGAGGAACTGGGAGACAAAATCCCAAAAATCTAGTGAATTGTATTCTATACTCCTGAAGGTTCTCTCCAGCTCAATGTCTGTGGGGAGAAAGACAGTTGTGGTTTCCACATTATTGACCTACCCTATTTTGAAACTCACTCGTGATTTCAAGATACACTGTGCAGTGGAATATTATTACTTCAAAAGCATCTTCCTCATCTTCGAGTTCATCAGCAAGTCTAAACTGAGCTCCCAGAAAATAATTATTCTTGGACACAATATTGTATATACAGCTATGATTTTTCCATCAGTGAGAATCACTGTTGTATTTTTAATGCTCTTCTCAAACTTCCGTCAAGATTTTATTTCATTTCGAACCTCCGAACAACAAACTATTCTACGCAAAAAGAGAAAAGGGCATACCTGGCTGGGGTCACGTGATTGGAGAGTAAAGGAGTTTTATTTTATTATTTTAACATTCATTTAAAGTTATATTCATCCTGAATGCTTGACGTTACATCAAATTTACATCAATTATAACAAACAGTATTTTCATTTCATTACAGAAAAATATATTTCTTTCGATATTCACTTAGTGAATGATAGAACTACTGGTATGGAACAGTTTTGTCGAAGTTAATTTAACAAATGTGGAAGAATTTGAAGGCGGTGATAAAACGTTTGAATTTGAGACATTCGTATTCAATCTGAACATAGACAACTTTTCTCAATTGACATTTTCATTGTGCGAGTTCCGACAAATCAAAGTATACTTCGAGCGATCGTTCATGAATGAAATAAGAATTGACAGGTAGAGAGGGTCACCATCCGAGCTGGCAGCTTTCCTATTTTTCAAAGCAAAGATCGATGCCCAAGTTGTTGATGAAATGTTTCGCCATTTCATGCCAATTCGTACATATGTAAGCATTCAAAAATGCTTCTCTTTGAGTTCCATTCTGATAATTCAACAAGAAATATGAGATGTTGTTTTGGCGCATCAATCTTCTTCCTAACACCATTTCGAAACAGAAATAACTGTCCTATCCCCGTATATTCGGCAAGGACAGAATATAGAAATTATCAAAGCATAAAACCAACATTCGTTCGTATTCCGTTTTATTTATTTATAAATTCTGTGATAGTGTGTCCGTGCAGTTGCGTCTCAGGCAGTGGCTATTTCCTAGAGTGACACAGGTGAGCTTGAAACATACAATTTCTTCTATTGTCCATAATCTCAACTGAAATCGATTGGTATGAAAAATATTTCAAAAAAATCGAATATCGGAATCTTTTGAAACTTTCAAAAGTGTTCATGATTTCGAACTTCACCTTAGACAATGATATAAATAAGTTCATGAAACCGAAATCTGAAATCCGACAGAAAATGTTGTTTTATTCAATGTTGCCGTTGGTAGTTGATACTACCGAAAGATATGAATGAAATTAGATAAGTGGCTAATCGATTATTATTCATTCTCGAATGATTGAAAATGGAATAAGTGCAACCTCATAGAGCCAGGCGTTTTTTGTTGAAAGATACAATTTCTCCGAAGAAAAACTAACTTGAAACTGAAAGAAATCCATCGTACGGAAATATTTTCATGAAATCATTCCTATAGGAAGGAAGTAATACAACTTCCATATTTCTCAATGGTTTGGCTAACTTCGAAAATGAATAAGAAATTCCGTGTTTTTTTACCAGAATATCTTCTCAAAAACATCGAACAAAAAGTTGTTCGTTCGATAAAGCTTTATCTATATATTCCTCGTATGAGTTATTACCAGTGTTCTGGATAGTTAGAATTATGAATAGCTACCTATTGAAATGTTTTCCAAAAACATTGTTATTCGAGATGAAAACCTATCACTAACAGTTATTGAATTTTTTTCAATCTTTCTTGGAGCTGTCGAGTAGGCAAAACTGGCAAAAAGGTAAAAGAAATTGTAGATTTCTCCATGAGTTAGGAAAATTGTAATTTTTTATTGAATGGAAATATATCTACGCTCGAGAATCAAATATCCACGAGATATATGAATGTTGAAGAAATAACAGTTTAGTCAAGTGTGGAAGTGCATGCGATGTGATGGTACATTCTGAAATCTTGTCCATTCTGTCAGAATGGTTCTAACTACAGCTGATGATGAATACTTTCTTCTGATCATCTTCTAGCAAAATATTCAATGATTCACATAACTGCACATTATCATTTAATCTATGCTAAATTGAAAGAAATCATTCTTAAATGAATGTGAGAAATTTCATTTCTATTTAAATATTTGTTTTATGAAGTGTTGCTGAGTAGAAAAGTGTTGCTGACCATAAAACTACTCCTTTTTTATGATTTTCTCACAATTGTGGCCCTCTCAATATTTCCAGTTCATTATTACAGTCATTACCAGCGGAATTTTACGTGAACGTGAATGTGAACGTAAGTGAAGTTCAACACGGCAGTTATATTCATTCCATAGATATCAGGTTGAAAACCGGTTGGTAGGTATCCTAATCTTACTTGGCTAGTGCATCGAACAAAGTTAGGTACGTACACTGCGTATACAGCGTATACCAATGTTACTCGTCGGGTGTTATTGGTATTATCGAAACACATAGCTCATAAGTGTACTGGGTGAGCACGGAAAATTATCTCGATCCTAATATGAATCACTATTCTCGAAAATCAATTCACGAAGTCCAGATTTCATTGTTAGTATTTCGTAGAACATATATTGAACGAATTTCCCAGTTTTTGAATTTCATTGAATCATTGCTTTTTTGGAATTTAAAAAAATGAGTAGAAGTTATTAAAAATTATTTGTGAGGATAGATTTTGTGGTCTGCTCCAAAATGTCAACTACCAATGTGAACTACATTTATCTTTCAAATACGATTTGTTACATCAATGAACTATTCGTTGTGTTATCGAATGGATTGCTTCGCCCACGTTTTCTACCCATATTGACTTTCCATTTGACCTTTCTCAGGAATTCTATTTCGAAAACATACTGCATCGGAACCTTGATGCCGATCTCAGTTTCGTGCCGAATGAATGATCTTTATACACTGTGTCGCGGCTAAAATTGTTCACATCTCTTGAATAGTAAAGAGAAGTGAAAATCGCCCTGATCCGTCGATTTTCGTTCCGTGAGGCAAAACTTCCAGCAAATATTCAATCATTGTGCTGTCAATCCATTCACCCCAGCATCCCCTACAGAATCTTCAATGGGACTGTCATATCCATTTTTCAGCTTTTCATGGGATTTTCTCTCCTCGTTTCTAAAAAATAGAGTAGAAGTTTTCGAAAAATGTTGCCACATTTTTACAAGGCCTATTAATAAGAAACCTACATAAAAAACTGAAAATTACCCAAATACAGGACTAATACTCAAAATATCATATGAGTGTTATATATTTTTGAAAAGCGCAAAGCTTTCTTGTTTCAAATATTGAAAAATATACAGGGTGTTCTACTTGAAAAAAACATAACTTTGGGTTATATCTAAATAACGACCGCTCATTAATAAAATCTGACTACGCCACTGGATTCTACGTGGAAAATTGTGAAAGAAACAGTTCTTACTTTTCCTCTAAGTTGAAAGATAGCTGAGATACCGGTCTTTTGACGCTATCCTCAGAAGATGTCGGCTGTGTCTTCAACAGAATGGGCAGCAATTTTAACAATATTTATAAGACATTTTCAACAGGAGAAAAATTAATAGAATTGTTTTGTAGTAGTGTTTGAATTTATTGTTTTATCAAATTGTTTTATGTTTTATCAAATTGTTTTTATCGAATTGTTAATTGAATAATCATTTCAAATGAATACTTCTCATCCTACCCTATATAAATGAGTGGTATTAAATTATTGCGCCAGAATATCTATTCTAAAAGTAGAAGTTATTTGTCTTGACTTGCCATAAAAAACTGAAAATTACCCAAATACAGGACTAATACTCAAAATATCATATGAGTGTTATATATTTTTGAAAAGCGCAAAGCTTTCTTGTTTCAAATATTGAAAAATATACAGGGTGTTCTATTTGAAAGAACATAACTTTGGGTTATATCTAAATAACGATAGCTCATTAAAAAAAATCTGACTACGCCACTGGATTCTACGTGAAAAATTGTGGAAGAAACAATTCTTACTTTTCCTCTAAGTTGGAAGATAGCTGAGATACAGGAGGGGTCCGAAAATGCAATATTTTCAATTTCGCCCTGTATCTCAGGAACGAAGCGGGCTATGGAAATTTTGTTCACGGTTTCGTGAGTTTCACGAAAAAGTAGCCAACGTTCGCGAAAACCGCAAATCTGTATCTTCAAAAATAAGCGAGATATCCCGTAAGGACATCGAAAATGGGACGTCCGTACACTAGAAAAGATTCTCAAGAATCATGTTTGTCGTGAAACCATTGCATATTATTCAATCCAACAACTACACACACTGAGCTTTGAAGATTAATTTAATGCTGTTCGGACTGAGTTATCGAAAAATCATACGAAGTTTTCTTCTGAAGAAATGTAAGTAGACATGTCACAATGTACTTAAAAAAAGTATTATACTATCATATTATCGTATACTATTCCAGAGGCGGTTAGGAAGAGTAATATTTCATAATAGGTTGCGGTAGAAAATTCCATCTTCGAAATCACCCATCATTTTGGAATATTTTTTTAGCCTGTTTGCTAGTGTAGATCTATCCATACCATCTATTTCATTCCTTTTTCGTGCACACAGCAAGCTGTCAGAATTTATCATCAGTTGTTCATAACACGCATATCCGGAAAAATCAGCCGAGCATGTAATCAAATGATCGGTGTATAATGTGAGAAAATAACCAAGGAAACGATGAATTGCCGTCGAAACCTGTCATTAGCGACTCCTACGTCTTTGCTATTTGCTAAACACCTTGTTATTGATGAGGTCTTAAGCGTCATCAAGTGCGATTTAAATCACATAATAATACTTCACAGTAGCGCACCCATAATTTCGTATTTGGTGAGAAAATGAATTCACAGAATATCGATACAAATTCATAGACCATACATATTCCATTGTTGTGCCTGATTCGTGAGAAAAACATCATTTTCAAATCGATTTCATTACAGAAAAGTGCATCTGGTAGATATGAATCGAGAGTATCTTTTCTCATTGATGTTGTGGTATCTAATAATTGACAATCATTTCAATGCTACTGTCACATGAGATGGGTACAGTGGCCACGTGTATACCAAGTGTATTTAACCGAATTCAGACCAAACTTATTAGTTATCGCCCATTCATCACATTGTCTTATTATTGCCTATACAGGGTGTCCCATGAACATACCGACAAACTCCAAGGGTTGGTAGAGGACATCAAAATAAACATTTTTGCTCGGTGAACATAAGTCCGGAAACTCTTCGTTTTCGAGATCCAGGGTGTTTAATTTTTTTTTTAAATCGATTTTTATTAATATCGTGAAAACGATTTGGTTGAATTCAATGAAATTTTCACAGATTATTGATACATTTATAAGGTATCTTTTGGAGCTATCAGAATTTGCCCAATAATTTCAGGGGCGTGCCCACGCGCTATGTCGAATTTTTCGTAATTATGATAATTTTTTTTTAATGAACAACTAAAAATGCAACTTTTTAATCCCTTGAAATTTTTCCGTATCTACGTTTTGAAGAAAAAAAATTAAAACCATATCTCTTACATCTATGGAAGAAAATTAAATGCTTCAAAGTTATACCTTACATTTTACCAATGCGTTCATCGAAATATTGAAAACAAATAAAACTTCCAATAATTTTTTTTACTAATCATTAATTATCATTAATGACTTTTAATCATTTTTTGTTTTGTATTTTATTGGAAAATATCCATAATTTTTAATATCTTGAAAAGAGTATCCAAAACATACCGACAAATGAAGGGTGCTAACCCAATAAAATGTTTTGAATAAAATAAAAATAACTGAATTAACTCTCAGTTTAGTTGAACACCACTGATTTTCGTTTACATTTTTTGATTTAACTACGTTTGATGTTGGGAACAAACATTGTTAAAATAAAATTCCACAGATTTAACACCCTGTATCTCGAAAACGTAGAGTTTCCGGATTTGTGTTTATCGAGCAAAAATGTTTATTTCGATGTCCTCTACCATCCCTTAAAGTTTGTCGGTATGTTTATGGGACACCCTGTATATTCTGTCCTGCTTCATTATGGGTACGCCAGTGTTAGTACCTCCGAACAACAAACCCACTAGAAGGATCACAAAACAAATATTCTGATGCTAACATGAATTCCCAGATTTATCATAATATTAGTACCCAATCGTCGCCAGTGTTGTCATATCCAATCAACAAAAAGTGATTAATAGTCCATAATATTTAGAGTCCTTTATGAATTCATGTAGTTCAATGCACAAATATAATAATAAATTTGGGTCATGACGATAATGAATCAGTTCTGATTAATAGAATATTGCTACATTATTCTGAGACTTAGCAATTTTACTTTCTTGGGGGCTCGAGGACCAGCATGGGTATCATGAATACTTGATGAATGATATTATTCAACTTGTGTTCAGTTTTGTGTACTCAGAATTCATCAGAAACTCAGTTTATTTCCTGTTTTGGTGATTTGATATAATGGTGAGACGTTGTGAGGTGTGTTAAAGACAATTTGAACCGGCGATCAAAACACGTCATTTCATAGGTGAGTTACCATTGTCGTATCATTCGAGATTTTGAAGCATTTTCCCGAATGGAATGGATAAAAATGAATTTAAATTGAATTGATTAGATTATATTGATTATACCCATAGGTCATCTGCGACAGTGTCTTGTGGTGAAATATGTAGCACTTGTAGCATTTGTAGTCAAAATATGCAAAGCTGTTGATAAATCACTGAGAATAATGATGAACTCAATTAATATTTTTATATTTTTATAAAAAAGTTTCATCTTCAGATTTGAAAATTACATTCAAATATTCAATCCTATCTATTTGCCTTGAAAACAAGTTTTTCACTGTTTTGAAAATCATTTCCACTAGTAGGTACTGAAATCGTAAATCGTCACTGATCGCCAAAGATATAAATGTTCATTATCGAAATTGAACGTTATTTATGATTAAGACTAAGTAGACACACTGTTTACTGAATAGTAAGTATATTATTTCACATGGCGTTGAGAATTGAGAACTTTTCTTGTGACGTGGTCATAATAAGTTTATTGATTACAAGCAAGTTACAAAAATCACCATAGGATTGTATGTATTCGAATTTTTCATAACAATGTGAAGGAAGTACAAGGATGTTCATTTTCCCACCAAGAAATGCTGAAAAGTACCACTGGAATTGTTACGGATTTTCAATTTGGTTCATCATGAATTAATAATAAATTCGACCCCCTCTGACAACACGGCCCTGGTGCTGGGAGAATCAGCTCATGCTATCCTTGTTTAGACAAAGATAGATACTATAGATGTTGCTTTCAAACAAACTGTATTGCCAGGGGTGTGGATTACTTATCTAGTCTGTTCAATGATCGAAGGTTAGTACAATAATTAGGAACGCGCATCTATTTCAATTTATCGGAGATGATATATAATATTGTTGCATAATTTATATCAGTGAAATACCATGTTTATGTTGATATAAAATCTATATCTAATGCACTTACATAAATTTCCATTCATGAAGTAAAGCAATCCCATTTCGTAATGACATCAGGAGGATTTCATGCTCTTCTATTTATTCGGACGGAGCTCCAGGGCCTTCACAAAAATTTTCTGATGTGTATTATTGGCATTTTTCAATGGTAAGAATGACATTTTTCAGAGAATCTAGTTCCATAACTTCATGTAATTGATTTCCACTCAACCTATATCAGAAACCGAAGAATATAAGGCACAAACTAACGTGTCAAATTGAAATATGGATTGTTCAGCTAACAGGTTTTATAAATGATTCATCAAAAATCAATCTATACGAAAAAAATGTCACCGATTTTCAGCCAGTATTCTTGTCATCATATGGACAATTAGATATATTCGTCCTCATCACATGATAATAATAATAATGATACTTGTTTGGAGGTTGTAAGCATCAGGAAAGACTTCACTAGGCAAAGAATTCCACAACTTTGCCGTTCTATTGATGAATGATGCTTGGTATAGCGATGTTCGACAGGTCTCGAGCCTGACAGTGTAGGGGTGACCAGCTTGAGCTCGTCTGGTTTGTCTACTAGGAATCGCGCGTGGTGGCATAATAGATGATATTTCCGTTGAGCACCGACCGTGAAAGTACCTATAAAAAAGGCAGAGATCGCCGACCTTTCTACGATGATCTAGAGAGGTCAATGATTTGGTGAGTGTTGTGTCATCGACTAGGCGAATAGCTCTCTTCTGAATTGAATCTAAGAGCTTAAGCGTATGTTTGGGGGCTGAGCTCCAAACATGTGAGCAGTACTCCAGGACAGGTCGAATTTGTGCTTTGTAGATCATAAGCAGTTGCTGGGATGTGAAGTATCTCTTCGCACGGAAAAGAAAACCGAGTTTTTGTGAAGCAGTCTTCGCAATGGACCTCACATGATCGTCCCATGAGAGAGCACTGTTGGTGGTGACACCTAGCAAGGATATTGACGACCTCATAGGAACAGTGGTACCCGACATCATCAAATTGGGCATTGTGTGATCAGCCTTCTTGGTGAACATACAAGCTTGAGTTTTAGTTGCATTGAACTGTACTAGATTTTCAGATCCCCATTTCAGAATTCTTGTCAGATCCTCATTTAAAGCATCAACCTGTCTTCGCCTTGCACCTCTGGCCTCATTGGATGATATAGGGGCTCTAGAGGAAAAGGCGGAATGAAGTGTACTATCATCCGCAAAGCTATGAACTGGGCTAGAGGTCACATTCAACAAATCATTGATGTGGAGCAAAAACAAAGTTGGTGCCAAGACAGAGCCTTGTGGAACACCAGCATTGATCGTCATTGTATCAGACGAGACCCCGTCTACCACCACGTAGAGTGATCTATCTGCAAGAAAACTCGATAGTAAAAGACACAGTTGGGGCGGCAAACCATATGACGGAAGTTTCGCTAGGCTACAGCCAGAGACTCCCCATGTTTCTCTATTGACACCTGCCACTTATGTGTCACATAGGCAAGCAGATCTCCAGTTGACCTCTGGTGACGAAAGCCATATTGCCGGTCGTTCACGATTCTTGAGCTCTCTAGATATCGGATGAGCTCGATGTTGATTGCTTTTTCCATTACTTTAGAGATCACAGATAGTAGTGCAATCGGTCTATAGTTGTTAGGGAGTGTTTTCTTGCCCTTCTTTGGAATCGGTTGGACCCTAGCTTTCTTCCAGTTAGAAGGAAATACGCCGAGTTTGTACGAAAGGGTGAACAACCTGCAAAGAACTGGTGTTAGTTCCGGGGCACATTTCTTGAGAACAATAGGCGGTATTCCGTCAGGCCCCATAGCCTTCTTGACGTTGAGGCTAAGCAGAATGTGTCTGATTGTGCGTTGCCGGAAGACAATTTCTGGCATACGGTTATCGATGGTAGCGACTTTCGGAAGTTCCTGGCCTCGTGGATCCAAGGTAGAATTGTCTGCAAACATTTTGGCGAAGGTGTTGGCTTTTTCATGAGGTGTTATAGCCAATGTATTATCATCCGTTGTGAGGGGAGGAAATGAGCTAGAAGTGAAATTTCTCCCGATTGCCTTGGCAAACGTCCAAAATGAACGGGAACCATTTGGACACTCTATGAGCTTCGATCTTATTTTCGTGTTGTATGCCTCTTTAGATTCATCTATCGTTCGATTGCATGTATTCCTAGCTTCAACATATTCAGCTCTAGTTTGAGGGCTTGGGTTTCTGCGCCAACGACGGTATGCTGCTTGCTTCAGTGCGACAACCCTAGAACAGGTTCTATTGAACCATGGTTCACCAGTGGTTCGTGATTTGGTGCTATGTGGTATGTAAGTTTCCATTCCCAGCATGATGATTTCCGAGATCTCTTCAGCACATTGCGTAGGATCTCCCGATTCAAAACACATTCTCCTCCAAGGAAACTCAGAAAAAAACATGCGAAGGCCATCCCAGTCGGCTGAATTGTAATGCCAAACAGTGCGTGGGGGTGTTGGACTGGTTCGCGGAGTGATGTAAGGACATATCGTGGAGATGAGTGTGTGGTCTGAGTTTCCTAGTGGTGCACGGACTTTCACTTCATACGGTTCCGGATTGTTCGTGAGGAACAGGTCGAGCGTATTGGCATAATGATTGTTGATGTCAGGGATCCGAGTGGGTTCGTTTATCAGTTGCTCAAGACCATAGGTGATAGCGAAAGCCTCAGCCAGACGTCCTGCGTCGTCTGTTTTGTTCGAGAATTTGAGCCAGGTGGAGTTGTGGACATTGAAATCCCCCATGATGATGATTTCAGCTGCTGGGTGATTCTGTTGGATGAAATCAAGTTTCAGAGAAAGGAATTCGAAGAGGTCACCAGGAGTTGGTTCGTTTGGTGATAGATAAAGGCAGCAGATGAACTTTGTCTGTTTGTTTTTATCGATCTTGAGCCACATTACATCGAATTCTTTCGGTTCCAGTTCCTCCTCACGATGGCATGAGAGATCATTTCTGGAAAAGAGACATAAACCTCCTCTGAATCTGAAACGGGTATGCAGCTCATATCCAGGGCAGAGCATAAAGGTCGTATTAGTTGATGAGTTGACCTGCGTCTCAGTTAAAGCCAGTATATCTGGTTTCTCAGCCTGTAGATGGTAATGAACATCGTTTATATTTTTGTTCAGACCTCGGATGTTACAAAGGTCTATTTTTAAATTCAGATGTTTCGATGGTGAACCCCCTCGAGCACCTCTCGCCCGGAAATCCGAATGGAGAGGTATTTTACTTCCGGAGTGTTTTACCCTAGGAGAATTCATCATCTAGATTTTTCTTCAGCTGAAATGGGCGGTTTGGTTTGGGAAGAAGGAGATAGGGTATGGGGATATGACCGGAAGCATCGACCAAATACTAAAACATGGGAGTTACCCATTTCACAGCACCTCTGTCGATGTGGTGGTGTCGCACCGGGCGATGATGGGAACCATCATCTTCCACCTATGGGTATCCATTTAGTCGCCTCTTACGACAGGCAGGATTTACCATGGGGAAATTCTTGATCCGTCCCCATACGGATAATAGAATTCTTGAAAACAATAGATTTATATAACAAAATCTAGAGAAGGAAATTGGAATCAAAGGCTAATGACCCAGCTGTCGATGCCTTATAATGAAAAAAAATGATAATAATAATAATAATATTGATAATGATAATAATAATAATAATGATTTTAAACGTCTTTTATTTTCAATAACAGTATATATAAATTACAGTTTCATGAAACTGATGACGAATTCTTGCTTGAAGCTATTGCAACAGTGGGCCAATGCCCGGGAAAATAATTCATATACAGTGTGGAACAGCCAAATGGAATGAATTCGATAACGAATAAATGAGAGCGTGTTGGGAAAAACGCTTGGACACGTCGATTTGTATTTTCAGATGCGTATTTCTTTAGAAGAAAATAATAATATAGGGTGTGTCATGCGACACAACTTTCCTATTTCGAATACAACCCCCTGTATTTTATTAGTTTTTGGATTCTTCAGAAAATTCTAGACATAATTCATGTACAATGACCCATACCTATCTTCAACTGTTTCGGAAATATTAAGTGTTTTCAGATGTATTACGAAAATTACCATATGAAAAAAAAATATTTTTATATCATGAATGATATGGAAATGAACAAAAAACCATTAATTGCAATGAAAGAGATGTTCAAAATGTTCGCCGCGAACGTCGTGGCAACATGCTCAGATGTTGAGTAACGTTAGAAGACATTTCTATACCATGAAGGATCCAAAAAGGTAATGATATAATAATACAAATCGACGTGCCCAAGCGTTTTTCCCAACACGCCCTCATTCATTCGTTATCGAATTCATTCCATTTGGCTGTTCCACACTGTATATATAAATCAATACAATAGTGAACACAACAGTAGATTATTTATAGAGTTGATACAATTCATGAAGAAATGAAAGAGTGTATAGAATATAATTAATATTACAAAGCTTGCATATTGTCGAATAACCCAGATATAATTATTCTAGTACGAATAATGCCATCCTCACAATATCAAATCGTCATCCTCACTTGTCCTCAATTCTCATCGAAATAAAACCGTCATCGTGAACAGATCATACCATCGTTTTAAGGATTGTTGAGTTAGTCAGATTAACCTGTTCCCAACCAAGACGTATAGTGAACCTGACGATTTTTTGTAGGAATGAAAATATTTGCATGATATAGCATGCCATGTTGTACGATGGTACCTATACTCATTTTTTACGAGTACAAAATTTTGTTGCACGAGCATCGACCAATGCTGCAAACTTTCAAAATGAGTGCAAAATGAGCATTCCGTGCGAGTTCAAGACTGAACTTTTTTTACGATAGTCGAATATTTTCACTACATTCACTCATTATAGCTACAGAAAGCCATATTTCAGAACTCACAAGGACACATGATTTCTTTTTGTAACGCAACAAACTGTATGAGGGTTTGAGGACATAACATGATGATGGAATACAAATGAATAATCTTCATGAAATAATACATATTATGTGAGTATGGCAGCCAGAAAAAATTGATCATCCCAATATAGGATTGAATGAGTTATAGAGAGTCTGCTATCAGAAATGACTACCCTGTGCACAAGGCTTATGGATCATAAATCTCCTGCAATACGAACATAAGCCTCTGTATTGATAGCAATCAACGATATTATATTATCATTACCCCAATGAAGATCATAGCACTGTTGCCAAAATGTGAGAAAATCCGAACTGGAATAGTTCCATTTATTCTTTGAGAATGATTGACAGTTCGTCCTGGTGTCATTGACATATTTTATCACTTTGGAAAATTTTTCATTTTTCATTTCCAATGTTTTGATACAACGTTACTTACATGTACAAATAGGAAATTGCAATTATTGCACAAAGTGTTATTCAAGAGTCTTGGACAGTGTATAGTATTCTACTCGCACATTATGTCTGTGGATGATTTTCGAAACTCACCTATGGTTTTTGTCATAAATTACATCCGCGTGGTTAATAACCACCATAATATCCTCGCTGATTGATATACTATCAATTTCTCCCTCTCATATGCTCAGGTGTCATTTCACAATATGTCAAAAAAATTCCACACTTGTGCCTTTCTGATTTTTCCAGAGGATCCCATCGAAACTCACGTTTTGTTGGTCGACATTATGTTGACGTCAAATTTCCATTATCTTCAAATATCATAAAATACTTTCGCTGGTGTTGCAACTGAGTCTCACACAAGGCAACGCTGGTTACCAGCATTCGAAGCATACTAAGAACTACTAAGGGCCATATCGCACGCACATTCATAATTAATATTTACCTACATTATATACGAAGCGGAAGCAGTATTGTCCTCGAGTTGAGGTTATTGTCGCAGATCTTATCGAGACACTTGTCCGACAGAGAAGAATAAATGAAATTAGTTAAGTATAGAAGGGACTCGAAAAGGTAGGGGAAGATAATACCCAGATTATTTCTGGATGATATTCAGCGAGTGAATTCTTTCGCCGAGTGCTTGTCACTTGTTTTCCGTTCGTTCACTGTGAGTTGTTCTGGATCGACTGAACTGGAAGAGGTGAGACCTGTTCTGTGTTATCGATTACCAATACGAAAAATTGGGTGGATACAGGAGCAATCAACCCTGAGAGCATTTCCGGAAGTGAATTTGAAATGTGGTAGAAGTGTTGACACAGAGGTTTCAGAACTTCATGTAGAAACTACTTGCATGATTATCATTGAACCTCGACGTTTCTTTGCAAACTCGTTCATATTGAGTGCTTAATATTTTACGGATAGACATGGACTTCGATATATTCATCAACCAGTATCTGAATGGTTCTAGGTATTTTCATGTATGATAGTATATTTTAGATTATCAATGATATGATTGTGTCATTGTGATTTCCAAAATTTCACATATCCAATTCAGTCAGTAAATACTTCACCTCAAAGTTATTCAAACATCAAGGTAGTGAAGGATAGACTCAGCATCTGAAATTATATTCCGAAGTATCAATCAAAATATATCTCAATCATCAAGTTCAGTAGATACGAAACTACTGCCATTTCTATGTTCGAAATATCAGTCGATTCACTACTGTTTACTTTGCCTAGTTCAGGTATAGAGTCCTTAAAAAAATTGCAGCGACATGCCTACAGGTACTCATTATATCTTCCAGTTCCATTTATATGAAT
Source organism: Gastrophysa polygoni (assembly GCA_963576655.1). NCBI lineage: Eukaryota > Metazoa > Arthropoda > Insecta > Coleoptera > Chrysomelidae > Gastrophysa > Gastrophysa polygoni. The sequence continues at coordinate 11,169,390 of OY755090.1, forward strand.
TTCGTTTTGGGGTCCTGGGTATGAATATTGTTCTGATCAATTCACATTTTTCATCATTGCTGAGCAGATGAATTGTTCCTCATGTGAAGATTTCATAGTGCAAATGGCCCAATCTGGAACCATACAAATGTCGAGTTCATAGTACATGAATTGGCCGATAAAACACTACTAATGATGCTATTATTATAAAATACCCCAATCGCACATAATCAGTCATGTTGCTATAATATTTTATTATAGCTTGTTATAGCTATAAAATAGTCATGAACATATGAACTCATTCCTGGAGTTTCAACACGTACATAATCCATTATTTTTAGAATCAATGTCTTGCATTAAAAAACAACAACTTGAAAGGAATTGGATACGTTGTTATATTCTTTTCGAACATTTCTACCGAAACCACTGTAATATTCACCGTTTTGATAATGAATCATTAGATATTACCTGATACACCATCATCTCTGATGAATTAGAACATTTTTCGTGGGAAATAATCACAAATCACAAATAAATTGTTTGTTCATCCTCTTTCGACGCTTGATTATAACACAATCAAGTTTTGTGGTTGAAAGTCTATACACAGGAAAAGTGGGGAATCGGTTTCGATAGCTGGACTTTTCACACTCGCAATTATCTTCCGGCGGAAGTAAGATTGGTATGTTATAAAAATCTGTCGGGTGATTATATCTAATATGGTTGCGCTTCAATACATGGAGTTGATGTATATGGAATATCACAATCAACAGCGAAACATCATTTTCATAAATTTTCGATTCCAAATGTATCACATGAAAAAAAAAGTATCCACATCTGGAATTTTAATTGACTTATGTCAGGCTCCAGGGAGGTATATTTCCAGCCTAATTGTTGATCATCAGTGACTCCTTCGAACGGTTGGTCAAAAATCGACTTGTGGTTTACGGGGTGCAAAAAACATCTTGCCAAATATTTGGAATGCAAACTTATCTGATCTGCAAACTGATCTGTCCATTATTTCAAATGGAAAATCCTGGATCAATGACATATGCTCATGGTATTCGGTAATATTACTCGCAGGCAGGATTTTTTGGGTATTGTGAACATATCATCTCTATTTTTATTCAGTTATTTAGTGTTGAATTTCTTCATGATTATCATCCGTTATCATCATATTTCCATGTTCTGAATTAACTGTCACTATCAGGCTTCTCACTGAGTAGGTACTTGAAGCGGCTATGGCATTTCACTAGTCGAATCAAAACAATCTTAAGAGTTGAATTTCCGATAATTGTATTTGTTTTGTTATCTATCGATAAAGGAGAACACGGTCATAACCCGATCTGAGATAAATATCGAACCCAAATGCTGTGTTGAGCTTCACACATGAATACAGAATCAGTTGGTTGATCGTGTTCAAACAAATCAGAGTGAGTATTATCTTTTACCATTCAAAAAATTATCTACCAATATCACTAAGTTTCAGTTGAGAGTGTTTTAAGTGAAGTTATAAGTAATCATTATAAAAATGAAAATGAAGTACCATAGTACTTCCGCTGATTGAGTGTACATCTGTCTGTTTTTTTTTGTCATCGCATTTCATTCTCATAAGGTTTGCTAGCGAGCCTTCAATGTATAGTTATTGGAATCGAATCATGGACACTTGAAAATTCTATTGACGTAATGAATACTCATTCTTCACCAGCTGACCCTGAAGAATTGGATTCTGTTCATTGTAATAATCATGTGGGTACACACAGTGTTGTCATGTAATTCAAGTATCTCACGAAACATTGAACAGACATTTAAAAAACCTATCATGTATTCAACGAAACCTTCGATCATTGATTGTTGTTCGGAGAACGAAACCCTAGATTTTCACAAATGGAATATGATGAGAAACTTGCTCTCCGATAGCTGCATCGAATGAACTACTTACTAGTCTATCAAGTGGACGTACTATCTGAGTAAGAAATGCAAGAATCGCATTTTTTTTCTTTTTGGTGGAAGTTATTAGGTGTGTATTGTATTTCTGTTATGTGATTAGGTGAAACCTATAGAGCGGTGACATGATTATGAATGAGTAGATAATCGAATGGATAAATAGAAGACATAAAAATCGAATTCAATGAATCATTGGTAGATGATGAAAGTCGGGAATTTCTAGATATGATGTTATCATCACTACAATGATGAGAACAATATGACTGCAATATGGCAATAGAAAAAAACATGAATATATTATTAAATACTGTCTGTAAGTTCTTCGAGGAGGTGGTACATTCATTTTTCAGCTTTTCATGGGATTTTCTCTCCTCGTTTCTAAAAAATATATTATTGATTTTTCAACTCATTGTGGGATTTTTCCTCCTCATTTCAAATAATGAGGTAGCTATCATGCTCACGCATCGAATCACGCTCGAAATTAAACCTTTAGATACCTATAAGAGAAATTATCTATTTGTCAGTGACCCCTTGTTTTTTGAAAAATTTTGAAATATGAATATATTCAATGAGGATAAAACTTCTACTCTCATATCAGTGGACGTTTCGGAAACGAATCTGCTCCCGTTCTCAACACAATTACAAAACTTTCCATCCCATTTTTTTTTCAATGTTCAGTTGGTTTTGACACTGAAATGTGCCATTTTGGCAAACGGAGGAATTCAGGTTACGAGGTGGTTTTATTGATTGATATTGATATGCCATTTTCATATTCAGTTTTGAGAAGTGGGTGCCTAGTTCTATCTATATCAACTGAGCAAGAAGCAATATTATTGTCTCCGTTCAGGAGAATGCAAGCAGACTCTTTGATTTTCAGTTTTGGATTGTTGTCTTCTTTTCCTATGATCTTAATGTAACTCCAATCAGCCTTATGTTGCCCATTTTCAGTAAGGATATGTTCAGCTAATTTTAATTCATCAGTGTGTATCTTGCATAGAGATATTACACAATATGGGATCATACTCAATACTATAACCATGATATGTAGTTTCGGGATTGAGAATCGGAACCGAAATTCCGGAAAAGCTGCCATACACTTCTCGAGCAAAACCCCTGGTCAACAGTTCATCATTGATTGCATCTCATTAAGAAAATACACGAAGCATAGTATACAGCTCGAGACCATCGAATTTATCTGATGTATTCGAAATATGCAAATTTCAAACTGGACAGCTATATAGAATTTGATTTTCACTGTCACTGTCGAACACTAGGAATGAAGTGGAATTAGAGCAAATAACTATGTTTACTGATTACCTATATTATTTTTCCTAATCGACAGTTCAACAAGTGAGTTACTTGCAATGTTTACATTTCAGAAATGAAACGTTTCCAAGAGACGATTGTAGAAAAAGTATAGTTTTCGTACCCAATTTATATTTGGTGTTTTTCTGAAGTTTCGAACAGTCTTCATAATATTCAGATCATGATTTTGTGCGAGTACAGAAGAAAAGTGATGAGAGAAAAAGAAAATATTAGTCCGCTAACAATTCCTGTGACTTTCATGCGAAATCATGATGAATAAAACAACCGGACCTGGTATACGCCAGAATCATTTCCTGACTGGAAAGGAAATACGAACTGATGGAATCCGATAGTGACAAAACAATAACGTGGCATGTGCATGCTTTTTTATTGACTCATAGCGATTGCCCGATTACTATTGTTTCGGTTTGATACAAATTGTGAGTTCCTGCTAAATGATCGAAGCGGTAATGTGAACACATAGTAAAGTGAACACCGACTGATACGCAAAATACCGAGTGAAGTAAACTGAATTTTATCACACTAAAACAGCTCATCGATATTCTGATATTCGAAACGAACGCTTTTTCAACAGGCTCATTTCCGCTTTAGCGACACAGTATTCTTTGCAGGTTATACTCGACGACATGGGATTCATCTGGAGTGCCCTGGGACGCCGCGATACGGGAAGAACCGATGATCCAAACTCCGTAACGGGACTGACGTCCAGAGATATATATCTGGTGAAAAGTTCGTACGAGCAAGTACGAAAGGCTCCTCTCGACAGCGGAATCGCCCTATTGAATTTGTGAGTGAAAAACTACTAAACAAACCGAAATCGAAATTCAAAGGAACGGTCACATTTTCCACTGAATTCAGATTTCCATGTCATACAACTAATCATGCATCAAATATAACAATGATATTTATTCACTTCGAAGAAATTCACAGTTGAAAAAAATTATGCATTGTTCGATCGTGATTGTGAATAAATGATCTACTCGATTAGTGACTAAACACTCGTTTCGAGAAAATACAGTGTATCTCACTGCTGATGGAACCACCCCTGTATCTTCTGAAATGAGTGAACTAGGAGTCTGAAATTTGGTGGAGCTAGCTGGAGAAGTTACACTCAATGACCAAGTGGTGTCTTCTTCAGTAATATACACTGCTCACTACCAACATTTCCTGTAAATGATATCAGGAGGCAAGATAGGAGAGAAAATCTTGTCGGTGTCAGAATCCGGACATCGAAATCCCTGAAGATATAATTTTCTTTCACAAAAATTCTCAGTCTAGGAATTCCTAATTTCAATGCTTCCATGACCACTATAGCATTGTAACCACTAATGACTCTGTTTGGTCTCTGAGTGTATTTTTGATCTCTCTGATCCCTGAATATCTTAGATACCTACTGCAATAAGTAGGGAATATACAGGGGTGCCTTCGTGAAACGTGAGACAAGATTAGAATTATTGAACTGGAAATTATTCAGGAAAATTGTATATTTGGAGAATTCGATCTCCTGATTTCGAATGCCATGTGATTTTCGACATGTCTCACCTCCGTATATCATTAATTGGAAATGTCGGTGGTTCCATGGCGAGCAATGTAAATCACGGAAGATGATATTTAATTGAATACATATTGAATATCTACTTGGCATAATAAGGACGGCGCTCGAAAGGATAATATGCCACAATAAGAATGTTTGAACAATGAAATCGTCCGAACTGTTTTTCTCCTGACCCCGTGATGATTTGAGAAAATTTATTCCAACATATATAATATTCTCTCTGTATATTATCGGACGATTTCGAGTTCAAAGGAATGAAAACTCACATTGAATAGATTATTCTAATTCGAACCTAATGAACAATATGATTTGTGGTTGAACTCTATAACGATTCGTATTTCAGCATAAAAATAAACTTGTCATGACGAAATCTATATTTTCGAGATGTGCATCGGAAATAAGTTGCTTGGGCAAATTGGCAAATATGTAGCAACCAATAAGTTTGGCACTTGTTTTTGTTTACATACACACATCTGGTGTCATTATCGAGGCCAGCATCGAACTGATTTGAGATAATTTCGTAATTGGCATATTTTTTCAATGTTTCTATGAATTTGTGTTCATTTTCTCTATGGTTGACTGGGTTCGATGATTTTTCGCTAGGTAGACATTGCTCCAAATTGTATAGAGATGATTCCTGAAATCTTGGACACCTAGTTATATTTGTGTATCAACGTCTTCAAGATGATTTTTTCGGCCGAAGTAATAGGCAACTGATTCATAGAGTGAATACTACATATTGGCCTTGAATGGAATATTTCATTCGATATAGAGTCAACCGACGAAGTGAACAAGTGAGCTTGGCAGAAAATTACAAATACGTGATAAGTACCTACTTCAAACAGCAATAAACTGAAGAATACTTTAGTTTACATCCATGCTCACACATTTCATTGATATTTGGTTTTTTCGAAAAAAAAAAGTGGATTGAACATCAGGAATAGAAAATAAATGGAAGAAAAATCATGTTGAAATTGAAGGCTTTATCGATTCCATCAAACAGAACTGCGTATTGTTTGTTTACCTGAGTACGTAATGGAATAAGCCACAACCAGCAATTGATGTTCATTCAATCGATGCAAATCATTATTCAATTCTCATAGTGAAAACTACGTTACCAACCTGCATGAAAACTAATAACATTTCATGAAGCTGCGCTCTCACGGATCAAATCCAGCTGATCAACTTCGGTGAATTAGATAATATTCGTGAAGCTTTTGGTTCGCAAACAAACCAACACATTGAATCGACGTGTGAAATATGGAGCCAATTCGATGCTGCCAATTCAGATCCGAAAGTAATCACTGCTTCATAGATTAAAAAAATAATGGAAACATTTCAATCAGTATGGGCTACCCAAAAAAACGATGATTATGTCTACGGAACTGGTTTAAAAAGCTCAATCACTATGGAGATTCTGGAATGTGATGGATATTCACAAACATAGAGGTTCTTCAACATTTTTTATTCACGAACTCTGTTAAATGTGTTTTGAAAGCTTTTCGACAGAATTCTCCAAGATTTCATGCTCCAAACCCTTGAATCGACCAAAGCAACTAATAATCTGCGCACATTGAACAATTTTTTTTTTTGAAAATTGTTCCGACGAACTTTAGTCAACTTAACGTTCACGTAGTGAGTCTGAATAGTATCTTTACAAGCTTACACGCCCTGTGAAGGAAGTTTCTGGTTTTTATTTGTCAGTTAACTCACCTTAATCTCTCGATTTCACTATTAAATCCACGAAAAAGTCCCAAAAACCAATGCATCTTCATTTTCATTAGACATTTTGACATTATTCTGAAGATTTAGCTGATTCAATACATTATCGTCAAACGTGTTCAAATTCGTCTGGAAAATATCAGATGACTTTCAAATTGAACGATTTCAAGTTTGAATGGCTTCGAATTTTGTGGAATCAGTTAAGTTGGATTTCTTTCATCCATTTTATTTTCATTTCCGAATGATGATAATGATAATAATAATAATAATAATTTGCCGAGATGGAAAGGGAACTTGATTGTATGTTATCTTTCCCTAGAAAACACAATTTAGAACTGAATGTCGAAAGATGTAGTGACATATTATTTTGTTTCGACGGTTATCGAGAGGAGCTGAGGGAAAATTTGAACATACAAAATCGTTAGCTTTGTACAGACACTCAAGTAGGACAACTAATATAGATTCAAAGCACACGTCACACAAAATTTGACAAAAAAATATATTCCACTTTGACACTAATGTATAATCAAATACGCATATCCTAAATCCCAGTATTGAAAGCTATATCCGATGTGATATGATTGTATCAATAATTGGATATTGTGACATGTTTGGATCAAATCAGTAAACATCGAATTCAGAATATCCCAAACGCATGTTGTCATTTCGCTTGTTGTTCAAGCAGATATCAATATTGAATCGAAATGTCGTTTTCCTTCATCACCTTCTCAGCCCCACTCCTCTTCAATTAAAAGAAGATATTGGGTACAAAAATGTATTCGCTATGCCTCAGTACACAACTTCGATATTCAAAGAAGTATTCAGTTACAACCCAGTCATTTGGTACAACCAAAAAATGGAACGATGAAGTTGCAATCAACGACAGAGTTTACTCGCTTCAAAATTTGAAATGAAGTTTCATAAAGCATCGATCTGTCGAGTACTGATCAGGTAATTTCTTCTCAATCTTCATCTAGTTTTTCTTTGTTTCAACTCTTTGTGAATGATATCGATATATATTGAAAAACAAATTCAACATTTCGTTTATGCACTAGGTTGAGTTAGCTAGTTTGGGAAGTCAGTATTCATATATAGTACATTCAGTATAGTAAATATGAGTTCTCACAACAATTTTCACAAGATTTTAGTTGTTCCATTGAAGTTTCATCTTGTGAACTCACCTCGAAACGTTACATCACCAGATGCCCGTTTCATTCTTCTTTTACTAAGAGTTCTCCATTCCCCATTCGTATTCAAATGATTTCTGATATTATTCCAGGTATTTCAAGAAGCACCCCGAGGCTATGCAACTGTTTCCGTTCAGAGACGTCCCCTATGATGAGCTACCCCCCAACCCGCGGTACAAAGCCCATTGCAACGCTGTCATCTACGGTTTCACGGCAATCGTAGATGCTATTGACAAAACGGATTTGTTGGTGCCGGTTCTAAACAAAGTGGGAGAATCTCACATGCCCAGAAAAGTCACGGACACACTATTTTTGGTAAGGAATCGAGAATTGTGTTCGACCAATAACCTGGAACTCAGACGAGTACAGATTTTTCTTTGAAGAATATATTGCTCATTTTCTATCCACATGTGCAATTTGTTGGTATCAATGGAATCAAAAAAAAACTGTATACCGACTTGTCAAAAAAAATGAGAATAGTGATCCATTCAAAAAACGAAAGTTGATGAAAAATGCGAGACATTTCATACCGAAAATTATCTCAAAACCAACAATTGAGGTATTTCACCGAACTTTTATGTCAACCATCCTGTTTAGGTTGAGTCAAGATTGAGGGTCGTATCATTAATACAGATATATCACTCTATATGTTGGTGGACGGAGTCTCATCTGATACAATGTCTATCAATGCTAGGTTTTCCCAAGGATATATCTTCACAATACCTTTACTTGCTCCACATCAACGTTATGTTGGATGTGACCTTCTGCCCGATCCATAGCTCTGCAGATGATAGTACACTCCATACTGCTTTCTTCTCTAGAGTCCCTATATCATCTGAAGTGGCCAGAGTTGCGAGTTGGAGTCAAGACAATACTATAAATGAAGATCTAGCAATGACTTCGAAATGGAGGATCTGATGATCCAGTTCAATTCAACAAAACTTCAAACTTGTATCTTCATGATATCTTCTTGACTCATTAGGACGAAATAGGTTAGGTTGAGGGGCCAGCTTGATCAAAAATATAATCTAGAATGAAATGGGTACCTTCATGGGATTTCAACAATGCGAAGGTATTATCAAAGAAATGAGTAAATTGCAATTAGAATCAGTCAAATGTTAATAATCCAAAGGTATCCAGGTGGTCGTGGGTTCGATTCCTGGCTGGCCGTTGAATTTGGGTTCATTTATGCGCTGTACAATGTATATCATAAAGTTCTACATAGAACTATCCCAAATGCCACAGTGGTTTGGATTCCACTTGTATAAACTGTAGATCCCCGTCTCCTTCACTCGCACAAGCCCTTCGGGGCTTCTGGAGTTGCTTCGGCAACTAAGGAGATGAGTAACAATAATAATAATAAATAATGAATGATAATAACCCGTAACATAGGCTCCAAAACAACTGATGACTCTGCTAGAGCTCGGCAGAGCGATTATGATACACCCTATTTATAAAATTATTCACTACATATTATATGCATTCCAATCGTTGGTAGTACTTCTAAATATGAACATGGGATATAATAGTGAACAATGGTGATGCATTCTCGCTTGACAATAATATTATTGTTCCAGTACGTGCTTCCGACTCAATGTCTTTTCAATTTATGCCAATTTGCAACAATCAGAAGATTACACAGAATTCTGTGTTGAAAACTATGGTTAATATGCTCTCTGATCACCCACGCTTCCATTGTCATAAACCGTGAAATTAGGTTGATGAATTAATGTGGAATTCCTACTGGGTACGTACCCGTAATGGATCAATCAAATCATGAGTAGCATTTTTTGAAAAGATGTAATTAAAAATTGCATCTACTCATTCATCAAGTGTTTTGCAAGAAGTTATCGATACAATTACTCGATGAAAACATATATGATACAGACAATGGTGATATGAACAGACATTGAAAACAAAAATTGTCCAGTAGGGCTATTATATTTGTAAAACTAGAATTTTTGACTTATCAATTGAATAATCCGATCCAACAAGACATGTGGGACAGAAATGATATCTAATAACAAGAAACCCTTCATAGTAGATATGGGTTGAATTTGGAACAATGAAATTCGATAGTTACCAATAGAATTGAACTTAAATTCGACACAGTAAGCGAACCACTTGATTTGGCAGAAAAGTCAGGAAGAGCTCTTTGGAAATCATGGTAAATCTGTTGGTCACCAGGTGCAAACGTACAACAATAAATCAGATGAAGAACAAACTGAAAGCGGAAAGAACCGAACCTAAACCCCGACACCGATCCGAACCCCAACCGGATATAGGACTCTCAGTAGATAGAAACGGAAATCGGGAAGAACCATAGACTTATTATCCTCATTATCATCAGGATAATAAGTCTATAGGAAGAACCCCAATCCAAGACCCTAAAGTTGAATACTGTGACAGTGACAGACAGTATCTATCAGTTACTGTTTGATTACAATTGTTTTGATCGTTCATGCCAATGGTTGATTCAAGGATTCATTAAATATCAACAAAGCTGGATATTGAATATCAATAAAGTTTATCGATATCGTAGAATGAGTAGAGTGTGGCACTAAAGTATGAACTACTGAACTTTCTTGCGCTCGTACTCAACATACTTGTAAGTACTCTCTTCAGAATATTGCTAACGGCATTTGTTTTCAGCAATTGAAGGACACCATCATTGAGTTGTTCTCGACATTCATGAAGACTGAAGAAATAGACGCATGGAAGAAAGCTTTGAATGTCGCATTTGACGTTATCAACAAGTCTCTTAACGAGGCGAAAGCTGCCAAGCAAAAAAGTTGATCATTTTATTGTGAATGTCATTGTGGAATGTACTTTATTGTATCGTAAGTTTTATTCATTGTAGACGTCACTTTACGTGTAATATGCAATACTTTTTTTGTATATTTTTTAATAACTATCGTTTCATTGTTGTTATTAACAATGTTGACCCATGTTTTTAGATAGAACAGTTATTGTAACCAAATTGAATGTAATTATATGATTTCAATTCAGTATTAAATTCCCTCCAGAGTAATGTTGATTTAGTTGACCTGCAAGTCGGGAGACTTTAGAGGAAACTTGAGGTGGGTCGGCAAGGCTCATGAAGATAGGCAAAATAAGAAAGGGAGATATTTCTCAGAAATGAAATGAACAAAAATATCATGTCTGATCAAAACTTGGCAATCGAACTTCATCATCGACGTGGCGGAGAAACATTCAGAAGTTTGTTACAACTACGAAAATCGGTATCATTAAAAAAATATGAATTTTTGTCAAATTTCAATGAAAGTTTATCGAGATGTTAGAATAGTGTAAGGAAACATTGTACTTTAATACTCAGTGAACATATAAACCAAATGTCGAATGTCCTACAACTTATACAGTTCCCGAATATTTTCAGATAAACATGATCTAACGAAAACAATACAGAAGACACTAACAAATTTATCAGATATATATTTGTTAGATTGATACTGTCAAATCAGACTTTGTCAAGCTGACCCGCCAGGCTCTTCGTTCTCGGATACACTTCTTTCCCTTCATTGAAAAACCAAAATAGCAACCTAATTGATTGATTCATTCCTTCCTTCCGAGACATCAATATAAATTCAGAATATGGGAATATTTTTTTACAATCCATGCTCCACGTACAATTGAAGTAGTTTAGTTCCACTGTCATTGTGTATTTTTACTGATATTTACATACATCAACTTCGAGATGGATATTTCCAAATCATTCAGTATCCATTCGTTCAAATGAATCATTCAATATTTTCAATATTCCTGCATACAAGCTTTATGAATAGGCGCCCTTGAAGTTGCGTACGCGGCTGGCTGTATTCGGGTATTCTGTGTGGCATTGCTTCCAGCTCATACGCCAAAAGCGTGATTCTTTGCGTTCAATACTGATCTAATAGGACGGACGCGGCGACCTCTTGGCTGGCACGCTGCACAGAATTACAGTGGCTTTATGCAAGACAGTGGCGACAATTGTCAGCTATTTGATTGGCCGACTCCATTAGGAGGCAAATTTCCCAGGAGCTTACATTGACGTCGTGATCAAGTATATCATTTTTTTTTTCTATATTCTTGAACGTCTTCCATCAAATGAGTCATTTTATAACACTTAGAGTTGCTCTATTTAGAAATCGAGAGGCATGTGTGTCCAGATCTTTATATCCGAATATTCCTTCTAGTATTGATACACAAAATACCTGGTTCTGCAGGTGTTGGCAATTCAAATTATGTCAAAAGAGGGTTTCTGATGGTGAAGGTACGATTCGAGTTTCGTAGTTGAATATTGATCACAGGAAAAGTTTGCAAAGTGTAGTGAGAATAGTGAAAACATGGCGGTCATTTCATAGACAATAATACTGATCATCAGAAATAATATTCATAATGAAGTTTCGGGAATATTCGTGGGTCGGGAATGCCGACCCTAACGAGATGCCACTGGCTGGCAATGTAAATCTTGTAGAGAATATTCTTAGAACCTAACACGTTACCTATTATCTTTTGTCGATATCCAGAAAATGCATTGTAATCGAAAAAGTGAACTACAAACTACAAGGTCAGGGAATCCATTTCAACATATATATACATATTATACATTTTACCTTCCATTCGACGAAGTTGACACACAGAGATATTAGGTATTGATTCAGTTGTTATGATAACTCATACCCACATATGAAATGATATAGGAATATCCCAACGGAAATACCAGTGATGTTACTTAGATATCGTTTTCACACCTGATCAAGTCTATCGATACCAAGAAGTATCAGTTTCAGTAACAGAGAGTCTTGTGATTCAAATATATATATATATATATATATATGATCATTCCGCGCTCACTTTCTTTTAGTTTTTTTTTTATTTAAACAAAGCCGCATCCACCTTACGGTTATTAGCGACGGAACAGTTCATGTGAAGATATTCAACAATACAATATGGTACAATACTATTGACTCTTTTAGTGTTATTTGACAATATAGTTCAAACTTGAAACACGTCCCTTTGCCACTTTTTACTAGCTGAGCGGTAATACTACGTTTTTCCGACGTTCCATCTTTTGGCTTCTATCATCCTTTGATATCTTGATGTACAAATATTAGTAGTTGGTCTTAGCACTGGCTCCATAAAGAAGTTTTTATTTTATAGACAGAAGTTTCAAACTACAAGTACAGAAGTTTCAAACTAATCAGGCCGCATGGCATGTAAGTGAAAATGCCTTTTCCAATGTAGAAATACGAGATAAGTTGAAAACTCATCAAAAATTTTACGAAAATAATACGAAAACTGTAGAAATGTAGTTTTGAATGATCTATCCACTTTTTGATGAATAAATGATTTTCTTCACATGCTAAAGATATTTTTACTTGGGAAATAGGCGGACTAATCTCAGTTGACAAGTACTATCATTGAATTTTCATGTAACAACAAAACTCTCGATGAAGGCAATGCCACGTGAAGTATAATTAGATCTTCTCATAATATTTCCTTCGAACCTTCAAGTAACTGAATTAAAACAAATTATGCATGATTCAAATCAGAATGGAAATCAAATATTTCATCCTTGAAAAACAATATGGCGTCTATAAAGAAAAATATCGATGATACGAAATGATCGATTTATTTTTTCCGGAAATCTTCGAAAGAAGGAAGTATTCATAGCCCTAATTTTGTTCTGTCCTGTATAGTTTCCGATATCTCAATGGTAGGGCAATAAATTGAATTGCTCTGTATAAATTGAGAGAGAAAAAGTTATTATTTTCTGAGTAGCATTTTGTGCTTCTGACCAAGAACATATTCAACTGTTTCAATGGAAATTTCAGGTTTTATTCATAACGCTTCGTATCAAATCATCATATGACAACAATAATTTTCAGATTTGCTATTCCGTGACATCAAGAGACTCAACCGACTGATTCGTAATTCGATCTCATTGCGCCTATTATGTGACACTCGAGTGTGATTTCATTTGTTGACCTGATTGGCACAATTGAGTAGTGTACGGGAGATGATGGCTCTTAATTCAAAGTATCAACCTTTGAACTGGAAGGGAGTGTTCTTAATTTGTAGGAATTTGTTGAATAATTGGAAGACGTCTTCTTCAACAAGACATCTACACACATATGAGGGTATGAATGACGTCGTTACCTACGTGGAATATGGAAAATGTTGGACCCGTGCACAATATCGTAAATATTGTGCACTCATTGTGCACTCATCGTGGTCACCTTATGACAATACTGATAATTCATAATGGATGAGTTGCATTCAGAATACTGAATGTTGAATGTTACTGAATGATGAAAGTTCCATAGTTTACTTCATAATTCAATGCATAATTTTCATATTGCAAAGCGCTCTGAGCGCAATTCGAGAATATAAAAGAAATGGAGATGAAGGAAATACATAATAATTGCATAGTCGAACAAATAATCAGAATACCATTCGAATCCATCGAATTTGGAAATATATTACACAAAATTATCGCAGGCAAGAAATTAAAAAGAATTGTCAATCAATCAATTGAGTATTTACATATAATGTTCGAAACTCAGTTGACAAACATAAACTAATTATTAACAGTTGAACTATTACATATATATCAGAGCAGGTGTACATACCCATCTTGATACCTTGTATGTATAAGAGATTTACACTGTGTCGATGAAGTATCCGTAATTGACTTGACATCATTTTTAACCTCTTAAACGTTGGACGCCACTACAGAAGATTTTTCCGAAAGAAATGGGGGTCAAATGATACCACATTTGTTCGTATTTCAACTAAACGATAGCAAAATTTCAGACAAAAATATTCATCAAAAAAAATGGGCGGTTAACAAGCTCCAGTGAACTAATGATAATAATAATAATAATATCGTTTATTCATAAATAGATATACAATGTATGCAGTAACACAAATACAAGGAGATATAAGTAAATTGAATAAACATATTCAACATCCACAGAAGTATTGTACATACTTGTACGTGGGAACATTGATAAATAATAATCACAATACTACATTTTCAATATTCATATTAGTTTAAAACAAAAATTAAATTGAATTCAGTCAGAATTATTTTTTTTCATTATTATCATTTTGGGCCTCCTCTTCATCAATGAATCAGCCTTCAATCACTTCATATATTTTTCTCCTCTGATCAATTAACAAATAACAGAAGTTGGGTTTTGAAGCGTTTCAAATAACTCTTCAATCATTTTTGACATTAACGAAAATTCTCCACTTCAAAATGGCAGATGGACGCCATCATAAGAACATCAGTGAAAGAAATAGTGACCTCCATCTGCCATTTTGACGATAAAATATCTGGAGGTTCACTAGGTTGTCAAAGGCATTCAGCTATATGGAATATCCAACATTATCAACAGTCGTATGGATTTGGATGAGGATTTCCGTCTGAAATTCTGGTAGAAATACGTTCCACATGAGGCCACATTCCATCAAGGAAAAACTCCCAAAATGGCCACCAGGTCCTTTGGAATAAACCTATACAAATCAAGGACAAGGACATGTACTTTTGAAATATGCATCCCATGGAATCACACATACTTTTCCACGCTCTATTTACACAGTATAATATGAAGTATGGAATCGGCATCCACATTAAAACTTGTAGGAGTTGAAAACTTGAAATTAATGGCCAATTCATCGAATTATGAGAACATCAGAGTAGAACCACCATCATTCATATCGGATCTGATCATCATTCTATACCTGCTATGCTGCTCCTATCTATAACGCCCATTATGAGAAAAGTATCCAAGACTCAAGTAGGTATTAATATTTTATGACTCACACTTTCGAAGTTTCAATCGACAGTCAGATCAAACTCCGTCTCGAATTCCATATTATCTTTCACAAGATAGAGCTTAATGAGCATTATACAGTGTGTAAAAGCCAAATGGAATAAATTCATTATTTCGGTTACTGTACATATTTATAAAAAATCCCGAAACACGTCAAATTTAAATTATAACTTGACATTCTTTAACGTGAAAATGCAACCCCTACCTTCAACCCCCTTAGAATGACAGGTACAACCCCCAATTTTTTAAATGGGAAGTATAGGCTTGTGATATATCATTTGAAAGGTCTCTTCATTCTCTATTCAAAAATGTTATTGTTTTTAAATTTAATGCAAAAATTAACATAAAAAAAATTAATATCATGTTGTTACCGAAATTCGCTAAAATATACTCGGAACTTATTACAATATTACTTACAACTTATTTCCCGTTCAGGTCTTGATAATGAGAAAGTGAACAAAAACCGTAGCAATGTGGTTTTTAGATGGTAACCATTAAAAAACTTTAAAGAATTTCCGTGGCAACGCTATTTTAACAAGCAGTAGTAAATTGTTTTATTTAAGTTGTCATTGTTGTAATTTGAGTATAGAGTTTGTTCATTTCAATTCTGAAAAATGGTTAGATTAACGGAAATGCATAAAATAACAGTTTTACAAATGATTGGTTACGGAGATAACATCCGAACACAACGGGAAGTAACTCGCCTATTTCATGAGAAATTTCCTAATTTACCGCCTATATCCCAAGGAACAATAAGTAAAATAGAAAAGCAGTTTCGCGAGTTTGGTCATGTAAGGCAGATAAAAAAAGCAGCTGCTAATGCACTGAGTGATGAACTCAAATTAGATGTGTTGCTTGAGTTTCAGGAAAACCCACATACATCGAGTAGACAGGCATCCACTACATTCAATGCTAGCCATACATCGATAGCAAACATATTAAAAGAAAATAAATTGCATCCGTATAAGATGATACCTACTCAGGAGCTCATGGAAGACGATTTTGATAGGAGAACTTCTTTTTGTGAGCAAATGATGGACATGTTGGATAACAATATTATCCAATTAGAAGACGTTATGTTTTCTGATGAGTGTACTTTTTTACTTAACGGTCATGCTAATCGGCAAAATTGCCGCTACTGGTCCACGGAAAATCCTCACTGGATGAGAGAAGAACACACTCAATACCCTCAAAAGGTTAATGTTTGGGCAGGGATTGTAGGGAACAATATAATTGGTCCCTTTTTTATTGAGGGCAACTTGAATGGCAACAATTATTTGGCACTACTTCAAAATGATGTCATTCCAACGTTGGCAAATTTATATCCTGATCCAGGTAATCCTCAAGTTCCAGCGAATACGATATGGTTTCAGCAGGATGGAGCACCACCACATTACCAACTTAATGTCCGGCAGTACCTCGATACAATATTTCCCAATCGGTGGATAGGGAGGCGAGGATCGATTGAATGGCCAGCGCGATCACCTGATCTTACATTATTAGATTTCTTTTTATGGGGATATGTGAAGAGCCATGTGTACAAAACTAAACCTTCTGATTTAAATGACTTAAAAGAACGAATAACGCTTGCGATTAGGTCGATCACGCCTGATATGTTAAATAATGTTAGAAGACAGTTTTATTTGAGATTAGGATGTTGCCAAGACGTTCGCGGAGAACATTTTGAACATCTACTTCATTAACATTCATAGTTCTTTTTCGTGTTCTACATTTTATTACGTTTTGCATTACATTTTAGTTTTTGATTGTATTGTAGCGAATTTCGGTAACAACATGATATTAATTTTTTTTATGTTAATTTTTGCATTAAATTTAAAAACAATAACATTTTTGAATAGAGAATGAAGAGACCTTTCAAATGATATATCACAAGCCTATACTTCCCATTTAAAAAATTGGGGGTTGTACCTGTCATTCTAAGGGGGTTGAAGGTAGGGGTTGCATTTTCACGTTAAAGAATGTCAAGTTATAATTTAAATTTGACGTGTTTCGGGATTTTTTATAAATATGTACAGTAACCGAAATAATGAATTTATTCCATTTGGCTTTTACACACTGTATGTTGACCTTCTTTGAAATATTGCACCAAAAAATATCATCATGATTACACCTTGATTGACACTACGATTTTCGAATACTCAATGAAAAATTTTATCTCTTCAGACTTCGGAATCGTTTGAGAGGTTGTTATTGAATTCTCTTGATGCAGTGGCGTAGATAACATAGATGGGACCGTTCTGCGTGCGACTTGAACTCGAACCTATCTATTTTCAAATGAGGCATGAGATGACACAAGAAATATTGAAATTTATTTCTCCTAATCCGGAAAAAATGAAGGGGGAATGATTATGGAAAAATTATAGGGGGTTCTATTGAGAAAAAGCTATACAGCCACTCATTTGGAACCCGTTGACTGATTTTCGAAAACGAAAAAATTTTAATATAGAACTAAACGAACTGTCTTCGAAAATGTAGACAGGTCCGGAATATTCATATTTTCATGGCCCACTTTCGTTTGCTAAAAGGGTCGAGAATTCGAAAACGACTTTGAGCATCTTTTGTTAGAAAAAATGGACATCCTATTCGGTTCAGGTTCAAAATTTAGCGTCAACTATCTGACACCATAACATTTTCATGAGAGTATTTCTACTTTGCCTGAATCGACTGAGCTTTCCATGTTTTCGAAATGAAATTGCTCACTAGCCAATTTCTACTCCTTCAGCAAACAATAGTGGGAATAAGTATATTGCATGTCTGGCCAAATTTTTTGTTCTTGAAAATCGTTCGACGAATTTCAAATTAAGAGGGTGTTGCGGTTTGTAAAGCACACACTGTATATTCGATAGGTCCTGCATTCCTAGGACAACCTGTTTAGTTTGAAATGCTTCCTAAATATAGCGGCAGGTGGGTTCAAAATTTTGCATTCAATAGCAACGTGATACGTGATATGATGTACTTGCGCTTGTAATTTGCCAGCCTGCATGTGTATAAAAAGTTCAGCTACGTCCCTGGTCTCATGGAATCTCACAGTCAGAATGATCTGGGCTTCTCAGTTCTAATTTTGTGATTTCAATATATCATCCCACTGAAGATACTCAAGAAATTTTTCCCAAACTACCTTGCAATACAAACTTGTTAGAAGGATGTGAATATTTTTCGTATTGTAAATATCGCAAATATATTGTCAACATTACAATATTCATCATTTATTTTAGATAGTATCGAATACTCATAATTCATAAAGTTCATAGAGGAAAAAAAAAACATGACATCTCGGTTTTCGTCAAGTGGATTGACCCAAATCTTATCGATACTACCATGCATATCTTGTAGTCACTTATGATTCATTTAAATCGATATCACCTTCTCCTTGCGATTCATCAAGGAATCATTACGTGGCTCGATCATTCAAACGGTCGAGATCAATGCCAGTTTCTCATCATATTTGTTCATTACATAACAATATTTACGCAGTGTACTGAGTGTATTCGTGTGTACCTACACCTTGAACCTCGGCAGTCGTTCATCACTAGCAACCAGATATTAGGAATAATAAAACGAAATGTGAGTACCAAGTAAACAGAGAGTTTCACGTGAAGCGATTCGTTAGTTCGCTGTTCCCGTGAGAATAATTTTCCTTTCGATAAGGTATGAAAAATCTATTTGAAATTGACATACGGATTACCTACCCTGTATTTCAAATGATTTCACAATCATATACGTGTACGTATATAAATTGTCAACTCTTCTCAAGTGAAGAATCTTGATTACATATGCACAAGTGATTGTGAATAACCACGTATGCATATATTATTTCCAAGTATACAGGCTGACTGTCAGAAAACGCCTCAAGCCAGAGCGCCGCTATTTATATTTCGATTTTGAAAACCAAAATGGTACAGAAGGGTGGTGGCAATACAACTATTTTTTGAGTTTAATTTTGTATTTTTCTTGAAAGTAGATTTTTTTTTGAATCCAGTGATGTTGAATGAGTTGACTTTCGCGCAAAATCAGGAAAATTTTGAAAAATTGAAGTATCGAGTGGAGAATCGTTTTGGCTTAGTTTTTTGGCACCTATTTCTAACCACAACACTTCCTCAGTGTTGCATTATTTCGATCATTTGGAATAATTTCTGTGGTTCGTGACTACACAGGGTGTTCAGTTGAGAAACGGAAATACTTCAATGGTGTAGGTAGAGGTCACCAAGGTGGTTCCAAATATACCAAATTTGTTGGGTCTCACATGTTGTATAATCGAGATATATGGAGTTTCACCAATTTTGCTCATTTCTTCATGGGGTCATAACTCACGAACCACTCAGTATATTTTCGTGACATTTGGGACAGATGTTCTCCTACTTCTACCCAAGCGACTTGCCTTCAAGTCAGGAGAAAAATCCAGATCTGGGTTAACAAAAATTCAACATATTTTTGGGTCCTCGGAAAAACAGAAATTTCCAAAATCTGTTCACACATTTGGAAAGAGCACAAATAGCTCAATTGAATTGTGCACTTCTAATTCCCCCGCATGCCATTCCACTACCAAACTTCTGAATGTGTATTGGAAGTTTTGTTGATTCAGATGGCTAAAAATTGAATCCATCGAATTTACATTTGATGATGTTGTCTGCATTCTCATATGCTTGTGGAACACGCCAGGTCCCTACTTCATTCATTTAAGACATATTCCTAAGTGACCTGTAATCACATATATGTCATTTCCGGAAAAACCAGAAGTTGAAAAATTCCTGAACATGTCAAGAACTGCATTCTTGTGGACATATTTGATGTTTCAAATTTCAGAAATGCAGCAATGCAGCTGTAAACACAAAGGTGAAAAGGGTGTGTACCATTATGTGGTGTGTACCATTAGGTGTGTCTGTGTCACCCGGTGTACTGTGGAAACAGTATACAGGGCTCACTTAGTTTAGTGGGCCTTTGGTATTTTCCTAATACAAAGTGAAACGTGGAACATGTCGATTGTGTAGATATGTGATTCTGTATATATATATATATATATATATACAGCATTCGAGTGAAATCTAAGTAGGTAATTTATCGCAAATGGAAATCACTGTATTTCAGTTATATTCGGATATGAATTTTCAAATTGCGAACAACTTCTGCAATGTACATTTATTCACCGAGATCAATTATTCGCACAGTATATTCATGAATATTTCATTATCAAATGTATTCGAATCCTCGAGCATAATTATGTCTGTTGCTCCCTTCAGTTTCGAGATTGGAGATAATACACGGAGCTGAAGTTCAATCAACTCAATATGCAACCCCTGAGGCAATAAACTTCGATATTAAGGGTGAATCTATTGTGAATATACATAATTGATGATTTCGCAGCTCCAAACATTAACTGGTCGTGATATGTACGTAAATTTTCCGAACTGAATAATGGAAAGAATTAGGTAGACGATATTTAGACGATATCAATGAAATGTCCTCTCGAAAACCTACCACATAGTCCTCAGACCAAAACAATTCGATTCAAGCTTAAGACTCGATCAGTAATAAGTTGCTCAGTTTGGGTGCTAGACAGCCTTGGAGTTACAACTTTCAAATAGTTTTTGCTCTATAACTTTGAAATTTCAAATTTCATATATTTGCATAGCTTTATGGGGCAATAAAGTCCATATCATATTCATGGACGTAGAACATGTTACACTAATTGTTGATTTTGTATATTGTTAATTCATCTTTGGAGGCCGGTATGTCCTTCATCATGCAATCTCATCAGTAATAGAGTGGATTATTGATTTTTTCAAAAATATCCATAGGTACTCCTCTGTTCTCTGTTAGTTATTGTTTTCTCGTACGGTAAACAATTTTTCGTCCGTTTGTAAATCAGTCACCATATCATCATTGTATATACCTCCCTGTATAGTCAGTTCGATAATAAGGTTAATTATTATTTGCAGTGTTTGAATAATCATGGGATTAGTATTGAGCTGGCTGGGATACGGAGTGGATACTGGGCGAACTGATGATGCTGATCCGCTGACCAAACTGACCTCGAGGGACCGATATTTGGTCAAGAAAACCTGGGAAGAGGTTGTCATGAAACAGCCCACAGAAAACGGAATAAAACTCTTCATGAGGTAAGGAAATCACCCCTTCGTGAAGTGTTGATAGTATGTAAGATATCCAATAGTGTAATGAATATTTGGGTGTAGATTGATCGACTGATACTTTTTTTGTATTTTTTTAATCGTCAATTTTCTCTAGATATGTAACTTCGACATTTCAGTTCATTCCCTTCCTCATACTACTCCATGATATTTTGTGGATGAAACTTGAAACATTAGTTTTTTTATAGAAATAAAGCATTTTTCAGCCTTCGCCAATTCGAAACAATTTCCGATTTTATGGACCTGGGTGATATTGATAAAACATTCTGAAACTGTTCACACTTCTTGTTCCTGTTCCAACAACTCCAGAATATCTCGAGAATTGTATATATCATCAATGATTTTGGACAATTCCAAAACAAAAGTTGAATCTTGAAGTGGAAATAAGATCATACCTCATGTATTGGATAATATCAGGAAACGTCAACAAGTTCAATCTTCCATGTAACTTCCGAATCTCCGTATTTATCTCATTATGTATCTTTGAAACGACAAGTGCAAGCGAAATTGCCACAAAAAAAGATTATTCTATGCAGTTTCGTCTTCAAATTTCCATCCACCAGATATCAGATATTTCAGATATCAGGATGAATTTTATTCATCATTCTGAATTACAGAGCCATTTCATCATTAACTTTGGAAATGTAAGGATGAATGAGTGATCTGGTTACTGTCATAATATTTCATGAGAGTACACTCTCAGTGAATTTGCCTGCAATTTCCTCAGTTCTGCAGTCAATTAAACTATTATAGGCATGAATTGTTGTTGGCAGTAGCCGTAAGAAATAATGATCATTCTGAATGAATTTCCCTGAATGAGGTTCCATTCCACGAATATCTATCAGTGAATTCTGTCACACAGCCTCCTACATTCTTCGAATGTGTGTGGCTGAATTCCGCCCTTTTGTACCATTGGTATAAATAAAGACATATTATTATTATTATTATTATTATTATTTCATATCATACATATAGTACGATTTTGAAAGAAAAATGTCCCACTACTATAACTAGTATCCAAATTCCTTCATTTGTCAAAATGGTGTATTTGAACCGGGCGGGATTGGTTGCATCAGCCAAGAATTTCTGCAGATGCTCATATTTTCATTCTTTCCATGATAACTTACCATAAAAATTCATGTTTGATATTCTTCAGAATACATATTTCTCAAATGAAATAAAATAGCACTGTCAATACTTGTTCCATGGATAACTGAGCAGAATTTCGTTCTGGCGACTGATGGCACTGTGTTATCGAATGACTGGAGATGACTTTCATTGAGTTTCATTCTCACCATACTTTTTGTTATATTCCTCAGATTATTCGAGATCCAGCCGAATCATCAAAAGCAGTTTCCATTCCGAGACACTCCCACGCACGAATTGCCGAAAAGCAAGAAGTTCCATGCACATTGCAACTCTGTTATTTACTCCATCGGTTCTATGGTGGGGGCGATTGATGATAACGAGCTATTGGAGAGTATAGGGGTGAAAATTGGACATAATCACAGGACAAGATCTGTTGACAGACAAGCCCTCAAGGTCAGTAGAAATATTAATGGGGGAGAGGGTAGAGGGCTAAAGAAATTTCAGTATCCAAAGTTACAGCCTTCCGTTGTTAGTTTCTATTACAATTCCCATATGTTGGGATTTTAATTTTTATGGTGTAAACATTGTTTTTTGTAGGATGTCAAACAAGCTTTAGTGGATGTATTCTCCTTCATGACTGAAGAAGAACTGAATGCATGGGATAAAGCACTGGATATAGGATTCAAATATATGACACAAGGTATAGAAGAGAAGGAATAGGTTTCCTATTCTGATAATCTACAGAATGGGAAAATGAAAGATTATATATTCGCCTAATTAAAAATTGTGAATACAGAGGTAAACACATCAATTTTGACATGAGTATTTTACGTTTTTTGTGTATTATATTCCAACTTTATATGTGAGTAGGTTATTTTACATGGAATTTTAAATGAAATTTTTATCTAACCAGGATAAGTAATTTTGCTGTGCTAATGATAGATGGTTTTTATTTATGCAGTTCAACACCTCAGTTTCAACTATTTTAATTTTCTCTCATGAAATGTATTATTACTTGAAATATGTTTATTATTGGACACGAAATTGCAAATAAAATTTTTATCGTACTCTACTACGAGAAGTTTTTCCCGAACAATTATAATACATAATACATACAAAACGTCGTTATCTGAAGTGATTCATCCATGCAGGTGAACGCCGCAAGGTGAATACACTATTTTGAAGAAAATACAATGACTAATTGAACGAAATGATGGATGTTCTGTTGAAAAACTATCATATCTGGAATATGTGATGTGATCATATTGTGTCATATAACCAAAAAC
Organism: Gastrophysa polygoni; assembly: GCA_963576655.1. NCBI lineage: Eukaryota > Metazoa > Arthropoda > Insecta > Coleoptera > Chrysomelidae > Gastrophysa > Gastrophysa polygoni. The sequence continues at coordinate 11,193,486 of OY755090.1, forward strand.
TAAGATATGAAATTATATATTCTGTACTGAATCGAGTTTAGAGGGAGAGGAATTGAAACGACCATGAGAAAGGGACGCAGCGATCAAAATCAGCTGACTGTTGGCAAAACATTTCCATGTGCCATGCCACTGTCACATTGTATTGAGAAATATATATTTTCAGTTTTTTTCATTCCATTATTCACTAGAATTTATCATTTAGCAAAGTTCATTTCATAGGTGGGTTATGGAATGATGTAGAACAAATTTCAAATAGATCTTAGTTCGCGCTTTGATATAGTCGGGTGAGGAATCTAACCTATGAAAACAGCGGACGAGAGAGAGGCAACCAGAAGTGATCAGCTGACTGTTGGCAAAATTGTACCTTTCTTTGTTCCACATCCAGACAAATCGATAGCTCTTTATTTTTCTTATGTTCTTTTCAATGCTTCTCATACGTCGATGGGGCCAGGGTGCATCCAGTAGAGAATATATGATTTCATATCTTTGTCCAAAACCATACCTCGAAAAGAAGAATGAGCACGCTACTGGAGTCTGCGAAGAATTCTCAATCAGGCGCAGTTCGACTAAATTCATAGATATAGAACGGGTCCAAAAAGTATTAATTCTCAAAATCTCCCTCTACGTTGATAAAGGAAATAGTTATGCGAAATCGGATTAGACCATCTTGAGTTTAGAAAAAAAGTAGAAGACATGAAAACTGCAGTCACCTGTCGGTCTCTATCAAAATGGGATCAACTGTATTCGAATTGAATCGGGAATTTCATCTAATCATAGGAGGATTTCACTACCAAGATTTGCTGTATAAAAAAACGCACAACGTGTGGAAATATTTTGTTTTCTGAAATGAATCAAAGATTTCATTTATTTCAGGCATCAATATTATGTGTCATTGTATAATTCATTTCCCACTTTTTATAATATTTGGTTGTGATACCTTGGAAACGTTTACTATAAATACACTCAAAATGCCCTAGGGGGTTATGCACTATGCTATATAATGAAATCATGATAAACATATTGTTTCTCTTATCCCTCTTTTTCAACTTCTTCATGCATCTATCTTCAATCAATGTTGACCAACTTCCTTTTACACAACCAAAAAACATATGTTTTGATAGATTCATCATGGACAACTGTTGGTGCCAGACAACTCAATAAAGTAAAATCTCATAAAGATCAATATTGAACTGAAGGAAAGAAATATTTTTTGAGTGGAAAATGAAATATCACATATACCACGCTATTGGTGCATAAATAACTATTGAAATTTACAATTTCTTCTCTGAAATCAAAAACACGTTGACGATATTGTCTTATATCTGAGGTCAGATTAGGATATAGGTAGATTTTAATTTATTCTTTTGAAATTCATTGTAACGAATTCAACAACTCAATATTTTGGGTCTGACCGAAAACTTGGAGTGGTACCAATTGAACAACTTCTGTTATTTCCAAAATACAGATGTCAAATTCTGCAGTGTTCTACGACGGCTCTGAATTGGCATTCTGGAAACACGTTTTATTTGAATCTTCTGATATACAATTGAAACTGTGAATCGGACTCATTTGATCATCAACTAATTGCAGTTAAAAGTCATCGTGATATTCATCAGTGATGAGGGTGTATGAGAAGGGATGAGTAACATCGCTAGGAATATCCCGTTTTACCCCTCGACCCTATCCTTCACATTTCAAGAGGCATCATTCTCAGTTTCGTGTAAATTTCTAAGAAGGATTTCATTCTTGAAGCAACTGGAGGAATCAATATTCTATGACTCGGGGATGAACCAGCTCTCTGCTAAATTGCTGATATTGGTATGTAGGAATAAAACACCCGATGTTGAAAAAATACATTTTATTGGAAAAATCGAAATAATCGATATTTGCACTCCCTTTCTGATCTCATAATTTGATGATGATGATCTTGAATTTTAAAATACATCATTTTGTGCAATCATATATATTTCCATTAGAACCCTGACCTGAATATCGTCGAAATAAAAACGATCAATACTGATTTTTAAAAAATGAATGTCTGGGTGTCCCATGATTAATTCGTCAAACCGCACGAGCGAACTTCGATGGAAAATAGGGAGTTCTCATGAACATGGGTCGAAAAAAGCTCTCGAGAAAGCTACAGTATCCTTTAGGACTTGAGGAGATATCATTTCATGAATATTTCCAAAACACCATGTGATGAAATAATGCGATTCGGTGAAAGAACTAGACTTTCTATGGCTGATGAAGCAAATTAGTATTGATTCCGAAATTCACTAGTGTGTGGAAAAGGGTGGCTTCCCGACGATTTGTTTCCCGTTAAAAATGTATATATCGTTTTGCGAAATGAAAGTTCCCATGTTCCGAGTTTATGCACAATTTCTGAGTCAAAATTTATCCAAACATCCTACTACATCCTACAACGCTGCCAATTTCCAAATCATTGTGGCTATGTTAGAACAATTACAAATAGTTTCTTTTACTTTCGGTGACAAACACCTCCCGCAAAGTACATTGAGTAAAGTACATTAATCCGATTGTCTTCTTCCTCACGCGCCCTCATGAAATTATTCGTTGAAACAACATAAGTTGATTAGTTCCATAGCACCTATGATCTGAAAATTGGCAATTTTCAATTTTTTGTATAATTAGTGGTATGTAAAAATATTTTCAAATCGATTCCACTCGATAATGGCGCATCTGAGCAATAAGAAACAGGAGTACTTGTTTCCGTAAAAGAACTTGACATCAATATTCTCAATCCGAAATCGTCGGGAAATCTGAATACAAAAACTTGGAGTAATATTCAACGTATCGTTAGCTCGACCTTGAAGAGTCTCAGTGGATATCATTGGTTTTTCACTGTATTGCGCATAGAAAGTTCAATTATTGTACTAAATGGTGTGTCAATTTACCATTGGCGTTTCGTGAATATTCAGGAATTCCAATCTTTAAGAGTTCCCTTCGAGGGACCGTAGCTGCCAAAGGAGTCATTTTGCGATCCATGTTCATTATTTTTATTTCAATTCTTTGCCGTAGAAGACGCTTTTAGAGTTCTTCAAGCTAATTATGGGGCACTCTGTATATCTGAGAAATACATTTCGAATTGTCAACGTTTCATCATGACTCATACCAAATACTTTCATAACGAAAAAATATACTAAACTTCAAACTTTAAACATTTCTAAATCTCGCGATGAAATGATAAGACTTGGCAACAAATACTTCTATGAATATAAGAATTTGACTAGATTAACCACCGATCAATTGTTCCCCATTAGTTTTGTTGATTCTTTTGTTGGGTCGATAAAAACTACTTAGGTACATATTATAGCGAAAGCACATTAGAATGTGAATTGAATAAGGAGGTAACATAATCTACACGTATAATATACGAGTACATATAAAAATAAGGTCTAACATTCGTCATTTTGTATCACATTTACTAAACCACAAATACATGCTCGATAAAGTTGGTACCTTCCATTGTACAGGATGTTAATCTCGAAGAATACCTGAAACGATGTTTTCAAGAGTATTTAACTGAAAATTTCCACAATCAATGTAGGAGCTATGAAAACTCGGCCTATGCGATCATGGAGTGACAGCTGAATTATTCATCATATTTATCCGTTCTATAACTCTATCCAATTTCAATCTCATGTTCACTATCAGTTCCATATGTGCGATTTTTGGGTCAAAACTAATCTATTCTTCTTGTTCCACAAACTGATACTGAAAAAAAAACTGATTCCAGTCCAAGTTACGCACACAACAGTTCTGTACGCCTGACTCATAGTTTTTCTATAGTTCTTTCAATGTCACAAAAACCATAATGTTTGAAAAGGCCAACAAAATTCCAAGAACAGTAATTCCAATGTTCTATAGAAAAGACCAACCATCCCAGTTTCAACCGCGATGAGCCCTTGAAAAATTGGTGGTAAACAATAATATATACCTAATGATTATATATAATACAATTCTTCGCATTCCAGGACACTAATTCCATCATGAATATAACCCTTGGTGCTGTAGCTTGAGTCAGAAATGATTCTGAATAATATGCTTTCAACAATTCTACTTGTGGAAGAATATACCACCAACAATTCCATAGTAACGAATGTCACTTACATCTGAAGATGAATGAAAACATCGAATATTCATGTTTTTCATGGTTGAAATTACAATAAAGGTATCTTGTGAAATATACTGCATAAACATCTCTCCATCTCATAACAGGACTAAAAATTTTCCGTTCCCAATTGAATACATCAATTTAATCGACCCACAGTCATACAAATTGAAACGAATTTTCACACAACACTCGCACCATGTTTCATTTCTCTCTCCCGTCCATATTTTATCACAACGTCTGACCCTCGGGTGATCGCGAACGTCTCCACCATACTTCTGGACCCCCTCAGCAACCTAGGGGCGTCAGACCCCAAAATAATCCTGTTGTTGTCACTGAAAATACGCGACTCACAGTCAGAAATCACCCCGGAGCTCTCCGGCCTGGCCATCGGCACCAAGAGAAAATCCCCATCCGACTTCCAGTCCTGGCACGCGAGTTGCACGTGGTTGATGAACGAGCCAGCATCGCCAACGGTCGCGGCTGCACTCGGAGCTATCGGATCGGACGTCCTGTGGCTGCGGTGGGTGAATCCCATGGCGTTCAACAGATCGTCTACGACTCGGCGGACCGCGCACCGTAGTTCAGAGTTCCTGTAGCCGTAGACCCACGGGTTGAAAGCACTGCTGGCCAGGATGGGTAGAGCGAGGTAGACCGATATCCAAGCGTTGAGGATGTTCGTGCCTATGAAGACGTCCATGAGCATGCATACCTATAAAGATGACAAATTGGTGTTCTCACATATGATGCAATGCTCCTGAACCCAATAATTATAGAAGAGACAGAATGATTACATGCTGAGACGCATCTATACGCCGACTCTAGCTTGAGTATCAAACGATGAATTCTGATTGATTACGTTCCGTATTTCTCATATCTCAGGTCTTTGTCTGTCTTTGGTTCAGTTGTTGAATTTCCAATGTATTTTAAATATCGGGTTGATGGCTGACAGATAAACCACTGCAGAAGGTGGTGTGTTCTATTACGGTACCGTCAAAACAGTGGTTGAAAAGATTTGAAAATGGAAATTATGATCTACTGAATGAACTTCTTCCAAGAGGACCCCCCACTGTCGTCGTGATATAGCATTGTTCCAGTGGCCTATAGAAACGATTGAGAAATGCCATACTACAATCGGAGACTGATCGAAAGCGTTCGGTTCAGCCATGTTTCGGAGAAGATAGATTGCTCACTCGACGAATCAGAGAGTATGCAGCAAAGCCTTAATGTTGCATTTCAACGTACTGCGTAGAAACAATGGAACGTAAATCATCAACATCATCAATCAGTCATCGACTGATTCGAGACCTACTTTGAACGACAAAGGAATGTAAGTCGAGCGACAAAAAAAGATATAATAAAAAAGAAAACGAAAAATACTTTATGAATATCAGACAATGCACGCCCATGATGGAAACATTGACTTTGCGGGGATTTCGACGAATGCTGATGCGTGATGTAGGTGAGTGGGTGATTGATTTCGAACGGTGTCACTTCCTAACTCTGAGTCACGATATCATAGAAATGCAAACAAAAAACCCGGTGAAATCTGTTGGCGAAAATTCCTAACGTGGGTACTAACTAAAACAAATATTCCTAAATCATGACACATATGTTGAAGAAGCTAGCCAAAACTGTTTTTATTCGTGCTGATTATAAAATATAGAATACCCTTACCTAATTTGGCAAACTTTTTGAACCTTTTTACGAGAAGATTCAATCTTTATCATCATAACGAGGTAGAAATTTGCCTGAAGATAATATCAATTACCAACTGATCACGAAAATAATACTTCGCATTCGAATGTATAGCAACATTTTAACCGACATTTCAAATGGTTCTGGAGGTCATTGCAAAGCATCGCCCCTTGAACTGTAAATAAGTAGTATCGCCAACTTTTGTTTCAGAAAGTTCTTTCACTCGAATAATGTTTACGAATTGTATCAAACGAGTGATATCTAACAAGGATAATCTTGAGATATCTAAGGAGTCAACTGATTTCATCGGAATTTTAGGGCAATTTTATTCTTGTTGCCGATTGCGTATTCAGATTTATCTACATTTCGATACACCCTGTATACCTGATGCTCAACACGCAGTTGCAGTGCATCAGTCTCTGTTTTGGGAAGGAAAAAGTTTCGCTTCTCAGTTGTTCATCATCAGAACTCCAATGTGATAAGCAAATTCATAAATCTACTCGCATTGCTCTGAAATTTTGCAAGCACTTTCTCTGGTGCCATACTAATACACCATCTCTTTATTTGTATTCCAATGTAAATCACCCCGTATGATCGAGGAATGATTTGAATCAATAGTCTCGTAATTGACATAAATTTTTGCACAGAGGGTTCTTCAGTTGCACAATTCATTTCTCCCAACAGTACCTATTTATTGATAGTTGTATATGAATATATCTTTGTGGGTAATTTTTTCTTCTGATAATTCATATGTTCTAAAATGGAAGATTATCAATTCATATTTTTCGAAATTCCCGTTCATTTAGTATCTCTCGCTTACGTCACAGGTGTAACGACAATAATCGCTGGAAGTAACCATTCCGTCACCTCTCTCATTGATGCTTGAATGCACAGTTTATGGAAAGAACGGTTGCCGCATCGCCCAGAAAAGTAGTAATGTTTCCTCATGTTACTTAGCTCCTGGACCTGGCGAGTAGACAATAAGCGACCTTATGAAGAATAAATGTAGAAAGCATGTTCCTTAGGGTGTCCTAATTGTTTTTGATTGACCAGAGCTGCGATGCGACAACCGTTCTTTCTATCAACCGTGGCTTGAACCTACTTGAAACGGTAACCATAACCCCAAGAACATCCCAGCTGTGATGGCTAAAGCTAGGCCATATCTAGGAGGTCCTGGGCCAGACGTCATGTGTGCATGTCTCATAGTGTGTCTCGAATGGCGAACTTCAGACCTGATAGCACGTGCATGTCCTCTAGCAACGACGTACACGTAGCCGTAGCATATCAGCAGGACGACTGCACTAGGGCCGTAGACAGCACAGAACATGAAAAGCTGAATGGGTTTGGCTACTAGACCACCGAATGAACAGATTTCAGTACTGAAACAAATACAAATACAATCATATGCTCAAATCAGGGCATTTTCCGAATTAAATTATGAATTCATCATAGATAACTATAGGCAACTACTAAAAAATATTTTCCATTATTTTATTGTGAAAGATATGAAGACAACTACTTTCTCAAGTGAAAACAGGAACCAATGAATATTATTTCCTGACATAATTGCAGAGATCAAGAATATACACACTTCCAGACAAAAAAATGGGAGATTTTCATTTCATTTCGAAAATGTTACAGATTTTCGAAAATAACTATGCAAATCACAATGATAACAAACTGCTGGAATGGCATGTGCATTCACAAACCCACAACCAGAAACCATTCTGGTTGTGGGTTGTGGGTGGCTGGCATTTCTTGAATTGTAGGAAAATATACTTCAAATTGCGAGCGTCAATGACTTGTAGGCGATAGACGACATTCGATTCTGTGAATTTGTTTATGTCATTCGTTTTGTTCAAATATTCTTCTAGAATAATAATTGTCCTTGATTGGGATGAAATGAATAATTTTTTGATATTATTGTAATCCGAGCATATTCAGAAAAGGAATTGTTCACATGATATGTTAATTGATCCTGTAATGAAAATAATCCTGTTTTCTTACATTGTTCTCATCCTCATTATTATCATGATTATTATTGCTCTTTCAACGGAGATGTAACAGAATGATGTAACTGAATGAATGAAAAAATTTCAAACAGAACTCACAAACCGATAAAGGATGATTTTTCAACCCGTGAGTAAACAAATTCTTTTCACGAAGGGAATTTTGAATTAGTATTTCTAAATTTTGTTCATCGGTCAATTCTTTCATAGATTGTTAGGAAATTAACCATAGAATGCAATTATGAAAGAATTAGACAAGATTTAACATGAAATGTGATAGCAATAGACTTGAAATTTAGCTAATGTTGATTCTTACTTGATTAACATTACATTGAATTGATATTCAAATCAAGCACGATTATTTTTCTAGAGAAATATGGCAATTACAACGATATCCAAAATTTCAATCGGAACGAATGACATTGAACAAATTCTCACTTTTCTAGAAGTCAAAGATCCAGAATGATTTCTGGTCATGGGTTTGTTGTTATTGTGAATTACATAGTTTTTTTTTTCCGCGAATTTGTAGGGTGTCCCAACGAAAACTTTTCACCCGGATTTACTGGGAAATGACAAATTATTTTCGGAAACGCTAAAACAGGTCGATTTCAATTTCTAGTGGGACACATGTTAGTAATGGATTTAATCGAGCAACTCATCCCCCGGACGGGGGCGGCTACCCCCTTGCGCTTCATCATAGGGAACGTGGGTCGAGTGATACATCATCTGAAAGCTCTCTTTATTCTCTATCCAAACGTGTATAATTTTTCCAAAATCGAATGAATGGTAATTGAAATATTTGTTGTTGACAGGTTCAATGTAATTAGTCAATATCTCACCTGTTCTTATTCAAATTCAATTTATTAACCATTTTAAGACTCAATGAGTGGACAGATAGACAATGGCAACATCCCATCCGGTCAGGGAACCCAGTCACCCCACGAAAAACGAAAACAAATTAGTCAAAACAAAGTAAGTAGCCAGGCTGAGACTATTAATTGCGAAGATCTTTCAACCAAGTATCAGGTTGATGTCGCTATTCGCGAATACAACAATACAAGCGGAAGATGCTCACCCCAATTGTGAGCGAAACGTCCAAAGGAACCTCCTCCAAAGTAGTGAACCGAAATGTATTTACATCTTCTTGAGAATGCCATCGATCCCATGATAACGGATATTATCGAAAACGATGGAGATTATTCGGCAGACAACCTCCATTTTAGCGGTTAGAAACTTTCTGGCGACGAGGATCAATTGAGTGGCCAGCTAGATCACCGGACCTCAACCCATTGGATTATTTTTCATGGGGGCATCTCAAAAGCAAAGTTTTTGCCACTCTGCCAGAGTCACTAGAGGATCTACGTGGTCGAATTGTAAAAAACGAGTGCGGCAGCATAACTCCAGAAGTATTGGAAAATTTTCGTAATAGTTTGGAAAGTAGACTTTATCATTGTATGGAGGTAGGAGGGGCTCATTTCGAGCAATTAATAAATTGAATCCCGATAAGAACAGGTACGATATTGATCATTTAAATTAAACCTATTACCATACTAATCTCAAGTACCAGTCATTCGATTTTGAAAAAAATATTAAACGTTTGGATAGAGAATGAAGAGAGCTTTCAGATGATGTTTCACTCGACCCAAGTTCCCTATGATGATTCGCAATGGGGTAGCAGCCCCTGTTAGGGGAATGAAGATGCGTGACTAAATTCATCACTGACATGTCTCCCAATAGAAATCAAAATCGACGTGTTTCAGCGTTCCCGAAAATAATTTGTCATTTCCCAGTAAATCCGTGTGGAAAGTTTTTGTTGGGACGCCCTGTATGTTTCAGGAGATAGATTCTGTGACAAATCATAAAAGATGAGGCTCGAAAGTCACATGAGACACGTGATTGATTCAAATTATCTGATTCACGCTATCGAAGTTCAAAGTTCATTCATTTTTTTGCATAACGGCCAAGATGGCAACACTCGAATGACATGAAATATTGATCAAAATCGATACAAAAGTGAGGAAGTTAAGGGAAATTCCGTTTTTCTGTTCAAAAATGATGTTATTGTTCTCTGTAATTATGCTGAGAAGTGATCATCATCAGTTCCTGTGGTTACTTGAGTGGGTAGTTATTTGTCAATATGGAGTGAAGTGAAATTTTGCACCACTCTCGGGAAATTCTTCTTTTGGCGCCTATGACTTTCATGAGGGCTGAAGAAGTAGCATTCTCTCCTTCATAATGATTGAAGTTGGAGAGAATTATCATCTTTCGAGATTCCATTGAGCTTCAGTTTATTATCAGTGAACCAGTTTTGCGCTGAAATTAGTTTCTCAAATCCACATACTTTTGAGTACGTGTATGATTGCACTGAGAAAACGAGAGTTGTATGATCATTACAACAGATGAAAACATATTTTTTTCTTAATTATATTCATTCACATTTTTTAACAACCTGTGTTCTCCAATTGAAGCAACCGTGAATGACAAAATGGTCAAGAAAGTAATCCGATCTATGTAAGATTTCTATTCCTTCACAACCAACTTGTGAATGTAAGTATATCCCGTGGTAGTGATTTTCCACAGGGCATAACGTCTAGGAACTTTGATTACTTACGTGTATTTGCGCCCGGGCCATGAATGAACCGGATATCTAATTGACATTAATGAAATTTTCCCTGAATGCGGCGAGGCTGAGTCGGAACCTAGCTATTTGAATCGCAAACTTCGTGTTTCGCTCTGGGAATACCCCGAGAAATGCTCGGCCGTACCATTATCAAGATGGCGTTGGTAGCAGAAACGATACAAATAGTCCGAAAGAAAACTACGATTTTATATCACGAATGAACGCTGAAATATTAGGACAAAACAGGCGCGTATTCAGGTAGAGAGGGCTGGCTACCGAAACATAATAACTGCAATAACGTAATATAACTACAAAATACGGATTTCGGCCATGACAAATGATTTCTGAAGATAGACACAAATGGAACTAATTCTTCACCATCTCTTGATATCAGTTTATAGTAGGTAGCGTTACAAACCTGCTCGTATCTACCTGTCTTCTCATCTTCATTTCTTATCTTCATTTTCCGACAAAATGAAGTCTCCAATCGTCTCCAAGTCAATCGAAATTGGTATAGCTTCATGAGATATAACAATATCCCCATTCAAAGATGAGATAATTAACTCGAGTTAGTAATTGTGAATTTTTCTCTATATAATTCCCGATATTCAAGAAAATTTGCATCAATCCAATTATACATATAGCGATTTATTCATGCGTGATAGCCAGTTCCCGTTTCCCTCATAACGTGCGTCACGTGTAGGAAGCCCATGGCTAGCTCAAGGCGTCTGCTAGACTGTCGCATCGATTCCCGCCGGATTGCAGAATTTATGTCCCGTCGTCAGGCGGCAATAGAACCCCAGCGGATACTAATTTCGCAGTTCCGCTGGTCACACCGGTAATTATCGCATATCTACCCACTGAAATTACTGCACCGCTAGACATCTAGTAAATTAAGAATCATCCACCAACTTGGTGGATTCAAACTGCCCTCCCTTCTTTTTATCTGTTTACGGATTCTACTGTACTGCTACTGTCATATTACAAAGCTCCTAGCCAGGAGACCGAGTAAGAAATGTACACCGAAAACTAAGATATCAGTCAGTCGATATCAGCAGTTATGCTACAATCTTCCAGGCTGAAGTGAATTGTGTGAAAGAGCTAATGAACAAAATTTTCTCTTGGAGCAGTGAGCACACTCCAACAAGCTCGTATGACACTGTGGTATGACTAAGTGCATACAACACAGTACCAGCAACCGAGCACCAGAGTGAAAGGATGATTCTGAACCCGTGAATTTTGCTGTTTGGAAGACGAAACAGCTGGGCACATTCTATGTTCGTGCCCTTGCTTGGAGAAAATCAGGTTCACCTACCGATTGTAAGAGAATCTCAGCGCATGAATATATTGAACTCCGTTTATGGAAGAAGAACTGGATTGTACGGTGAGTCACGTTAGACTCACTGAGGGTGACGGTGGAGAGTCTGAGGTCATAGGTGATTCAGGTGCTCACTACAACCAGTGAACCACATGCAGCACGACCACTGTGGGCTTACGGTGAAGCTCAAGCGAATGCCACCCTCTCTACTATTCCATTGGACTCCTTCGTTGGTACAATTAACTCTCCGTGAGTCGAGATATATATGTAAATCATTCTTGTTATCATTTCCTATAATGATAACCAACATATCGGAACTATTTGACAGATCATCGAAAACAGTGTTTCATCCTGGTCATGGAACCTCACAAGATATAACCTGCCGGTTTTCCTGCAACTCTATGCTAATCAACTATATGATAGGTTGCGAATAAGAAATCTTTTCGTGAAATGCTCCCATGGATACATTAAAATACTTTTGATGATAGTTCTGGTAAACAATGTTAGGTAGTACATAATTTCCTTATCTTTCCTTATTGTGGAGAAAGGATATACTTGCTTCATTGATATCCTCTAGTTAGTCTAGTTAGTTAGTTAGTCTAGTAGTAATAATGATTTTATGCTCTCTAAAAACTTGTGAAAGTTTTTATTTGGTCGATGTCGTTCGGAAGCATGATATAGAACCTTAAGCAATAAAAACTACCTAACTACGGTGAGGTGGTAGTTGAACTTCATGTTTTGTTTGTATTACTACTATTATTATTGTCTCTGGGGTGGGTCCCCAGGTCTTGAATCTGATGGAGTGCATCCATTATTCGTTGTGATAGGTATGTTAGGAATAGATTTGATGATCAGAATTTGGAATGGCTCCTACAATGCCATGTCAATATTTGTCTCATTAACTGAGCCTTCGAGTGGCTTCTGAGTTTATCTTCATCGAGTTGTTGAAAGTGGCATGCTAATTACTCACCTATAACTCTCACCGATTTTCGAATTTGGGTCAGGACCTTTCAGTTATGATCAAGCATATATTTTCCCTGCATATAACTTCCATCTTCAAGATTACCTTCGATAATAGAGTCTGTTTCAGGATTCCATAGTGTATGACCTCTGGGTTACAATGAGAACAGCATTGTGTTATCGGAAGTACTATTGTTTTCATGAACCTATATAATTTCCAATGACAATTTAAACTTACCGTTGATCAGAGTAGTTCAGTATAAAATAACCCAAAGGCGTGAATCCGACCAGAGAGGAGTACGCCCAAAACACCATGATATACCGCTCCACTGCCGAATGCGTGATCAAATTGTTGTACCTCAACGGCCTGGCCAAGGACGTGAACCTGTCCACCGCGATGGCGACCATCACCAGCACCGACACGCAACACAGCGAAATGGCGACGCCGTAGCTTATTAGGCACACGCGTATGCTGGTGAAGTCGTGAGCGCCACCGAGCTCCAGGTACATGCCCACCGGCATGAACATGCCAATGCCTAGGTCGCTGGTGGCCAGCGACATAAACAGGTAGTTGCTGGGCGTGCGCAGGCGCTTGAAGCGGTACATGGCGACGAGGAAGAGCGAGTTGCCGATGAGGATCATCGGGGAGAAGAGGAACACCAGCAGGACGGCTATGGTGACCGCCAGTGGCGAGCTCAGTCTGGTGAGGGTTCTGGTGATGTTGACGTCGCTGTCGGAGAGGTTGTCGATGGCGAGGTGGACATGGTTGGTGGTGAGCAGGGCCGGCTGGCTGTGATTGAGGAGGACAGCTTCCATAGAGTCATTGAGGTGAGGTGGTGGGGGCAGTTACGTTGAGGTGGAGGTTGGTGTTGATATGGCACAGGTTGCTGGGGTCTTCGTTGGTCCTATCTGGAACGAACAAGAACCCGTTAGTAGTTGATGAACGAGGATTGATTTGGTATTCGGTAATAAGGTGAACGAGAATACAGATATACAATACAGGTGAATACCAAAATCGAATGAATGGGAAAGATAGATTCCTCCGAAGATATTCTGGTGACAGCCGCACGAGAGCGTTGTGGAACGATAGAAATTTTGATAGAGATTTTTAGAAAACTTGATGATGACAGAAAGAACAACAGGAAGGAGCAAAGATGGAAAGAAGAATATAAAATCAGTCGAATCTACAATACACAATACATGTTTGCGGATGATATAACGAAAAACCGTTAGATCAAGAATTGGGAAACAAGCGTGATACTATATATACCCACTACAAGTGAAGGAAAACAACAGACGCAATAATCGGAGTGAAAATTTCATGGAAACGAATAAACGAATGAGGAATCAGAAACACAAAATATTCACAAAGATGAAACAATATTTTTTGAGAGGGAGAGAATATCCAAAGTCATGGAAGAATCATGAACATCGACAGGTCTACGGTCATGCAATGAAAATTGGATTCTTCATGGTAATAGAAAACAAAAACAAAGAGGATGAAGATAATGGAATTCAGATGAAATCGTCAGCCAACAGATATATATATCGAGCCAATGAATAACAGAGCAACCACTTGGATAGTATATGGACATGAGTGTAGAATGCGGAATCTTACGAAAGATGAACAGCACGGGAAGAAATCAAATAGTCAAAAATGGATTGAAAGTGCCAAAAGTGGGACCTGTAGATTGAAACAGTATCCAGTTGAGTTAGAAATTGCCTCATTATGAGGCTCAATAAAAGATTATTTGAACGATCAAGGTCGACTCATGAATAAAGTGAGATCAGTGGAAAAAGTAGATGTGTTGAGAGGGTTCGACTCCAAATATAGAGAAAACTTCGTGACAGTTTCAGATACTGGCATCTTTGTCTAGAACGCATTGTTCGCTACTTTTCTCTTCAACACACTGTTCTCTCTATCAATGGAGTCTAGGCATCTCAGCCTATCTATCAAAGAAGGTATGTATTGTATATTGAAAATCGACGATCACTCTGTCTAGGAATAATGTTCAGAAAATTGCTTGTGAATGATTTGCGTACTTTTCAGAGTATCCTACATATTGTTCTACCAAGCTTTCTGAGATATTGATACAACAAAATTCCCTGGCTCGGAAAATATGAATTATACAGATAATGGGAACATCTTGAATGTGTTGTGTCTGCATGTCATTGTATTTTCTTAGTCAATGAGATGATGAAATGAACATCACTACGACTCACTCCCATCAGTCCTTGTTTATATGCGTTCACTGTACTGACTGGAGGTAGCAAAAAATTGAGGGTGTAAACGCTAATTATGGACCACAAAGCTCAATTATAATCATTACTATGCACTAAAACGTCTCCTGCTAACTCTCTTTCCAATGTTTAATTAGTTGTGATGGAGTAAATCAGCGTTGGATCCACACAATATTTGGCCCACAATTAATTCAAGCAGTGACGTTCTTCAGTTGTTGTTGGATGAATAATTGTTGATCGATTCCATGACCAACTCATTTGAATACATCGATAATGAGTTAGAAATTCTCGACATTTGAAATAATACGCAATATTAGTGTCAATATTGTTGTTGCTCGGTAACGATAGGAAAAGTGAAATATTAAAAGCAATGCTCTCATGGCAGTCACTTCCAGACAGACATACACAAGTGTTCATCGGAAAACGAATCAAACTTTGAATTCAGATATATAAATAAATCAAGTTCACTGTATAAGAGTTCGAAAGAAAGAGCAGAGACTGAGTGAAATTCAATATCTTCCGAGATATCAATATGTTTACGCAGGTAACATCTGCCTACATCTCAGAGTTTGTATTTCTGATGATGTGAATATGATATTCAACATCTAATTCATTCTATCAGATGGCATGATTCATCTCGAGTTGGGAGTGATATATTGTTGGGGCTCCTTTTGATTCGCCCTCATTACAATGACGAATTATTTCGTTTCCAAATGAAACAATTCACTATCTCACTCATAACAGCATACCAAACATATTTGATAGCCATGATCATTTTCGATATCATGCTCCAGAAGCGAGGTGGAGACTATTGACGTAAATTTGATTTCTTTGTTACCGAAGGGTATCGTTGGTCAAATGAAAGATTTTCGCACCAAAAATGATTCACAACCTAAGTTGGCTTTATAAAAAATTCATTCATTCAATATTTATCATTTATCACTTCAAGATTCAAGACATTGAAATGGATTAGGTTATGGAAATACTCAACATTCAAATTCGTTTGAGCTTTGTGAATACTGACGTATCATCTTCGACAAAGAACTGACAGAACAACTCGGCCTGGATTCACTAAATGCGCAATTATTAGTTGTTATGTCTTATATAAACTGGTAAAAGTAATGATACCCATGACAAAAATCCGCAAAAATCCTGAAAACACTGATGATATTCTCATACAGTAAGAGATAACCTCAATACAGTTTTTAATAAAAGCGGGGAAGAGAACAGAAGAGAAGGGTCACTTGTCGACACTCGCAAAACGTCATTAGCGAACATGCGCACATCTTATTTTAATTTGTGGCCATTTAACAATAATTTCTCAAGTTGGAAGTTAGCAACTTCTCCAACGATAAATGTTGAATGAAAAGTCTCAAATGGTTTTATAACATGAACATGTTCCATCTATCTCAAATGTAAAGTCTCAAATGTTAAATAAAGTTACCAATATCTTGAGACTATACTGAATAATGCGTGATGCATTATCATTATCATCATGAAGAAGAAATCTTCGGAAATCTTCACGTTGAATATGGAGTATATGTGGAAAGGCTCTATCAATTATTCACTCAGCTGTATTCAAATATCCTTCGGTCATACCAAGAATGACTCGACCACTCTGAATAGTGGGAGTGGTGGATTGAAAAACAGTGAATCGTGAGCAATCATGATACAGCAAACATTTTTCAATAATTGTCTTGTATTAAATTATGTGTCTCAATGAATATTCAATGACTAATATCCAAATGTTATATTTTGTACAACAGACACAGGAGATTTCAAATATTTCTTGTCATTTTGCTATGAGGGATTATATGGATGATTAACACAATTAGAAATCCCATAATGATACAAACTTGGATATTGTTGAAGATGTGATAGATTATCAATAATTCCGGAATACATCAACATGCATTCAAGCTGCAAGCATAGCGATATATATTGAAGAAAAAATTAAATTGGTCAATATGAATCAGTAACTCACATTGAAATGATCCTCACAAAAATACAGAACTATTCAATGTCCACTCTCGCACTCGTGCAAGAGTTTTATTGTCTCTGTACGGAAAAATGAATATGACAGACATATATAATTGACCACATGTCGTGATAAACAATGAATTATCTCATGAATTCTGATTGATTTCTCTGGCAACTCATCTTCTTTTTTGGGTGGTAGCCACAATTCTCTGAGATTAACATCACTAAATTTATTCATTTCCTGCTGATAATGGAATGTTCGAAAAACGTAGGAAGTACTTAAAGCAGAACGGTTTGCGCCCGAAAGCTAGTTTTTGACTAGTACCTCCTATCCAATGATGAAATGGAAATGAAATAAAACGCTACTAGATCCCTATCAAAAAGTACTTGCCAGATTTCCATCCATAGTATCGACCTCTGGCCTTATTGAATGACATAGGAGGTCTCGATGAGAAGGCAGTGAAAAGTGTATGGACTGGGCACAAGTTTACATCCAGCAGATCAGAAAAGATTTATATTATGTGAAGACTGAATATGCAACATCGCACTCCAGTAAATCTTCATTGTCAATTCGATGTGGGACAGGGCTGGTAATTCTGCAGTCTAGTTTTCCCGTCTGCTTAAACTCAGAATGCGGTAACACGTTGAGGTTTTATTTTCTCTCGGCTTCACGGGGGACGGAACGGAGGGTGATAATTTCCCTATTCTTAGTCATAACTCATGTGGATAATGGTGTGAGCTATTATTTAATACAGTATGATGCAGATGTGAAGAATGAATTCATCATTCTGGAATTTGTCACTTGTTGAAAACATCCTCAATATCATAATAATTATATTAATTTCTGTCAATCAAATATCTATCAAACAAATTGGAAGTGATATACATAATGATGAATGAGATGTGAGAGTACGAAATTCGGTTGAATGGGAAAAAGTGTCCAACGGTCTATGGAAATCTTCGAAACAATGTATAGCTTTTCAGTTGTAAGGGAGAGAGTGAATTTTTCAAAATTTCCAAAAATCCGTCCGTTTCAACGTAATTATTAGACGGAGAGAAAAACAGAGAATACCTTTTTATCTGTTGACAACACGAAAGGAAACCTTATAATGTGGTTTGACTGTGTTAAGATCTACTTTTGGACATCATTTTTTTTTTTTCGAAACTCCAAATCAGAAATATCATTAATTCCTCTTGTTTCGGAGAAACATGAGTCAGCACATCAATTATATCTAATTTTTGTTGACTGAGACTACATCCAATCATTACCAACATTTCAATTCGTTTTGTTCCTGTGAGTTTCATCACTATCAGGAATATTCGTATCGAAAAACTAAAACTTGCTGACCAAAGACTATGCAATAATATGTTTGATTATTGGCGTACTTCTCAAAATAATTAAATATTCCAGTCACCTGGCTAGGGAATCAGTATAACCTCAACACTCAGCCTTCAGTTAGAGTTTTTAGTGATTATTAATTAGTAATATTTCAGTTACCCCAATACAATTAGTCTTAGAAGTTGTATATGAAAGAATTAGAGGAGATGCGAAGATTTCTTGCTCCTTGGTTACCATGAAATCACAATTTGAAAATTTTTTTCAGATTTCGTGAGATTTTCCCTCCTCGTTTCTCAAAATAGAAATAGAAATTGAAATAATCCTTCCTTCAATGATTCCATTTTAGGGCAGATCATAAAGCTGACCTTCCTAAAAATACATTGAAATAATTATTTCAATTCCTAATTTCTTTTCTAGAATAGAGAGAAAATCCCAGAGATTTCTCCAAAAAAAAAATAATATTCCATTTCAACTATTCGGTCTTTTTCAAAACTATTTCTGCATTGACTGCGTCTGAGCTTGTTGATGAATTTTAGTTTCGATAGATATTTACAAAAAAAACAACTACACTCGGCATCAAAGTTTGAGATTGTTCATTGAATAATTCACCCATCATGAGAAATTCAAGTTGCGAGAGATAAAAAATGATCTGATTATTTGCGCATCTCCAAATTCCGGAACAGTCCTAATGTTTTCTATACACTTCCATCATACTGTGTATAGCTATTGGATCATACGTGGCAGATTTGGGTGTAGTTTCAACTACAAAATGGAATCGATGTTTCTAGTCAAAGTCACTGAAATGTGAATTTCAATCAATAAGACGGCCCCTAATAATCGCACGCTAGATTTAGCGGAGAAACCAGGCAATATAAAGCATATGAGCTCTAATATCTTCTCATCTTAAAAACATCCCCTGGACCTTGAATGATAATAGAAGTTTGAGAATCTGAAATCTTATTGTGGAAGGATGAAAAAAACAAACCTCACGGTGATTCAGTTAACAGTTTGGAACTCAAGTTCGGAAGATTGAATTCTGTTGCGGGAAATATTGACCTTCCATAAGTGTCCATTTGACCCACAATAATTGGTTTTATCGTTCCCGAGGAAAGGTCTAATGTCAAGGTATATTCTCGATAAAAAGAAAACTTGGTTAACTGTCGCCATCCATCAATATCACGCAACTTCTCTTGAATCCCTGCAGGAATTTCAGTTTTCTGGGCTAAGGTCAAGACGAACATAATTTTTCTGACACCGCTAGTCATCGTGTTCGCCGATATATTGTTCGAGAGTAACTTCAACTCAGCTTCACAAGCTCTGGCATGAATAAGTGATCCGAAAACTTTGTGATCTCGGATATCATAGAGTGATATTTCTCGTCGTCATTCGGTGAACTTTAGTTATATATGCTCATTCAAAATTCTCCACGACCATCAGTTCTCTCAATTATACAGTGCGTCCATGAAGTAACGCATGAATTCATCATTAGCTGAATGATCAATAGAATTATAAGTTCCCATATTAGGTCGATTTTTGATTTGGATTCACTATTTTTTCAAATCATAATCTAATACACACGGTGCACCACCTTCGTGGGATGACATCATCACCATTTCTTCCAAATTGACCCTCCCATTTTTTCGGATTTTTCTTGCTGAGCTGATTCCAAGAATGTATGATACATTGCTTCAAATTGGTACAGGGTGGAAGAAAATGCAAACATTTCAAGTAACTTATAAAGTGATGAATAAAGAATAAACGCATGAACACATTGAATGAAATTACATATTCTTATACAACTACTTCGATGAACTATCAAAAATAGCCTGCATCATTTTTACATCGTATATAACAGCTTTCATCAGTTATCCAAGCCCGTGGACTATAAAAATCTTTTTGAACAGCCATAAAACATTTTCCTTTGTTTGTTCTTGCATGTTTGGGTCATTCCATTCGATTTGTTTATCACATTCAGTAACGTATAACTTTCCATAAACAATTTTCATATTTCGTTTTTACATTTTTGTCCACCCTGTACCAATTTGAAGCAACGTTTTATACATTTTTGGAATCAGCTGAGCATGACGTCATCATAAGTGGTTCACACTGTATAGTAGATTATGATTTGAAAAATTAGTGAATTAAAATGAAAAATCGACCTGTTTCGGGAATTTCTGATTTTACTCTCTATTCAGCTAATAATTGATTTATTCGTTACTTTATGGACGCACTGTTTATGTGAAATAATTTTGAAGATGGAAGAAAGAGAGTTTTTTTTCGGAAACGTCATTGGTAGGGAAAATTTATATCTATTTCAGTAGCTGTGAATTCCCGATATTTGTAAATCAGCTCAAAAAACCTGATATTCTTAAGATATCTTCTATGATGATATCGAGCAACATAAAGTGCACCTGTCGACTTTGACACATGAGATTTTTTCAATTCTTTTGTCAGCGAGAATCTACCACCATCGACATTTTTTTCCATCAAATCATAAAGGTTTGATTGCTGTTAAAATAATCAGCTCTGGCGAAGTGCTTCCAGATTCCATCGTAGAGGCTGCGAACTCACAAGATTCAAATCATTGTCGTCTGAATCTGAGCAAAAATATAAGAAACAATAAATGAAAATAATACTGGCTTTGCAACGGAGGGATGAATAGTACCAAGGAGGAGGTTTTTCTTACCTATTTTTCAGATTCACAAAATTCATTTCAGCCGAATACTTCATGGAGTGGAATTATGTTGAAAAGTGTTCTCAAGGTCGAAATGAACTCGAATTCAAGCCTATTTTGTATGAAATATCATTTTTACCTTTCTTTCTTTTCTGATATGAAGCTCATCTCATAGGAAAAATTTTGTTTCTACCACGAGCACAAAATGCATTTTCCACAAAATCTTTCAATTGTACAGTAAAACTTCATATACTATTCAATCTAGGAGCCTTCAACGTAGGAATAATGTAGTGGTATACTTTCGCATTCGCATTCGCATACTTTCGCATTCACACCTCCCCAGGTGCTCCCTTTCTTTTCAACAACTGCCCTCTGAGACCGGCACGAGCCAAGACGTTCCTGACCCAAATCGCTTGTCATGCTGAGAACGAAAAAAGTGTGTAATTCATTATGAATCGAAAATGAGTTGAAGATGAAAATTCCGCGACTTGTTCTGATTTCATTCAGGATATTCCCCCAGCATCTTGGGATTTCCATCAATACACTTAGTGATGTAGAGTTTCAATTGGAATAACTTTGTATCGGTATTTCTGAATCTCCATTCATTTGAAGTTGGCGCCGACTTTGTTCAGTTGTAGTAGATTTAACTTTTCGAAAGAACGATTCATGATGTTTTTTCGTTCTGTTTGGGAGGGCTTCGGAGTTCTTGAAACATATCAAAAATAGTTCTGGTGATTTGAAAAAGTAATTGAAAAACATGAAAAAAATCATATGAGAATGGAATAAACTGACAGGGTTAGGCGAAGCACTCAACGAATTCCACTAAATATTTGTTTCGAGTTCAACAAAGCATAATGATACATTTCGTTGTATCAGCCATTATGAGGCTGTCCTTCTTAGTATCTTCTTTTTGAGTTTTAGAGAAACAGCAATGATTCAATCAAAAATCGACCTGAATACTTCTCTTGATGTTTTGAATTATTTCAGTGGCCTCTCAGAAGCAACTAAAAGCAAATAAAATATTTGTCTGGCTTTTGGTTTTCTGACAGAAAAAATCTTCATCTTTCAAATTTCTATTTAATTCCATTATAATTTCAGAGATAATGTGCGGGAAATCAGTATGAAGGTAAAGTAGAAACTGTAAAAAGTACTGTTTGGGTTCGATGGTAATTGAAGTGATGATAAACCGAACGGACCTTTGAAAAAAGTTTACTCTAATTAATATTTCTCCGAAGTAATCTATACTCACATGATTTTTGTTTACAAAAATAATGAACCATTCTACATATAATTCAATATAATTGAGGTTACATCAGGTATCAACATATGCATCAGACCAGTCATGGTTTTCAAAGTTCCGGGTTCAATGAACTGGAAAAAACATATTCCATGCTCTTTTAACACTTCTGGTTCTACCAAAAACTACCCCAACTTGGGAATTTCTCATGATTCTTCAGAGGTTTTTTAATTTTTGCTTCAGGATTGTTTCATGATCATCCTGATGGACATGAATGATGAAATAATGAGAGAAATCTCCATTTTTCAATCCGATGCCCCTGCAATGTTCGATACTAATGATACGTTGACGACTGGTTTTATATAATATTGAATTTCAGAATCACGATAAATTGAAAAATGGTCATGGCTGGTTAATGCAGGAATTTCCATTCCATATTATGAGAGCATGTCTATCATTTTCCGATTCGCATCCTTTTCGAATCTTTCTTGACAGCCAGACTGGCGCTAATTCGATTTGCATCATGGGATTGGAACAATTCGCTCATTCAACTCGAACTTCATGCCATCCACCAATACGTAATGTAAGTGAAAAATCGATATGATCGTGCACAATTCCTATGGATTCATGGTTTCCCAGTCTTTCTGTCATTTCAATCAAGAGAGACTATTGTTCCATGTTCAGCAGCCTATGCAAATACATTTCGATTTGTCTACCAATCGTAGACACTGCATTGATTTGATGTAGACAGTATTATTTATCATCCTCTCCATTGTCCCTGATATGGAAATGCTAAGTATGGAATTATGGACTGATGTAGAAACAGAGAATGTGAAAATAGAGTAACAAAAAAAATATATTGTCTCAACATCTATCAGTCGATCATTTGGGATTTCATTGAATTTATTTTTTCAACGTCAACACCCAGTTTCAATATATTCATGAAATATCATGAATTATTCATTATCAAATCAATGAATATCTATCCCCATTTCGATTATTGCGCTACTATTCTAAAGAATCTCCAATCAATCATAGAGCAAAGAAAAGAGTGATGAAAGGGCATTTGCAACAAGAAAAATCCTATACAGCGTGGTCTGATTCGTTGAGGTCTCCAAGTTGAAAAAGTTCTACTCTGGTATGATGAATATGATAACCGAAACAGGAGGTGTTCCTACACTTTTTTTTCATAATACTCATTTATATCAAGAATAGAAAAAATCAGATACATGGTTTAGACCGTTACTAATAATACCCGAACTATCAACTCTTGTAGATTTCACACGATATTACTATTACTATTGGTTATCGAGTTCAGCTTCATGTATATTAGAAGTCTTGGTATGGAATATATCATTGTCTTTTTGTAATCCATTGTGATCATGAAAATTCTTCGTGAGATAACAAATCGAGACAATCCAAAATAATCACGCCGATCTTCCGGCGAGTCGATTTTGAATCTGTTGAGCAAAATTTCATTGGGTATACTATGATCAGAAGACGTGCCATCTCACGGGAAACTCAGAAACTTGAGAAGTCGTCTCTGAACGTCATCCAGACCAACTGTATACACATTACAGCTCGGATTCCATACAACCAAACAGTATTCCATTATTGACCTTACGAAAGTATTGAAGAGGAGATAACCGTCTCCATTCCTTTGGACTTGAATTTTTGATAATAAAACATGAAATCTTGAAAGCATGTGCAATTATGCCATTAACATGAGTAACGGAAAATATTCAGTAGTCAAAATTACTCCTTGATCGCGAAATTCAGTAATCTATTCAGAGGAAGTTACATTTATTTGTATTCAGTGACAAGTTGTATTCTTCGCACCATTCAACTTCTAAACATCTTCCTGGAGCAATCTGCAGTCTTCAAGAAAGAATACTGCATGGTCCACATATTTCTGAAAGAAAAATATTGAGGACCATGAGTTCTGAAATCCTATCCTATGAAATATTTGTATTCACATTCCAAACAAAAATTATTTGAAAAATTTTGGTATATTGTATCTACAGTAGGATAAACCGAAAATGATAGGTAGCTCAAGTAGCGATGGTAATTCAATACTAATTTCTCTATTGCTAGGAATACAAAAAATAACTCTCTAGTTAATTCTGTTTTGCAATCATTCCGCTATCGTACATCATAACCGTAGGGAAAGTAAAGTGTAAAACATGTACGGAATGCTCATTTTCCGTCATATTTGTGAAAAGTGACTACCATTCCGTGGTTGTTGTACAATATATTATTCCATTTCTTGATCATCTCTACCTCTATCAATATTTATCTATCTCTCGTAGGTTAGTTTCCTTCCCTATGTTCAGCGGACAGAAACTCGCACTGTATCAGAACGAGCATCGATTTCTCATCTGCTTTGTACACCTATTCTGTTTGCTTTGTGTTCTTTTACGGCACT
Source organism: Gastrophysa polygoni (assembly GCA_963576655.1). NCBI lineage: Eukaryota > Metazoa > Arthropoda > Insecta > Coleoptera > Chrysomelidae > Gastrophysa > Gastrophysa polygoni. The sequence continues at coordinate 11,218,119 of OY755090.1, forward strand.
CATAAAGACGTCGCCAATTTGAAGTTTCCTTGAAATAATGGGTATATTATCTGATCAGCGCCCTCAATTTCAGAAATGAAAGTTCTCTATAAACGATCGAAAATTCAGGACTTTAGGGATTAGCGTAACATTTTATTAGTCTGGATCAGGGACGGACTGGGCGAATTTAGCTCCGGAGTCCAAGAAATATTTCAGCTGCCCAATCAAAACTCTCGTTCCTCTCTCTCTTTCATACAGTAGTAGGTACTACACAGAGCATAGTATCAATTGAAAAATATTCAGCTAAATGAAAAGTCATTTACTCGTATAAACTTGAACACTTCCATCTTCGAATTTATATTTTGGTACATTTTGATATCCATCCGAAGTATTCTGAAGATCATTGAAAGAATATAGCAATTACAATAATTGAAGACCTTTCTGCAATAAAAATGCAGGTCAACATTTCCTCTTGTCGTGAAAAGTGGAGAGAACTATTCCACATTTCCTGTGACACATGAAAAAGAGAAACGAAGTTGTCACATCATTTGAAAACTTTCTGCCATAACACTTCATGACTCATAAGCATTCTTCTTATTAGCGTATTGTTGCCTCCAAGAGAACACCGTTTGCTGAGCTTGAACTCAAAATATACTGAGAAAATGTACTGAATCATCACAACAGCATGAAAATAACACCGATTTGCCAATGATTACTCAATCGCTTCCATCCTCGTTTGTCATATCAATCCCTTCGTAATTTTGTGCAACATCGCATTTCAAACATTCATAATAGTTCATACAAACTTTCAGAACCTAGCGAGTGTCCCATTTTCGTATTTGGCTTTCCTAAGGGACATTTTGGAATCGTGTGCTCAAATTAACTTCAACACATCCTGATATATGCCCCATTTCTAATCAAAACGGTAGAGCAGGAAAAATAGTACCGACTGATGAACTCATTTCCTCCCAAATGTAGATTTGCATCATTCTTGCAGCAGTCTTCAATTGTGAAGTGAACAATGCTACTTTGTTTGACTCATGTTTTTCTCCACCAATTATGAACTTTCCTGAACGAACCGTTCGGACAGAGAAATTATCAAATTACCTTACACACTGTTTTTTCTTACATATGAAGTAGCCAATATCCTGATGTATGAGACAAATGAGCTTCCAATGTTGAAAGTGCAAGTTCCTTTGAATTTTTTAGTATTTGTCTTTCGAACCCAATTTGGCCCCCAGAAACCATTTGCCTCAGTCGCCTCATCCAGTCCTATCCTAGTCAGGATCTTCTGTCGATATCATAATGGAAACTTCCACTCCCTGGGGTCCAAAATCCCGCTATAATCTGTAGGTATTTCATTTTATATTGCCGTGTTTGTGCCAGCACTATATTTTTTTTTTGAGTTGCCTGGTTTTCTCCCATATTGTGAAACAATACCTTCTAATTGCTCTCCCTCATCGTGAATAATAGAATAGTTGAATTTTCCACTCAAACTGAAGTTTTTAATGATCCTTCCATACCGGATCACGTTTGAGGATATCAGCGTTAATTGACGGACCTTGAATCGATAGTTCTAGAACTCTCCACGAGGGGTCTGTATGGTAGTTATATCAAGAAGAATCATTAGTCGTCTGACCTGAATTAACTGAGTTATAAAGCATTATATATATATTATATATAGCAACAAATTTTCTTTGATTTCATCCTTCTTAGAGTCAGTTTCGACATCAAATATCGATTTGTTCAATTCTTCACTTCTTTAATAACCTGATTCAATTTTGGTGTAAATTCCAATGATGAAAAATGTAAATACCTATGGATGGTTAAAAAAAAACTATTCAGCCACAGACCGTAATATTCCAATATATTCTAGTTTTCAAGAGATATTTTTGTATTCAGAAATAAATTGTACAACTGTTATGAACCATATAAAGAATCAAACCGGGTGTACCAAGAGTATAATTATATATATGTATGATTATTAGAATACATTGTTGAATACACATACATCTACATCTACGTCGATCATAGGACATTTATATAACATTTGAATTGATATCACTCCAACAAGTTATTGATTCCAGTACTCATAGGGCTTCAAAATAACCAAAATATCATTGGAAAAACTATCAAATTTTTTCTAACGATGTATTCAATCAAATGGATCCTGACTCACCATTACGTATATCACTTTTGAGTTTCATCGCCTTTCTCTCTGATAGCCTGTACGGAATCCTAGATAGGTATAATTCGAAAATTGAATGGAAATGCACGAGCCTATGAATCTTGTTTTGGAAGAAAATTCTTCGAACTGAATCAACTCAGAAGGTACCTAAATGGTATTCCGTTTCATATTATATCCCCGTGTCACTTCATTTCATATTAATTGTGTACGCCACTGTGCTCAGCCTGATGAATCTTTAAGAAGCACTTTCGGGACAAAAGAAAATCACGGTAATCACCGGGAGATTATCCTGGAACGCCTTATAGGAGTACACGAAGAAAAAGCGGTAAGTGCATATATATCTTATATCTTAGACTCACAGGAAGGATATACAGGGTGTCCTTAAAAGGTCTTTACAAAAAGTTACCACATATTCTTCAGACCAAAACAATTCGATACAAGCAAACTTACCTCAGTAAAAAGTTGCTTAGTTTGGGCGCTAGACGGCTCTGAAGTTGAAATTTTCAAATCGATTTTGCTTCATAACTTTTGAACGGCTCATGAGATTTTTTTCAAATTTGGTACGTTGGCATAGACTCATCGGGCAATGAAACTCATATCATAATCATAATGAATATCATTCCATGGGCGTAGAACTTGATTTTTTCAGTAAATAAACATCTAAAATTCCTACGCCAATGGAAAAAAATTAGTTTCAATATGAAATCTAAATTATTCAACTCATTCACTACAAAAAAGGTACTCATGACAAAAGTCGATTCCTCTCATGGTTTCGACAAAATTTTAATTTTAGTGATTTAGAGCATAATTAATAATAAAACGATTAACAGATTTTTATTTCATAAAAATTGTTCAAAATGTTCACCATTTTCACGTATACAAAGATTTATACGACGCAAAAAGTTGAGATGTACTTTTTGCATAGGTTATTTCTATTGAAAATAAGTAGCACTGGTTTTTTTTTCTGAAGACTATTATTATCTGCTCGAAAACAGTGATATTCACATTCTTGGTTTCCATAGTTTCATCTGTGTTGATTTGTCGAGTTTTATTGACGTTGATTGTTGATATCGGACTTTTCTGATTTATCATGGCCGTACAATACACCAATGAAGAATACACCGATATGTTATTGGTATTCGGATATTGTCAAGGAAATGGTCGAGAGAGTGTGAGGGTGTATTCGGCAAGGTTTCCAAATCGTCGCGTACCAAGCCACCCAACCTTTGCTGCAGTTGAGAGACGTCTTCGGGAGACCGGTCATTTTGCTCCTAGAACTGGTGATTATGGAAGACAGCGTTATGTAAGGATTCCCGAAGTCGAAGTAGAAATTTTAGACCGTATTGAAGAAAATCCAGAATTGAGTACTAGACGGATAAGTAATGAACTAGAAGTTTCTAGGAATGCCGTTCATGAAGTACTAAGAGAACAATTATTATACCCATACCACAAGACGCCAGTTCAAGATTTATTAATCCATGATTCACAAAGTCGTCTGATGTTTTGTAGGTTCATTAATTTGCAAAGAGAAATGAATCTGAACTTTGGAAAGAATATTTTGTTCACTGATGAAGCCTGTTTCACGAGAAGAGGAATATCTAATTTTCATAATGAACACGTTTATGCAACTGAAAATCCTCATTCCATTAAAATAAACCATTTTCAACACGAATTCAAAATCAACGTTTGGGCTGGAATAATAGGAAATTTTATAATTGGTCCTGTCATACTTCCACAAAGATTAACAGGAGACATGTATTTACAACATCTACGAAATACGTTGCCAAATTTGTTGGAAGATTTACCACTCCAACATCGGGTAGATATGTGGTTTATGCACGATGGAGCTCCACCACATTTTTCGGTGGATGTTAGGAATTTTTTAAACCAACAGTACCCAGACAGATGGATAGGTAGAGGTAATGATGCACCCGTGAATTGGCCACCACGTTCTCCAGACTTAACACCGATGGATTATTTTGTATGGGGTTATCTCAAGTCTACGGTTTACAAGACCCCTGTGAATACTGTAGAACAATTATGGCAACGTATCCAACAGGCGACGAATAATCTTACAGGCGATGAAGAAATTATGCAAAGAGTACATTTCAACTTTTTGCGTCGTATAAATCTTTGTATACGTGAAAATGGTGAACATTTTGAACAATTTTTATGAAATATCTGTTAATCGTTTTATTATTAATTATGCTCTAAATCACTAAAATTAAAATTTTGTCGAAACCGTGAGAGGAATCGACTTTTGTCAAGAGTACCTTTTTTGTAGTGAATGAGTTGAATAATTTAGATTTCATATTGAAACTAATTTTTTTCCATTGGCGTAGGAGTTTTAGATGTTTATTTACTGAAAAAATCAAGTTCTACGCCCATGGAATGATATTCATTATGATTATGATATGAGTTTCATTGCCCGATGAGTCTATGCCAACGTACCAGATTTGAAAAAAATCTCATGAGCCGTTCAAAAGTTATGAAGCAAAATCGATTCGAAAATTTCAACTTCAGAGCCGTCTAGCGCCCAAACTAAGCAACTTTTTACTGAGGTAAGTTTGCTTGTATCGAATTGTTTTGGTCTGAAGAATATGTGGTAGCTTTTTGTAAAGACCTTTTAAGGACACCCTGTAGATTAGAGCTTCTTTCAATAGCGGCCATAATTGAATAGATACTCCAGTTCACTGCTTTAGTGCTCGATCTCGATAAGCATTTCACTCCATTGGCAGTTCTTCTCTCATTCGTTTCTGACAGAATCCCTGGTATCATGACTCGGAACATTTTTTCTATTTTGACACCATATCCAGAATTCATTCTTCAACTCACATGTTTCATTTTCGAATTACAGCCCTATCCGAAAGCTCATTAGGAATGGCCTGTTCATACAAGAGTAATTGTTATCTCCATCAGGAACTATGCGTATGACATACAAATATAGTCGAATCGTATGTCGTGATAAGTGAGGAATTTTTGGATTAATTTCGAGTGGTTGATTTATCAGTTCATCTCTGTTTCCTGCTACTATGAAAGTTTCAATAATTATTCAAAATATTCTGGAAGTACTCAGATAAAAACGGATTGTGCCAGCAAGCTAGTTTCAGTGAGTGTACTATCAATTTGATGAATTTTTTTTTTGCTAAACATGCCCATTGATGCGATATTGAGGAAGAAGTATATGATACACGTTTCATAAGACATGACAGTCAGAAATCAAAAACCAAAACAGCAACTCATAATTTTTTTATCATAATATACTTTCACGATGATTCCAGATGAGGTCAGGCTGCTTCACAAAAAATTGGCTGTCTGATCCCTTCGAAGAGGAACTTCCCACCCCAGCAACTTCTCACGATCTATAAAGAGCAAATTCGACATATCTGCTTTCAGATTCTACACAGAAGAAAAGATTTGCCAAGTTTTACTCTCAGTCCCGATACTTTACTCACGAATTCCTTGACACTCTGGAACATCGTAGGAAGGAAGGTGATTTATAGATATCTCCATGGTCGGTGCTCAACCGAAAACTCGTCTATTATGTCATCACGAGCGATTCCAGGTGGACAAACTACTACATTTTTAAACTCCTACATTGTCCCTGCCGACCTTCGCTCTACCAAGTGAAATTCAACAATAGAACGGCAACGTTGTGAAGTTCTTCGCCTAGTCTTTCCTCCATCCGAACTCCAAGGAAAAATTCCAATACCTTCCTTCTCCCACAACATTCAACCGCTGGCCAACACTAGGTTCCTAGAACATTATAGATTTTCCTTTGGTGTTCTCGAGAAATAGATGGAACTCATCGATAATGGCAGCAAAAAACATATATATTGTAACTTCCTCCTATGACTTATGTCATCATGTATTTTATTCCCGTGTCCTAATACCTCTCATCAAATTCGGTTGCATAATACACAATCATTGCATAATTTGAGATGAGGGCAATAATAATGTTATTCACTTGTTATCTACTCAGAGCCTGAACTGAATTCTTCGTGAATTTCTGTGAATTTCCTCCAAATAATTCGTGAGGAGAATTTGGTGACAGAATTTCTAGACTTCAGAAATTCGAGGAACAACTGAAGTATCCAAACGATTCGTTTTTGCGAATAACATCGCTGTAAACATGTGATGAACGATTATTTCTAATTAGCGAAGTTTTAGACCGTTTGAAATTAACATTGAGTAAGGACCGCATTTTATATACAGTGAGCATCATAAGTTTTACCCTCTATCTAACTCATAAATGGACTCCTTTCAGGAAATTTGTACTCTTTCAAATTCAGAAAAACATCTACATTCCAGTAATCAAAAGTCGATGTATCCCGGCAATTTTCCAAAAAAGGTCCAGTTAACGAGATAGATAGGGGGACAACACTTATGATGCTCACTGTATAGTGTTCTGGACTCACATTATTTCTGCTGGACTGAAATCGCTAGCTCATCCTATAGTCATTTGCATTTCCAACAAAATTCAAGAAAAAATATGTCATTTGATTCGAAATGATGAAGAGGAAACAATTGAATCATTTGGGATAATGCTATCGAGTCGACTTCAACACCTTATATATTTCATAGAATGTGGAGTCTATTTTGTGTTAATGAAACCACTCATTCATAGAATGTTATGAGGAAATCAAAGAATCACCACTTGAATATTCTGCATATCAAATAATAATAGTGCATAATTCGAATAGGAAAATAATATTTGCAAGTTACCTAAATTCCAAAAATTAAATCTTCTACTCAATTATTGCCATTCAGTACTTCATTAGCAGTGAGAAATCGAAAACTGTTGACGGATGAGATACGTGAAGAAATATGATGAGTTCATGTGGACTCCTGTGTGTAACTTATGTTTTAGAGTTCATAGTTGATGAAATGCTCCTTCACCTTGAACTCTGTAGTGGTCGTTGGAGAAAATGTTTATTAGACTGTGGTTACGGGTCTGAAATTGCCCAGGTTCAACCAAGTGATATTGATATATACGATACCATACATAAAACTAATATTATGGAAACCTGGTTATGTTGTTGACATTTCATTAAAGGTACATGCTCCGTTATTTTGTGCTCCGGAATATGCATATTCATTCAACTCCGTTGGGTATGCGAACGTCACGAACTCGGTCAGAAAACACCTAGTTTTTTTTTTTAATAAGTTTAGAAATACAGGGTTTTTCACGGTGAGTGGTAATTAGACGAAAAAACCGACAAATTGTTCTGAAAACTTGGTAGTCATGCTCGAATGGATGTGAAGTAGCAGAGTGAGAGTAATATTAATCTTTTTACGAAATAGTCGATTCAGTAGGTAACAAGAAATCTTCAACGGTTATGACCATATTGGTCGAGAGCAGATGGCATATCTCCGTGACTGATCTCTCGACTTTCAAGAGTTGCGAAGGAGTTTTTCGACCGATACCATTTCTCACTCTGCTCTAATTCTCCACGCGTTTCTGTCATTGTTCAAAATATTTGGTCATTGTTGAAACATCAGTAGAAAAAGTCTGGAGGACTTGGCTACGGGGATCTTGCAGGCCATGATACCAAACCACGTGTTCCCATCCACTGATTCCCCAACATTCGATTCAGTTTCTTTATTGTAACCTCATCGTCTTGTTAATAGAACTTTCTTTTCGAATCAGTTAGTGGCAAGTCTTTTGGATATGGTTCTATGAAGCTTTCTGAAATATTAACGCATCGTTGGGCTTCAAGGTTTTTGTCATGGATGAAAGGAGCAATCAAAAAACGAAAAATAAAAATCAGATAATCACTATGAATATTCAAGAACAGGATTAAAAAAATTATTCCTCCACAAGAAAGATCGTTTATCCATCAACTTTATTGACATGAAAAATAGACCAAACTAAATCCGAAAAATTGATGCTTCATCTTGGAAACCCCTACTTTTCTTTTGTTTATCCATCTATTATAACAAACCTTCTTGCTGTACATGTACTACCATGTTTGTTTATATGTTATCATTCTATGCTGAAGTAGTAACTTGATAATCCTACTCAAACTTTGTACTGAATGTACTGAATTATTTAACACTCGATATTTCAACTATCATAACTCATACATTTTATAGCTGATGATGAAATGTTTTCGCAACATTTCTCGAATAATACCTTATTGAATACATATATTGTCATAGCTCCGTACAAGAATCATCCAGATTCTTTTGTGGGCTCTACATATTCATTCAATCGTGCTATGAAACATATCAAAGAAATATAAACCACTGATATGTCAACTATTTCGTAATCACCCACTCTTATTTATACATTATTATGGAAAAATATTATTATTATTATCATTATTATTCACTGCTCCACTATTCCAATCCAAATGTTGAAACCAAATTGTCATTGCATGTTTCTAGGTTGGAAAATACGAATATTATGGTTCGACCAATGATGCCAATTATGCCGATTGAATATTATTCCATTGCTGGTTGCTCTTGTTCCATCCGTTCAAATGACGTTTCGGAGTAAATTTCATTTTCATTGTAACTTCTGATGATCCAGTTCTAGAAGTTCTTCCTGCGTTCTCGATTACCAGGAAATAATTGATGAGTGAGCCTGATTTTATAAAATTCAAATCTATGTTTCTCGGGATTCCTTTGAGTACGTCTTCTACTTGAGCCCCTATTTAATGCCATTTCTCTGGTGGATACCTCAAGATTCTCTGAAACCGTTCCAATTACTCGATTTCTACCTTCAATGGCATACTTTCTAGATCTGGGTTGACAAATTATCCATGATGCATCATGATATGATCATCATCATTATTATTATTGATATTATTATCATTCTAGCGAATATTGTTGCACTAGGCTGATGTCGCTCAGATTATCGTTCGAAATATAGATTTCTTGCAGCTCATCGATCAAACTGACAGATATGAAAAGCAAGTCTTGCTTTCCATGGCTAACCAAGTTGAGATGTCACCAAAATGAAATTTCCAAAGAGAAATATGTTGTATTGACAGCAAGGATGACTGAACATACCTAAACATACATATTTTTGGAAAGCCTAGTTTTTACAATTTCCTGAAGTCGTCGAAGCCAACTGTAGTTTCTATTTGAAATAATAAAGTTGGCTTTGATATCGAACAACTGATGAACGACGCATTTTCTTTCCGCACATGTATCGTATTCTAAAAGTACCTTCAAAAAGTTTCAACTCGAAAAATATACACGAATGAAAAAGTTTTGGAAACAGAGAAAACTCTCAAAATCAAGCGATTCAGGACACCCTACACTTTTCTTTCATTAGCAGTATAAGTTCACTTGACCTCTTTTCATCTTCAATGAATTCCCTCCAATTAATTGTTCTCGACTATACTGTCTGTAAGTTGATGAAAGAAGCGATTCATTTCTATTTATTTCCTGGCATTTTCTCTCCTCAAATTTGATAAATCATATGGTACAGATTAAAAATGCAATTTCTCTTTTTTTTGGTAATCATGTGAGGTTCTTCCTTCCGGTTATCACTTAGTACATATCTTCAAGCATATATCAGATGGTTGAATACATTCAACTTCGTCAAATTCCTTTCAAATCTCAATCGCTAGAAGAATCGCCATGCGAATGCGGAAATCATTCTGCCGTTGGCAACAGGAGTAGCAGGGATGCTTTAATTCCAAAGAAGATTCATATACCTCATGTTTAAGGCCTTCATTGCACCCCCGCACATTGTCATCTCTCTGGAAGTTCGAGGATATGTAATTATCATACAATCATTCAGAATGATGTATCTTAGGTAATTTACCTCGTATATTGTTCTCTTCCATCATTTTATTTCTTGTTCTTCATTTGAGTTTCGTATTCCTCCTCTATTTCTTGTCTCGTCTTCAGTTCCGTTTGTTGATCATCAGTAGTCCCGATTACCTTTACATTATTGTCTTCATTTCACTGAGTACAAATATGTATTCCGATTCTTCTACACTCGTCTTCAATTCATCGTTCATCAATTTCGCTTACCATAATGTACATATAATTGAGTTTCAAGTTGTCTTCATGTTGTTCGAAACTTTTCGGCTCTTCATTCATGTGGGTGGATCGTTCTGTGAATCACCATTCTCCTTAACTATACTGCTGCATCCAAACAGAGGAAGATATGCTAACTTTTCTTCCCAAGAAATTGAATCCGGCATGTTGAACGTGCATACAAATTACTGAAACAAGTTGAGCTGTGTTTGTTCGCGAACAATGGTTTTCATTTCCGTCGAGGTGAGACCACTTCTCCATCAAAATTAGTATTTGCACTGGCAGGATGGAATCCGCAATTCGCCTTATCATTCCGTGAATGGCAAATGGCGGGCAAAGGCTCATCCATAGCCGTCTTCTCTAGAGTTAGCTGGGGTTTATCCAAGGAAAATCTTTCTCTGATCTCCACCCGCACAAGGTTTATCTCTTGAAGTATTGTCACTTTGTATTCGTGCTTTGGAATCGAACTGTGATAGTAGAGATGTAACTCACTATCGAACTCCTTGGAACTTCACTTTCTCCTATATGTGAATGATTAGATTAAATGAATTCAGGATAGAAAGGGGTTGCACGTACTAACAGCCACTCGCCTACCCCACACCAGTATTATATGTTGTGGCCTGACATCAAAAAGCTTCCTTTGCACTCTGTGATTTGAGGCAGATGCCAGGCGCTCTGGTTTTTCAATTTTCAATTTCTTGAAATGAACCTTTCTAGCAGAAGGCCCGTTATATCATGAAATATAAATAAAATTAGCTCCTCCAGAAGTGACTATTCATCTACAATAAAATGGTAATAGTCATTTGTGTATCTGATGCGGGATGTGTTAATTTGTTGCATCAAGCTACTATGCTCAGTGCAACGAATACTTTCAATCAATTTGAAGTATCCATATTTAGAACTTAGTGGGGAATAATTCTAAAAATTGTCACCCTTACTTGTCGCTACGCACTTCTTGAAACTTCGATTGTAGCTCCCGCAAGTTTCGACAAAATGATTGAGGCAATCAGAACATCTTTTTGGTTACCTACATATAATGAATAACTATGATACTAATCGATAGATGATTCCACAAACGAACAACGAAAGTATTGCAAAGATGATAAATCTGTATGGAAATACCATTAGTAATCAGTTGAAACTGATATCTCAGTAGATATACAAAATGATTGCTATCAGGAACTTGAGTTGACAATTTTGGACTTGATATCAACACCTAATTTTAATTTTGATAATAGTTCCAGAATGAGACTTTCATGGGAGGTCGATTGAAATAAATACCACACTGGGAAGTTGCATGTTTCCTATGTATGGTAGATGAAATTGATTTTCCCATATTGACACCACCCTACAACTTCCCTGCAACCGAAACCAGCTGGGAAGTATACAGATATCTATTGAACTTTGGGCGTACTAAGGATGATTTTTTTTAACGAGAATAATACACGCGCTCTTATTCTGATTCACCTTGTACCGTCCGTAATGATCGGCATTGCTTTTTATATCGAGGCTATGGACATTCCATGTTTTATCCATAAAACTACCAGTTTTCTGGCAAGATTACTACTTTATAAAACTTTATCATCTCATGTTCAGCCGTTTTATTCTTTTATTCCTGGTGACCCCGGATCTAGACTATGTCTTCGGTTTCTCTTTTGGAAGGAAACAACGGGTTTTCACTTTTATGGGCCGAGCCAAATGACCCGCATCGGATGGAAACTGAGTATTAACGAATTTCCGAGTCGTCTTAACTGGAAGTTTGTCGGAAAAAGTGTTTTCGAGTAAAATTAATAGGAAGTGTTTACGGAGAACTATCGGGAGTTTTATGAGATACGGAAATATTAGTCTGGACTCATAGACTGACATTTTTTATTCTCGCTATATGGATGGAAACTTTTTCATTTCTCTATCATCATTAGGATCCTATCGATTGGATATATTATACAGGTGAGTTATCAGCTCAGTGTGTCTTGGAAAAATACATTCTTGGTGCTAGATATTAGTGTGTACAGGGTCTGCATAATTCGATGTTCTCATTGGGTAACTATATATTTTTCCAATGGAGAAAACCAAACTTCACTGTAATTTTTTTCATTCAAGACCTCAAATGTTATAACTATATCGTTGAGAAAAATGTGAATTCACGACATGACAACTGAAAGAAGCTGTTGAAAGGTATTCTGAATCCATTTTCGTCATTTCATTCAACTCAAGAAGTGCCCAAAGAATGTGCAAGTGATTTGCCTCAAATTCGGCTAATATACATCAAAACATCGAATTCCACCCATAAATAATTTTTCCCATTATAATTGACACCGTTGGATCGATATAAACACAGTATGGTGTCGTAAATATTAGGAATAGTTCTCATGAACATTCGTTCACAAATACTTCCTATGGACACTACAACCCTTCGAAGTTATGCCCTGAATAGAAAAATTCTATATCATGAATGAAAGTGTGTTCATTTTTCAAATTCATCAACACCGCAGTGAAATCTTCACAATACTTCCCAAGATACGTCAACGTTTTTTTCATATTCTCATACATTTTGCAAGCAATATATTTCAAATGCAACCCTAGGGCTTGTGGCCCCTCATTGGAAAGCTGGTAAAAACTGAAATCCAGCGTACTGATCAAATTCATTTTTTTCTTACTTATGAGTGTTCATAATCAAACCGGAATCATTAAGTTCAATTTATTTTCAACGTAACAAATGCTCAAAATGTGTACCATTTACTTGTTGATAGCATTCCAGTCTATGGTAGGTTTCGGCTCTTACATTATGCAACATTTCCGGTGTTATTTTACTGATTTCCTCCATTATCCTTTCCTGCAGGTTCACTATGCTGTTTGGTTTTTTGATGGTTATCTTACTTTTGAGATGTTCTCATAAGAAGAAATCCAGCGGTGTGAGATCTTGATACTTTGCTGGCCATTCAATGGTACTTCTCCTTCCAATCCACCTACCGGAGAAAATTCTGACAATAGCAGCAAAGTGTGGAGGGGCCCCATTTCGCTAGGGTTCAAGGGATTTGAAAATAAATACCATAGAACTAGCATTAATTTATTCCGGAGGAAATGCAAGTATCTTGCTCCATCAATAGTGACATCAAAGAAAAATGATCTTACAATTCTATCTTTGAATATTCCGGCCCATACATCAATCTTCTGTGAGCGCTGAGTATGAAGTTTCCTCATCCAATAAGGGTTCTCTAGCCCAATAACGACAGTTTTGGTGATTTACGTGCCCGTTCAATGTAAAAGTAGCCTCATCTGAGGAAAAATATCCACTCTAATGTGATCAATACTGGTCATCAATAAATCGCAAAATTCCAGTCATCGTTCTGGATCATCTTCGAGTAGATCTCTAACAGTTTGCTTTTCATAGGGGCAATTTTATCATATTCGAGTATTTTCAAAACTGCTTTGTGATTGGGATTACTATCACGGGCCAGATGGCGGGCTGGAGTGACTCAATTTTCTTCTAGAACAAGCAAGAAATTCATTTCGTCATCAACAACAGCCTGCCTGTGTCTCGGTATTTTCCTGACGACCCACCTCTCAATATTGTACCTCTATTTCACTAATTGCACCTTGATTTATTGGTGGCAAGTCAGGATGTGCTTGTCGAAACTGGCGAACAACTTCGCGCCCTATCATCATAACCTATCATCATCAAAGTTCAGTTAAGCATAGTAACGAAGCATCCAGATAGTTAAAACACTACTAAGATCGAAATGGACTGATTATGGACGTTTCAGAAACATATTTCATGAGATTTCAACCTGAAGCAAAACTACCTGACTATAATCTATATTTACATTTAGGTGGTGAATATATATGGAGCATTCACTCTCTTAAATCCTTAGGACTCACTCTTGATCCAAAACTCACATTGTAAACACTTATAAACACGATGGTATCAAAAATAAGTACCACTTGTTTCGTTAAAAGAAACAACAGAAAAGCAGTTAGCTTTGATGTTCTGAGATTAGTTCATTTTGGACTAGTGCAATCAGTACTCTAATACGGACTACTACTTTGAGGTGCTTCACCACATTTAGAAAATACATTTGTAGCCCTATATCGTTGAGAAAAATGTAAATTCATGACATGACAATTGAAAGAAGCTGTTGAAAGATATTTCGAATCCATTTCTCTCATTTCATTCAACTCAAAAAGTGCCTTAAAAAAAGTAATGAGAGCAATGTATAATATTGCTCCATCATCATCTTGGCGACAACTATCCGAAGAATCTGAAATAATAACCCTGCCAAGCCTTCATCTTCATCAAGTGATACTATATATGGAAAATAATGAACCTAAGTTCATGAAGAACAAAGACATTCACTCGTATAATACATGTTCAGAATCGAATTGATACCAATCTTATTCCAGACTAGCCGTACGTCAGAAATCACGACGAAATCAAATATTATAATAAAATAACGAATATTCCGAAAAATACCACAGATATGTTTTAGAAACGAATTGGAAATGTTTTCAATTGGAAATTTATTTTATAGCACTGAGGAATTCTTGAATGTCTGAAATCTTCGCATACCTAGTTTTTACTCAATTGATGTGTTATTTCATTTTTCAGTTTGTCGTTTGTCTTTAGTTTCAGTTACTGGACTAGTCTGATTTGCTTATACATTTCTTATATATTTATACTCGATGTGAAATCTTGATTGATGCATTAATATATTGAATTGAAAAGTTTGATTGAATTTTTTGCGGAGACATCTGAAAAATGGGGTTTCCGAATCTAAAGAACACACATTTTGAGCGATTAATGTATTGGGAATAGATTCAAATCTGAAATTTCATTTTGATTCCATGCAGTCCTCAAACGTTCTGAAAATAAAATTTGATCATTTCGCTGGATTCCTCTTTTCACCAGTTTCCCAATGAGAAGTCATGTGCCATAGGGTTTCATTTGAAAAAACACATGATGAGGGTAGTTTCAGCTACCCCTGAAGGCCTATATTTCTCATATCACGCGCAAAATGTAGGTCATTATATAAAAACTATGAAAACTTTGACGTATCTCGGGAATTTTCAAAAAAATTATCTACCTTCCTGCTAGTTTATTCCAACTCCACCCTGTAGACGCCGAGTGGTGTTATTTCGATGTTAAAATTTCCTTGGAATGTTAGAAACATTGCGTGTATTCATTCCATAATATTCGATGGTTTTGAAAGATGGTAAGGAAACAAGAGAAAGTCTGTTGAAAAATGACGAATTCAGAAGCTTATCAAAAATGTCCGTATCAGCTCTCAGAATCATCTCAGATGTAATCGAAATACATAAATACATAGTATGATACACATTAAAATTCCATTTATCTCTTAGATGGCTACATTCCTTCCTTCATGAGAATGAATGAATGAATGATATCAATATTAAATAACTTCAGTCGACCGATGAAAACAGTCGCAGTATGCAATCACATCTCATTTGCGTGTCAGTGAAACACTTTCCGGACGACTCTAACTTATAATTTCCACTTGAAGTTTCCTTTTTCACTTCTGATCCTGAAAAGTGCTGAAAGTATTCAGAGTTCTGTTAATGGAATACATTTAGCTTTTTCAGATGAACTTTCTTTTTCCACAGTGTCTCATTTTTCATCTGTCTGGTCGAGAACTCTACATTTAAGTCACGCTCGTGATTTTTCCTTCATCTTGTTCGGGACGGTGGCCGTTGTCGTGAGTTTTTGTCCGACGTAAAATATGGTACTCCTTATGTGATCTCTCCTAATTTATCGAAATAAATACTAATGGGATTTCAACAAAAAATATGTCGGGTAAAACAAATATAAAGATAAGGTATACACACCAGGGTGTATACAGTCTGTCCAACTTATCGAGCCTACCATCAGGGTTGCTACCTTTATTTTAATGATAATGTGTTCATTATCTCCCATAAACAACAGTATGAACAGTTATGTAAATAAAAATAATATTGATATGGCTATTGAAGCACTATTAAAGTTCAGTTTTCAATAAACCAGGTGAAATGGAACTGGTCTTCCAAACTGGCCCAGCCAAAACCTAACAGATCTTGAAATAAAATAAAAAACTATACTTAAATGAGAGGCCGCAGAAAGAGAGGCAAATAAAAAAATCAAGAGAGAGAGCGAGAGGGAAAGTAAGTATGATACACATGTATGTATATGATCATCGAAGACTGCATTGATATTATAGGAAATGTTCTGAGATAGACACCATTTGAAGATTTCTTTCCTATGTCTAGGTATGGTGATTGAACTGGTGTGACGAATATCCAGGTTATGCATATCAATTGTTTCATGAAGGTGCTCTGGTTTTTTCGTTTTTAAAACTTCATTGAAACTACACATCATAAGCAGTTCACGTCTGTTTTGCATGTTCAACCAGTTGATATCTATCAATTTATGAGAAATTCTCTGATATATTTTGTATACATTTAATATCGACGGAATCTAAACAGGGCCCATAAACAGAATCGCATAAACACTAATTAAGCTGAGAGAATAGCATTTTTTTGATATTATTCGCAAGAGAGTGTCTGTTAGATTTATGTAACTTCTAGTGCATCATGTGAATGATATGTACTACTTCGAAGATGTTTTGAAAGGAATCACATCATCGTCTTTGCGCAAAACTATAGATTGAAGTGGAGTAGTTCTATAGGCACTATTACAAAATAAAAAAGCAAACGATTTATGCTGCATGTCTTTCAGTGAATGGTGAATCTTGTGGTCTTTCTTCAATACTGATTTGTATCAGTAGCTCCTTGAACATTTTACTATTTGTCTGGTGGAAAACGCTCGATGGGGTTAGGTTGAAATATAAATCTTTTCGCTATCATTTCCTAGTATTGCTGTCATGTCTCAATTGGGACTTTGGAAAACCTGAGTTAGCATTACTGCTCGCTCACCATATATATTTCCGAAATGGCGAAAAATGCCAACTACAATATGAAGAACATATTTCTGCTAGTCTGTTATATTCGGAGCATTTCCATGAAAAAGTGACTTTAGTTTCATTTTGGTTTTGGTCTGTGATACCATTTTGTACAGGCATTATAGTAGTACAGTGTATCGTCTATTGGCATGTGACACAACGACAAGAAGATGATTTCCACTATTGTGTAAATATAGTAGTAGTAGTAGTAGTACAGGGTTAGGAAAAATGAGGAAACACAGGATTATCAAATTTTCCAGGTTGAACAACCCCTTCACAATAAATTCCATTGGAATCGCATTTGTAGTGATGCAAACCCTCTAATTCATTTCTGAAGCAATAGTCATTTCGGAAATTGAGGAAATACCTCGATGAGTTCGCTGTGACCCCTGAAAAAGGCCAAACCCGCATTGTAAAGGCTATCGATCTAGATCAATCATTTAAACAACAAAATCGAATGTTCATGGATTACTAACTACTGATTCCTAATTCCTATTGAAATTATCACTCCAAACGAGCACTTCACTTGAAAATTATGGCACAGGAATAATAGAAGAAATGTCATATTTGTGCAAATTGAGATGCCAGCCAGATGAGGATGCCTCTGAAACGCTAGCAAAGACACCACCGGCGTCAAAGACCATGAGTCCTCTTGAAATTGATGTTTTATTCTAGTTGAAGTTAAGATCAGAGCATGCCACGGCCGACATAATGAGAACAAGCAATACATATCACACGTTTCAAAGTATCATAAGCCAATAAATATTTTTGTATCTGACAGACACCGAGAAACTTATATTAGATACTGATGTCAACAGTACATAGCTTTAGGTTTCATAACCAAGAGTATCAGTAACTATATTTTCAACCTTTATAAAGTTTGCCTGTTATATTTCTGTTTCTGCCGTTCTGTCATCTGTCAATGTTGCTGTCACCATATGCAGGCATCTTTTTTTCATTCCATTATTTTCGTCTTCAGAAAGGATATCATGAATTTGTTGGAGTAAAATGGGCATTAGGTGAAATAGTTCAGGATGTGAGAGAGGTTTTTACCGCAAATATGGACTGTGCATCTTGAAAACACACAGGGGTATTCATGATATACAGGGTGTCCTTAAAAGGTCTTTACAAAAAGCTACCACATATTCTTCAGACCAAAACAATTCGATACAAGCAAACTTACCTCAGTAAAAAGTTGCTTAGTTTGGGCGCTAGACGGCTCTGAAGTTGAAATTTTCAAATCGATTTTGCTTCATAACTTTTGAACGGCTCATGAGATTTTTTTCAAATTTGGTACGTTGGCATAGACTCATCGGGCAATGAAACTCATATCATAATCATAATGAATATCATTCCATGGGCGTAGAACTTGATTTTTTCAGTAAATAAACATCTAAAACTCCTACGCCAATGGAAAAAAAATAGTTTCAATATGAAATCTAAATTATTCAACTCATTCACTACAAAAAAGGTACTCTTGACAAAAGTCGATTCCTCTCATGGTTTCGACAAAATTTTAATTTTAGTGATTTAGAGCATAATTAATAATAAAACGATTAACAGATATTTCATAAAAATTGTTCAAAATGTTCACCATTTTCACGTATACAAAGATTTATACGACGCAAAAAGTTGAAATGTACTCTTTGCATAACTTCTTCATCGCCTGTAAGATTATTCGTCGCCTGTTGGATACGTTGCCATAATTGTTCTACAGTATTCACAGGGGTCTTGTAAACCGTAGACTTGAGATAACCCCATACAAAATAATCCATCGGTGTTAAGTCTGGAGAACGTGGTGGCCAATTCACGGGTGCATCATTACCTCTACCTATCCATCTGTCTGGGTACTGTTGGTTTAAAAAATTCCTAACATCCACCGAAAAATGTGGTGGAGCTCCATCGTGCATAAACCACATATCTACCCGATGTTGGAGTGGTAAATCTTCCAACAAATTTGGCAACGTATTTCGTAGATGTTGTAAATACATGTCTCCTGTTAATCTTTGTGGAAGTATGACAGGACCAATTATAAAATTTCCTATTATTCCAGCCCAAACGTTGATTTTGAATTTGTGTTGAAAATGGTTTATTTTAATGGAATGAGGATTTTCAATTGCATAAACGTGTTCATTATGAAAATTAGTTATTCCTCTTCTCGTGAAACAGGCTTCATCAGTGAACAAAATATTCTTTCCAAAGTTCAGATTCATTTCTCTTTGCAAATTAATGAACCTACAAAACATCAGACGACTTTGTGAATCATGGATTAATAAATCTTGAACTGGCGTCTTGTGGTATGGGTATAATAATTGTTCTCTTAGTACTTCATGAACGGCATTCCTAGAAACTTCTAGTTCATTACTTATCCGTCTAGTACTCAATTCTGGATTTTCTTCAATACGGTCTAAAATTTCTACTTCGACTTCGGGAATCCTTACATAACGCTGTCTTCCATAATCACCAGTTCTAGGAGCAAAATGACCGGTCTCCCGAAGACGTCTCTCAACTGCAGCAAAGGTTGGGTGGCTTGGTACGCGACGATTTGGAAACCTTGCCGAATACACCCTCACACTCTCTCGACCATTTCCTTGACAATATCCGAATACCAATAACATATCGGTGTATTCTTTATTGGTGTATTGTACGGCCATGATAAATCAGAAAAGTCCGATATCAACAATCAACGTCAATAAAACTCGACAAATCAACACAGATGAAACTATGGAAACCAAGAATGTGAATATCACTGTTTTCGAGCAGATAATAATAGTCTTCAGAAAAAAAACCAGTGCTACTTATTTTCAATAGAAATAACCTATGCAAAAAGTACATCTCAACTTTTTGCGTCGTATAAATCTTTGTATACGTGAAAATGGTGAACATTTTGAACAATTTTTATGAAATATCTGTTAATCGTTTTATTATTAATTATGCTCTAAATCACTAAAATTAAAATTTTGTCGAAACCATGAGAGGAATCGACTTTTGTCAAGAGTACCTTTTTTGTAGTGAATGAGTTGAATAATTTAGATTTCATATTGAAACTAATTTTTTTCCATTGGCGTAGGAGTTTTAGATGTTTATTTACTGAAAAAATCAAGTTCTACGCCCATGGAATGATATTCATTATGATTATGATATGAGTTTCATTGCCCGATGAGTCTATGCCAACGTACCAAATTTGAAAAAAATCTCATGAGCCGTTCAAAAGTTATGAAGCAAAATCGATTTGAAAATTTCAACTTCAGAGCCGTCTAGCGCCCAAACTAAGCAACTTTTTACTGAGGTAAGTTTGCTTGTATCGAATTGTTTTGGTCTGAAGAATATGTGGTAGCTTTTTGTAAAGACCTTTTAAGGACACCCTGTATAGTATTTATCGATTTCAATCCAGATTTTGTGGAACATTTCCTCTACGTAGGAAGGTATATGATTTTTCATTATTTTGTCTATAGTAATTTCTATGTGAATACTTTCTGATTGCATGTGTGGTCTGCCTAGTGCAATAATTCATAGTATGATGATATAGTGCCTAGTGTGATAATTCATAATGATAATTCTCTCGAACAGTTTTTATTTTTTTGTCATTTTTTTTCTCTCGGGTAGGTAACTATTGGCAACTGGAGGTTACATAGACTGATGAGGTCACTTGTAGTTCTATTTGATAATGGAGCAGTATGATATTTTTTCAATTTTCAAAAATATAATTCAAATTACTACTGAATATCCCAAGATACTCATCTATTCACTTGAACGAGACATTGCTTAAATAATATGAGTTTTTCATAGTGATAACAGTTACTTCACATTCAACTATGTCTATTTTCAATAAATAAATTATGTATAACAATGTTACAAATCTTACACTGTTCAACAGGTTGAACCCAAAGTACAGGCATATGAATGACATAGACGTTCTCAAATGTTATGAGTCGCATTCGACAACTGAAAATGGAATGAAAACGATAAAAAAACAATAAAAAATAGTCAACATAATTCTTCTTGATATCCTTTCTACAACTATTGAAAATATCCAACTGTTGCCTATATAGCTGCTGTAATCGTTACACATGTCTTAATGATCATCATATGTCCAGAGGGCACAGAATTATATTCATAATGATTTTCATGATAATATAATCAACGATCAATACCACGATGATATATAGTGGGCGTCTAAATCTCTGTTACCTTTTTTTATAATTCACTCACCTCTATATATTCATATGTATTATATGGATATAGCCTCTACTAAACAAGTTGCGGAGCTTTTGCGGAGCATTTGAATTTTTTATCAAAATACTAGGGTGAAGTCAAGTTGATTCAAAATTATTAACTCATTACCTCTCAGATTGTTGAACTGTAACTTCACTATATCTACATAAATTTAGGAAGCTCAATTCATTCATAGATTGTCGTTCCCAAGAAATGGCTCCTCCAACCCTGATTATCTTGGAATTATCTTTCGTAACATCCCTTCGTCATTCCTACATTGATGGTGAATTTGTGAACTCCGTGTTTTGGACTGACTTCCTCGAAGTAATTATTACCGATTATTATCAGTTGACTGCCAGAAATGAAGAAATAGTCTCTCCTCTGGGGTTGATCACCTCAATTAAGGCACATGGAGTTGAGGAAAACGCTGTGCGTATATAATTTGCTCTCTTGTTGACAAATAAGATAAGTGGAAGGTTTGTTATTCGTGGTTTGCCTCTTCAATTTCAATGGTATACATGTGTTTCCTTCATGAGGATGTATTATGAGTAATATCAAGTTTTTCTGAATATCCGTAAAAATTCTATCGGTTTGTTGTTCACGGCTACGTTCATTAACTTAATCTTGTGAGAATAGTAGAGTATGATCACCTCATAAGAAATCTATCGATGATGACTACTCAAGCTAACCTTTCACGTGTCATGAAAAGATGTTATTTGTTTTGAGGTTATCTGTAATGGATGAACAATCATTATGGATGATAATGTGTTATAGTGTGCTCGTATAAATATGCAATATCTCTATTTGACTCTGATCTGGATAATAAATATTGGAATATTCACAACATAACCCTCACAACCTCATATTATCCTGTCATAAATATCAGAGCACATCGTTACTCTGTTCAAAATCAGAGTAAGCAGAGTTTACTCTGAGCTTCAGAGTTAGCAAGCTCACTCAGAGTAAGTTTATGAACGCAGTCCATGAAATTATGTTGCCGAGCAACACCACTTCCGCCCGTTCGCACAAGCCTAGCCGGCCATTCTGCTTTGGCTCCCGTAGTTGATAATTTATCAAGTGTCGTATTTGAAAAAATGCAGATAATGTTTATTTTCAATTCGAGTTAAGTTAGTTGCGAAAATATAAACATACATACATACATACATATACAAAAAGTAATATAAAATAATGGAATTTCAATTAATTTGGTGGATAAATGAGATCAATAGGAGATAATAGAAGTTGTTTTTGTTATATGAATGGTCAGGTTGGTGTGATAATTCATAAATCGTTTCGATAGATCTGATATTTTGACACAGACAGAATAAGTGTGCTCCATTTTGAATCTCCTTTCATAAAGAAGGTCGAACTTTTGTCGAGCGAACTGAATGTATTCTGTTCAATTTGAAGCTCCCATAAAAGTACCTTATATTGTGTCTCATTTTTTTGTCGATATTCGAAAGAACATAAAACTTTTCATTGCCAGCTATAACCGTTTTTCATCTCGTGATATTCATTTCACAGAAGTTTTTCTGCTCTTCATCCACTTACTTTGAAGGATCGCGTTATTTTGCCTTTCCAGCCCTGAGCCTGTTTACATTCACTGCAATATTTCATCAATTACTCTCTTTTCATCTGTGGACAACACGAAAGGGAAACCTATAATGTTCGAGTAACATCGTGTTAGCCATCGGTGGAATTTTGGGATAGAAGGAAAGTGTTGGAATTTTTCTTGAAAGTTTGGAGGTTGTAAGCATCAGGAAAGACTTCACTAGGCAAAGAATTCCACAACTTCGCCGTTGATGAATGATGCTTGGTATAGGGATGTTATGTCCTCTGCGATATTAGCAAAGTAGTATTGAACCAGCAGACTCCTAGTAACAACAAATAACATTTTTTTGTCGATCAAAGAGAATGTTGTCAATTCATCAGGGCAACCACGAATTTTCAGATATTCTCGGCAATACAATCAACGTAAACATACATGCCAGCAGGACGGAAAAGCAATACTGTTTCGTATTTTCGTATTCTGAGCTAGTACGTATCGATGTTTGTTCACAGTTTTACGTATTTTCAACATGACATAATAACATATTTTTCATTCTTCGTTTTGGTCGTTTTCTGGTCTGGAAGAATTGACTGTTCGTTCCATTGCGAGGTTTTGGAAATCACATCCTGCCACTTACAAATAAAGTGCCCTATATCAATCCCAATGTAGCAAAGAATATAGACTTTCTCGAAATCGATAACAAATTCAATTCGTATCAAACGAATTCATCATTCCTTTCTTTGTCAGAGCTGTATCCACTTTATTGTCTTTTCTCAACCTTAATGCAAAATTGTACATGTTGTTGCCTAGGTAGATATTGTTATGAGTCTCGTGAAGGAATGAAACTGAATATATGTATAAATATTGATTGTGCTCAGCGATAATTTCGAAAAATCCGACTCACATGAGAAAGAGTGCATAAAAAATCCTAGATTAGTTGCGCGTTAGCGTGGATCCAAAAGTCGCTGGTAGGCATTCGAAGCATGCTCAGTTGGGCAACCTAATAATTTTCAATGAATACAAAAATATAACTGATTTTTGAAACGTCTCACGAACAAAGTTCAAATAATTGATCCGAACTTTCAATGATTATGTTAGTCATTTCAAGACCTTTTTTTATTTTTGTTTCTTGAAATGGGAGTTCTCAGTGCAAATGGAGAAAATTCAAGAAGATGCAAAGCTGATGAATATATCTGTATGACCCAAAAAATCCAGATTCAAGTATAACTATTCGTCCCTAAAAAAGACAATTGTCATACATTTATTTGCATGAGATGAATGCTATGTACTTTTGCGTAATCAATTTCCTGTCTCCATTGATGTACTCTGACAAGATACGTATCGAATGTTGATGAAATCCAAAGCTTCCGGCTGCGACTACAGATTAACCTGGTATATTCAATCGGCTTATACAATGAAGCTGAAAACGTGATTTATTGATGAAATCGACGAAATGACGATCGTGAAAAGGGCTATAAAAGGCTTCGGACTATAGGAGCACGGCCACGCTTTATAAAACACAGGGGATTGGTCGATATATACAGAGTGATTCGTGGTGGATGGAAGTTTAGGTGAACCAGGGAGATCAAGGGTACCATCCACGAGAGACAAAAAGAAATAGTAGTAACTAATACCTTCCATATCATTGTAATGAAACAATTTGTACATAATTTCATTTTAGATTGGCAGGTAATTTGTATGGGTCAAATATTTTTCTGGATATCCATAATCAAGATGACGTTTCTTCAGCAAGCATCACTTCGAGTCATTCCAGATGACTTTATGAATGTTCTCATTTCAAATTACCTACTATCTCATATATAGGTGCACTACTAACTCGACTACTAACTATTTGATCATCGAAGAATACCCCAATGAAGAAGATTGAGGAAAATACCCTAATGTGGTAACCCTATTTCTGAAAATGAAGTGAAATTTGACAAATGACATGGAATGAATTTGTAGGGGAGAATCAATAGTTACCAACTCGAAGATAAAGAAGATGAATTTAACAGTGGGCAAACCACTAAATGTTGAGATTGATTAGATCTTTCTGAGTGGGCTGGGCCAAAGGCCAGCTTCATCTGAATCTAATCTGAATTCAATCTAATGGCTGCAGTCAAAGTGCCATTCGATCGAAGAGAATCGATATCATTAGTTTGGACCGTCTTCCAGATATCTTGATTCTTTTGAGAATTTTGAAAAATGTTAATCTCAACACTGTACCTTTTACCCATTTTCAACCGAGGGTTCGCTGCTCTGGGGAAGACGGAAGCTTGACATCACCAATGGATTCATCGCATACATGGTATACAAAATTTGAATATCGATATCATCCTTTTCATAGTTGAAGAAGTTCTTTCTTTCAAATGTGACACCCTGTATTCATCGGATGGTAGAATGCAGAATTCAGAAGATAATGAGAAGAATAATATACCTGGTGTTCTGAATGAGAAATTTCATGGTGACATCCTGTATAACCGGAAGTGGTATGACCCTGAAGATATTTCGGAAATCAAAGAGAATGTTGATTGACCCTGACGACCGAAAACTCAGGAGTGAGTGAGTCATCGCGAATCTGTCACGAACCCACCAGGCTCTGTCACGTATCTGTCACGCATCCGATACTGAATAACAGATATTATAATTTGGTTAGACCCATCAGTGCCTACTATTTTAAGAGTATCACTCTTCAAGGACATCCCTTATATAATATCCATTTACAAGCATTATATCCAGAATTCTAGGTGTAATAGAAGCTTCATCCTTTATTGTGGTAGTGGGAGACCTGAATAATACCTCTACTAATAAATATTCATTCGATGAAGCTGATTTGACCAACAGCTTGATACCTATATTCCGGTATAAAAATAACTTTCATGGAGTGGATTTGTTTTCTGAAGAGCTCTTTGATGAAATAATTGAATACAGTCTCGAGAAAAATATCAGTCTTGTCGCTCCATTGTTTTCCAATCAAAAATGACGAACATTCGGAAGAAAAAAGTACACAGACTTATTTATTTTCAATAAAACTCGCATCTGAGAGTCGATAAATTCACAAATATTCAAGTATTTATATCATTATAGAACGCGTGGGTTGAAACGACTTCATTGAGAATTCAATGGTTTGTTTTTTGGAAAAACTCTCAGCCACGCCAATTGTTATTTTTGACTGTGGTTTTTCTGATGGTAGATTCATGTACACAGGGTGGCAGAAAAATTAATGACCATCACCTCAATTTTTTTCTAATGGAAAAATCCGTTTACATTCCATTCTTGAATTCTTCATGAACCGTACACAGAAATCAATGCCGAATCAAAAAATGGAATGGAAATGGAATGGAAAAACTAGATTCCATATACACGAACGATTTTTCAAAAAACAAACCTCTCAATTGTGAATGAATTCGTTCCAACCCCCGCGTCTTCACTGTATATGATGTTGCAATATAAAGGGTCTTTCCTCCAAAAAGCAAAAACATCTAAGCTATGCCACAGAAATATAACTTTTTGAGAAATATGAGATTCCTTGTATACCTACCTGAGGTAGTAAATTTGAAAAACGGCTGGTATGAATCACATTCATACTCGATAAATAAGATGATATAAGACCATGTATTCTTGGGAAACCCATAGATTCTTGATTAAACTGATATCAATGTTTCGAATCTAGAAAATTGAAAAAGTTTCGGTCTTATTTATTTCAATCTATACTGAAGTTTGAAAACTAATCACCAGATAGTTAATAATATAATCAGCGATCTATCTCGGACTTCAGAGGATAGTCCAGTAATTATAATTCCATAATTTGGCTCAATTAGGTTGCAACGAAAAATCGAGAAGTTGGTATGGTGGTTGGTATTGGTATATAGCCATAAAAATGTTACTAAGTATTGAAACACTTCCCCTCTCAAAACACACACTGCTGCACTCTACTACGAAAGCACCAACTGCATCAAGAGCAACAAGAATTATAACAATTCCTTTTCAATTGAATTACGAAGTATTATTTTCAATAATTGCTACTGAATATGTTTTTTTTCTCAAATTTCACTTTGTTCGTATTTCAATTGGTGGGAAAAAACCAGTGAATGAATATTGTGTTCGTAAATAAATCATGCACCCTGTATCATGAATTGTATTTCTTGTCTCTCACTCAATTTCTTCTCTTCAGCTACTGGAAACGACATTAACTCTGTATTATATCTTGAATACAGAGACATAATGGAACTTCTAGGTACAATTTCATAGCCTGAGAGTATCATAAATATTTTTTGGCATGGGAAACACTTGGAGAAAATAATGAATCATACTTAATGTGATTGTAGATAACACAAGAAAGGTATATTTCTCCTCATAAAACCAACATTCTTCAAGAAGATTGTTTCATAGCACAAGGAGAAGGTTGAGTATAGATGTGCAGCAAGATCATATACATGATATTGTTAATGAATTTCAGAGAAAGATGTTTTTCCGGACCTTCTGAAAATCAAGAATGAATTTCAATGCTTCATTGACACGCTTCTTTCATAATTTTCAAATATAGAATCAATATTTCATCATCTTGTACAATTAGAGATTTTTTTCACACCATCGTATCGTAAACTATAGTAGACATACAGGGTTGGTCAAATTAGAGAAAAGTTTCTGGATTTGACATTGATATATGATGAAGTTTATAAATGAAAATGTGATCTCAAAAGATGACAAAAAATTTGAAAACCAACTTTTTCTTCTCTCTGTTGTACCTCTATTTGAAGAACAGATAACGAAATGAATTTTGTTACACATCACAAATAACGCACAAGGAATATTATGAAAATATTTGATAATGATTTCCAGATACAAAACCAAAACAGTTTTTCTTGAGGCGACCATAATCAATTTTAGTGCTATTGAGAAATAGTAGATAAATATGTATTACTTACCCTTATGAACATGAAAATTTTTGTCGCTTTTCTATTGAAACACAACGAAATCCTTTAATTTTTCTGTCATTTCGAATAATCAATATGATAGATGATACATAATTATTAACAATGTTTTCTTTCCGAAGGTACTTGAATCATAAATGAGAACTGGAAATAAATAAATAATACCATCATAAAGAGAAACTGAATTTGGGTAGTATATCTGAAAATAGTTCACCCTGTATTTAGTTTTCAGTTTCTTAGTGATATTTCGGGAGCATTTTTGTTATCAAACTTCGTCATATATCATTGTTCAGCATCAAAACACGACACTCTTCTCTGATTCAACCAACCCAGTATCTCTATAGTAGTTCACCAGATCCCAATGGTGAGAGGTAGAGAACGATCTGTACATCGCCATAATCACAATAACCATGCAAATCTCTTGAATTGCGCTTATTCAGTGTTGAAGTAATTTTATGGTTTCTGTCATTCAAATCACATTTTTGAATTGAAAATTATGGACGACTGTGTTGTAATGATCGAGAATTTCTCTCAATTACCTCAATGTTCTTTTCGAAATAGTCCAGTTCACTCATTCTCCATAGGGGCGCAAATTCAAAACTCAATCATCCATGCTGTAAACATGTCTAGACCACATTCAGCTCTATCGGCGAATTATTGGTTCCTTTCTTTTGAATCAGTCAATGAAGTCGAGTACTTAATCTATTTTCGTAACGACTCAATAGAGCGACCCTAATAATATGAATATCGACTCGTGACTAAATATAAAAGACAATCTGTGCATACTAGTCGTCAAGATATTATGAAAACGAAAAACCACAAAGAAACGCCACAGACTGATAAACACATCGTTGAGAAAGTGTGAAACACTTGCCAGTATTATTGTTCTAAAAGCCATAGATTCAGTGAAAAATAACCCAACTCCACTCGAACATTACCCCATCTGGTGAATAATGTGAAATCATCTCGTTCTTTGAGTGTTGATACTGAGAATAATTTTTCAGGAGAAGGTTGCAAGAACCAAAGCTTGTTGTGAAGTTTTGAAATTAAATCAGCATTTACTCTCAACTAGGTTACTTGAAGTATGATTGAAGTAGCTTTTGCAAGTATTGGAAAGCACAGCAGCTCAGTACTTTATGTTTATGTTTCTATGGCAACCCACTCTGACAATTGACACCTCGCTCCACTATACTGCAGTCGTGCTCAAAATACACGTTAGAAAAATGACGTACCACTCGTTACATGATATGCTATCCAATGACCCAAAACAAAATGTATATTCAAGAAGTATTCTGATATAAATTCATGTGAGTATCTCGAAATAATCAATATTTCCATTAAATATGCGACAGCAAAAATCAAATATTCCGGGAGAACACAAATCAAGAGTTAATTTTCCAAATGGAAGCAATTCCTTTGAATTTTCCTATCCGTCATATTGAGAGTACGTGACATGAGCCTGTTCCACTATTAGTGAATGTGGCGATGAACAAATAGGTATCACTAGTCAGATGATGAACGAAAGTACCCTAAAAAATTGTGAATCATTGAATATTGGATAAAAATCAACACAAATATAAATGAAATCATCATATATCAATATCCCATATTATTATGTTTTAAAACAATGACATACTAACTTGTCGATGAATATGCGGTAACCTTCTAGTAGAGTTGAGTCATTTTTTACTGAATGCATGGCTTCCAGAACGATACTGGCTTTTTCAGACTTTTTCGTCGATTTATTTCGTCAATAAGCAGCGTTTCTTTTTGGTGTTCTTTTTGCAGATTATCTTGACTGCTATCGAGAGAGAATCCCGATATATTTGATACTCCCACGAATTTTACTTCACTGGAATAGCACAGATTCATGGAAACAAAGAGATACCTACTCACTGTTTCATTGCACGGAGAGGATGTGTAGTAGACATAACCAGAAATATGTCACTCTATACCAAAATTTCCGAATCTATATACAGGGTGGAGACCTTAACTGGAATGAATTCACCAGCAGGAAGGTGAATAGTTTTTATTCACAAGCAATATGAGGAATAATGTTTCTTTCAAATGCAACCATATGGCTCATTGGAAAGCAGGTAAAAAGTAGAATCCAGCGTACTGATGAAATTTAATTTTTTCGTACGTTCGAGGCCTGCATAAAATCAAAACGGCTTATGAGGTTGAATTTTTTACGCAACATAACAATTGCTCAAGATGTGTGTTCTTCAGTCTCGTTTTCTTCAGTGACTGTGAGAGATGTTTCATGAATAACAAAGTCCAAAACTCGCTCAAAACACACATCAAAAAAATCTATTGTCCGACAATCGAAATCAGATATTTTGACAGAAACCCATTTCCAAGTTTCGAGTAATCTGAACTTCAAATACGTCCAAATGGGAAACTTTTTTTCGCGCTCACAAATGTTATCTATCACGAATTCGATGAACTGAGAAAAAGTTGGGTCTCTGGAGCGAAGTCAGCGAATATTTCCCGAACGCTCACTGTGGATATTAAAAAAAGATTATAAGTATATACCTACTCTTCAAGTAAAAGAGATCAAAAAATGTTAGGTACCAAAATGGATGGAATATTAAATTGTGTTATCGTTCTGTGATTGTTTGTCGAGATTAAATATTTCATGGAAAGACAACATTCAGCTAACGAAGAATTCATTTCTCAG
The DNA here is from genome assembly GCA_963576655.1 of Gastrophysa polygoni. NCBI lineage: Eukaryota > Metazoa > Arthropoda > Insecta > Coleoptera > Chrysomelidae > Gastrophysa > Gastrophysa polygoni. The sequence continues at coordinate 11,248,612 of OY755090.1, forward strand.
AAGCAAAGATTCAGATTAGATTCAGATTCCATTTGTAAATTGACATTCTTCAACGTCAAAATGCGATCCATATCTTCAACCCCCTTCGAATGACAGGTACAACCTTCAATCATTTAAATTGGAAGTATGAACTTGTGATATATCGTTGAATTCATTGCAATAATTGAGGTAGAATAAAATGAACTCATGTGGTTACCATGACAGTTATTCAAGATTAGGATTTCAGACTGAATTTTAAAAACGACTATCAGGCAATTATTTTGTTCGGTAAAATGGACAGCCTTTTCGATTAAGGCACAGATGATGCCCTCGTAGAGAATTTCAGAGCAATATCTCATATTGGGTGTTGGTTATTTGATGGTAAATTTTGAAAATTTTTGGTTTTTTGATTCGCGGTGAAGAAGGAAGGAGAATTTTGGTTTGAATCGATTACTATTGTTTCAATTTCCTGAAAAAATGTGGATCATAGTAATACTTGTAGAAGTTATCAAGATGGAACTTCGAGTCTGAGCATCCGATGTCCTTCATCAAATGGCCACTCCACCGGTTATATATTCTTTTACTCCTTAGATTTCAATGCAGTGTGAATCAGACGAGCAAAAATTTCGAAATTTTATGAAATATTGGTTTCAAAATTCACATGAAATTTTTTTAGGTGAGATGAAATTGAATAAGCTTCCATTTTTCCGAATAAATATTGCCTGATAGTCGTTTTGAAAGTTTGGACGTCGTGAGCATCAGGAAAGACAACGCAAGCCGTTCTCTTGATGAATGATGCTTGGTAGAGTGAATTTCGGCAGGTCTCGAGCCTGATTATGTAGGTGTAACCAGACTGAGCTTGTCTAGTTTGTCTACCTGGAATCGCTCGTGGTGGCATAATAGACGAGATTTCCGTTCAGCAGCAACCCTACAAATATCTATAAAAGAGGGAGAGATCGACCATCTTTCTAAGATAATCTAGAGAGGTCAATGATTTCGTGAATGTAGTATTTTCTATTGAATGTTGTTTTTTCGACTCCTTCAGCAAACAGTCGTAGACCTTGGAAATATGAATATTTCAGATCAGTCCACATTATCCGAGATAGCGTTGGGTAATGATGATAGTAATAATAATAATTTATCGATCCATTCCGTTTGAACACATTTCTCATTGATCCAGGCAAGTGATTGTAGAATATGATACCGTGGTAGGTGGGGGATCGTTCAAATTTCGTTTTGTTATGTTTGGGGATGTATAGAAGATTACCATTTCTGGTAGGCTACTTGAAGTAGTGTGAATTTGTTTTGAATTTGGAGTAGTTTTCTCTGATATAGAATAAGTATTTGAAAACATGTAAGCATGGGAATGTTGTAAAATATGAAGTAGGGCCTGCATGACTCCCTCGTAGATAGTTTAAACATAATCCGATTAACTCTCTCCTGTGCTGTGAAAATTCGTTCACTGTTTACAGAAGTTCTCCATAAAACGACGTAATAAAACTAGAGTATACTGTCAAAAAGATTTCAACTGGCATTAATGACCCAATCCGTGATACTCCATATGTAGAATTGTTCATTTTTTATACTAGTACTATGTATTATAGTTTTTTGTTTTTGAAAATCGTTTTCAAAACTGGGTTTCAATAAGAGGGTGTTGGGATTTGAAATCGCACTTACTCCATGTGAGATGTAGATCATGAGCCAAAATTTTACTGATTCGAGAATTTATGCGTTCTAATTGCAATTTTTCATGCACTATTAAAATTTTCACGAATGACGGTATGAACCATCTTCACAATATGGAATAGGTACGTCAATTATTTTCGATATTTGAGAAATGTATTCATGGACTTTTGCTCCGTCAATCTAATGTGAATCAATTAGCGAAATTATTTATATTCCTTGAACTTTAGAACTTTAAAATCAATATAAAAATATATAATATCTATGGAAATAACTATGAACAAGTATGATCCATAATTGACTGTGTGCACACAGCATAGACATGACGAATGATACCCAGAAATGCCTAATTTTGTGACCATTTCAAGGAAATCGGAATGATATATGAGCGAACCTCGATACTCAGAACTGATACCCTGTCAGCCCCCACTTCGAAAGTATAAATGGTCATCTCCATGTTCAACACATCATTGGAAAAGTCTTCAAAAATGTCTTCCCAATGGTACCCAATGGAAGTGTGGAGGTGACGTTATTGAAAATACTGAAACAACTCAGTCGATAAACTTAGCCGCTCCATCTATGATGTCCTATCTCAGAATTTATTCGTCGAAGCTTCTTGATTGGGAGTATTTTTGACAATTTCCACGAGAATCATGCGTTCGTTCTCTGTTGACAATTTGGGCGATTCTCGAAAATCATATGAATGTCCTCTAGATGTATGATGAAATTCTGAACTTACAATAATTCAGAATCCAATGAGAAATAGAAGGTTTCACAAGAAAAATGTGCTTTCAGTTGTTAGGATTTTTCAGATATATTTGTTCAGTATACATGATATGTCGGCGGAAGGTCTCCTAGCAAAGATAATAAATTTTGATGTTACCTCTTAGATTGTCGGTAGGTTTTTGAGACACCCTATATAGTTGAAGAAATATCGGTCGTATTTGCCAGATATGGTAAGCAACATCATCGTTATCCTTCATAACCTTTCATCTATAACCAGCAATACTCGTATCTACACCTTCAAAACCTACATCCACAATAACCTTCACCCATCTATACAAATTCAGAGTTCGCAGAAAGCCGTGACAGATAGCATAGGAATATTTCTTTATACTATAATGCCTCTAGGCTTTCCATGAAATGACGAATTTCACGATGAGACTTCGTCATAATTTACATGAACTCAAATAGGATTGTCTTTCGAAATGATGCATAGAATATTCTTCTATGAATGTTTTCATTTTATTTGAACAATCTGGAAAGCTCCATGTTACGAAAACACATTTATTTCCTATGGAAATTGAAGTGGTTTTTATCCCGAATCCCACTGCATATCACTGTTGATATTGTCTCGGGTACGCCGTATCGGAAAACAACGAGAGGAAAAACAAAGATAAATGTTGTACAGGATAGGCAAATTTAGGTGCTTCTCAGTAACCTCGGCGGCGACAGTATCATTCTGAATCTGGTACTGAAGATGGCAACTCTGTTGTCAATTTTGAGTTTACATAAGTAATAAAAAACGGCATCATTCTGAAAGTACAGCTCCACCAGAAAAAAACAATTGAACTGGTGACGTCATCGCTCGAACTATTTCATACATGCCAACTCCCTGGAGAAACTCATGGTGCTGACTTTTATCCACGCTGCCTAACTACCCGGAGAAAATTCGCACGAGTTCAGAATTGATACCAATATATCCGTATTTTATGTCATAGAAACAATATGAAAAATCAAATAGTTCTTTTCATTTTACTATGACGGGGGATAATTCTAGATGACTAATAGAGAACTGTAGATGATAAATATGTGTCAAATTTTGTTTTCTCAGTCGTATTTGTACCTTTAAAAGTGACAGTCTGTGTATTTGTTACAATGTTGGATTGACCTTGAAATTCTTCTGCAAACATATAACATCACTACAAGTTTTGATTTTTTGGACGTTTTCAATAAAATTAATACCTCTCATATATGGATTTCCCATGAATATTTCTGTAATGCCTTTCAATAGGATGTGCAATCACGGACAAATTGACCCTGAAAGCTATGTATTTTAAATGTCAACATCGATTTGGAGTTCCCAGTGGCTTGATTTAATTTTTCTTCTCCCACTATTGGCAGATTAGTTTTTTACTAGAACACAAAAACGAGTGTGCATTATTTTTTCTGTAGATGATTAGAGACGAACTTTGATTCTAGTATTCATTCAATATCTCATCCAAAATTTCAAGGACATTTGGAAATAAATGGATTTTTTTTTTCCCTTCTTATGACATACTGAAATATTCGTTAATTTTGGGGAAACCCAAATATGAAAATCCATCTACCTATGGAAACAGCGAATAGCGCACTGTTTTGTGATCGAGGAAGTGACCCGTTTCACTGAGGCAACAGAGGACAGTAATACTTCAAAAGTAGAAGGTAATATTTTAGAAGCGACCGCTCGTAATCATTAATGAATGTTATAATGATAATTCACCTACAAATTTCACAGCTGGTATCATAATATGGTACTCATCATATTCATATTCATTGATATCGTATCCTATCCTTTCAAAAAATCACTTGAATATACGATGAGTACCTAACATTTCAGTCAATTTAGTGAAGGTGGTTACCAAAGATGACAGCTGTGTGCGAAATATGTCACTTTCCACGCTAGTTATGTAGTATAATATTTTCTCTCACAGTGAGGACGCGTATGGGTTGAAATAATTTCATATAAAATGAAGAGGTTTGTTTTCTGGAGAAACGCTTGGACACATCGGTTTTCTTTTTGACTGCGATGAACTTATTTTCTATTCCATCTTTGAAGTCGGAATGAAATAGCGTCAAAATGCGATGAAGAATTCGAAAATGAAATAAAAAATAATAAAGTTGATGGTTATTTTTGGCCACCTCATGTACATTAATTTGTCATTAAAAATCCGCAGCCGAAAATCCAAAAATGAAAATCAACATATCTGACCGTTCTTTTCAAAAAAACTAACCCCTGGAATATACATGAATTCATTCTTACCCACTCGTTCCGACTCTATACTAATGATTGATATTGATCGTATAAATAGAATTATGTCATCTACCGTAGCCAAATGAAATATGGTAACCTAACCTAGATCAAATGACGCCTTCCGGTATATCTTCACACGATTTAATTAAAAGTTTTGTGGTCGATTGCACTTCACCCCTTTGTCTCTTCTCAAATATATTCAAATCAGTGTTGAAATTAACTGATGATGAATCCCGATTTATGTTCCTTATAGTAATGAATCAGTCTTTTGGTGAACAAGTTCGGGAATCGAAGACTCCACCCCGAGAATTATACCCTTTGGAAGTTCGTTAGAGGAAAATGCCTTGACAAATCGTTAGTCTCACAGAGCTCCACAGTTCGCGGTAAAATTTAATACTAGTGTTCTGACGCAAAACGTGGAAATAAACGTCGGCCTCCAGATGCCAGGCATTTCCCCACGTTTTCCCCATTTTGCGAGGTGTCGGGTGAATGGACAGCACTGTGTTTACGTAAGTAAATTTTCCTTCGGACGTGACTGCATTGGGGAATATTGTCTTTGAACGTGTCTTCTTTGATGTCTTGAGGTTTATATGAAACCCAGTAGAAAAGGCGTATCGATGGGGAACTCTGGGGAGAATCTAGTATTTTTTCAAATGCCTTTGTGGTTAGGTAATCCAGGCACCCGAACATTTTTACCACACAATCGATCACATTTTTACGAATTAACTAGTTTTCCTGATTCTTTAAAGTAACTACTATAACTATAACTCTACTATAACTCCTGAACTATACCTGTCGGTTGAATTTCAGGAAGCGTCAAGTCAATTTCAAACGATCAATTAAATTTATTGTATGCAAAAAAAATCCTCATTGAACGAAGAATGGTTCGAGTAACTTAGAATCAATATTAATGTAAGAATATCTAGACTATAGACGGACCTCCACGACGATCTTAGTCGATTCGTATACATACCTGAAGTTCCATCCTGATAACAATTATTGGAAGTCAACCGAAAATCAGTGAAACAAAAGGTGGAAAAATTTTGGGATCTGCTCAATTAAAACCTACAGCTTTCATTATCTTTCAAACCTCTTCGAAAAAGTCATGAGTGCTACGAAATTTGCCCAAAATTCCACGGTATCGAATATTTTCATATTTGCTAATTGCAAAACCCTCCTTTTTATCAACATCAATAGATTCTATGCTGAAAAAACAGGGCTCTATGTTTGTATCCGTATGTCTCTAATGAACGGTTTCTGTAGAAACTTGTGGAACTTAGTAGTTTAACAAAATTTTCGTAATCATTCGAAATTTTCAAATAACAATTGTTTTGTTATAGAGTGGTGGAAGTGCCACGTCAGAATATCATGGGTGTACTTTGGATATCAAATATCGTTACCAATAGGTTACACAGGTGGAAACATTGCTTATTCGTTCACACTTGTTCCTTCCGATTTTCCAAACCAAACCCAGAAATTTAGTTTTTTCAAGTTCCTACGGAAACCATTTCCATATTTTTCGGCGAAGAATCCACTGATGAAATTTATTTACAGAATTTCCTAAATAGTGACTAGGCACGAATTTTTGAGTACCTTGTATAAATCTTTCGAGAAATTTACAGAAACTAAGGAAGCTGTAAGTCTAACTTGGGCAAATTCCGAACATTTTGTGGCCTGACTTCTGTATTTCGAAATATTATTGTTGTTGAGGAGGGTTGCATGACTCAGAAATTTAAAATATAAAACTATCCCAGAAATTGAACCTTTCAGACATATTGTTTCAGTTGGAGTTATAATAAATTCCATTGTAGATTCCGAGATTGCGATAATACATATGATGTTTTAACCAAATAACGGAGCTGAGGGCCACTTTTGGTCTAACCGGAAGTGACAAAAAAATGAAAGTATCTCAGCTGTAACGAGCTATTCGGAAACCCTCTATATAGTTCTCAGGAGAATAGTCCAAGAACTTTCCAATAATTTGAATCTGATACATAAGGATCCTGTACGTAGTATAAGCCGAATAAGTTTCAGAAAGAAACATTGAAGGGTGAGCAGAATACGAAGACTCGGAAGCTAATAAAATACTCGGCAAACGAAATAGAGTTCTCAGCAAATAATACGAAGAAAGGGAGAAAAATAAACTATATATAGGCTTCTTGTTCCGTGCGAAGAGATACTTCACACCCTATAGCGACTGCTCACGATCTACAAAGCGCAAATTCTATTCTTTTCAAATCTATCCTATTCGTCTAATCGGTGATACTACGAACACGTATTCATTGACCTCTCTATAACATCGAAAGGTGGGCGATATCTCCCTCTTTTATAGACATTTCGACCGTCGGTGCTCAACAGAAATCGTATCTATCATGCGACCACGAGTGATTCCAGATAGACAAACTAGACGAGCTGCATTGTCAGGCTGGAGACCTGTCGTACATCGCTATACCAAGCATCATAAATTAATAATACGGCAAAGTTGTGGATTTTTTCGCCTAGTGAAGTATTTCCTGTTACTTACGAGCTCCAAACCTTCAAGGAGAATTTTAATGCCTCCCTTCTTTCTCAACATTACTACGCTGGCTAACACGATGTTACTCGAACATTATAGGTTTTCCTTTAGTGCTGTCAAAAGACAACGAGAGAAAAATCAAAAGTCAATAGTTGATTTCAGAAAGCGTTCGATTTCAGAATAGTGAATGTCGGCAAGCGGCAATATTATTCTAAAAAGTTTCTTGGATTGAACAAAATCTTTAAAAAATAAATAGGAGCGGACCATGAAACAGAGCAATCGGTCAACAATAGCTTATACTAATTCCAAGTTGCGAACTCGAGATTATACTTATTCCTTGTTGAGAAGTCGAACATATACAAATTACTGAGTTGCGAAGTCGGAATTATAAAGTTCAAATTCATGTGATTCTTCTAGATACAGAGCATTTCAGAAATCCATGTAAATTAGGTAAAATTCTGAAATCATCTATTCCTGTTGAGTTTTTCTCAAAAAAGGATGATCAATAACTTGGTTGTTCATAATCCTAGCCAATCTTTCACTCGTTCTGGATATTGAAAGTGATACTCTCCCATCCAAGCTGGAATTTTCGCTGATATAATCGATTCGTCAGCAAGTTCAATAAAAGTTTCAAGGATTAAAGTACCTGGATGAACAAGAGGTACCTATACTTTTCCCTTATTTTGGGTAATGACTCGAAATTAGTGTTGATTTCTTGTTACACATCGAGTACAGATTGATTTCGAGCTATAACTCGCATATAACTTAGCACATTATGCATTTTGGATATTGATGATAATAACGACTTTTTTTCTCTCATGATTCCCTACGTTCACATAATTTGATTGTTTTTGGATTGCAATTGGTGCTTTCAGAATCACAGGTAACGCTTTCTGAATAATAACTCACCAATCTGAATTACAAATTACACTTTCTGATATTTACTACAGTTTACTAATCTGAATATTAAATTAACTGAACTGCAATTGAAGATTCTCAAATTCAAGTTATCTTTTCCGGAATACAGTTGTTGAGAATGGTGTAGTTTCTCCAGGATATTTTTACTGTAGCAGAGATGCATCATGAAATAAGCCCACTCGTGTCAGGAAGGGGAACAGCCAAGGTCGTCGTTTTCCAGAATGGTGTCAATCCAATAACGGGCAGAACACTCGACCTATATTCTTGTCGATAACGATAGAGCACCTACTAATAAAATTAATAGAGCTCCAGATATTTACATCAATCAAAACATCCAGAACATCGAAAGCATTTTAGTACATACAGGGTTTCTATAGTATTGACGATCTAATTATTTCAGTTGAAGATAGAATCAACCCATAGTGCATGAATTTTCACAGTTCAAACTCTACCATACAGTCAATTTTTAATGTCATGAGACACAATATGAAGGAAAAGTATTCAGATTCGGTTTCTCTTCATCCATTTTTTTCCATCTCTAGTTCATTAACTATGAGTTAACAGGGTGGCCTATAAACACTCCAATATCTCCGTTGCTACTGAATTTGGAAGAAAATTTCAAATCAAAGAGTAGGCCATATCTGTGTTTTCTTAACGGAATGATATTTTTCATAGTCCCCCATTCGTTCTGTTCATAAAATTTCATTTCATTATGTAACATACTTATAAGCATGATTATTCTCAAAACCTTTTCTGGATCTTGTGTTTATTCTATAAAAAAAACTACCTATATTTTTATTCAGTGTTTTTCATAGAATCGGCAACTTGCATCAGTCCCATTAATACACTATCTATCCATTTATCATACTGTTATCTACTCACAGTATCTACTATATATTCTAGTATTGCACTAGAATGCAAATTCTATAAACGTCTCAGCTCCTGTTAATGAATGTTTAATAATTCATTATGGGAGATTCAGGAAAATCAACACTTCATGGAATCCCCTTGAATTTTCAATGTAAATGGTCATTTCATATCTTCAGAGAATGGTTTAGAATTAATTAAACGGAAACGTAAGATAACGAACCCACTAGAAAATATATGATTTCTCAACGTCTGCCTGATCGACTACAGAAGTGGGATAGAAAGAATTCATGAATGCATTTTTGTTTAATTTCCATTGGTGATATATTTCAGGTTGATTATTTCTGTTCTGAATTTTCGTCAGAGTGAAGATTCAAGAAGAAAATATCTTCGAATAAATATATACTCAGCTCATATTTCTATTTTCAATATTCCAACTGTTTGTAATCACTTACTGTACCTATATAGTCATTTGAGCAATTCTCGTAGACTCACATGCATAATAATCATGAAATGATATTTTCGTTGAAGAATTGTACCAAAATACTCAATGATATTTTCAAAATAGTCTAAGGAAACAGTGTTTTTTGCCATGAAGGAAGTTGATAACTTGTGGAGGCTGGTAGGACGAGGTAGGGTACACTGGTGAAGATACTCTAGGCCTAAATGTCATCTAATTCATTCTGCCAAAACTCGAACGTAAAGCCGAGTTGAAAACAGCATTTCATTCATTATAGCGGAAAATCACTCTCATGGTGGATTTATGCAGCAATTTCGAGTCATAAGTTTTGAGTCGTTAGTTTCAAGTAATACGACGTGAGAAGTTCAATCATTAGTTGTCAATGTTCTCGTTAGTTTTAAGTTTTAAGTCGAAAGATTCAAAACACAATGAAGTTGGCCAACTTTCAACTCTCATGAAACTGAAAACTGTTTGTATTTGCACATGCGTGTGAAATTTTGAATACTATGGTTCGTGAAAATTTTAACGACATCAGCTATCGCTAAAAATTGACCAATAAGAAAAGTCATCCTTACGACTTGAAACTTTGAAACTCACGTCTCAAAACTTATTACTTAGAATTGCTGCATGAATCCACCACTATATATGTGAACCGTCAGACGGCGACACAGAAATCCCAGAAAGATCAGTATTATTGATAATTGTATAAAAATATTGATTCAGAAAAAATGATGTTAGTTCATCTCTCAATCAATTAATTATCAAACTGTATTCTCAAAACACCAACTAAACAGAAATATGCAAAAACTCCGCCATCTTCTGGGGAGTTTCATAAGTAATATGCGTTTATCGTTCAGGCGAAAGAAAACACCAACAATGATTTCACCATTCTTCACTACATCGTTGCTGGTAGGTACTTTTCTGACAGATGTTCATGTTCGAAACCCATTCTTCAAATACAATCTGAACTTTTCATGTCGTACACTATTCCTATCTCGGGAAGAGCTAATGATACAACGTTGGTTAAATGGGACAGAAGCTGCGTTTATTTCAGGGATCAATAAGATGACGTTTTCAAATATACGAGTCGACTTCTTTTTAAATACAATAATTTTCATCGGTCGAACCTTGATGCTGGTCTTCATTGGCCGAAATTCATCAACAGAATGTTCCACATGGTTGAATTCAGAATGAAGACATTCAGAATTCATAGAAGAAAATACAGGTCCGTATTTCGAAAAAATTGGTTGATTGTGGCCTCCGGAGATGGAAACGCCATATTGAAAATTGAATCATTGCAAATTGGGGAGAATTTCACACAGATTCGTTATGTTCCATGCAAATTCTAGTATTCAGAGAAAAGATGAAGAAAACTGATATTTTTTTTTGTTTTGAGCTCTCAAATACGTAACTTTTTGTCACATTTAACCGACCTCGTATCATTTTCCGTTTCCGAGATACCAATACTAGTATTTTGAATGAGGTTGATTTATGTAGATGGTCAAATTCAATAATTGATGAACAGCTAATATCATGTTGAGCTCATAACGTAAATCCGATTGCAGGTTGTATTATACAGGGTGTCCTTAAAAGGTCTTTACAAAAAGCTACCACATATTCTTCAGACCAAAACAATTCGATACAAGCAAACTTACCTCAGTAAAAAGTTGCTTAGTTTGGGCGCTAGACGGCTCTGAAGTTGAAATTTTCAAATCGATTTTGCTTCATAACTTTTGAACGGCTCATGAGATTTTTTTCAAATTTGGTACGTTGGCATAGACTCATCGGGCAATGAAACTCATATCATAATCATAATGAATATCATTCCATGGGCGTAGAACTTGATTTTTTCAGTAAATAAACATCTAAAACTCCTACGCCAATGGAAAAAAATTAGTTTCAATATGAAATCTAAATTATTCAACTCATTCACTACAAAAAAGGTACTCTTGACAAAAGTCGATTCCTCTCATGGTTTCGACAAAATTTTAATTATAGTGATTTAGAGCATAATTAATAATAAAACGATTAACAGATATTTCATAAAAATTGTTCAAAATGTTCACCATTTTCACGTATACAAAGATTTATACGACGCAAAAAGTTGAAATGTACTCTTTGCATAACTTCTTCATCGCCTGTAAGATTATTCGTCGCCTGTTGGATACGTTGCCATAATTGTTCTACAGTATTCACAGGGGTCTTGTAAACCGTAGACTTGAGATAACCCCATACAAAATAATCCATCGGTGTTAAGTCTGGAGAACGTGGTGGCCAATTCACGGGTGCATCATTACCTCTACCTATCCATCTGTCTGGGTACTGTTGGTTTAAAAAATTCCTAACATCCACCGAAAAATGTGGTGGAGCTCCATCGTGCATAAACCACATATCTACCCGATGTTGGAGTGGTAAATCTTCCAACAAATTTGGCAACGTATTTCGTAGATGTTGTAAATACATGTCTCCTGTTAATCTTTGTGGAAGTATGACAGGACCAATTATAAAATTTCCTATTATTCCAGCCCAAACGTTGATTTTGAATTCGTGTTGAAAATGGTTTATTTTAATGGAATGAGGATTTTCAATTGCATAAACGTGTTCATTATGAAAATTAGTTATTCCTCTTCTCGTGAAACAGGCTTCATCAGTGAACAAAATATTCTTTCCAAAGTTCAGATTCATTTCTCTTTGCAAATTAATGAACCTACAAAACATCAGACGACTTTGTGAATCATGGATTAATAAATCTTGAACTGGCGTCTTGTGGTATGGGTATAATAATTGTTCTCTTAGTACTTCATGAACGGCATTCCTAGAAACTTCTAGTTCATTACTTATCCGTCTAGTACTCAATTCTGGATTTTCTTCAATACGGTCTAAAATTTCTACTTCGACTTCGGGAATCCTTACATAACGCTGTCTTCCATAATCACCAGTTCTAGGAGCAAAATGACCGGTCTCCCGAAGACGTCTCTCAACTGCAGCAAAGGTTGGGTGGCTTGGTACGCGACGATTTGGAAACCTTGCCGAATACACCCTCACACTCTCTCGACCATTTCCTTGACAATATCCGAATACCAATAATATATCGGTGTATTCTTCATTGGTGTATTGTACGGCCATGATAAATCAGAAAAGTGCGATATCAACAATCAACGTCAATAAAACTCGACAAATCAACACAGATGAAACTATGGAAACCAAGAATGTGAATATCACTGTTTTCGAGCAGATAATAATAGTCTTCAGAAAAAAAAACCAGTGCTACTTATTTTCAATAGGAATAACCTATGCAAAAAGTACATCTCAACTTTTTGCGTCGTATAAATCTTTGTATACGTGAAAATGGTGAACATTTTGAACAATTTTCATGAAATATCTGTTAATCGTTTTATTATTAATTATGCTCTAAATCACTAAAATTAAAATTTTGTCGAAACCATGAGAGGAATCGACTTTTGTCAAGAGTACCTTTTTTGTAGTGAATGAGTTGAATAATTTAGATTTCATATTGAAACTAATTTTTTTTCCATTGGCGTAGGAGTTTTAGATGTTTATTTACTGAAAAAATCAAGTTCTACGCCCATGGAATGATATTCATTATGATTATGATATGAGTTTCATTGCCCGATGAGTCTATGCCAACGTACCAAATTTGAAAAAAATCTCATGAGCCGTTCAAAAGGTATGAAGCAAAATCAATTTGAAAATTTCAACTTCAGAGCCGTCTAGCGCCCAAACTAAGCAACTTTTTACTGAGGTAAGTTTGCTTGTATCGAATTGTTTTGGTCTGAAGAATATGTGGTAGCTTTTTGTAAAGACCTTTTAAGGACACCCTGTATAGTAGGCATAGGGTTGTAGATACAACCTCCATCTGCATTTTAATTGGTTCTGCAATTTTCATCACTGGTGCCTACATATTGGTATTTTCATTAATTAATGCTATATCAATTGATGATCATGCATCCACTTGATGAGCTTTATCTTTCCATGATAGCAAATTAGATTCTCCTTCCAAATGATGGCTCATATGTTCGGAAATCATTGGATGGGTAATTAACATTATCAGTCATTTTCATTCAATTCCAATGGGCCTCTAAATCCTCTTCAAGCCGATGGAGAGAAATATGGATAATGTAACCTTTTTGTTCTCCGTAACTAACATGGAAAGGTCTCTCGCTCTGAGTATTCACTATGAGGATATGCTCGCATCTACAGTGCCTCCATATTTTTAATATATTTCATTCTGAATCTCGACAAATTATATTTATCTGACAAAATGAGCAGAAAAATATTCCATTGTCATCCGTAAAATCTATCATCAATAAGCATCCACATGACAGGCTGATATCACGTTCTCTCTCAATTGCACAGTTTGGATGTTAAAGTTTAACAAAAATAACTTGTAGGGATTTGTGGAGCAAGATGGGTGGTAATGTCTGCTTAGTCATGTCAGTACTCCATATTCTTCGATCTTAGATGATTCCGCTGATTGAGAACTTATTTGTAAATACAAATAGATAATCAGATGTTGCAGTGTCTACAGTGTCTGCAGTGTCTGGGGAATATATGCAGAATCTCGTATTGAACAATATTATGTGTCGATTTGTCTAGTATTGCATTATCTCACAAGTTCTCTAACGATATGGACTATCAATAATCAGTGGTTCTAGTAGAATAATTTTTGAATATATTCAAAATATTGTACCTTTTCTCGGTTTGAAATTAATTTCAAGCGAAGTTTTGGATTTGGTGGCACCTGATCTAATAAATGAATTACTCGCTGAGGAATTTTTCAAGCACGAACTATTATTGGAATCAATGCAGTTCGTATATGAGATGTGTAGAAGTAGGTACATATCTACTATACATACAATTCTACTGGGGACTACGATAAAGTATGATGGATAGAAAGGAAAATATATACTGAGAATCAATCCAAAATATTTCTATATTCATTACAATATAATTCATATTTGGGCTCACAGTATCTCTCTCGCATTGATTATTTTCTATTGCTCATACAGTGCTTTCCTTAAATATCTTCCTTCCTCTTATTTTTTGATTGGGTCGACTAAAAAAATTGAAACTCATCCACCTACTACAACAAAAACTTTCTCAAACTTTTTACTTTTTCGTTTGACCACCCTGTAATTATCAACTGTAGTGAGTAGTAAATGAGTAGTGAACAAATAACCCAACATAACTTTCATTGGTTTTGAAAACATGATAATTATTATAAGTTAGCACTGATGAAAAAGTTAATTATTTCAATCGATGTCAAAATACCATGAGAACAAAGTAGTTTTTGTTTGTGCATGTTTGTTCATATATGTTAAGTAGCGGGCTTTAACATCGAATATGATTTCTCCTGGGTGTTAGTTCAATGTTCCCTCTCGTACTCGATGATTCCTCAAAGTTGTTCGAATAATCATTAATATTCTACTCCGCTGAAACGTAATCCAAGCAAATAGAACAGTTTCCATCCAAATTATCCTCGACGATTCCATTTTTTGTTCTGGCATTTCCAACTGAAAGCGTAATGAACGCTATTTGCTCTGAGGTGAGTGACATTCCGAATTATTATCAAATTCAGAGAACATAAAGGTCAATAGATAGTAGTAGAAGCGCATAGGCCTTGATAAAAAGTAATTCCTTCCATGTCTCTTTCGGAAAATTCAAGCCGTTTCCAGACTTTCTCACGGAAACTAGTATCCTCGTCAGAATCATCATCAGCGTCAAAATCATGTTGGAATATTATTTATACATATACCAAAGTACCTTTCTATAGCCAATCTCTTCATGATAAATGCGAGGATATAACATGTTTCTATTCCATGACTTATACAGAGTGTCCCTAAATTCGAAGGAACATTACACTGGCTTACTCTAGATCGAAAAATGAAGTACACGATTGATAAGGCCAGACATGTAATAAGGTCAATATTTTCTCTTAACCATATCTGTATACAAAGAAAACTGTTGAAACCCAAAACAGATAACTATTTGTATACACTATAGCTCCATATATTTCTGCTTCAGAATGCAAGATTTTTCGATTGGCATATGGTTTCATATTTGAAAAGAGCATATTCATTCGAGTCAATGTAGCATTGGAGGATCCATGTTTGTGAAGATTTGAAAAATTATTTCCTAACCAATATTTTTGATCAAGAGTTATATTCCGGGACACTCAATGTATACCATGTGATGAAACAGGCTGTAGTTTTATTCATCATATGAAGAGATAAAGATTCGAAATTCACAGGTGATACGTAATCAATGATTCTTCGGACCTAACAATGTGTTTGTTCAACCCCAGTTCTAATGTTCTTAATGTTTCAATGTCACTCTATATATTTCACTAGTCTATCTCATCTGTCTTGAAATCCTCTCTCCAACCAATTGGCTGCTGAGTTGTATATATGTTGGCTATGCTAGGTAGGCATTACAATCCAAAGATCATTAGTTAGCCTCATTTCAACTTCATCCATACCCTGATCAATCCCTGCAGTTTGTCAACTCTTCTGAGTTGAAATAACATCCAAAAATAGCTCATTATATGAAAAAAAAACTGTGATGAGAAGATATTTTTTCGGATTGGCTACTTTCATTTTTGCCATATGGTAATATGGTCTTTCTTACACCAGTAGTGAAAATTATTGAGGTTGGACAAGGAATATTGTTATTCGTATGGAACCGAATGTTGGGTAACCGTTTCAAATTTTGTTTTCATGACGAATGTTTGCTGATAACATCAACTATTCATATTCCATCAACGGCCTCGAATGCCAACACAGTTACGTCCAAATAAAAATAAATATCTGCGTACACATTTCCACCACCGAGTTGTTCTAATTAATTGCCAGTATTGCGAGCATATTCGACACAGTTTTCCACATCAATTATTTTCGTCGATTCCATTTCCCCCACATTCCCAATAAAAAATGCAAACTCTCCTCAATAATGCAAAGCGGCCCCATTTCGAACGCAGGCAAGAGCCAAAGTATTCAGAATATTTTCCTACATATTTTTTCGACTTCCGACTATGTGGCGAGTGGCAAATGTGTGTGTGCAATTAACAGGCGGCCAAATCAAATGGGGGGTAAATCGGATAGACCAAATCAAAAACACTATTCTCTGATGCACGCTGGTCTCCAAGTTGATTGCTTCCAATTGCCAATTGTATTTCCACATAGTCATTTGGATTTCAAAAAGCATCATTTTATGATTTCAATATTGTTCGTTGATTTTCAAAGTATATATTTCAAGTAAAGTAGTCGATTGCTTTTTTAATTAGTCGTTTGAATTTCAAGAAGTATCAAGTATATTGAGTTAATCAAATAAAATCAAAGACTTGTCAATTTCCTTGATAGAAGTTTATATTTCAGTAAAATTCAAATGCATTTCATGAAGCATAATTTTCATTTAAAAACATGCAGGCATAGGTTTGTAACGTACAATAACATATGACTGATATGTTTGGTGAATTTGACATCATGATATAACAATGATTACTCATGTAATTTGAGTCACATGATTATTTCGAAAGGAAATTGTTACAAAATGAAATGATTAGCTTGATATAACTTATATAACTTGATATAACTGTCAATTCAACTAAGTAATGTCGAATACATGCAAATCAGTCCGATCATGCTTACTCAGATGAAGGATATATTCAAGTTTTCAGAGGAAATGAAATAGAAATCGTGTATCCACCACGAGCGTTATGATGATAGCAGGAAATATATAGACTAATGTAGATCTCTTCATGAATAAAAATTATGAATTCTGAAATTGAAATGAAGAATTTTTAAATACAATTTTTTTTCAAATACAAATGTTTTTTTCAACTGATATGAGAAGGAGACAAAAGCTCTGATTCAAATAGTTTTTTTTCTCACTGTTTTATCAATTATCTATTTGTTACTTTTTGGTTTTGCGCTATTTTATTTTCTTTATTGTTTTTAAATTATACCTATACATATTAAGTTTGAAATAGGGCATGGGATTTATGTTTTGCACACAGAATGCCGCGGCTCAGTTCGAATGGATTACCCACCTGACTTGGAGCACTCCGAAACGGCGTCCTTCCCGCATAGTATCGTGGTCGCGGCGCGAACACTCGGTATATCGTTTTCGCCGAACTTCGTCGCTCTGCTGGCGACCACCGACTGCCTGAAGAGCGAGCGTCGCGGCGGTCCATCGCCGCCTGCGACGACGATCTTTGCGTCCGCGTCGCGTCTGTGAACCACAGAATAATCAGATCGGATTTGGATGGACAATTTCATTATCCTTTCAGACAATCATAAACATATTACGATACAGGTTTTATAAGAGAAGCTGAAGATGTTTAGCGGCCATTCCAATGCCTATTTCGAAAATAATAATAAACACATTAATTAATAGATTCATAGGAGTAAAACAGAAAATTAAAATTAGTATTGTTCCATACAAAAAGCCATACATATATATTCTTAACAAAAACAAAGCTTCTACTTATTTTAGTGGACCTTTCGGGAACGAATCTGCTGCTTGACTTTGATATTCAAAGAATCGATGCAACGTTCGCGAGCATCTTCTTTCCAAATAATATCGCAATTCATCTGCATGAAACATGAAAGTACCTATTATTCAATCATATTGCTTTTTCAACTTTCAACTTTGCGTATACAAAATGAAACAATTTTTTAATAATAACATATGACGAAGATATTTTTTACGGAGAGATATTACAGTGCTTCTAACATGGCATAAACTGCTACTGTACGTGGGCACAGAATTATTCTCATTAGCACAGTTTTGTAGTTTTTGCAAACGATATGTGCTTGTTTTCTATACTGAAAACAAAGTTTTCCATAATAGCTACCCACGTCAATGCGAACAAAACACTTGCCCAGGCTCTCAATTTCTATTATGCTTCATCAGTTCTTATTCATCATGTTTGATCATTAATTTTGTACATATGTTACAGAATAGGGTGTATAGCCCTCGTATTCCTGAGTAGAAAGTAGGATTCGATTTTTTCTCAAATGTAGTAGGTACTCGATGGAATCTATCAGATAGTCTATGACCATTAATTTCACCAAAATCAAGAACATGGATAAGTATTTAAAAGAAAAAAAGATATCGTAACGTATATCGTAAAAACAGATATCGTATCGTTTCCTCATGTTTCAAATACCTGAATATGACGTTTCATCATGTGACATTGTACAGTGTGTGCTACAATTTTTTTTTCCATTTCAGCACGAGAGGAGGAGAAAAATACGGATTTACTTTGAAAAAAACAAGCATAATCTAGCATATTCTAGCATGTTCAGCGTACATCATCTAGTACATCTTTGTCTGGACTTCTCGATCTAGGATGCATGTTGTAGTATTCCTGGATAAAATAACATGGCGTGAGATCTTGCGGGGTCCAGGGAGTTTGATGGGGGGTTAGTTATACATCTTCGAAGAAATCAAATTATATTAATAACTCTGCCTGTTGGAAATGTTTATTCCTTGGATTTCTTCTCGTAGCATTTTTAGTATACTTTCTGTATTCTATTCTGAAAAAAAAAATCACAACATCCCTTTCTACTCGGAAATAGCAGGGTGGATAGACTTGAAGCTGGACACACTTTACAAATATTTTTGCGAATGTCGATATTATTTTGATATGATCAGTCAATATTTTCTGTTGGAAATACTGCACCCTAGCTTTTTGTACTCGTCGTAGCAATGATACAAGTCGTTTTATTCTATAGTTGGCGGGGAACTTTATATACAATCCGGATTCGATCTCATTAGTCCAATGTAGTTTCATTAGAAAAGTTCATGTTTGAGTGTTTCTACTAAAATCAGATGAACAATGATTGTAGGAACCAATTGAAAGAAAGAGAACAAAAATGCATTAGTCAATTCACATGAATATCACGCAGTAGTGAACGTGTTAAGAAAAGGTCTATACTATGTAGAAAACTGAATTTGACCATTATGTTGTTAAGGTGCCTTTCTATTGCCAAGCAACGTGATCTCGAAAACTGTAGATTTATTTCCATTTTCCATTACAGATATTTTCCTTCATGTATAATCACATGAATAGAATGCAATTTTCACTTAATTCCGGAAGAAATCACCCTTTCTTTCTGAAGTTTCACCTGATGCTTACAACCTCCAAACTTTCGAGAAAAATTCCAACACCTTCCTTCTATCCCAAAATTCCACCGCTGGCTAACACGATTTTCCATTTCGTGTTGTCAACAGTTAGAAAAAAAACTGAAATTTGCATTGCAGATATCATTTGATATCTATGATTACGATTTCCACCTGATATACTTTGGTAGCTTAGAATATCAAACATTCATTTGTTGCCGCTAAGAAACAGCGGGTCGTGCACTTTTCATCATTTGTCATCACCGACTAGGCAAATATCTCTCTCTCTCTTCTGAATAGAATCTATAAGAGCTTCAGCGTATGTTTGAGAGCGGGACTCCAATCATGTGAACAGTACTCTACAGGTCGAATTTGCGATAGGTTATGACCAGTTGCTGGAATGTAAAGTATCTCTTTGCGCGGAACAGGAAGCCAAGTTTTTGTGAAGCAGTTCTCGCAATGGACCTCACATGATCGTTCCATGAGATAGCGCTGTTATTGGTGATACAAAGAATGGATATTGATGACGACGAAATATTATTGAAATTGCATTTCTAAAGCAACAAAACTGCATACCTACTCGATTTTCAACAATTTTATAGGTATGCACTCAACATACAAAGTGTCAATTTAAAAACATTCGGCTGATATAGCTCGGAAGATTGAATTTTGTTTTAGGAAATTGAAATACCTAGGTCATTCAGATGCAACTGCCTATTAACAGGACAGGATATAGAGTAATTTACAGATGCATGTGAAATTCTTTCCAACAGAATGTCATATGTCTGAGTACATGTTCCGAGACTTTTTTTAATTTTCGTCTCCTGCTGCCATAATAATATGGGCCATCATCCAACCAAAGTTATGTTTTTTATTGGAAATATTAGCTATCTGCGTCTGCAAAAAGTCGCTGCCACTACAACTTTTTTTTTAAGAAAAAATTAAAGCAACCATTCCAAAAAAGATGTTTTGGCAACATTTTTGTTTCCTAAAGAATACAGGGTCGGCCAAAAATGTTTTGGATTAGAACATTTTCGATATTTTCAAATGCATCACACCGTATATCTCTCAATCATGTGATGAGGAATTGGTGCATGAATATTTCTGTCGAATAAAATCGCTGTAGCTAGTATCAACCATTCTCAAATAATGGATCTTGAAACAAAAATGCAGAAACTTTACGTTTGTAATCCATGATGATATTGTTGATCTAGATATTTGAAATGATCATCCATATTTTTGGGGCGTAATCATGCCTAAAAATGCATATCGAAATCCGTGTCCATGAAAGTAGTATAGTTGGCCACGATTATACCTACTCCAACTACTAAGTATTTCAAATACCTGTCCAACAAAAGAAAGTATTTCAAAATCGATGGAATAATAACAACTCTATACATGAAACACTATACACTCTATATATGAAACACTACAAATTTTTCATACAATTGGTCCCATAGCTTCCATAATAAAATAGTAAATAGGAGGTCAAAATATAGTGATTAACCTTGATAGGATATTTCTCATTTTCTTTTTATATATTTAATTCTATTTGGAACAACAAACTGAATATCTCCATATACTCAAATCATCCTGTATTTAAATGAAATTTCAAATTCAAATGAAATGAATGAGTATGACACAGAGTTTCCCCATGTTCCATAAGAAATTCCTGTACGATGATTATTCACTGGAATGGTATCTTTTACATATTTCACTCCAAACTTATTTGTAAACAAAAAGATAGGACATGGATGAGACGTGAGGTGTCCTTCAAGAAACTTATCAATTTCACTTCCCTTTATATTTCAGTTGGAAATTGGAACCTCTACCTCTTCAATATAGATTTGACTAGCTCGATTAACGCTAGATTTCATTAGTTTCATTGAAATTGAAAAATTGTCTCTCTATTAGCTTCTACGTCTCCAGCAGGAGAGTTGTAGGTAGGAACAGACATCGAAGGAGAGTATAAAATCCGATGAAATTCTGGTGAATACTTAGTTCTGAAATTATGTTAAAATTATGAGAATTAATGAGAAGATATGAATCTTGAAGTGCATTTAGTCATATGAAAAATATAAATACTGACTAAAAGTAAAAGTATTGATAGGCCATCCTGTTATTCCAATAATTTACCAAATTTCACTGATCAAGAAATAGAATTTATTACATCATTTCCATATATTTGTAGTAAGGACAGATTTGTGATCTGCCCCAAAATCTCACGGCACTTGAACATTGAAAGAGAACATTGGTTTCAAGAATTTTGGAAATGCAAATAGGTTTTTAATAAAAACAAGTCTTCTTCACATCTTAGTGAACGTTTCGGGAACGAATCTGCTCCCGTTTCCAACACAATTAATATAATTTTACTTCGCAAAATTTTACAATGTTTGCTTGTTTGAAAAAATTTGCCAATAATACTCATTGAATAGTTCATATCTAGGTGACTATCTATTGACAAATAAAGGTAACTATATTCAGACTCTGTAATTGTCAACTCTTTATTCAACAGTTATTAAAGATTAGAAAAAGAAATTGAAGAAAAAGATTAAAGAATATCTGATAACTTGAAAGTTTCTTAGTACCCTTCAATTTTGCCCGCTGGCTAACACGATGTTCCTCGAACGTTATAGGTTTCCCTTTCGCTGCCACAGATAAAAAAAACTCGGTTTTTCTATCCTCATGACAATGTAAGTAAGATCTGTTGCATGTCATCCTCTCTGGCTCTCAATGCTGAGTTTCCCTGTCGACCGAAACATGAAGCAGCTTCAGCATGCATTTCAAATGTTCCATGTTTTATCACAGAGGTGAATTTGAAGGATGAAATGATGAATGAATTTCCAGATGGAATTGAAATCTTCGATCAATATTTCGTGTATCTTGGATGATATACCGTGAATAAGTAATGATACCAATGAAATTTTGTGTTGAAACTTGGTTGAAACATGGGGATGAATCAGATCGATCTCGGTGATGAAACTTGTGATGAGACACTATTCTGTTATAAGCACTACTTGCATTCTAGATCTAAGTGGTGTATGTGATGAAACGAAGTTACATTTGTTGTGTGATGACGTCAGAGATGCCTCAATTCAATTACATTGATGAATCGTGATGAAACACTGTTCTGTAGCGGTACAAATTACATTTCAGATGCAAGATGCATGTTTCAGAACTTTGTAATGAGAGAACTGACTGGTTTTGCTTGTGATAGAGTTGAGACGAGTGATTTTAATAGTATCTGAATAATTTCAGTGAACTGAAAGTTGTAATCGGTAAATTTTGAATCAAGAGATATATAGCAGATACTCCAGTTTACCCCATTAAATCTCGAGTATAAATCTCACTCAACCATGGTGCGACTTTACCAAAATTATGTACAGATTCTGAATTTGTTTTGTCATTGAATATCCATTCATATATCTTCAGATTACATCCACAACGAAATTGTGTCTTGAATTTTCAGCCATAATGCTCTTCTGTAATTCTTTATTTCTTTGCTGATACATCACAAGTTGTTGCAGTTTGTGAGAAGAAAATGTTTCTATCATATTCAATGTTTCTCAGAAGATATCACACTTGGGGAATTGATCACTGAATTGAATATTCCTGAATTCTAAAACATTCCCGGACATACTTCGACCCGTAGTGCTGTGAAACCACAGTTGTGCTGAAGAATATCTTGCATAGTATGCATAGTATATAATAATTTCGAGAAATGAATAAAGCTAATATAATGTTTATTATTTTCTAATTTCTACTTGTTACAATTAGATGAATATCATCTATGAGGAAACGAGAATGCGTCGAGATAAAGCGCTGAGTGACAAAAAAAATATATTTTTGAACTATCTAATTCTGACCTAGTATCACAGAATTCTACTTTTACACTATGGTATTCTGATAAGACATACTTACTCAAAATGCTGACAGGGTGGTCTAGAAATATAGAAATGGAAAATGTCAGAATTTCTAAAAATTTTGCAATACTATCACAGAATTATGGAGTTTAAAAACATTAATTCTGTTTGCACTTCAAGGAACTATTGAACAAATATTAGGAACTAATACAGGATCAATTACAAATTTGCAATAAATTGCAAAATATTTCATGTTTTCTCGAACCATCAATGCGCCAAAGGTTTTTTCAATTTTTTCTCTACTCCCTGGGTGGATAATTCAATGGGCCTCCCTGTGACTGATAAAGGGGCCTAGTTTGCCCTGTGTACAATGAAGTAGGTGGAGGAGGTTGGTACTGAGGCTGACTGCGAACAGGATATCCTGCAGTAATACTACCACCTGAAACAGAAATCAAAGGGCAATATTTCAGGTGCGTAATCTAGGGAAAAATATTTCGGAAAATATATACAGGGTGGCTCAACTGAGAATGCAAACAAAATAATGGTGCATTAGCATGGCATCAAAGAAAGTACCTTCAAAATCTCAGAGCAATTGGGAGTAAATTCATAGTTTTTTTTCATAGTAAAACCCTTCACTTTCCCTTCCAAAACACAGATTGCACTCTCCTTCGTATGATGAAATCTAATGAGTTTCTATGTATATTCTCGTTCAATACCAACTCATATTTTCAAATGTGTCAGCATTGTTCTGATTGAAAGATGAGAGTAACTTCCGAAGAGAAGAGCCTAGCAATAGCTGAAAAGGCGATGCCTCTAGTTAAGTTCGCAATGTCGAGTTGATCATTGTTATAATTTGAATTTCGAAATTTTATTTTCGTGATCATTTGTTGATTAATCATGTCAGTATCCAAGCTTCTATTTCTAAATGATAAAAATTGTTTAGATGAAAACGTTGACAAAATTTGCCTGCCAAATACCAACCTACCCACCACAATGGAAAAAAAAACAGTTTGGGCTATGCTAAAAATTGTTTCAACATTTTCAAAAAACTGAACGGAGATTACACTTTACTATAATTGCTAACTTAACGATTTTTTCTGGATATGAAATAAAGAGGGTGATCCAGATTATAGTGATGATACTCCTTTTTACGTTTGTACAAGGGATAAAAGACAATGAACCTAAAACAAAGATATATTCCTTCAATTTTAGGACACCACATGATTATATTCTAATGTATCCTAATTTTTGCAATGAACTTGAAAACGGTAACATTTTTGAATAGAGAATGAAGAGACCTTTCAAACGATATATCACCAGCCTATATGTTCCATTTGAAAAATTGGGGGTTGTACCTATCATTCGAAGGGTATTGAAGGTCGGGATCATATTTTGACGTTAGAGAATATAAATTTATAATTTAAATTTGACGTGTTTCTGATATCATCATAAATATGTACAGTAACCAAAATAATTTATTCCGTTTGACTCATATGTTGGAATATAGTATATTGTGTCACAAGGACAGAAAATGAGCTTTAGCAGCCCGTGGCTATTAGGTGCACGAGCAAAGCGAGAACAGCCGGTAGCTAAGGGCTGCTGAAGCGTTTTCTGCATGTGTGACACACAACCGTTTTTCGCCCACCATAAACATAAAAAAAACGGAAAATGTAACAAAAAATTTTAGTTTGTTGTTCTCTTGATTCGAAACTTCAATTCAAACTGACGTTTGATGATAATTTATGTGAAACGTCAAAATACGCATCATGCAAGTGACAGTCAAAGGTGTAAAGCTACTGAAAAACTTTACAAAATCGTGTTGTTATGGATTAAGCAGCCGACGGGACAATATAAATTATTTAAATTAATATTTTCAGGGTTGATATGATTCATTTTCAGATATGGTAGTCGAAAAAATGTGTGAATTATATCACCACCAAACGGAAGATTCTGCTGACTCCACCGAAACTCAACACCCTTGGATTCCGAGATGTCGAACAAGCACCGAGGTTTCTTAATTCCCATTTTCACTGCAAACCGCAGTCAGACTTTATATTCAAACGCATAAACATCTCTCTGTAACTTATATTTTCAGTTTATAATGAAAAGTTATTTTTTAAAAAAGCAAGTCCGTCGTTGCCGAACTTATTTGGCGCAGTCGGTAGGATTTCCGAAATCACCGCGAATCGATCGGAGTGATTTTCGTTTCAACGATTAATCGGTAATCGAACTTTTAACATCGTGAAAATTAGTGCTGGAAGAAGTTAGAAGCAGAGCGGCTCCTTGGACCTCAGGACACCCTGTCAATCGTTGACCTGCCAAAGATCATTCCAGCCCTGTTTTTCGAGAAGAGGAACCACATTGTTCTCTTCTGAAGGAAAGAAGTAGTTGGAGAAGACAGAAATCGCTTTTCTAGCACAGACTTCCTATAGTGGTAGAGGCGATGACCAAAGGCTTGCTTTTTATGTAAGTGTGTACCAATTTTATGTCACTTGAAAATCTTTTCGAGAGGTTAAACCAATTGTCTTTAACTGACTCAGGCAATACCAATTCAACCCCTCCTAATTCAACCCATCGTTACCCAAAGTAATTCAGATTTGAATATTTCAAACAATTCACCAATTTCAACCGATACTAATAATATGGCTAACCCAGCTGAGACAGCACGTTTCAGACCAGAATATCTCAGTTGCGTGCCTAACTTTGATGGTAATCCAAATGAACTGAATAGATTCTTAAGTACTTGCGAGTCTCTAATCAATGCATTCTATGACGCAACCAATCCAAATAATTTCCAAAATTTATTTTTAATGAACTCACTAATAGGAAAGTTAAGTGGCAATGCCAAGCTCGTCACCAATATACAGAGCGTGACAACATGGAACGACTTGAAAGACACTCTTTATAGGAATTTTGCGGACCAACGTGACGAGGCTTGTTTAAACAGAGATCTCGTAGTGCTCAGACAGTCACCAGTCGAAAAACCGCAACAATTCTTTGATAGGTGCTTACAACTTTTGAATTTACTGTGCTCATTTATTGATGCGCACGAACCTACTCTCGAAGCACGTACCCTCAAAAGAGATTTATATAATAAATTAACCCTAAGAACATTTTTGTCTGGACTACGTGAACCGTTAGGTACAACTATTAGAAGTATGCGCCCAGATAATTTACATCAAGCGCTTCAATTCATCATACAAGAGGAAAACGTACATTATTATCAAAATCAAGCGAATAGAATTCCCAGTAGACAAAGTCCACATCATTCGCGAGATACTCGAAGTATGCAGTCAAGAAATTCAAATAATTTCAGTAATTTCAACAGTAATACTCGATATGATCAATTTCAATCACCACAGCCTTCCCAAAATAGATTTCCATCCCAACAAATCAACATCCAACCCAGAACGAACAACCCACCTCAGAGATTTTTCCGTAATTCTCAAATATTTAGGCAGCCTAGCCAAAATCAAAATGTATTCAAACCGAATACTAACCAAAACCTTCCAAATCCTACTCCTATGAGTATATCCACCAGAAATACATATGTTCGTCCTCCACAACAAAATCATTTTCGTAATCAGAGTCGTCCTCAGAGAGATTTCATCTCTGAAGAACTCTATAATGTCCAAACTGATGAAATTGATCAATCGATGCCAAATACTTCAGTGAGTAATCGTAATCAGCAAATGGATTCTCAGATATTCGAAAACACTTGCGATATGTATGATGACGATGGAGTGAATTTTCAAGAACAGCCTCAAACCTCAAATCAAACATAGTGCCTCCAGTTATATCAATAAATAATTCAAATACTAGCGAATTGCCATATATCACTTTGCCAGAACATAACCTAAAGTTTCTGATAGACTCAGGTTCAACAAAATCGTTTATCGATCCAAATTGCGCATATAAAATATATCCAAATACCATTCGAAATGACCCGTTCATAGTTTCAACAGTATTTCAGAAATCAGCTCATAAATTTAGCGCATCGATTCCGATCTCAAATATATTCAAAATCACCGGAAATCTAAAATTCTACTTGTTTAAATTTCATAATGTTTTCGATGGCCTAATCGGTCTCGATAATCTCAAACTGTTGCATGCCGGATTAGATTTTGATAAAGGTTACTTGATTACACCTCACACAAGGATCAAGTTACAGTTTCATAAAATTCAAAACCAGCTTAATCTAATATCAGTCTCACCACGTTCAGAACAAGTGATAAAAATAAGAACAAGTATAAAAATGGCGAAATTATCATTCCTCATCATAAAATACATAACTGCGAGATTCCCGAGTGCCTCAGCGTCGCGAAAGACGGAGAAGCGCTGACAACTATATTAAATAACACTACACGTAATATTACATTGGATTTCTCGGAACCTATTGTTGTCGAGCAATTTGATAGAGTTAGGATAAAAGAATTCAATTTCAATAATCTTGACGAAACGGAGAAACCGAAAATTGACTTATCTAGAATTAGAACAAATCATTTGAATATCGAAGAAAAATGCATGATCAAAAACTTATGTAAGGAGTATTCAGATATTTTCTATCAAGAAAACACTTCGTTAACATTCACTAATAAAATTAAACATAATATAGAAACAACTGACGAAGTCCCAGTCTACACAAAGACATACAGATATCCCTTCATCCATAAGCGCGAGGTCGAAAAACAAATAAACAGCATGCTGGACCAAAAAATCATCCGCCCCAGTTGTTCACCATGGTCGTCCCCTATTTGGGTAGTGCCCAAAAAGGCAGATGCTTCAGGTCAGCAAAAATGGCGAGTAGTGGTTGATTATCGGAAATTGAACGAGAAAACAATCGACGATAAATACCCACTACCCAATATTGCGGATCTATTATATATCTAGGAGGATATTCAGAAGACCGCTTTCAATACGGAGAACGGGCACTATGAATATCTCAGGATGCCATTCGGCTTGAAGAACGCCCCCGCAACGTTCCAAAGAATTATCGATAATATCCTTCGTGGTATACAGAACGAAAAATGTCTGGTTTACCTCGATGACATTATTATTTTCTCCACTTCCCTTCAGGAACATTTAGAACGTCTCAGAGTCGTATTCCAACGTTTGCGAGAATCGAATTTCAAGATCCAAATGGACAAGTCCGAATTCTTACGCAAGGAAGTTGCCTATCTAGGTCACATTGTCACTCCTGACGGCGTAAAACCAAACCCGGATAAAATACATGCTATCAAAAACTTTCCAATTCCTAGTACACCCAAACAAATCAAATGCTTTTTAGGGTTATTAGGCTATTATCGACGTTTCATAAACAATTTTGCAAAAATCACTAAGCCTCTTACAAAATGTCTCAAGAAAGGCGCAAAAATTATTCATGACGAAGAATTCAAATCCTGTTTCGAAAATTGTAAGAATCTTCTAATCAATGACCCTATTCTCCAGTATCCCGATTTTTCCAAACCTTTCAATCTCACTACAGATGCGAGTAATGTTGCTCTCGGTGCTATCTTGAGTCAAGGACCCGTAGGAAAAGATCTTCCAGTGGCGTACGCCTCACGTACCCTCAATGATTCCGAGAGAAACTACTCCACCATTGAAAAGGAGTTATTGGCGATTGTTTGGGCTACCAAATATTTCAGGCCTTACCTGTTTGGTAGGAAATTTATTATATTAACAGATCATAAACCCCTTCAATGGGTATTTTCTCTCAAAGACCCAAGTTCTAAATTATTACGCTGGAGAATGAAACTCGAAGAGTACGAATTCAATAATTATTCCATTACCTATAAAAAAGGGAAAGCAAATACGAATGCCGATTCTTTATCACGTATAGAGTTGCATACCAAAGAAACTGATAACATTTCTTCATTCATAGAAGAATTCAATAAAAACTTAGCAAAAGCTCAACAAGAAGACAACATTTCCACTCAAGTACAAACCGACAATGATTCGATAAACAAAATTGATAATAATGACGAAGACAATGACCTCCAACATGACAACGATGACGTTACTGTTCATACGAACGCCGAAGAAAATCCCATAGTAGAAATTCCCATTTCGGAACAACCTGTTAACTTTGGTCAAAATCAGATGATCATTCGTTCAGTTTTACATTCACCGGCAAGACCGAAAATAACCATACTTTTCGAAAAGAAGCAACGAATTAGTATACAAATTTCTAAAAATAATTTCGACCAGGACATTATCGACGTTATCAGAGATTACATTGCCCCAAACGTTCAGTATCATGTTTACTTTGAAAGTCCCGAAATATACGAACCCTTCTGCGAAGTAGTACGAAAAAATTTCAAATGTCCCTCTCTGAAATTCGAAAGGTGTAAAATTAAATTGATTGACATTACAGACAAAAATCAAATTTCGGAACTAATTCAAGCATATCACGAAGGTAAATCAAATCATCGTGGTATTGAAGAAACAGAAAACCGGTTGAGGCAAAAGTATTATTGGCCAAATTTGAAAAACTCTGTGCAGACATATATAAACGATTGTGAAATATGTCAACAGAGTAAGTACGAAAGACGTCCCATCAAGACTCAAATGAATATCACGCCGACAGCAACGAAACCTTTCGAAATACTACATATGGACACTTTTACATTGGAACAAAATAAATTCTTGACAATAATTGATAGTTTTTCCAAATACGCCCAGGCGTACCACCTTAATTCTCTGGACTCTACACAAATTGTAAATCGCCTAATTTCGTTTTTCTCACATCATGGAGTACCGAAACAAATTGTTGTTGACAATGGAACCGAGTTCAAACATACCGTAATCACTGAACTATTAGCTCTTCACAAGATAAAAGTACATTTTTGTTCGCCCAATCATCCCCAGTCTAATGGCCAAATCGAAAGATTTCATTCCACCGTGATTGAGCACATCAAACTTCTGAATACCCGTGGATTCTTAAAATCACCGATACAAATGAAAATGACATACGCTATACTAGCTTACAACCATTCGATCCATTCTGTCACCAAATTAAAACCAATCGATGTAATAAACGGACACCTGAAAATCGATAATCCTTTTGATATCGATATAGAGCAAATTCTAATTAATGATTACGTTAACGAACATAGGGATAAAACCAAACTTTTATACTCGCATATAAACGAGAAACTTGCCGAAAATAAAGAAAAACTCATTTCTAAATTAAACACAAATCGTGATAATCCTGACCTATTCCAACCCGGTTCAAAAGCTTACATAAAGAAACATATCGGACAGAAAACCTCAAATGAATTCAATAATCCCACTACTATAACTTATGTAAATATTCCTGGAAAAACAGTCTCAACGCCACTTCAAGAAAAAGTCCATATGGACAATCTGAAAAGACCCCTGAAGAAAACATATGATTTCGATAAATAAGTGAATTCATTTTATTTCAGATTACCTCTCGTCTTCGGACTTCAAGATACAATAAATTTGCAAAACTTAGAAAATAACCCAGGAATAGTGCCGCTCAAATTAGGAACTGCAAAAATTGAAGATTTTGGTCACACTCTGATTCATTACTTCGATTTGAACCCATTTATCATGGAAATCAATAAATTGCACCTCCAAACAACAAATCTCATGCAGTCACTAGAAACCAGTAAAGCATATTCCGTTGATATTTCAAATTATGTAAAAATCTTACAACTAACGAAATAAAAGACTGAAACTAAACTTAAGGAAATCATTCCACATCCTCAAAGGATGAAACGAGGATTTTTCAATGGTATCGGATCTATTTTTAAATCAGTAACTGGAAATTTGGACGCTAATGATGGTGAACGATATGAGAAATTGATAAAGGAACTCCAAAACAATCAAGTCAAATTAACATCAAATGTTGGGAAGCAAAATTCTATATCAATCGATATGATCAATAAATTCAATCGAACTATTCAACAAATTTCACACAATGAGAAGTTACTACAAGAAAAAATTCTGCAGGTCGCTTCAATTGTCGAAAAGGCACCCTACAGAGAAAATTCTCAGTTCATCAAAGATATTTTCAATCAATTGATAAATATGTACGAAATTATCACATCTGTTTTACAAGACATAGAAAATTCATTATCATTCTCCAAATTGAACGTCATGCATCCTAGTATCATTAAAACTTCCGAACTGTTTATTGAACTATCAAAATTACAAAATATCTATAATTCCAATCAATTACCATTCAAAATCACCTTAGAGAATACTCCAAATTTCGAGAAATTGATAAATATTGAATGTTTCATTATGAAAAATAAGATTACCTATTTACTTCGAATTCCTATCACAAATCCTTCCATTTTCGACTATTTCCACCTCTACTCTGTTCCTGTATACAGTAAAGGTCAGTTCAAGACAGTTATTTCTGAATCTAAATATTTATTGAAAAATGTTACACACTTCGCATCCGAAGGCGATCGTTGTGCCAAAGCCGTACCACGATTTTATGTCTGTAAGAAAGCGTTTATTCAAGAGATCTCCGAAAGCAGTCCTTGTGAAGTCCAGCTGATGGACATGAACTCCGCATCCACATGCCAGTCAATCAATGTCCAAATTACCAAGCCCAAAATTGATCAATTAGAGGAATCTACTCGATGGATTGCGATATTTCCGAACAAAACAGCAATAGATCTCAAATGCCAGGATCAAGAAGATATTTCCAAAATTATAGGAACCTATTTAATCGAAATTCCGGCCGGATGTCACATTACCACCAGCCAATTCAAAGTGTACAGCGAACATCATGTGACCAATGCAAATCAACCCATTGTTTTTCCCGAGCTAGATGAAGGATCAGTTTCCACATCCCAACCGAATTTGGACTTCCAAATAGACGATATTAACCTCGACGACCTCCACGACCTGAAAACCCAGCTTATTCAGAACACTCCTGAAATATCTTTCACTGCAGGCAGAATAATTGGAGCACCCAGTATATGGAGCCTAGCTGCTTGCATCATGATCATCACAGTTATAGCAGTCTACATCTACAAGAACTTCCTGCATTACCGATATCAAAAATCGAGACCAGTCCAGCCCTCGAGACAACTCGAAGAAATCAACCTTCCAGTCGTTCAACTACCCCGCTGCACTCCGTAGTTGAATTCTTGAAGGGAGGAATTATATCACCACCAAACGGAAGATTCTGCTGACTCCACCGAAACTTAACACCCTTGGATTCCGAGATGTCCAACAAGCACCGAGGTTTCTTAATTCCCATTTTCACTGCAAACCGCAGTCAGACTTTATATTCAAACGCATAAACATCTATCTGTAACTTATATTTTCAGTTTATAATAAAAAGTTATTTTTTAAAAAAGCAAGTCCTTGTGTCATATTTCAGTAGTGTCGTATTAGGTTGGGAACATGAGAAGAAGAAATTTTTAAAACACAAGATATTTTCGAATAACAGTGAGACTTTGTACTGAGGTATGTTTGGCTTAACGGAATCCAAATCAGCTCTCTGTCCTCACCTCTGTTAGACTCTCCATCGACCTTCGGAACAATTTGTATTTCACAAAAAAAGGAGAAAATATAGCATATATGTATGTTTCCTAGAAAGTTGAGTATTTGATTGTTCACCTTTGGTTTGCCCTTGCTGACTGATAGTAATGTTTCCTGGATGTTGTTGTAATACATGGGCCCCGTGAGAAGTGGGCGTTCTCATGGCATAATGCTCTGTCATTTTGGGCTCCAAATGAAAACCTTGCGGCCTTTGGGTCTCATACACCGCCCTGCCGGGTTCTCTTGGCAATGGATAGTAAATGGGGAGTTCTTGTGGTACTGGATAAAATGCGCTTGGTTGATTGCTGTATTGGGGGGTTTCTGAAAAAGCAATATTTCCATTAAAGGTATATCTAGGTATGGTATGAAATTTTCCCATATAACCTTATCTACTCAAGCAAAGCCATGGAAGCTGTTCAAATTAGAAAATAATAATATTTATGATCGATGGAGTGTTGAAATCAACATACTCGGTCCTGTCGGTCTTGAGAAGAAGCAGTGTTGAAGAAACGTAATCAGATGACGAATTTGATCATTTAATATTGTTATTTGACGAAAGAATTAGTATGCAAAATGAATCATCAAGCAGTAGTGAGTATGACAACAAAACTCGTACAGATTATTTGACCATTGTATCATAAGTGGCTTTTTTCAACGAATTATATAATCATTATAGGTGTTAGAACTGAACATTTTCGATATTTTTCCACATCTATTTACTTCAAATGTTGTCATGTGAGCCTGTACCTGTTTTGGACAACAAAGGACTAATTTCAATTAAATGGATTATCAAACCTCACCTAGGCAGTTATCTCAATATTGGTTCAAAACACTACATTTGTACGAGTTTTTTTGTCACTGAAGCATAATATGAGAAATACAAATGAAAACTGGCAAAGAGCGATAAGTGGTGCAAGGAGACACTCACTGTTCCATAGTACTGCACGTACTAATTCATTACGTCTACCGTCATCCTCTGTGAACAAAGAGATTATTTTTATTGGGGTGTGGAAAATACTCGCAAACACATCAGGATACCATCTATCTATACTTATAATATAATATTTCATCGAATTCAGAAGCAATCTGGGGATATCCCTACAGATCGAACATGTTATGTGTTTAAAGAGTCATAGGCAATGATCTTCTTTTGAACAATAGTGGTTAAATAGTAAAATATGTGAAATATTCAACCTGAGGCTTCACCACTCACACTGGAGATTCAGCTTTCAGAAAGAATACACGCCAAACGCCAAAGAGCTGTAGTGTCTGTGAAACCCTGGCCGGTCATGGCCTGGCCATTCTGATTACATGATTCTATCAAATAATGGCATATATTGATGTGTGGCTGACAGTTCAGTACTACCAAAGTCTACAAAATATAATTACGCTATCAAAATGGAAGACATTTTGATACGGATTTACGTGTCATGACTCCACTACAGATGGGGAATAAAAAAATACATTTATTCATTGAAAACATGCTCAATACTGATATCCTCACACTAAGATGAATGTGGACTCTTGTAAATGTCTAATTTTTTGTTGTCACTAGAGGTCAGTGATAACAATTTAGAAATAAGGATATCATCGATAATCGGAGCTAATTTTCTTTTATACTTTACAGTCCCTTGTCAATGCTTTGAATAAATTAGAATTATCCTTACCAATAAAAATAACGTAAAAACAATTAATTTAATTCAACAAATCTATTCAACAAATCAATTTCAAAGAAATTATTTTTTTTCTCCAGAATTTCCAATAAGCTTTCAACAGAGTCAAGAATCACAGTTTACAAGTCAATTATTCAGCCACACTTTGACTACTGCTCATCTATCCTATATCTATTCAATCAGAATAAATTGTCTCAACTCCAAAAACTTCAGAATCGTAGTATAAGGATCATTTTGAAGTGCGGTAGAGATACTCCAATTACTATTATGCTTAATGTTTTGAATTGGCAATATGCTTAATGTTTTGAATTTTCAATCTATTTCTCAAAGACTGTTTTATTTCACAATGATATTCATATATAAAATATTGAACAATTTAGGACCATCTTATTTCAAACAGTACATTGTCTTCCATCATGATATTCACCACCACTTCCCTCTAAATAATAATAATCTATATATAAATAGAACAAATCACAAAAGCACTATGATCTGTTTATTTTTCAAGGGTTTTGATCAATTCAACAGATTACCAAATGCAATTAAAAATAGCTCATCTCTGAACATTTTCAAAAACGAACTGAAGAAATTTCTGTCTAATGTACATATATGATATTCATTATGTTTGTTACGTGTAGCTACAATTTTTGTTGGGATGCTTGTGTTCAACTAACTTCATAATGTATTCATCCAATGTTTGTCATATATTTTAAATCATTTTAATATATGCCACATACCTATTTTACTTTATACTTTTTAGCTTTTTTGTATACTAGGATGTCACATTCAACAAGAATATAGATAAACATTAAACAACTTACTTTGTGGAGATCCTTGGTATCCTCCAGGTGCAGGTTTGTACCCGTACCCATGATACAACGACACGGGCACCTGAGGCGGAGGACTGGGGCTCCTCGGCCTCTTGGTGGTCTTGAAGGCCTGCTGCTGCTGCTGCTGTGGAGGTCCCTGCCCCATGACGGCGCAACGAGCAGCCTGCGAGGGTGCCGGCTGCTGCTGCTGAGGTTGCTGCTGGATGTACAGCTGCTGGTGAATCATAGTGGAAGGAGGAAGCGATTGCAGCGCTATCATGTTCTCACTTGGGAAAATTATGGAATTACATATACTTGTTTCTCTCAAGGCTACTCCATACTCAAAGTATGGTTATCTCATAGCACTGAAAAGTGGTGGTGTTTCCTCATGTGACGTCACTCATACACCAGATGGGTATGCAATAAGCGACCTTATAAAAAGTTGATATGGAAATGATCCCATGCAGAACTGAAATGAGTATTTTGGTTACTTGAAATTGTCAGAATGATCCAAAACATAATGTTGTCAAATCAAGTACTCAGTATCAAACAAAGTATCAAATTATACAATGAACCAAATATAGATCATTGAAGATTTAGATACAATTATTGAATAAAAAGAGATATGAAAAATAATCAGTGAGAGACTTTCTATATAACCTATAGATATCTGATGAAGGAATGTCCATATCGTTTTTGAGTATTAGCCATTGTGGAAGAAATGGTTAACACAAGTAAAGAGATGAATTATTTGATGAGTATACAATTTTGCCATTACATTTTGATTTAATATCCATCATGATAATGCCCGTGTAACACAAAGATATGATATTAATATATTCTCTACTAGATCAAGCTAAGATAAAGAGAGGAATTGATTTGACCATAAGAAAGAGATGCAGCAATCAAAAATCAGCTGACTGTTGGCAAAAGTTTTCATGTGCCACGCTACTGTATCAATAAATACGATATTAGTTATCAGTTTTTTTCATTTGAATTGAGTTAATAATGTAAGATTATTCACTCAAATCAATTGGTCAACAAAGTTTATTGATCTATAAGTGTGTTAAAACAAAAATACTCAGCTTTACTCTTGATTTTATTTGTTGTTTGAATATTAAAATTTGGTGAATAAATAGTAATAGATTCAGGAAAGATCAGATCCATAGGTGAATTATTGAATAATGTTGAATAATTTCAATATACCACATCTTTGGTGTAACTACAATTCAACTATTTTTCCCTATGAATCTCACTACACTTCGAGGAAACTGTAACATAAAGCAAAAGGTAAAAATATATGCGAACATACGTGTTTTCTTTCTGTCTTCTTCTATTATCATCTTCATTCAAAACTTTCTTCAACTGTAAAAACAGCTGATGCTTTTCTTCTTTCAGCTGTGTGAGCTTAGCTTCGAGTTGTGAGATCTGCTCTCGTGTCTCTCCTAAAGTCATCACATCTTGCTGCTCTCTTGCTTCTCGTTCTTTCCTGAGGCGCTCCTCTTCGACTTCTTGCTCTCTTTCTTGCCTTTTTCTTGTCCTTTCTCGTACGATATGAGCTTTCAATCCTTTCCACATCTGTTCTGAGTGATCCACAGATTTTTCTGGTACAGCTGCTGGCATTCTGACTTTTGATTGGAACAGAGAAGAGTTTTTTAAATGATTTGAAAATGTTATCAATCAAACACAACGTGAATTCTCAGATGTAAATTAAGGACACTATGCATCATTCATGATGAGAAATCCACTATTTTAACTTTTGCCAAATGTAGGCACAAGATAATATCTTTCAACCAGTATGGATATTTCAACCTTCAACAGTTCAACACCTTCAACCCTTCGTCAACCATGAATCACGCATGAACGTTTTGAATCATAAACCATTTACAGCCGATTTACTTCTCTACGGCACTATATTTTTTTGTTCTCTAATATCCTGTTGATTGACATTGTGTCCACTTTTTGCTAATGTTATTATTGTTTTTAGTTTCTCAATGTTGTCATGTCGCACAGAAAACACTCACTGACACTCTGTGAAGTGTTTTCATAGAAATATAGTTTTCTTTGTCATGTTGTCACAGCGCAGTGACAATTTTCTGCTCACCACTGCCACAGAACATCCGCCACTGCTGTCACCTCGGACCAATAATGTATTGCTCCGAGACTGTCTATGATATCCTGGTAAATTCAATATCTATTCAAACTATTATGTAACCGAGGTTTTTTCATGAATGATCCGAACAGGTTACGGTTTAATCAAGCCATAGCATAGAAATTATATTCACCCATGGTCAAATATTAGTCAACCGTTCCGTTACCTAATCTCTGTTTTTGATATAGTCACAGATTAGAGGAGCCTGTAGTACGGCCATAGAAAACACTCCACAGATAATATAGAAATAGAAGTTGATTTTACTACATGATGTCAATTTTGAAATTGCTGCCATTCCCTCACCCCTCCACTTTAATAACGATCGATCGGCTTTCAACACGTATGAGGGCGCTGTGCACAGTATAGGTCTCCTTACATTATATCTGTGACTGTTTTATATGAGGACAACTTACATAAATTACAGAATCCTGTAAATTGAATTTTTGTGAATGATAGGATAACGATGTAGCAAACACTGGTGTAGCTACTTTATTCATTCGTCTATCCAATTTCTTCAACCAAAACTCTAATTACTTGATAACAGCATTTTATTCAATATAGCGGAACATCACTCATATGTTAGTTGTTAGATGGCGACACGAAAATGACAACAACCTCAGTATTATCGATAATTGCACAATCATGTCGTCATCATGACTTCAATGCCGTTATAGCGAAAAATGCCGTTAGCGTTTTTGATGAAACAAAACACTATCAGTGACTGCACAAGTCTTCTGTTTGTACATCGTTGACAGGATAAAACATGTTTCACTGTCTGTCCAAAAGATGGCACGTTGGCAAATTGGTATCCTCAACTGCAGAGAAGTACAAAGACAGATCAGCCCTACTATAGTTGGGCTAATCTGTGTCTGTATAGTTGGGCTAATCGGTGGTAAAATACAAGACAGTGGGCGTCATGCAATGTCAGCGTTTTGACCATTGAATTTTTGATTGTCTGATGCCATCAGGCGGGAAATGTCCCATGAGCTCATGCCAAAGAGTATATGGAGTAGATAGTGTGAACAATTATTCTTTGCTTATGCCTTGGGTTTACATTGAACTTGTGATTAATCATTCAAGTATATCGTGTTATTTCTATAATTCAATATCACCAAAAGCAAAGAGACAATTTTCTATGCTTAGAGTTGCTTCCATTCAGAAATCGAGTGGTAACCATCCAGTAGAAAAAGTTAGACTGCTGTCTACTTGATTTTATCAAATTTTTATACCTCACAAAGGCTGCCCAACATCGACACTAGATGGCATCACCTCTGAAGATTTCCAAAATTCTCTTCTGAACTTCATAAAACATGATTTGAATATGAAATTCAGCACGAATGCAAAAGTTGAACTGTTATTGGCTATCTATCGCTGTCAGATATCCGTCATCATCAGTATTGCCGGATTTGACTTCTCAGGATCAACGAACTTATCGCTATTTACATTCAAGCGGTGTGGCCTTAGTAAGGTTGTTGGACATGTCTACATGTTTTGGAAAGAAACATTAGTTATTTCACCATCCTAATATCCACCTTGTTTATAACGATGAAGGTACGATTCGAATATTGGCGCACCATAGTATATACAGGGTGAGTCAAAAATGTGTACCGAGCTTTCTGGGGGTGATAGTACATTGAAAAATAAGTATAGTATGATCAATCAACTTATGGCCCAAGATGCATATTAAGGGAGATATATCCTTCCGAAGTTGATAAAATTGAAATAATTTCTCCGCATAACTTCTAAACAGTGAAAGCCACCAAATTGAAATTTTCTGCATGAATGTATATTGTTAGAATACATTTTTTCATCACACTCCTACATTTCTCATATTGTTATAAAGGGTGTTTTTAGAAGGTGAGTCATGATTTTTTGGGACATCTTCTTTCCTTGTATTCGTTTTGGTAAGAAAATGGAAACATTTGATGGAGCGAAAAAAATTACATGAAAAAGGTACTCTTGTCCAAACACAAAAAAATTGGACCGTTTTCGAGATATTTGATTTTTGTAGTGACATTATTTCAGCAGATTAATTCATCGCGAGATTCATCGGTGACGATATTTTAGCAGGTCATGAACAATTCTGTTCTTAATTTGGACGTTCATGTCATCAACATTGTTGTAATCAATTTCCTCGTGTGGTTTTTCTGCTTGGTTATATTATTACTGCGATTTTCAAATGAGATTTTAAGAAATGGCAGGTTATTCGTTCTCTGAACAAAATGATAAGCTTTTGATGATTGGCGAGTGCTTCGGAAATGCAAATGCTGCCGTAAGACGTTATGCAGAGATGTTTCCTGCTCGACGCGTTCCAAATTCGAGAACAGTTTTGAGGATTGTGGAAAGACTGCGTGAAACAGGATGTTTAAAAATGAAAAATACAAATGGTGGCCGGCCAAGAAGTGCGAGAACTGTAGAAGTTGAAGAAGTATTGAATACTGTCGAACAGGAGCCGGAAATAAGTACTAGGAAATTAGCAAGACGAATAGACACAACACAAGCGATTGTTGCCAGGATTCTCAAAGAGCAACAGCTACACCCTTATCATTATTTGCAGGTACGAGAACTGATGTTACCGCGTGACAACGAAATAAGGGGAGCCGGAAATAAGTACTAGGAAATTAGCAAGACGAATAGACACAACACAAGCGATTGTTGCCAGGATTCTCAAAGAGCAACAGCTACACCCTTATCATTATTTGCAGGTACGAGAACTGATGTTACCGCGTGACAACGAAATAAGGGTGAGATTTTGCGAAGAGTTACTGGAACGAACTCGAAGATGTCCTGAGTTTTTGAACAAAATATTGTTCACATATGAAGCAACTTTTACTAGGAACGGTGTTATCAATTCGCGCAACACTCATTTCTGGGCTGACGAAAATCCACACGTAGTTAAAGCTACGCATTTTCAATATAATTTCAAAGTAAACGTCTGGGCTGCGACTTTAGGCAACAAATTCGTTGGATACTACATGTTCCCAGGGTCTCTGAATGGTGCAATGTACCTCATCTTCTTGGAAAATGAGTTGAGTACGATATAAGAAGACATCTCTCTTAACATACGTAGGGAAATCTACTTTATGCATGATTGAGCACCACCTCATTATGCAACTATGAACGGTTTGATGAATAATTCACGTAAACGCCTCAGAATCTGTATTACCGAAAACGGTGGACATTTCGAACAGCTAATTTAATTTGTTTCATCACTCTCTTTTCATTCAGAATTATTATTCAAAACTACTAATAACGTTTTCAAACTTTCATCATTATCCAAACCTTGTTCGGACAAACTTGTTGTTATGTACTTATTGCTTATCAACGGCACAGGAAGGTAATATCATCGACAAAATTAACTACAAAATTAATCATTCATGGCCTGCCAAAATATCGTTACCTATGAATTTCGTGATGAATTGATCTGCTGACATCGTGTGACTAAAAAAACTCAAATATCTCGAAAACGGTTCAATTCTTTGTATTTGGATAAGAGTACCTTTTTCATGCAATTTTTTTCGCTCCATCGAATGTTTCCATTTTTTTACCGAAACAAAAATAAGGAAAGAAGATGTCCAAAAAAAATCATGACTCACCTTCTGAAAACACCCTTTATAACAACATGAGAAATGTAGGAGTGTGATGAAAAAATGTATTTTAACAATATACATTTATGCAGGAAATTTCAATCTGGTGGCTTTCACCGTTTCACCGTTTAGAAGAAATGCGGAGAAATTATTTCAATTTTATCAACTTCGGAAGGATATATCTCCCTCAATGTGCATTTTGGGCCATAAGTTCATTGATCATACTATCGTTTTTTCTCAATGTACTATCACCCCCAGAAAGCTCATCAGTACACATTTTTGACTCACCCTGTATATACTCTTTGATCATTAGCTCCACCCACCCGACATTAAAGGATTCAAATAATGAGCCTATCATTGTCGGAACTCTCTTGAATAAAATCAATGTTGTAGCCTTGACTGGTAAAAATTGAAATATTAGAAATACTGAACTATTTCCTGAAAAGATTTTTTTATATCAAAATAATATAACACTAATATCTATTATCTATATATATTTGATGTCGTTGATTCGTATAGTTCAAAAAGAAAGTTAATTCGAGATACTCATGAGCTTTTAAAGATGTATAGTAGTTATGGAGATCGCGAGAAACTTCTCGAAACATTATCATTCTACGCCAATCGACACGATTATCATTGCAATTCGTCAAGAATAGTCAAAAATGCTTCGATGTAACTAGATTTCGACTAGTATAATCAATATTTTTTTTAATGAAATATGTGAGGAACAGTAAAAGTCATAAATGGTATGTATAAACAGATATTTTACTTTCAGTAACAAATAAATAAATAAAATAGTACACATTCTTAATAGCTACGCTTAATTGTACAAATCGATGAAAATATTAATATGATTCACAAAATCCATTGATGAACCTCAAATTCGAATGCAACACATTTCTCCGCCGTATGTTCCGTCAAATTCGACGAAAATAATTTATAGAAAAGTTCCATTGTACTAAGACAGGTTTGAGTTATCAAAATCTGGGACTGATTCACACATTTTCATTCAAAGTCAAGGGCAAGAACATAATTTAATAGATAGTGAAAAAAAACATAATGTTATCATTTTGCCATATATTCCTGAATAATTTTTGATTATTGTTGCTGTTTCGATGATTGTACTCATTGAAATAACATGTGAATATGGCAGGAAATAAGCGCTGTACTACTGATTCGTGAAATACAAATCTAGCTCACATTGATGTCACAAAACTTCGGTTTCAGATATAGTTATTCGGAAAAGTATGAAAAATTCAAGTTTTACGGCCTTCTCTACAAACACCTAATTGTTCATCCCACTTCTGAAATCGGCTAGCCTCACTTGCACGTGTGTACGTCCATGGATCGAATGCACGTCTTGCACTCCACTTGACAGCACCACTTGAACTTGCACTGACAGCGCTCGCGCACCGTACTCTTCAGCGTGTTGTAGCCTCGGCCGCAGCACAACAAGTTGCAGCCTGAAACAAAGAATAACATGGAAATAATCGACATTGACTAACTGAACTAGAAAGAAACAGAAATTATGATGAATCAATAAATGGATTCTGTTAATATAATTGCTGCTATAGTAGGAGCAAAAATTTAAGACAAACAGTGCATGAGGGAATTGAAGTAGACATTAGATGAAATCAAAGACGCTCTAATAGGAAACTATATTACTATGTTCCGCACCAGAGCCCTTCCGTAGGTTTGCCGAAAAGCCATAAAGGAGAAGAACATTATTCATTCCCATCTGAAGTATCACTTCAACAAAATGAGCTAAGGAGATACAAGAAAGATTATGAGTGTTGGTCGCTCATCGGCTTGAGTACCGTGAGGATTGGCTCTCTCGCCCTACCATAGGTTTAGCGCCTTTGATATAGAAGTGACCAAATCAAGTAACTCACACAACTGTCTAACTTTTCTATTACTGAACCTACCAGAATGTACGAAAAAATTATAGGAGAAACATGGGACTAGAATCCTTGAATGCTCTAGCTTCAATAGGGCATAGACCCCCACACGAGTACATAAGTTCGTGAATGAATTTAAAAGGAGAACAATCACAACAGTACTCAACCATACAATTCATTCTAGAGCAGAAAATATTGATGACTCAATCATATGATTCAATCATACATTTAGAGGAAACAACATGTCATGATAGTATACACCATTTACATCATGGTATACACCAAATACTGTGTCTTTGGAATATCTCAATGTTCCCAAGCACCATTCCTTACAAATTTTATGTTGAACCATCGGAACAAGTTGGAGTTGATACGAATAAGGTGATAGATACATCTTAATTCGAAGTTATCGGAAGAAATTAGCGCAAGAAAATAATAATAGAATTCTTTGAATTGCTACGAAAATAAGGTAGATTGGGCTGCTAAGCAATCCTTGTGAATTGAACATCATATAATGAGGTGAGAATTATCGATTATTGTATAATAACTTGTATCAACCTTCGATAAGAAGTTCTTATATATTAACGATCGAAGTACTTTATTATAGTTCACAACATACGCAACAAATCTGTAGGGATACTGACATATATCAGGTGAATCGATAACTAAATTGCCATACCATCAAAGTTTATGGCGTTAGTGCTTTCACCTTGTACATGAAAGAAAGGACTTAGAGTACAGAACGCATATGTTCTGCCAGGAAAATGAATTAACTACAATTCCTTCGCGAGTGTGAGGTTTCATCAGAAATCGGGTTTCTACAATTCTGTGAAGGAAAATCTATGGCAGAAAGTTTCGAAAATGAGCCTTCTACGAGGCTGAGAGGCATGAGGTAAGTACATAAAGCTTGATAGTGCTCTAGC
This sequence comes from Gastrophysa polygoni, assembly GCA_963576655.1. Lineage (NCBI taxonomy): Eukaryota > Metazoa > Arthropoda > Insecta > Coleoptera > Chrysomelidae > Gastrophysa > Gastrophysa polygoni. The sequence continues at coordinate 11,292,626 of OY755090.1, forward strand.
ATTGTTGGAGGACAGCAATAGTTCTGTAGGGGTTACGTTAGGATAATGACAGCAACTTCAGATTGCAATCTGACAAAAACCCAACATAGTCAGTGATTTCGCGATTGATTCTTTTTCCGAAGAACGAACTAAAAACCACAATGGTAATTTTTTAACCATGTTCTGGGAAATTGAGAATGAAGCGTTGAGAAGCAACAAGAATGCTCACCGTCGATGTCAGGTGACGTCCTGTTGCAGACTCTTCCCTGCGTGCCCAAGGACCCTATCCGGTCATCCTTGACGCAGTAGTCGGGCGAGTCCTCGAGGTACACCAGGTCGTAGGCCGTGGGGATGGTGAGGCGATGGTCGCGCAGCTGGAGGCGACCGCGTCTGTTCACTCGGACTTCCGTCGCCCCGTCGTATTTGTCCCTCAAATAGTCGCCTGCGAAACGATAAAGGATAATAGGTTTGTTCTAGCAAGAAATTTGGGATGATTTGAGGTGATTTTGTAGACTGACCAACTGCGCATGATCGCCGTGAGACTGGTGCAAACAGTTTGGGATTCATATCCTGCTAGAACGCTTATTTGCGTGTTGATAGTGTTGATAACCATCATTGATTTGATGAATAGGAAGGAAACTATACCTGTATTTCTGAACACAAGTATAGAAAACTAGACAGCTTTGGTGTCAATCGAAACCTTCGACCATCGAAGATCGAAACCAACAAGAATAATAATTGAAACGAAATTCATAAGAAAATTGTTGGATTCGAGCTTAGGATAAAAAAGATACCAAAACCCAAGATTTCTCATCTCTTATAGGTACATAGCCAAACAATCTAAATCCAGAAATCATAACAAATGTGACATCGGATCATTCCGAACTGAGATTCCGTTAGTTCCGAACCTTTGCACATGTCACAAACTAAAAATCCTTACGAATTCCTGTGGCCTATTTCGACTTTCGACCGTTCTCCACCTGTTTGCAAACTGGATTTTGTTTTCGCTATATAGAACGTGGGACTAGTGTAGTTCGAATCTCGGATTCAATTTGCTATAACGCGTATGCGCATGCTTCAGACGATTCCGTACCGTTTGATAGCGCTGCTAGAACAAACCTATTCTTTTGTAGATGTTATGTTACACTTTTTCGATTTAATGCAGAGTCCAAGGCAAACAATTTTTCAAATTCTGACAATTGAGAAACACCACTGAGTGGGGAACTTCTTCCATTCCTCTTCGTATCGATGTATAATGACAACCATTCGTTATACAACCGATATCATTTGTCAACATAGAAGTATAGTATTTTCTTCAATGATGGCTATCATTCTGGAGGATGAAAATTTAGGAATCATCTAAGAGAATAATAGCCATTATACGCGAATAGAATACTATTCTTTCTCTGCGACTTCCATGAAAATTTGACCAAAATGAGAAAAAAATGTGTGTGAGCCATAATATCGATAGACATTGATGAGGGATGATACTGAATTACCACAGTGAACCTCGTGAAATTCTGTATGGTATGAAAGTAATTACAGGGAAAACATAATTTAGCGAATTGAAATTAAAATTGATTATCAGATGAACACGTCGTTGAAATAAAAAAAAAATACTGGGACACACTCCCCTACTTTTTTATTGAAAAATCATTTTTGGATTCCATAAGCATATGGAATGGAATTTCCATAAAATTCTAACGGGAGGAAATTTATCTGATGCTCCCCAATCTTCGTTTGGAAAATTCAAATCATAATCTTTGGGTTTTGAAGCCTATATCGATAATGATTTGTTATCGTTCAATAGTATGGATTCATGTCCATAATCCACTTGATCCATGTGGATAAATCTAGTTATCAAATGTTCAAGCAGTTCATCGATATTACGTACAGGGTGCTCGAAATTCCATTCCAAAATTGATTGACATTTGATCGATTGAAACTCATCATTTTCAAATGCAACTTTGGATGGAAATTCATGGAATTCATTCCTGCTACGTTCCATATCGATAGTCCCTATACATAATCTTCTATTATATCGTCTGTTATAAAGCCTTTTCCATAAATTGTTTCTCTAATGTCCATCTAATGAGGAAAAACATTCGCTTAACAACATGTTGACATCAGTCATTGAATGATGATAATGGCGAAGTTGTATTTGTAAGCACAAATATACTCGACCATAGACACACATTCAAGTATTTGTCACATTCTTCGAATACAGATTTGCCATTATCATCCTTTGATAACTTTCGAGTCTAAGATTTATTCAATATATAACAAGATATATTCTGTTGGACTGATGCTTTGCTATCTAATAAAAGTCTACTTCTCAGTATGATCTAAGAGATAGGAATGATATGACTGATATTGCAAAGAAAATTTTCCAAATTATTAGAAATATGATCCGGTTTCCAATACCTAGGAATGAGTCATTGACTCAGAGTCAGTCAATAATGAAAATTACCACTTTCATGCATTTATTCATAGTTTTATGCATATTTTGTCACTAAAAGGTACCATTTTGATTCAGTACCAGCGTTATTACTATCTAATGCTTCCTACGCTCCATAGAAACATGCCATAATTCTCAGCATCTGAAGTGTCGGCATTTTTTCTATTGTACGCTTCCATACTGTGGTTTGTTATTATGTTCAGTCTATTATCAATGGATACCTGACGTACATTCTAAATAATTGAAAAACTTCAAGTTCGATTAGTAGTAGTTATTGTGTAGAATTGAATTTCCATCACTGCTAATGTTGATATTCTTATTCTTATCTTTAATTGAACTATTTGAACAGGTGGATATCGATTTTTTGCCAATAAATTGCCAATAAATTAGAAAAAAAAATAAATTTATTCAATATATACCTACTTAACAACCATTCTGAAAGCTTAGTAAAGTCGTGAGTACGTCTTATATGAAATATGTTTGTCTACTTCTAACTTCTTCTAAAGTTCGACTGACATACAGAGAAGACCTGAATATTAGTACGTGTTCAAAGGAATAACTAATCCGAAAATTCAATGAGATATTTATATATTGAAATGACAATTATTTTTGTAAGGTATACCTAATAACATACATAATCTAATGTAATATATTTTTCAAAATTTCATTATATGGATACAAAATAAGTACCACAAACAAAACATTGGTGAGCAACTGTTTCATGCCGGATAGAAAGTAATGAAAGTACCTAGTATAATATCTCATCAATGTATTGATGATCATTTTTCTTGATATACTGTATATTGAACTGAAAAGATATATATCTATTCAACTATTGTGGGAGTATTTTTCAAATCTGACTGATCTTTCAATGTGCAAAATGTATGTCAACCATGTTTCAGACATAATCAAAAGAACTGATATCGGATGATGGAAACATGTTTTGAACTAGGTGTTCTCAAGATTGGTTTTGATCATGCCAATCCTGTTAAATTGCAGTTGAATACCCTAATACCTACCAAGTAGGAGAGACCAATCGGAATCTTGGAATCGAAGAATCTTTCTCCATTCTCCACAAACCATTGTATAACTTATGATATATTTCCGTGTCTCAGTGACATTTGAGTCTGCGGAAAGATGAATCTGTGCAATAACAGCACGATTCTTGCCTTTCTCGCAACAAAGGCCACCCCTAGTCGCTGTCGCTGTCGTAATGTGCATTCATCAATTATTTTATTGTGCACGCGGTCCGCAATTACATCGAGATCGCTTTGCATAGCGGCGCGTTCATTTGTTTTTTTAAATTGTCAGTCGGCCCGAAAAGTCGCAGCGCCACAATTATGGTAATTTCGGTGAAATTTACGATGAGATAAAGATTGTACAATGCTCACGTTCAAGATGGACGATAAGGATACTGTTTTTAAAATGTTCTTGGGATAAGCATAGATTGAGGAGTTAATCTATGGGATATTATGGTTCTAACACTTTGAATCCCAAAAGTTGATGCAAAAGTAAAAATGAAAAATAGTAGGTAATATCGCCTGAGCTACCTAATACAATTTATGCACGATTGAACTGATTGTATTGATTGAATCAATAGAAAGTTCACTATCACTCCTACGACAATCGAAGAACAGCTGGAATGATAAGGAAAAATTAGCATTTTCTCTGATGAAAACTACCAATGAAACAATGAAATGAGCAACTCCTTTGGTCCTGAGGTCACTAGATTCCACTCCACATTCAACTGACATATTCTTTTCTTTTTTGGAACGTAAAGCAACTATGTTCGAGTTAACTCGTAGATAGAACACTCTATCTAGTGGTGATGGAGTATCATCTGCTACGATGACTATCAAAGGTGGTGTTCCACAAGGCTTTGTCTTGAGAGCAGCTTGGTTTGAAATCAATGATCCGCTGTTTTTCGCTCCAAATCAAAGATCTGATGGATTATGCTCCTGTCCTGTCCATAATTTTGCTGACGATTGATACCGATCCTCCTCTAGAGCCTCTATATCATCTAATAAATGAAGTTCTGACAAGAACTTTCAAATGAGAATCTGAAAAACTCAAGCTTGTATCTTCATCAGAAAAGAGAATCGCAATGCCCAATATAATAATATCAGGTTCCTATGAAGTCGTCAATATCGATACTCGGTATCACGTCCAACATTGATATTGACAACATCATTCATCAATAAAACAGCAGAGATGTGTGAAATACGACTCCCAAACTTTCTGAAGAAATGTTACGCTTCTTAATATGATTTCTTAACTCATTTTTCTTCAGTTTTTTGAAAATTGATTCAGAACCCAAGATATCACGAGATGATATCGATATGATATGCAATATACGGTTCCTCAGCTCATTTTAAGGAGAGAAGTTCATATGAAATTATGCCCTTAGCCCCTTAACTTTCGAACTATAGGGTGAAATTTCAAGAAAAAAATCTTTTTTGTTTCATTGCTTCAAAACTGTCCCAGATATTTTCATGAAATTTGACATGCACATAAGAACCAATAGTCATTTTTCGATGCAGGAGATTTTTCAATACTTCTACCAGTAGCGATTTTCCTAAAAAAAAAATAGTATACCCTTGCATTTTTCGAAAATGAGAATCATTTTTGGAATTCTAGTTCATTTTGTAATAATTTGACATCTTGATTTTTTTCCGCACGACGCACCGTTTTCGCGTAAAAAAATAAAAACCATTTTCATATATTTTCTTGGAAAAATCTCCAGTATACACTCTATATAGTATAATCTACGCCACTGGTAGATATATTAAAAAATCTCCTGCATCAAGAAATGCCTATTGGTGCTTAGTATAGCTGCATGTCAAATTTCATCAAAATATCTAGGACAGTATGATGAGGAACCGATTGTGCTGTTGCGGACCTTCTATTTAAAAAGCGGAAAATACCTTCCTCCCCTCCCAAAGTTCCACCACGGGCTCACACGTTGTTCCACGAACACTATAGGTTTTCCCTTCGTTTTGTCAAAAGATCAAAAATGGGGATTTCACTTATTCCATTATGGGTAATGCACAGAAAAGAAAAGAGAAAACATCTAGCGGTACCATGTACCTAAATCACAGCCGACTTCACTTGGCTGTGCCTGAATCATATAGAATCCAGGGTCGTAGGAAGATGTGAGAAATTCTTATTGGACATAAAAGCTTTTATTGCCTACCATCAGAAACTCTAAACTTGTAAAAAGTCCGATTTTACGACGCTATTTGAGTTAGTGGCAGTATGGTAAAAGCAATCGAAGAACTAAAAAGCGTAGTCGATGATTAATAATAAACCTAATCGAGTCGACCTACGGTGGAACTTGATATGCCACAGCAAGTGACTGGTATAGGACTGGTACTGGAAGCGGTGAGCAGCAATCACAATAAAAAACAATAATGTTTCTAATGAAGATCCCACGCAGGAATTACATAACATCTGTCCATTGGTTTTCATTGGGAATCCATGCAATAATTGAGGGTAACCACCAGAATCCATAATCGAAAATAAAACGGTAGTATAAAAAAAGGCCTTGGGATAACACTATCAATTTTCAGTGTATTACTCAGAAATAGAATGTTCAAAAATATTCGGCAGAAGGGTAGTTCATCGATGCTCGTAAATTCCAGTAGACCGAACATAATGAGATCTACATTTCGGATGCCATGGAGAACAATATCTTGATTCTCGTCATGTCGAATCATTTGTCAATATTGTCACGTGAGGCCAAACTCCACCAAACAATCGACTGATTTCGAATCAACTTTTTTTAAAAATGTAATCCGGAATAATCCTCGCCTCGGATCGATATTTGATTATATGAATATGTCAATATGTTGATCTGTAACCTACACTTCGTTTAATGGAACGAAGATGTTCCTATGTTTTTCTTGTATGCATGACTATAGCAGGTACCCGGCGCATTGACGTGACATAAAAATAATTTTGGAAATATCGTTTGAAATTTGAAATGACTTTATTCTTCGTATGAGTTTTATTGCAACCGGGTGAACGGTGCGCGGCAGCGCATAAGAAACGAAAAAACATTCAATTTTTTATATTAGACCAGCTGGAAACTCTGACCAAGAACGCCATCTATTGAAAGTGATCTGTAGTGGTGTTTCACTGTGGTCATCACAGAATAGAGGGCTGTGTCCAGAGTGCCAAAATCACCTACATCCATTTTCAAGCTTTTCCTCCTAATTCCTGTGTTTCTCCAATGTTTTACTTCTCTCGAACTACCCCAGTATTAGGGCAAACAAAGAGGCTTTGCAAAGATGTTTACGACAGAATTTATGCACGAAACGCAAAATTTCATTCCTCGATTATACTATTTATTCGAGAGCCTGAATTCAGAAGATGAGCAACAATAATTCACAAAAATTCGTTCAGCTGGAAATATTTTCATTAACCCTTCCAATTTATAACAATGTAACAATCACTTCAAACGTCCGGTCAGTTTCGATTAACACGTACACTGCAACTGACCAGCTGAGTCTTCAAGAACAACGTGAATGAGCGAAGCCACTACTGCCACGGTCGACACTATCACAGTACCGATAGTAACCATAATAAATGTCTGTCACTCGTTCCCTGCGACCCCACACGGTGTACATTTCGCGTATCAATAATATCATAATTAATTTAATATTTGTTTGAGAGTTATCGACAATGTCTCCATTCAGACGTTTCTTATCTTTCAGAAATTTGAAATATCTCTCTTGTGTTCTGAATAGGTGATGTTGGTTCAACAACCAGAGTCTGGATGTGCAACTAAACCTTTGATTGGATTTCAACATACGTTGTACAAACCAGAATTGTTCGTTGTGATCCCAAATCTACTCGTTTTCAAATGCAACTATGGAACAGAAATATTCTTCTATCACCCCCCTCTTGTGTCTGAGCTAATATTCATTCATCAACCAGAGTCTGGATATACAATCGAACCTTTGACTGGCTTTCACCGAGAAGAAAACAAACGTTATACGTTACACAAACCAAATTATTCGTTGTTTCTCAAACATCCCAAATCTACTCGTTTTCAAATTTCATTTCATAGGAGTCGTTCATCATCAACAATATAGGGGAGATATTTTTTTGTGCTTTTTAGTAGGAGCGGTGGTAAAAGTTATTTTAGTGGAAAACCTTGAGCGGTGGGCGGTAAGAATTAAAATCAAAGTAGTGAGTAGAGAATAGTTTTTTTTGTCGACAGCCGCACATAGACGAAATATTATTATATTCCACTTGTTTTTTGAAAGAAGGGATCATATCACATTTGTTTTTATTCCTCCCCAAGTAAGGATAAGTTTCAAGATACTTTTTATTATATAATTATATAATTTGGGAAACGAATGAACTGTGTTCGAAATTATACTTACTTGGATGAACGAAACTATTTAGAGTCTCAGAACTACTTTTTTTTTAGAGTTATTTTCTATTCGGGATGTGGAATTGGGGTTTGATTTGTTCATTCACACTTTCATCCATCTTATTTATATTATTGTTCACTGGTTTCAGTTGTTTCAGATAAAAAATATATATGTATGTCATTCCTATGGATTTCATAACTTTGGTTACAAATTTCCATTAATTGATGCCCTCCCCCTTAAAAAATCCATAGATTCGCCAGTGCTTTGGATCATATTTAAAAATCGTTTCATCTCTACCAACGCTAGGCCAATATCATTTCTAATAATTTCCGGACTGTCAGTGAAGTGTTTATACTCTTGCGCTATTTAAACACTAATTTTTTAATCAATATTTACTTAGGAGTACTGGTCGACAATGCTTTCAATGTTGTTTGATTTTCACAGTTCCTGTGTTCTTCAAATCATTATTGACATGTGTGATAATCTTCAAATAACGGTTCAATAACTATCAGATTGAGTATCCGTAATGAGTTTAATAGACTTTCAACCTGACATAACAGTTTGTGAAGTTCACAATCTTATTCAGGATGGTCTAGTTCCGGTACCCGTGTATGATTTAGGGAATGGAAGAAATCGCTATATACAAACAATTCGGGTGTATTATTTCTGAAGAAATATCATTTTGTCGTGATATTTCTACAATTCCCGTCACACCGATATTTTATGGAGTAAGAGGTATAATAGTAGAGGTCGCCAAACTAACCGACAATGTAATTCGTTCCGAGTTGTCGGCGATTCATTACCATATCGTTAGTTGTTATACTCGTTACAAAATACAATTTTCAGGAAATGGCTATCATCGTCTGGGTAAATTGTGACTGGAAGCGATTCTCGAGTAATTCCATTTTTTGCACAAGCAGTTTACCGTTCGCGCGAAGGATTATTATGTTGTACGAGGGTTTCTGCAGTAACCTACTTATCAAAGAATAATGGTGGTCAGTATCAGAAGTATCAGTTTCCGAATCTGCCATACAATCGATGATTATGATTCCTATTTTGTTGCGGACTTAATAAAATATCAATAGATGCCAATTACTGAGGATTGCTTCATTCCTCCTTAGTTTCACCCATTTGTACGTCAGATTTGGTCTAGTCTTCTATCTACGTCAATAACTCCTTCAACTCCTGCAACTTCGACCGCGGAATACAGGTTTATGAAAGTTTGAGTGGATGCCTAATGATGAATTTCATGAGTGACGAGTACTATGAGTAGAAGAGCTTGTAGGCAAAGCTAAATTATGAATAAATCTCGAAAATAATTTTCTCTGAAAATGTCATTCACCGAAATATAGGGTGTTTGAGGCATTTGAGGCATCGGGATAGCACTGGCGTAGATTCCGGGGTCACATGACAACTTTTGTCTCACTAAAATATCTGAATAGGATTTTTGAATTTTCCATCACTCTCCATTATTATCAGACTGAATTGCTACAAAAAACGTCCACGTGTCGAATTTTGATAGAACTCTCCGTTAACGAGAAAAAATCAAAATTGTCTCCAGTGATTTATTCAAGGTTTCCATTTTCATTTCATGTTTCCTGTTATTGTTTTTCAGACAGTCTTTCTTCTTTCCCAAATGGTAAAACCAAGTTCACTAAAAAAAGTCTTCGGAACACAGTTTATGACAGTGTCGATTTTAGCAGAGATCTTTTGGGTGTTGGAGGGCGGATTTCGTGGAGTTCATGCCACTCAACTATTTATGACGTTAAAACTCAAATTCACAAATTGAAGTGATCCAAAAACTTCCATTCCACTAGAGATGGACAAAATCTTGGACTTAACAGCAAACTCATTTTCTGCCGATTTTGCAAAAAAAATTCAATCAGCAAATTATCACTTTTCCTGTCTGTGAAGAAAAATGATTTGCCTCTATGGCAACAGAATATTTGATATGTTATGGATATGAGATCGATTAGAGTACATAACAATAACATAACATGTATTTCCAACGAATATTTGAAATATATGTTCTGTTGTGGAAAAATTCATTGTAATAGAAATAAATGGCAGAGACTTTTATAACTTGGCTATGTCTATGTTAAATGAATAACTATTTTGAGAAATAGAGAAGAATAGAGGAGAAATAGTTCGTTGAGATTCATCAAAGAATGTGAGAGAAATCAATTTGAAACCGAATTTTCGATTTTGGAATGGGAGTGATGGAAGATTTGACTCACATGAAAGGTTCAATGAACACTTAGGTCACTTCTGGAATTTTTACCATTTTAACCACAAGATTTGCATCAATGTAAGCAAGAAAACAACAATTTTAGCTACCTCATGCTTCTATAGTGACTTATGGTTATACCAAAGTGTACTTTTACTTTTTCATCATGAGTTAATATGTCGACATATACCTGATACAATATCAATACAATACAATCACAATTACCATTAGTTTAGAGATTCTGCACATGCGAACAATGGAAAATAGTAGATAGTGAAACAGTAGTGAATCTAATGATATTCCGATTCAAAGACAATTATTGTTGTTTTTCAATGGTGATTGTCATATTTGGTCATGGTCACGATTATCAAATTTTCACGAGAATCAAAAAAAAGTGCTGTCATAGTAATGAAAGTGATTCGTATTTCAGTTTTATATAAATATGACGATTGAACGTAATTGAAAATATTCAAAATACATCTTGACAGTTGAGAATATCAATATTACAGCTCATACATTGGAATATAATTTTGAACGCTGGATGATTATGATGATATTCACCAGTAAAAACAATTGCAATCATCTTTAGGCTATTTCTGAGAGTTTGATTCCTTCTTCTCATCGTACTTTTCATCTATTCATCAAGAATATCGGAATATGAGAGAAATGGCAATACAATAATAGAGCAAAACTAAGATCATTTTGGTATAAAAAGTTTAGCTCAACCATGTAATTAGTCCCAGGAGCATGTGGTATCATTTTGTTCAGACATTTCAGGGACACCCTGTATCCTCTCGATAAGCCGAGATGGTTCAATGCCCTTGTCATCTGTCTCTCCCAACTCTCAAGATTCGAATACGATTTGGAATGCATCGAAAACAAATTGCATCTCGTCGTATTAGCATTGAATAGTTACCAAGTTTTATAACGATATAAATCAATTTGTCTGCACTCTAGTCGTATAACGTAACGTCTAATTAAGGGGTGTGAACATCAAATGAATTTGCATGATATCACAAGTCTTGTACGATGCTATACGAATACCAGATTATCGTCTTGATCATTGAATATAGCATATACTCATTGCATTATAAAACTTGTATTTATCTAACAATAATAATAATTGACGTTGTGTGAATGTTCACCTCCTCGAAACTGACTGATAAAAAATTGTCAATAGATTTTTCAAAGGGTTCATAAGAATATGCCCCAGATACATCAGTTTCTTGAGCAAAAACCAATCAAAAACTTCTCCTCATTTCTCTATGATCGAGATAATAAAGGATATGCTTATTCTTTGAAGAACAGAAAAACCTAGAAGAAACTAAGAATAAGACCAACGAGAAAATCCCACATTGAAGAATGACATCTCGGAAAATACATTATAGGGATGAATACAACAACAAAGTGATGATAATTGCAAGAGAACAAAATGATATGCGAATATTTTGCATTTAATATTTGCTGTGTACCATATTTCCGAAGAGGTGAAATTGGATTTCAACGTATGAAAAACGATTCGTATGAAGTATATATTCACATCTTGACGAATTAACAAGACTCATAATAATAATAATAATAATAATAAACAGCTTTATTTCAGAGTAGATTACAAACTTTTATGCAAAATGTCGGTAGCATAGAATGAAATGGCGTCAAACAAGGAGGTTCAGATTTTTGTTATAAATATTTTTAAATGAATGTTCCAGTGAGGTATGCGTTCAAATGATAGGGCTCTAAGTCTATGAGAAGTTTTTTTAGTTCTCTTTTGAAAACTCCAATTTTCTTCATCAGTTTTATTCTGTTAGGAAGATGGTTGAAAAGCTTGATTGACATATAGTGGGCGCTTTTTTCAGTTGCTGTTAGTCTATGAAGGGGAAACATATATTCATTTGTTCTAGTGGGATACTTATGAGCAGGTATGTTCTCAGAGAAGAGAAGTGAATTTTTATAAATGAACATTAGGCATTCATAGATATAAATCGCGTAAATTGTCATTATATTGGTGGATTTGAATACTGTTCTGCAAGTTTGGTTATAATTAGATTTGTTGGTTCGTCTTATTATTCTTTTTTGAACTATAAAGATTTTTTCGATATTTCGATTGCTACCCCAAAAAATTATTCCGTATCGAGCAACCGATTCGAAGTTAGCAGTGTATATTGTTTTTGTAGCGTCGTTGTGCAGGTATTTTGATGAAACTCTGATTCCATACGATATTCCACTTAGTTTATTTGCGAGGTTATCAATATGAGAAGACCAATTCATATTCTCATCAATGTGGATTCCTAAGAATTTGGTGTTATAGGACAGTCCAAATAAAGAGTTTTGAAGTTCCACCCCAACTGGATAATCTATATTGTCTTGGTTTGTTCTAAACAAAATAATATTTGTCTTTGATTCATTTAGTACAAGTTCATTTCTATTAAACCAGTCCTTAGTCTTGTTGAACAGATCTGTACTATTCACCATCATCTCTGGGAAAGTTTCGCCACCTACTAACAGACTTGTGTCATCTGCAAAAATAGTTTTGAACTGATGTTGGTTTAGGTTTAGATTACATAAGTCGTTTAAGTAAATGACGAACAAAAGAGGGCCGGCAATGCTTCCCTGCGGAATTCCCACGTCTGTGGGAAGATTTTCGGATTTATAGACTCTTCCGTTTCGTTTTATTTCTACTGATTGGAGGCGATCTGATAGGTAGGATTCAACCCACTTCAGAGCTGACCCTCTTATGCCATATCTTTCTAATTTTATCAACATTAGTTGATGATTCAAGCAGTCATATGCTTTGGATAGTTCTAAAAACATCCCGAGAGCTATCAATTTTTCTTCCATCATGTTCGTTATATTTTGTGTGAATTGATATATGGCAGTTTGTGTTGACCTACCCTGTAAGTATCCATGTTGAAGCCTACTAAATAATTTACATTGATTCATGATTCCTGTTGGAAATATGCCATACTTCAGTGAATTATTGATTATATAGGCTATGATTTCGTTAATGGCAATCAAACTTTTTTTCATAATACTGGTCGGAATTCCATCTTCTCCACAGGAATGTTTATTTTTTAATTTTCTAGATAGTTCTACGATTTCGTTTGGGGTTATGGGTCTCACGAACATCGACTGCATATTTACCGGGATATCACATTGAAATGGAATATTTGAGGAATTTGCTAGTAATTGAGGTACAATGTCTACCAAATATTAATTGTAATCATTAACTATTTCATTTGGGTTACCCTTTATGCAACACTCTTCATTTCGAACTCTTCCCGTAATTTCGGAGCAAATGCTCCACATGCATTTCGATTTATTATCAGAATGAGTGATTCTCTTTGAGTATGAATCCTTCTTCACGTTAATTAATAAATCATTGTATTCATTTCTCACCTTGTTGTATTGGACATTGTGTTGTGTCAACACTAAAAGGGTGTCTAACCGGCTCTTACAGTCTGTTATAATTTTACTGTTTGAATAGTTTTCTTTTCTGCTTTTTCTTTTTATCTGCCTTAGAGGAAAACTTCCATTGAATATTGAACTAAAGATGTTTTGGAACGGATCCCATTGTTCATTCATTCTTTCTTTACGAATACTATGAATACATGTCCAATCAAAGACTTTCACGCGATTAATGAATTCCTTTGTATTAGTTTCGTTAAAGAGTCTGCGTGATTGATATTGGCTTTTATTCTGAAATATTATCGACACGGCTCTTTGTTATGGGTGTGATCCTGGTATATTCATTAATCGTTGGTGTGAAGTCGAAAGATTTGGTTATATTTATCAGATCCCTTCCTATTTTATTTTCATCTTTAAGCTCTATGTTGAAATCTCCTGCTATGAATGCAATTTTATTTTCACTATGTAAAAAAATCAACAGTTGTTCAAATCTATCCCAAAAAATATCCATAGAAGCTCCACTTGGTCTATATAATGACACAATTATGATATGAGTTCTATAAATATTTACTTCTATTGCCGAACATTCGAATTCTCGTATTACCGAAAGATTTACTAACATACTCACTGGTTTAAATTGGGTGTCCTTTCTACAATAAATCGCCGATCCACCATGTTCATTCAGTTCTCGACAGACATATAATGTTAATTTGAAATCATCTAAACCTAGATATTTCAATTGTTGCTCAGTTTTCCAATGTTCAGTTGCACAGAAAAAGTGGCATGTCTCATTGTTTTTAAAAAATATGTCTATTTTATCTACACTATTCCCGAGAGATTGTATATTTTGATGTATAACACTTATTTTCATGGGTTGTTCATTTGATATGTCATATTTGTTTACATAAAATTTGATGGGGAGTCTTGTTGATTGTAAGAGTTGAACTTGGCGAAATCAAAACGTTTGAATCCGACCCCTCTGGGCCAGAAGCTGGGGACATATATCTGATCCTTGTTGGACCACTTTACACCAACCATAAAGCATTTTTTTTGCGGGATTTGTGATGGTAACTCCTTCACTACATATTCTTCATCTTCTCCTAACTTCTCTTTCAGGTAGTTCTTTATGTGAGTTGTTTCGACTTCGGGCAACACCCTGTATAAGTACATCCATGCTTTAGGTAAAGCTCCTTTGAAACCATGGGTGTTACTTTCTTCTCCTTGTCCGATAGTTTTGTTTGGTGGTAGTCTTTGGTTTCGTTTCTGCTTTCTTGTCTGAACTTTTTCAAAATCACCAGTATCCATATTTTCATTTTGTGATGGGTAGTCTGGAATTTCCTGTGACTCATCATTGTTTATTTGTTTATTTTCCGACGAGTCTCGAATTGCCTTGATGTTTTGTTGATCTTTTTTTGTTGAGTTAGTCCTTCCTTTGCTTACTGTTGTTTTGCCTGCACTGAGTTTTTGTCCGGATTTGTGTTCTCCGCTGAGGTATATTTTTTTATTTCATCGAGCAGATTATTTACTTTGTATTCTAGTAGTTTTTTGTTTTCCATTAGAATGGCAAATTTTTCTTCCTTTTCTAATATTATTTTATTTAGTAATTCATTTTCTCTTTTGAGAATAATATCTTGTACCTTTGATTCTGCATTTGGGTTTTCTTCAGTCCCGTCCAGCACTAGATGTCCTTTAATGTTATCCTGGTCTGTGTTCCTTTCAAAACAGCAGATAATCCGAGTTTCATCTATTGTCTGATACTCTTTTCTTTCTAGACAGCTCCTATGAAACGCCTCTCCACATTTCGTACACACTGACACGGAAACTGTTTTATTTTTGCATCATTCGAATGCTTTATTTTTCTTTTTCTCTAGAAGGTCAACATTCACGTGATTGTCACCTGTCGCCATCTTGAATAGAGAACTGAATGTAGCGCGATTCTAAAAACTTGGCAGGATGGGTGAAGCAGAAAAAAATACAACTTCCATGAATGAATCAACCTTCTATTTTGTTTCATTTGCTGTGATTGCTCTAATGATTTTGAGTCGATTTAAAGCATGTTCCATAGTTTATACCCGAAGTGAAACCTTTCAGAGATATTCGGATTTTCGAGAAGAAAATAATCTTGGTACCTCTTGCAAAGACGTCACGTGACTGGTTTAATAATATTAAGGGTTGAATGAATCATACATCATTTCTTTTTCCGAACTTCCTAGTTCAAGAGTGTTTCCAAAACTCATAATCTCGAAGGTATTTCATAATATTCTGATGAGAAGGATTGAAGGCATCCACACATTGAAACGAAATATAGGGTATTCAATTGAGATAACAAAGACGACAACATTTCCGGTGGAAATGAAAGTTCAGATTTATAATTGGGGAGAAGTATTCCTTCGAAATGAATAAAAAATCGACTTATCTGAGTCCTTGCTATTGTTGAAAGCTTTTCAAATAGTCATGGAAAACTAGAAGAGCTAAGACTGGAACATATTCAGGAAAAGACATTTTTCATAATTATGGTTGTGACCTATCTGGCATTGGGCTGAAGTCTTCTAACATTCATTTACGTTGATTTTATCCATCTAGTATATGACATCAATCTTGTCGAATGCGAGTGTGGGAACAATTCATGCATATACAGTTTTCTTCGATTTATTTTCTTTAGCAAACTCAATCTGTAAATAGGATAGGTGATAGAGTTTCTAACGTCTGTAAGACTTTTCAGTTCATTTCAAACCTCACTATACCATCTCGCTTGTCAGGCTGCATCCAAAAATATTGCTTCAAGGATATTCCAGGGGGTTTGTCTGACCCGCGAAACCGTCGTTTCATTTCAGTACATTGGTACTCAATAGGTGTTTCAATCATATACATGAATATATCACAACAAAATCGCTCATACTCTGATGTAGCTGGAAGGATATTTTTCATTTGCATGCATATTTTCAGTTCGAACAACTGACGCTCATAAAGATATGTGAAACCACTTGAATATAGCATTCTGCATCAATCTTGGAGCATTTACTCGCTAACTATATTCAGATTTAGTATACTTTCATACGTATCAAATGTCCCTCATAAAAAATTTATAGTCGAAAGAGTATGGTGCAGCACTTAGACTCACCGATTTCTCTGAAGGTTGCCAGTTGTTGCCAGCATGTGATCAAAGAACAGGATCCCGATACTCCGTGGCATTTGCAAGTCACTTTGGATTTCTTGATGACGGCCTGAAAAGTTAAAAATATATTTACATACATTTATTATCTATAACGGTGTCGCCAATTCATTACATAATGCGTTCACAAAATTACACATGTGTAAAAGTACAATTATTCTTAATCCTTACTATATAAAGGAAAGAAAAATACATAACTTCCGATCATGGAGTTTTATTCCATAATTGATTTCCCAAATGGACGATACATGATTTCCTAAAAAGAAGAGAAGAAAGATTTTAGTATCTGAGAATGAGTTCTAACATTTTCAGTGCTCCGGAAGTTACATTTGCGAAATGACATTCGAATGTATTTTTGAGTCATGAATTATTCCTGAGGCGTTATTTCATCACTCGTTTCCAGATCAGCTTGATTTATTCTATACTGTATATCTATGGAATTCTCAGCACGAGAGGAAGTGAATTGATGACATTTATTCACATTCAGCTATAGTGAAATCATGTCACATCAAAATTAGAAGGATCATACTGTAGGATCTTCAGTTAATCGGCAAATAGATTGCCGATGAAGAATTATATGAATGCTTAAAAATATCAATACACATCAAGTTTACGATTGACCTGAACCAACTATAGACATTATTATATTTTTTCGAAATAATATGGATCATTTTCGAATGATAATGAACCCAATAATGATTGATTATGAAACTGCAGAATTCAGGCGAATTCTATAACTTGTTTCTTAAGACTCTGCATGTTCATAACGCGACTTGTAATGTGTTCTTGATGTATGCTTGATGAAGTTTCAACGAGGTTGATTAATTAAAAAGTATAAATTTGAAGATACTTTCTCTTCCGAAAGTTCACTCAGAAAATTATCCGTGCAGAATTAACAGGAGCCCTCTTATAAACAGATTAGAGTCAGGTTTTTGTTGTGATAACATGATATCTGTCCGATTCTGAGAATATATCATACATACTACATTTAATTTTCTAGTAATACTAACAGCTTATGTTATTCCTGGAACATATGAGTTCCTATTGCGAGTACAGAACTTTATCGTACTTAATGTATTTTTTTATTGCCAGAATATGAAACTCATATCAAACATTGATTTGCATCGGATTGATTTAACAGAATACCATTGATATATTCGATAGTAACACATTAGATATAATAGATACAGTGTTGGCTCCATAGGGTGAAAGTTGTTGCCCCTATACAGGTATACTATAATTCAAACAATGTATCATAATTTCGAAGAAACATCACCGTCAAAGTTATAAACTTCAGAATGATGATACTGACTGTTGTGCTTACAACATCACTCCTTTACATTCAATCTCAATAATATCTTCTATATCATACCATCTCATACCCAATAAAACCACTGTTTAATCAACAATTCCACTGTAAGCGGGAGGAGCCGAATTGTACCGAAACAGAGTATTTGTATGCTACCCTGGCAGAGTGTGCGTTCATTCCTGTTGCGAAATGATTGGGAAGGCTAAAAAACTGAAAATCAGCAAGATTATAGGATATAAAAAGCTGAAAACATTATTCAAAACAAACGGAATTCTGCAAGTGAGACGATTAGCAAAGAAATGCATTGGTAAGTGCCTACACACTTATATTTCAATAATGCTGAACATACTGAGCATGCTCACATAATGTGACAGGGTTGTGATATTTGAATCCATATTCATTATCGAATTATCTTTCATGAAGTCCAGTCAAGATTTATATTGCAAATAATCAGAATATCTTATACATACTGAATACTGAATCATCTTTACAGGTAACCAGTTCACGTTCGAAACATTTGTGTTGCTGAATTCGAAAATGTGAAGAACCACAGATTTGTTGGAGGGATAGATAATATTTGACGACTTTGTGAGACTCATTCAAACGTTAGTGGAACTAAGGTACTATATGTAATGTACCTATAGAAAATTCCTAGTTGAAGATGAATCTAACAGTGAATATTCTGACGGATTTTCTGACGGAATGTCATATGTTTAAGCAGCGGAGAGAATTCAAATAATATCTATTTTAATT
The DNA here is from genome assembly GCA_963576655.1 of Gastrophysa polygoni. NCBI lineage: Eukaryota > Metazoa > Arthropoda > Insecta > Coleoptera > Chrysomelidae > Gastrophysa > Gastrophysa polygoni. Next base: position 11,311,310 of record OY755090.1, read on the forward strand.
GGATTAAAAAACATCATTCTCTCGAACGATGGAAGTTTTGCTCTACCAATTACAGATTTTTTTAATTTTCCAAATTCTAGGGATTTCCACATTCTGTATGTGACACATATCTATTCTGTTCTACATTTCAGAGGGAAAATATGCTGCCATTATTGTTTCGTGCCAACATCGAAGAAGACAGTGAAAATTGGCTCACGAAAAGTGCATCTGAAATTCACTATCACTGATTCCCAGGATTCGTGCATGATAATTGGAAGAAGCATGAATAAAGTTGAAATCGAAACTTTTGTATTCCACCTTGAATGATTATGTATTTCTCTTTCAAAGAATTCTGTTGTCAGGATGAAGTAATTCCAAAATGTGAGTATATTCCTGGAAGAGGGTGATGAACACAGTTGTCGCTTTTTTGATTTTTTGTTCTATTTTTGGAAAGAATTATTTTGTTTAGGGACAAAAATGTTGATGAGAATGCTTATTTTCAATATCTTGATAATTCACCAAACTGAATATTTTGCTGATTATCAATTTCACAATGTGTGAATTAAAAATTATCACAGTCGCATCATCTCATCATCATCTGAATGTACCTATGTATTTTACAAGCGAAATAAATTATTTTATCGACTTTTTGGCCTTTTAATTGATTACCAACATCCCTCAAAATCAAAGAGCCCATAGTAAATATTATGAATATATATGTTAAATGTGTTACATTTAACATATATATACATAGTACATAGAAAACATCAAAGCCTGTGTATATAACATACTCACTGTTAAGTGGTCGCAACGTATTGTTAACTCAACAGTAACTCATTCATTATCAAGACAGAATATCTGAAGCTTTGAACTGTCATAACAGTAACCTATTATCAAACCTCCAGTAGGATTGTTATATGTGCATCACAACTGTCCTGGAGACAGTACAAGTCATGTTGATGAAGAGAGATTGCAATCAACCAGTTGTAGGCTTAACAGTAACCTTGTGTTAACACTAAACTGTGAATATTCTATACCTGACAGTATATGTCGTCATCAAAATAATTATATAAATATTGATAATAATATCATGTCGATAACAACTATAACTGTAACATTCACAAATATCTACGATTAAACATATCAATGGTCATTCTGTAATTCCAATAAAAAAATCATTGTATCTATAGGATACTTTCAACTTACAGTAGGTTTACTGTTATATTTACAAAATTTGAGATCTACCAAATAGGGATCTTATGATTGTTATCTGTACATACTTATTTCATTAATTCTACTATTGAAATTCTCTGAGTGTTTAATGAACCGTCATTAGAACTAATAAAAAAAAACAGTGGACACACCCTGTGACATATCAAAACATATATGCTCAAGATGATCTTGCAGTTTGTCGTAACCTACTAGATTTTATGGCTCAGAGGTATGTATTCGAGACTATCAAAAGGGTTTAATTGTTAAATACAAATAAAGGTGGATTCTTCCTACTGTATATGGAATGATGATGTTCTTAAACTCATAATCATGATATCGATCACAAAGATAATAATGGATGAAACTGTCATTGATAAAGGTTATGGTTACTGAATGGTGATTTCATAATCAACAGTGCAATAAGTAGGTTACTTACTCTTCGCTCTAGTACAATAATAGAACTTGTTGTACAGTCAACAGTCAACAGAGAAAATTTTGCACCATTTTAGAACATGGTTATTTATGTAATTGGAGCCAGAAGTTATACATTTGTTACCTACCCAAAGCAATTAAAAAAAGTTCAACGAAGACTGCTTGCGCACGTTGCACACAATATCTCTTCCATAATCGAATGAATTTGATGATTCTCTTTGGAAAAACTGGACTTCATTGCTACGATTGTCACTGTCTAACGCTAGTGTCCATGAATGGATATCTTAATAATATTTTCTATATATATATTTCTATATATTCTAATATATATTATATGATTCCGTAATCTACAGCACTGAAAGCAAGTTTTGTAAGTTTTTCACTGGCGCAAAAAAAAAACTTTACGCATTATCAAACATTTCAAGAAAGTACAAACTTTCATATGAGAGTAGAAAATCGCACTTTAATTCATCTCATAATTCCGAGCAATAAAAGAGAAAGACATCATAATTCACTCTTCTTCGGATGAACTGGAATTCTGAATTTCAAGCTACAAAACATTTATCCTTCAGAAATAATCCAGTAATGAACCAACATTCTGTCGACACTAATAATAAAAACTCTCGAAGGTATCACGGCTGATACCTTGTGAAGTTTTTGTCCGTCGGCAATAACCCATTGAATCAAGTTTTTAATCTCGCAATTTATTGAACGCTAACAAGATTCGTGAACGCATTGATTTATCGACAATGTTATTTAACTTTCGATTTCAATCATTAGGCAACCACGTTCGATACGCACCTGCCTTACCAAATACCAAAACATTTCCCAAAGGTGAAAAATAATGGATCGTTTCTGTGATACAAGGAGTATATTTCTTTTTTTCTAATTATTAAAATACATGCCAATCAAAACGAAAATATGAAACGAAACGAATGATATAAATAAATCAACAACCTCAAGGCTTCAAGAATTACCAGTCAAAGATCTGGAAAGGTTTCCGGTTTTTGTTTTCCAGATGAGCCTCACAACATGCTCAATCAGATTCACATCGGGCCGACCTGTAGTATATTCTACCAGTTGGTTATTATTGAAATTCGCGTCACAGGTTAAAATGCACCGTTCTGTTACACCCCGAATAATGCAAAATTCATCAAAAAATTTTGCAAAATCGATATCAGATAATGACCAAAGTGAAAACACTCACAACTTTACGAGAAATTCATCAAAATCGATGCAAAAACGAAAATGTTATTCAGGATTGAATTCGGAATGAAAATTTTTGCCTGGTTATTTTCGGTATCTGCAATAATTTTGTAATTTTGAGAAGTGATATTCCTCAGCTCTTGATTCCACTTGAGGTGATGATTGTTTATTATTGAGATTTTTTTTATAAAATGATGAGAAATTTTGCTTCTTCCTTACCCCCCCACGGAAAATTTTCCTGCGGGCGCCTCATGTAATTAGATGAGAGAGTTTCGATTACCGGAAAATAAACAATACATTTTACACTCTACATTATTATACATGGAATCAGAAATGCCTCTGCAATATTATTGCAGCACTAACTTTTTGATGGATATATTTCATCTCTCAACCCTTCTGAATGGTGAATTGGATCACATCAACTATTATATCCTCTATACAGTCAGATATACAGTGAGCATATGAAGTTTACAAACCTGTACTGCAAATAATTACTAATATCAAAAAATTGTTCGTTCATTTGAAATTACATATTTCGAGGCCTTATTTCATATTTTACCCCTCAACGTTTTGAAATAATGAAGTCATAACTCTACGACTGTTTTTCACTGCTATTCATTCAGAATTTTTGGTGGATAGTTCAGATTTTGAAACTTATACGAGCACTGTGTATTGAAATTTCTCATCATACAGAAGAGTAACAGAAATAATTGAGTTACACTTCGACAAACAAGAACAAAATTCAATCATTTGAAATTCAACCATACTTTATGCCACGACAATTCTGCAATAATTAGCTGTTTACATCAGCGAGTCACCCTGTAGGATAAGCACCTATTTTATCGACCAAGCATAGAATGTTCTCTGTAATTGTCAGGCACATCGTGGGCATCTCATCAACCGAAGTGGTTTGCCCAATGCAAATAATGACTCTATTAATGGAACATGAGAATAAGAAATGTGACGTGCGTGCCAGGCATAGAGATACAACAAATGAAATAACTTCGTTTACTTTGCCATCGACTATCAACCTTCGGAGAAGATGAATCTACGGTGGTGGTGTGCCTCGAGACACAATATTCAGCCCAATTATTTCATGTATGCACTGTGTCCAAGACAAGGATGCACAGCATGGTGATCTCGGAAACATACACATACAAATTCGGTTGAACGGGATGAAAGTTGTGCATTCAAAGGGACATTCCATCAGCCTTTGAACATATTCAAAATTATTTCTAGTTTTTCAGTTATATCGAGAAAAGTGAATAAATCTTTCTCTACATATATGGATACGGATTATGCTTCCATAGATTCTGAAAGCTCTTTTCATTCTGGATATCCCCATGTATCAATCATAATAGTTTGAATGCGACCTAGTTTTACAAATGATATATATTGAAGGAAGTAGTCCATTCTCGAAGTGGAGTTAGTAGATTAGAGTAGGAAAACTCAAAGTCATCTCCACAATATTTAATGCTGTGGTTGGATTAATTGTAAATGGTGAAAATGGTGAGACATGTTTCGGACATATATATGTCCATCTTCAGTCTTAACAATCGGCGTAAATCTACAAGAAATTAAGTAAGGTAATGTAATAAACCTATAGGTTATGTTTAACTCACATGGTTAGAGATGAAAGTCAATACATTAAAGTTAAAATTTTTGAAATTATATAATGAAATGGAATGGGATTCAAACCCATCTATACGAGAGCCCCATTCAATTTCCAACCCCCCTAATGGGGCTCTCGTATAGATGGGTTTGAATCCCATTCCATTTCATTATATAATTTCAAAAATTTTAACTTTAATGTATTGACTTTCATCTCTAACCATGTGAGTTAAACATAACCTATAGGTTTATTACATTACCTTACTTAATTTCTTGTAGATTTACGCCGATTGTTAAGACTGAAGATGGACATATATATGTCCGAAACATGTCTCACCATTTTCACCATTTACAATTAATCCAACCACAGCATTAAATATTGTGGAGATGACTTTGAGTTTTCCTACTCTAATGATATATATATTTTTCAATTTTTAAATCAAAAATATCATCGATTCCATTTGTTCAGAAAAATGATGAGTCAGCACAACAATTTCTGATAATTGAGTGTCAAATATTCATTGACTAGTAAAGTTATGTTGAATAGTGGAGGAACAAATTATTCTACTAATTATAATTGAATAAGTCAACGCGAAGCTTCATGAATGAATGCTTGCCTAACTTACTTTGATAACTGAACTTTGACAGAACGAAAGTTAATTGAGAGCAAATCTTTGAATTGAAAACCATTATTTCCCAGACAATCTTCATCCTTCTTCATTGAAATATTATATAAATTATTTGTGTGCACAAATGTATTCCCATAGAGAAAATCTAGCGGTGTCAAATCTGGTGATAGCGCTGGCCAAGAGACTGTAAAATAGGTACCAATCCATTTTTCGGGAAATTGTATGGATAAGAAGGCACGAACCTCATTCACTATCTGGTATTACCGTACGACTCAATCAGTATTTGACACTCAAACATCAGGAATTGTTGTGCTGACTCATTTCTCTGCAAAACAAGTGGAATTGATGATATCTTTTATTTGGAGTTTTTTAAAAAAATTATTGTACAAAACTGGGTCGAAACACATTCAAACTATCATGTATGATATCCAGAATGAAGAGAGCTTTCAGAATCTGTGGAAACATAAACAGGAACGTATACACCTACATAGGGTAATGATTGCGAAGATACCTTATCAAATCAAATTGTGATAATCATTCATCCTTTATCATGATAAATAAATGCAAACCTAATACGAAATATTGGCGAATGCGCAAATATATTGGAAATCTCGTGGTCATATCTTGGAGAACCAAAAGGACTTGTCAGTCATGCGCACACGCATATATTTCGTTGTATTAACAAATTCAATAGAAGTCGATGGAGTGATTCAAGAAGAAACAACAGCTCATGTTTTGTGATACTGCAATAGCCTAACTAGTCGTAGGTCCTATACGAAGAAAAAACAAAAATACCAAGCTTCATGAAGGAGCCATGCATTGTCAGTAGAGTAAAGACTTCCTACTGTGACTGATTGAAAATACAAATCATCAAATTGTTGTCCAAATACATCGGAATTACACAATGTTGATCTGAAAAGGTTGCAGTTGACACGGAGAATTGTACAGAACTCTCTAAAAAAATCTAAATCTATATCAAGGTGTGACTCAAGGCCGATCAACTGATAAAATTGGCAAAAACTCATTTCCACGTGAGCAGTCTTGAAGTATTTATAATAGGTATTTTCGGTAGGATTATAGAATACATACTCTTCTTCCGGCTTCGTTGTTGTGAAGGTTCATAAGTACTCTGCCCTGCTCTCTAGTACCTCTCTTGAATTTTCTTTCACGTTCCCTGACGTCCACGAAATTTTGAGTGAACCTGAAAAAGAAATAATTCATCGACTGAACAGATTGCTTCTCATATTCCCTGAACAGATTCCCAGAACAAAAGTTCAATCCATGATGTTGTGGAAGGGACTGTAGTGAACTCAAATTCTAGTTCTAGTGAAATTTAGATCACCACAATTCTCGGCACAATTAAAATGCATTGAAAAGATTTTCATTCAAGTATTCAAGTTGTCTTTGGAGATAGAGTTGCCTTTTCGAATTGCTCTCCAACTTTTTTGTAGGGCGGGGGGTTTTGTCACAAGAAGAAATTGAAATGGAAGAAAAAGGGACCTATATAACTTCTCACGGATAATACAGTGGCGTACTCCTCTTATTTCCATTAACGCTTATTTCCAGAAAATAATCCCAAAAGATTTCTTCAAGCTAATCGGAAATATATAGTTCTATAGTTGATTTCAATTTTGATTGGTGCTGCTTCAATTCAGGCTATAAATAATCTCAAAAACATGGGGGGCAGTGAAAGTTTTGTCTGTGGCATCGTTTGTCTCATAAGAACGTGAGACAAAGACAACTGAAAAATCTAGCGAAAGCATCGAAAACTCTGTACATGTTTATTGACCATGAATGTCTTACCGCCCCAATTTTATTATTTTCCAGCCGACAATAGATTTAAAAAGAAACATCCAAAATAATCTCCCTACAAAAAATTTTTTTTCATATACAAAATAAGAACTGTTGGGGTGATAGTGGTTGATATTCTCAATTCATCTTGAAAAATCAATTCATTTGCTCAATCTTCGATTATTCAGACAAAGCAATGAAGACGACATCTTTGTTGCAAAGGCAGAATAAAAAACATGTTACTTCCTCGTTCACTGGATACGTCATAGAGATGGTGAATGTTCCAAATGTACTATTTCTATACTTTATTCAATAGTGAAAAAATAAAAAAATCAATTTCTAATAATCTTCATAGACTATGCGAGAATGAAAATAATTGAATTATGGATACTGCCTCATTTGTGAGTGCCTAACCAATTATTTTCGGATCATGAAAGAATGCTGCTTTGCTGATGTTGAGGTCTTTTTTTCGGTATCGTAACTTTCTTTCGATAATAGAGGCCATCTATCAAGAGCAACATCATCCAGTAGGATATTAGCGATTTGTCTCGCTGTCGACATGACGTATATCGACTGGGGTGGCCGTGACATTTATTATAGGGGGCGCCCTAATCCGTATCAAATCGCGGAAACTCGCTTGTCCCTGCCATAGAATCATTTTTGATTTATTGCCGCTGATGCTAAACGTTAGAATGGATATCCTCTGTGTGAGGAAATCGTATTATAATGTGGATAAGAAATGATACAAACTCGATTTGTCGCTATACAGGGGGAATCTTTTTAAGAAAGAGATTGATGGAACTTTCTTCTACAATTACTGGAAATAACTCACCTTGAACGGGAATTTAAATTTCATTATTGCAATTGAATATTGCAATATATAGAATGTTTTGAGTGTGCAGAAATTTTCTATTCGAAATGTGACTTCCAGTAGTTATTAGATAAAATGCATAAGCCTCCTTCTTTGAATAGGAAGATAGTTCTCTCGAATAAATGACAACCTATTATGGTATTAGGACCATTTTCGACGTAAGTAACTGATTCATATAGACAATCTCAATCTTGTATGTACTGGAAGCTAATTTATTAGTACATCGCCAACAATATCCGTGATCTTTCAGATTTTTGTGGGATTTTCTCTCCTAAAAGAGCTGAAAAATGAATGTACCATCTCCTCGAAAAACTTACAGACAGTATTCAATATCCGTGACTGTGTGTATAGGAACAGGATGTGTATTCATGCACATGCGAAATGAAAAGAACTGTTCAATTCCTCATGTGTCTATAATATGAAAAACCTGTCATTAGACATTTCGGTATGAATCTCGAGTGCGAATTTTTTGTTTTGTTGGCACACTCGAAAAAGTGTCTGGTTAGTATTGGCACAACCATATAATCTCATCATACAGGAACAAATTTGGGACAACTCTATATACCTCTTTCAAGAATATTTTTTTCATGTATTTTATCGAATCCTATATCTACTAACTTTTTCCTACCTAAACGATCTATCATTTTCGTCCAAGGTTGTGGATATGGACTTCACGTCAGAGTTATAAAATCGACACCTTCATTCGGAAAATCATATCATACCGATATTCGAGAGCACTTGAAATTGGTCCATCCTGTAATATATTCGTAGGAATCTCCTAATTAATCCGTGCAAACAAATTTAGTGGAGCGAAAAGGGAATGATTTATACTACTGGTTAATATACCAGCCGCCAGGTGTACTAAACATCTGCGATCTGTGTCTCTGGCATTTATGATTTACAGGATATTTTTTTTTCTAAATATATTCCATCAGAATGTATTAGGCTTTGAAGTACATATCCACCTAGAAATTAAACTGTCAATCAGCAGGAAATACATCAAAAGAAATCAATATAATGCGAGTTATAATGTGTTATACGATATTCACCGTAAGCAGGTAAAATTAAGATCGGTAGCTTCAGATCATTGGTGGCGTGATTGAAGTCTTCATCAGTGAAAGTGGTCCACCAATACCTCAACTGGGATATATTTCGTCATAAGATAATGAAGTAATTATATTAAGTAAGTTCATTGAGTCGACATCAATCTTTCATTATGTGGAAATAGGATAACTCATATCCAACTTCATATTCAGGGAGATGCTGCGAAGTATTGAGTAAATAGTTTCCAAATTCTACATTTATATCAGTTTTTTCTCCAAATGTCATAAACCATGCAGAATATACAAGATATTTTCGTTTGCAAAATAGTTGATTGGAATGAGAAAATTTCGATTTATTTCGATGGAAAATCTTTGACAGAATATTACTAAATAACTATGATCACGAGAAATATTGGATTTGCTTGAAAACAGTATAGATAAAATCATTGAAATGTCAAAATGGTGGTATAGTGACAGTACATCGTTCGCAAGTAAGAAAACTGAGAAGAATTGACGGTATCGAACAAATTCAATTAGTCTGTTGGAAGAAAATAGTATGATGGCATTTACCTGGTTTTTGGCTGGAAGAATATCAATGTCATGCGTAAAGAAAGGTCAGCCAGTCAATTGGCTTACAGTTGAAAATATCAACGTTATTCTAGATTGGCAAGTAATCAAAACATACCTTATACAGAGAAGGAAGTGTATAAGTAGATAAATTTGTTCGAGGAAAGGGGAGGTAAATTATAATTATAATAATTGAATTTTAATTACTACATTTTAGATATTGAATAGAAAAAACGGTAATTTTGTGATGGATCTTTTTTCGATTTTTTTTTGGTACTCACGTATTTCGACCTCAGGAACCCGAATTTCAATAAAAACGTGCGCAAAGTCATATTTTTCGAGATATTCCAGGAAAAAGTATGAAAATTAACCTTCCTTCTTCGGCTCATTTTGGGTAGGCATGGAGTTTCTCTTCTCACACAAGATACTTTTTATACCTTCCTTGAACATTCAAGAAGTCAAAAAGAAGGAAGAACATCATCGAATTAGTTAAATCAACGTTCTTTAGTTTTTGGAGTGAGTTGGATCCAGCATTTTTCGTATAGACGGCGCTGTCGAATGAGAATCTACGTCAGAATCACTAGTTCTGTGAGTCAAAATATCACTGATGCACATTCGACAGCGCCGTCCATATTACAGAAGGATTCATCAAAGATGCTAAAGACGATGAATTAAACTTCTGAGAGGATGTTTCTCCTTCTTTTCAGCTTCTAGAATGTACAAGGAAGATATAAAGAGTATCTCATGTGAGAAATGAAACTTCGAATGGCTATGGTGCCTACCCCAAACAGGCCGAAACAAGATGGGTAATTTTCATACTTTTTCCTGGAATAACCCGAAAAATATGAGTTTGCGCACGTTTTTATTGTGGAATCCGGGTTCCTGAGGTCAAAATACGTAAGTACAAAAAAAATCGAAAGAACCCCATCGCATGAGGAGTGCGAAATTACCGAAAAAACTTTTCAAGCATTATCCAGATCATATATCTACTTTCTACTAACTACGGCTCCGAGATCGAGCAAAGTTGAATCTAAGCTTGTTCCCCAATATCACAATACCTATGTACACTGAGCTCAGTAATCTCAACAGACTTGCTCAAGTTGAATGATATTGGATGAATGATGAACTAACGAGAGAAGGATCATCGAATACGAAAGTTATAGTGCATAAACTTTGAAGTGACCTCGCTGCTGTGAGGAGAACTTATATTATGAATGAGGACTCAAGAATCTAACATCAATTGGGATTGGGAACATCACGATCCCAGAACCCTTCAGAGAGTGATAGGTTGGTCCAGAGTCATCAAAACGTGGGCTCAACAAAAACTTCGCTTTGATCGAAAGAAATGTAAACCCTGTTCGAGACTGCACAATTTGGCATTGGGAGCTACGGGGAGCTGCAATGGGAAAGAGAACTGTAATACTGTAGGACATTGGCGGGAAAAGCACAATTATTGATGGCCCGAGTGCAGATCTCGGCTTCATTACTCACTTGTATCCGTACTGGAGGTTGTCCCCGCATCCTCCCCACACCCAGTCTTTCTTCAGTTCTTTGGGCCTGCCCAATCTGCTGCAGCCGCAAGAAGACAGCTGTCCATCTCTGCAAGCCCTCGCCACGGAATGAACGACTCCTGCTGAAGCTAGCGCGTGCGCGAAAGCTGTTTCTCTGCTAGCTGCAACCAAACGAATCGGACCGACTATTAATTACATGGAGAACACCTGATCAGGCCTTCAAAGTTGATTTTTTGATATCAATATTTTTTATCACTTTTTCTAGTTTACGGATTTTATTCAAATTTGGCACCCACTGATATTACCTGGGATGTTCCTCAGTCCAAATTAGACTTGAATCCGTCAAAGCCTAAGAGCCTCAACTGACCTTGACCTTCAAAAAGGGCAGATAACGTTTATCCTAATATTTTTTTTCTGATTTTGGAAGATGTATTTGTTGAAAAACAAGAGAAAATATCTGAGACAGGTCCTCTTGTATTATCACGGTAAAATGAGCTGTTTCCGAGAAAAACTTTGAAACATTGATTTTTTTCTGTGAAATAATCTGATATCTTCCATTATCAGTACATAATATTCGCAAAATGATGATATGTCCTTCCATTTCACAGCATACAATAATCCTTCTTTGGAAATTCCAACGAACTATGGCGAAGATTTCCTGTTTTTGTTTGAAAACGTCACACATATCAATAATCCTTCGCCTAAGTTTTTCACCATTACGCACTGGAGTCTTGTATACAAGAGTAAAAGAAAAAAGTCCATTGCATCTACTCAGTCCTTGCCGAGTGCAAATTTTAGTATTGGCATAATTCATTATATTCTCGTATTTCTCAAGCTGTGGACTGGAAAGTGAAAGGCTAAAAGTTTACTGTATGCTTTCACAGAAATAGTCAGTGGCTATGCAGTTACAGTATCCTGTACAGTATACTGTAGTAAATTTCCACATTGAATTTCAATGGGTTATGAGTTGATTCATCTATAATATCGGATGTCTCAACATTATGATGCACATTTATTTGTATACATCATCAGCCCTTACTAGACGAATAAAGTCGTACGATTGAGAACAACAGAAATGATGATTTTTTCACAACCCTTTCTTCCGACAAATTTATAATATCGCTCCAAAAATAATACTTTTGATTAACTGCCACCGTATTAAGCATTCCCAGTAACTTACTCTAAATAGTAACACCAGTAATATCGGTACATGATTTATGTATGTGTATCAAAATACAAAGGATGATTAGCTGCATTCGAATTTCCTCTGCCTACTGTATGAACGCATGAACTTTCATCAAACTCTTTATGAATCTATTCAATTTCAACGAGGAGATGGTGATTTAACTCGATTTGAAAGCTACGATGGCAATAAAATCCCCATTAATGATCAGTAATCCGTCAACGCCTCGTGTACAGCCTATTCTTTGTGATTCTTCTAGACCATTGGGTCATGAAATGACGATGTTTCAAGAGGATATTCAATCAGGAACAGATCGGATTAGTCCCCAAACGAGAGGATTCCGGGTAAATCGTGGCATTGGCGATTTTAAGAGGATTCATAAATCGATTATCAGGAACGAATGGATCAATCTAAATTTTATATAACCTTCTTTGCCCAAATAGGTGAAAAACCACTCACAGGGCAATATTTGAAGTGAACAGACCTTGAAAAATATACGAAATGTTCAATTCTCATACATATTATAAGAGTCACATGAAATGGAAACAAAAATGATGAGATTCAGAATATCAAAAAGAAAAGTGATATGCAATTATATAAATTTAGTATATTCCATCCATGAAAAATGATACTGATGAGTACTACTTCATGAATGAATACTAATAAAACATTTTATCCTTTCTCCTCTGCTTTGGCTTCAATCTATACAAAATACATATTTCTCCGCCAAAATAGTTTATGTATTTTGACACTTGATATGGCGGCAGATAGATTCGTTATTTGTGTTTCAAGTTTGAATTCCTTCAAGATTCAATATTCAGATGGAATATAATGTAATTATGAATGAGCTGTTGCTCTCTGAGAATCCTGGTTACATTCGCTTGTGTTGTGTCTATTCTTCTTGCTAATTTCCTTGTACTTATTTCCGGATCCTGTTCCACAGTATTTAATACATCTTATAATATTTAATACTTCTACAGTTCTCGCACTTCTGGGTCGGCCACCATTTCTATTATTGGTTTTCAAACATCCTGTTTCACGCAGTCTTTGTAGAATCCTCAAAATTGTTCTCGAATTTGGAACGCGTCGAGCGGGAAACATCTCTGCATATCGTCTCACATCAGCATTTGCATTTCCGAAGCACTCGCCAAGCATTAGAAGCATATCAGTTTGTTCAGAGAACGAATAACCTGCCATATTTCTTAAAATCTCAGTTGATAATCGCAGTGATAAATGACACAGAAAAACCACACGAACAAATCGACTACAACAATGTTGACTCGAATGTTGATGACAGGAACGTCAAAATTGAGAACAAAATTATTCATCATGGCCTGCTAAAATATTGTGACCGATGAATCTCGCGATGAATAAAATCAATCTGCTGATATCATGTAACTACAAAAACTCAAATATCTCACGAACGGCTCAATTTTTTGTATTTGAATAAGAGTACCTTTTTCATGTAATTTTTTTCGCTCCATCGAATGCTCCTGTTTTTTCACCGAAAATAATACAGGAAAAAAAGTTTTCTACAAAAAATCATGACTCATCCTCTGAAAACACCCTTTATAACAATATCAGAAATGTGGAAGTGTGACGAAAAAATGTATTTTGACAACATACATTCATGCACAAAATCAATCGGGTGGCTTTCATCGTTCAGAAGTTATGCGGAGAAATTATTTTAATTTCATCAACTTTGGAAGGATATATCTCCCTTAATATGCATTTTGGGCCATGAGTTTAATCATCAAACCACTTATTTTTCAATGGTCTATCACCCCCAGAAAGCTCGGTACACATTTTCGACTCACCCTGTATACAATTGGAGATGATGAAGACGACAAATTAATACACGAAAAAACGTGAGAGGCTGTTGAAGTACCGAAACAGAGAAAAAAAATACTTCAACTGTTTTCTGTAGAGTTCTGACGGAAACTGTCAGTAAGGCTATAACAAAATAGTAAAAAAATATATTTTTGCCGATTCGGTAAAACCAAGTTGAATCTTGATCAAACTTGTATGAATGTGAATAGTTGAACTGAAGGGATGAGGGAAACAATGTTAGTATCAGATAATATCCTATGGACGTACAATCGAAGTCCAGACTTCCAGACGGATATTGTGCTTACTTGTGAAAATAACAAGAAGTTCCAATGTTTATAACATTATTCTTGTACTTATCATCACACAACGATGGAAAGCATAGTGTATCAGCAGACATAACATGAATAGTTCTTGACTTGAGAAGAAAGGAAATAATTGAAAATACTTAAAAATTGATAATTGATCGCAATTGCAAAAACAAGATTGAACAGTCCAGAAAAATACAGAACAGTTCTCAGCATGGTCACGTTTGGAATTTGGAATTTTTTGGAATTTGATCAACAAAAATTTCAATACCATAAATCTTTGATATTATTCTGACGCGAATGATATTTCAACATATTCTATTATTCCAATGCAAGCAATAAACAATTGAGTCGGCATTATTGGATACGAAAATATTATATTCTTTTTATGACGCAGATTTCTTACTGACCAGATGCCAGATTCACATAGTAGAATCATCAGATGAGTAATCTTACAAACAATAATATTTACTTCATGATTATTGATGAGGAGAAGGTTTTCTCGGACCATCAAATGAATGAAGGTCTACAAAACGCAAATTCGACCTATACTGGAGTACTTTTCACATGTTTGGAGAGTTTAGCTTCGAGATATTGAAGCGCGGAGATTTTGTTCGCTAGTCGGAGATACTAGATAAATTACAGGGATTAGATAAATTACTGTGAAGAAATTCTTTCCTATATGAAGCAGCTGTATGGATGGAAATATGAGAACAATTCCAGGACGAATTAAAATTATTGTCAGCTTGAAGTGTTTTATTTTATAAAGAATATTTACTATCCTTTTCAATATTGAGATCGTTTTATTTGCAGTTTTCATCCGTTCAATTTGTATTCCGACTATATTTCGTGAAATGAATGAATGGTATTTCTGATTTCAGATTTTTCATACCATTGGTTAAACAGTCCCATCCTACGCCGCCACTGGGACGAAAATCTAAGATATCGATATCGTTAGCCTGTGATGGCACGACAATTTCCAATCACTTCATCTACCTACACATTCTCATTACGAAACTAGCGCGCATTTCCGACCATCCCGATCGTTATCGGCCAGCTTTTCGTCCACACCTGGCCCCGACGGACGGATTCCGTCCAGCCAGCGCCGACTAGATGGCATTCCAGGCTCGTGCAACTTCCTGCGGGTGCATTTCTCTGGTGCATTCTTGCCGGGTTTAATACGATTACGCGCACCTCGCATCCAATAGATTTACAAGAAGATATGGCCGCGATTACATGCCAGACAGTTAGTTGTTCTTGGAGCAGTCACAAAGGAACCGAGGCATCTGCGGCTCTCATGATTAATTGAAAATACCCGAAGCAAAATGCAGAGGAATTACTTCTGATATGCACTGTGTTCGATATGTCATACAACTTACTGGAAGTACGATCCCTTTTGTTTAAGCATTTGGTCGTGACCCCCACATACTGCCTTCTTCAGCCGACAAAAAATTTCTTTGTATTTATACTTCCCAATTACATTCGTGAGAGCGCTACAGTGAAAAAAAACAAGAATTCTAGACTTAAAGCATGCAGAAATATCTCATTTGTACCATCGTATTCATCTATGACTGCAATCAAAACAAAATATAGAAATCACCTCGTACTTGATATAGTTATGTGCATCACAAAGCCATGAAAAACTGGTTTCATCAAGTTTTGGTTTTGTGTTGCATCTGATGAACTATTTGTTGAAAATTTATTGACGTTTACGGTTTTTCAAAAAAAAATATGATTCAACAAAGTGTTTCTGTGAATTTCAAAGATTGTTGAACTGAACACTGGTGAATCCATAGATAGTGGACCCTCGAATAGTTCATCAGGTGTTTCAGTTTAACTTTTCTATCGGTAGCCTCGGCATCAGCTACAATGAAGTCTTTGAATAACCAAAGACCAAAGCCAATATGTGTCCACTGTTGAGCGGCAGTACTCGTTCAACTTCTGACCTTTCCGGTCTGAATAGTTCATCCATCTTATTCTTCTAGAAAGTCGAATAAATTGTGGAAATAAATTGGACCTGTAATCGTATCATTTCGATTTTCAACAACCGACATTGACAAATAATCAATCGAACGAAACATGATCGATCACGCTGAAAGTTATGAGACAATATAATCGGTATGAACCTGAGAATGGAAAGAAAATCTTGTATTAGCATGGCATCAGAGGAAGTGCATGCAAAATTTCAGAACAATCCGAGTGAATTTAAGGCATTTTTCTAAAGTAAAACCCGCAAGATGAGCCACTAGAAGCATTAACACTTCGAATAATCTTCTAGTGTTTTTAACTCTTGATCTGAAGTAGGCAGAGGCAAAATCTAAGCATCAAATATTACTCTCATTGATATTCCATGTCGATGGATAGGTATGTCCAGATAGTCTGCGCTGGAGAGGCGATGATATCTAGTTCCGTTTAAAATGTCGAGCTGATCGTTTTTATGAATTGAATTTCAAAGTATCATTTTCGTGAACAGTTGTTATTTGATGGATTCTCTATGCAAACTTCTACGTCGAACATTAGGTACCTATATGTTATCTTTTTCTCAAATTTCTACGATGTTCTAGAGAAGTCAATGCTGCGATGTGGAGATCATCTCCACACGGAACAAAAAGCATAATTTTTGTGAGGCAGTTCTCGCAGTGGTCCTCTTATGGTCAATAGAAACGGTGGTACATGATATCATCATATTGTGAGCATTGTGTGATCTGCCTTCCTGATGAAGATACAAGCTGAAGTTTTTATTGCATTTAACTCTACAACATTTTCAGATCCCCATTTGAAAATTCACCATATTTTTATGAAGTAACAATTCGTCAAAACATTGCACCTCTGGCCGTATTGGTCAGGAGATTACATCCAACAAATCGTTGATGACATCATCTTCACCTACTTAGCAATCCCATTGGGAAATCTTCAGATCAACATCTTTTGAAAGCAGGGTGAAGTAAATTTTTCGGGTGAATAATACCGTAGAAGATCTCGAAGAGCAATCAGTATTCATTCCTTTGGTACTTGAATAATGAAATATGGCATGTCGACAACATTATATACAACCACCAATCATAATTTAAAGCGACTCATTAATCTTGAAGTACTTACGCAAATTCAGATCTATATATCTCTCTCGGTTTACCGAAGAATCGTAAATATTCACTAGCGACGATATAGTCGAGAATGTCGTGGGAGGATATAATGACCGGTTAGTTAATGTCGTAATGATAAATGATAATGAATTTGACGGGAGAGGATTGCGACCTAAACTGTTTCAATCCAGAAATCGAATATTTTAAAAAAATATAATATTTCCAGAGATAAGGTTTCTTAAATGTTTACACTGTTTGTTCATTCTAAAACGCTCATAAGGAGCCCAAATGAAGAGAGTGATCTGAAAATCTATTTGGAGCCCTTGGAAATATTTTCAAGATATAATGTCATAGGGAAAGTTCACAATGCTATATTTTCTAATGCGTTATGGGACTTTTTGAGGTTTTCCAAAAATGGTCTTCTTATTTGGATACTATCAGAAGATTTGAGATTTCATTTTGTTCATAAATTCTTGATTTAAGAAAAATCACATTTGGGAATATTCAAGTACTCGTAACTAAATTTTTCCTCGTAGAATAATGAAGGTAGATTGGATCGATCAATTTTGATATTTCCATAATCCTCAATTTATGTCTTATTGTTTGATACTTTAAGAAGATTTCGAATGGTTCTGAATTTCCTTCTCTCTTTCAACATAACTTGAAAACCATATATTTCTGATTCACAGGTGAAACTCTAAAAATACATAGTTCATTGTGGTGGAATGGTACAAAAACTTTGTTTGAATAAGACGATAAATATCATTGATGAACCTGCCACAGTTGAATCGCTGGAGTTCCTTCAATTACAAATCAATTCATGTAAATTTCACCTCTCATAGTCCCAGTGATTTAGCAGATTTGGAATGAAGAAATAATATCACTCCTTGGCCAACCCCAAGGTAAATCTTGTAAATGAATGAGGAATAAAATATAAAATGCATCTGCATGCATCAGGTTTTGAAAAAACATATTCACTATATTCACTATATACCATTAAATTACCATTAAATTTCTCGTAACATGAAAAAATATAGTCTGAGACAGGCAGATATAAACATATACTATTAGTGAACTAAAAAAGTCCTAATGATCTTTAGTACACTGTTCACTGTTAACTGTCATCAACTGCTTCGACAAGAAAAAGTTTTTTTCCCAGAAGACATCATTTGCACACCTCTTTTTCCTAATTAGGGTCGGGTACATAGATATAATGACAGACCATCAAAAAGACCACACAAATATGCTATACGGTCTTTGAGCAGGTAACTAATGATTTAAATGACAACAAACACGCACACGCATACAGACATACATTAAAAAAGTTATTGAAGCAGCTTTGCCAACCGTATAATAATTATTTTATGATTTTCATATAATGATGACCTGTTATGACATTCAGAATAGTCACTTATATTTCGGAAAGTAAGAATTGTACTTATATTCGTATACTGATATTCAAATGATGATTGATTACTGATATCAATCTGGTTATTTTGAAAAGGAACTGTTGCTTTCTGAAATCGAATTGATTCCACCTAAATTGAAAAGATACTTCCTGAAATCAACTGATTATTCTAAAATACAATTAACACGTTCCGAAATTCGAGTAACTATTCTGAAATTCTATTGATAGTCTCTAAATTACAAGTGACCATTCAAAAATTCAATTTCTGAATTTATTTGACGCTTTCGGAAATACAACTGGAAAAGGTGTACTTTCCGAAAACATAAATGTATTATTTCAAAAAGAAAAGATTTTGAAGAATCAGAATTTGAAATTATATCGATGTAAGGAACTTGGATTTTCAGGAAGGACATGCACTCTCCCACGAATTATGATCTGTTAAAATTGTTCGTCAAAATTCGAAGCTTCCATTCGTTCGTTTCGAATACCTTGGATACAGTACTGTAAATACACTCATAATGCCCTGAGGTGTAATAATCCATATTCCTGCTGATATAAGCTATTTCTTATCGTTGTCTGCGAGAATATCATCTGATAATATCATTATATTTCTCTCATCTCGTTTGGTTGATCAATATTCGACTCAGTTTCACTGAATCGAAAAAAACGTATATCTCATTGACTGAAGTCAATTCATCGACAACTATCAATGTCATGAAGTCAAATCTCATGCGAATCAGTCACTCACTTGGTGTTAACGTCCCTACACCGTATTTGGTGCATAAATTAACGATTATAAGCTCTTTATACACGGTATTAAAGTATCAGAGTATTTCCAAGGAATGCTTAGTATCTTGATTGGAAAATATACAATTATGTTCTTGGATTTGTTTTTTCAGGTAAAGGTACTGAAATTTTCATTTGAATTTTTCTTGAACACCGATCAGAATATCAAATTAGATCAGTTTGAGACGAAATCATTTAATTTGACAGTTTATATTTCGAATAACTGCCTCTCAGTTCTTTGGTCGTTGAAGTGGTCAATTTCATGGAATATTTTTTTAATAGCTTATATTTCGAATGTACCCATCTGAGGATACCGTTTACGCGCTTATCGGTCATTGTCCATACTGTCACAAAGCTGCATCGTCTGCAATAACGAAATGCTCCGATTGGACTAGATGAAAGAAACAAATGCGGCATGGGCGGCCAGCTGCCGATTTGTATGATGATGTGAACCCAACAGGCCATGATTTAGCCGTCAACTTGATGCGATTAGGCTGTTCGCTTCTGTTCATCGAATTGATCTGCATCCAACCAGACTGCATGTTATATACAACTAGTAAAATATATCTGTGACCCCCATTATAGTCGATGTGATAATCACGATTACGAGCCTGATCAAAGCTTCATTTATAATTGAATATGGCTTAATATTCGTTCTATAAGGTGGATGAAGTCAATGTTAGTGGTTGATGCTAGAGAAATGAGAAAAGAATGAACGATGGATACTCATTGTTATGTTATGAAACCTGGCTTAATCTCTGCTCAATGAGGTGGATTGAGTCAATTGGTTTGATGTGAGTAGAAAGAATTCGTTTCTATTCACTGTAACATCTATTATATCAAGTCTCACTCGTAGTGGTTAGTGTTCACCGCACAACTATTGGATGAGGTGAGATTATCCTTGACCTCACTTAAAACCTAAAATTCGAGTCAATTTCCAACTGAAAACAATGGTGCGATAAATGCTCAGAGTTTTCCACAAACCATGTAGCTTGATTCCAATCTATTCAGCCACTTGGGCTTTTAATGCATTCTGATTTTTGTTCAACAGCACCCACTTCGTAGTTATAAACCCCTATACTAGTCTGTACAGGTTCTTCACCGATTGTATTGTTTGTCTTTTGGGGTCCAGTGACTCGCATTTCAACAATATATATTTGGCTGTTTCTGTTCGTTTATCTGTTTTGACACCAACATTTTCCATTGCTCCACATCACTGATCTGTCGAGTTTGACCACCTGCCTTGGCCACCTTAGATTTGAGGATGAAAGTACATTTCATGATGCTTTCTCCCTTGGAGCTCATCATTCATTGAGGCCAGAGGTGCAAGAAGGAGGAGCAAGATGAGGCAGGATGTTACCTCCTGCTAAGTCGATAACTTTGATAGCACATTTCATGCTGTTTTCTCTTCTACAGACCATATATCATCCAATGAGGCCAGAGGTGTGAGACGAAGACATGCCGATACTATAAATGATGATCTGACAAGAATTGTGAAATGAGAATCTGAAAGTCTAGTAGAATTCAATGCAAAAAACTCAAACTTGTATCTTCACTAGGAAGAAAGATGTAACAATGCCCTATATGATGATGAGAAGTACCACTGTTCCTATGAAGTCGTCAATATCCATGATCTGTATCACCACCAACAGCGCACTTTCATGGGACGACCATGCGACTGGCCATTGCGACAACAACGAATATTATTATATGTAAAATGCCACCACGAGCGATTCCAGGTAGACAAACAAGACGTACTCAGGCAAGTCACTCCTACCTTGTCAGGCTCGAGAACTTCACTCTACCAATTATTATTCATCAATAGAACGGCAAAGTTGTGGAGGTCTCTCCTGATACTTATCATCTCCAGACATTCAAAAACTCCACCGCTGGTTCGACATTCTCAGAACATTCTAGGTTTTCCTTTCCTTCTGTTGTCGAAATGTAAGAAAAATAAGCTCATGACTTCCATGTTGACAACAATTCAGTTGGTGCCGGATTCCCGCTCTTCTCAATATCTCACATGACTCCACTTTTGTAAAATTGAAGGCGTTGAAGTAGCAATATACAAATTCTATATATTCTATTTCTCTATCTATTCTATTCTATATCTATATTCTTTCCTGGTTCACACAGACAATAAAGCTTACTGTGCACAGTAACTGTTACTGTTAAAACCCTCTTCTTCTATGACTGAAAAACTCACCTATGGTGATAATAGGCCCGAAGACGTTGACGTCATCTAGCAGAGAGCAGTTCCACCTTCTGTGATGGAACTGGTACTTGCACTCGTTGAGGGACTGTTTGGCGCCCCATGCCACTGAGTTCATGTGGTCGCCGTACATCTGACACAGCCGCCCCTGACCCGGACTGAGGCCAGGAAGGGCCTTGCAGGAGGGAGAGGCTTGGTCGTTCTGCATCGTTTCGTCGAAGAGCATACCCATTCGACTGAAAGAGAAAAAATATATCATGAAGAACCAGACCAGGGGTCCTGCAGATCACTTGCTTGTTATTTGCTCTTTGAAATCATCTATTTGAAGAGCTAGCACATCTTCATCACGATTTGACCGTCCACTACAGTCCACCACCGCACAAAACTTTATAATCCACATATTCAAAATGAAATAGATACCTATTCAACACTATGTATACATCATGGGTCATGGTATAATCAAACTATAAAATCGATGCAACACATTTGTTCACAGACTTTTGTAATCACTGCAATGAATTATCAATCTGATTGCAATAATATGCAATCATCCTATAGATAAAAAATGGTACCGGACAGAAAAAAAAAAACTATTGATGAAACTCCTCTTTCGTTAGTTTCGTTA
The DNA here is from genome assembly GCA_963576655.1 of Gastrophysa polygoni. Classification (NCBI taxonomy): domain Eukaryota; kingdom Metazoa; phylum Arthropoda; class Insecta; order Coleoptera; family Chrysomelidae; genus Gastrophysa; species Gastrophysa polygoni. The sequence continues at coordinate 11,333,594 of OY755090.1, forward strand.
GTTTTTGAATAAATGCTATATTAATTTCGAAAAAATCAGACTACTTTCATTTGGGGTGAGCAGAATTGTAGCAGAATTGAAAACTGAGTGTAGCATTCCAGGGTTGAGAAAAAAATCAAACTACTCTTTTAGCATACCCTTCAAGGAATTTTTCATTTGCAAAATCTCGTTAATTTTCTACAACGAATCACCTTTTTTTTCAATAGGTATGCACTAGAATCAAACTCCTGCCTACTATAGTGTTGTGTGACAATTTGCTGTAGCTAAATATAGTTATTCTGATAATGACATGCGATCATATCATATTATCATTATTCATTTCAACTGATTGTTGCAGAGAAAATAGTATTTTGAGTGAAGATACTGATTCAATCCTGCTGAGAGGTTAAGTCATTTAGTCATTCAGTGTGATTTGTGGTCCTATTCATCTAGAAAATACTTGTATAGGTATGTATTTAAATTACCTTGTCATTTTTACAATTAGTTCAACAAGTAATAGTTGAATTCCCAATCAGTTGTCACACATTTACAGTGATCATAAATGAACTCAGTAACAACTTGGATTTCAGAGTATCAAACCGTTTTCTATCATCAGTCATTCCTCACATGCATGAAATGTCATCAATGATGGATGATATTATTCACAAGAAATCGATCCAATAATAACGATGTTATACAGAGATAATTCGTCCTTAAGGTACACGTGGACAATGTAACTAACTATCATTGTTAATACCGATTCAGTCGAAAAGATTCTGCTATGAAATATATATCACTATCAACTCTCAGTTTGTTTCGTCTGAAATTCTGGTGAGATAAAAAGAATCGGAAGTCGTTTCAAATGAACTGTCACTCGACCCCTCATACCATCCAAAATAATCTTCTAGATTGGCGCCAGGCGGTGTCAAAATCCTTAAGTACCATTGAAGCGAAAAAAAATAAAAAAATTAAAGTTTACCCGGAGGGGGTTCTTCATGGGCACAGTACATATCTTACTTGGGTGCACTTCTAAACCACTTATTCAGTTCCCTAATTGAGGGGACTTTTCAACCTATATCGCGCAGACAATATTTATTCATTTGTATCAAAGTACATGATGCGAAATTATTGTTTGAAATCCGTACCAACTAAATGGAGAACTTCTTAGTTGACTTCGTTATTGTCGTTAAAAAAAAAGATGAGTAATGCGAAGAAGTCTTACATGTTTCGAATGTTCATCTAGTCTACCAATTTGCTCAGGCTTGATCAATTCGTTCTGTCTGATGAAATAAATAGTTGACATATTCGTCCTTGATGTACACCACTTGGTATGTAAAGTTTGTACGATGAAATGTCAAAAATCCTTATTTCTCACGTATGTTTAGTAACGTAATATCTTGTCCTTCATGACAAGCACGATAAGTAAGTGACAGTAGAGGATTATCTTCGTAAGAAATCGTTTCACACGTATGTGTATGAACATCATCATTTCTGGTTCATAAAGTAGTACTATTATCTTGTATCTACATGCTAGAAAATTTAGATTTTAGATACGTTCCATCAGCACATGATATCCCTTGCACATAAAATACTATTAAACTTCTTATCATCATCAGCTCGAGCAAAAGCCCCATAACCTATGAGCGCAAGGTAATCATACTAAAAAGAATAGTGATAATGATCAAGAGTTGAAGAAACAAGTGAAAGGATTCTCAAGAATAATGATGATTTAACAGGATTTTATCAGTATCCCTCACTATATAAGTATATGTTTTCTACCTCATACAGAATAATTATGTTTTCTTCTGATTTTACTAAATTCCGATCAAAATTATTCATTTACTTCAATTGAAATTGTTGATGATATTCGGCAATATGAGTTGTAGAAGATCATGATTCTAGACTCAACGAAGAAGATAGTATCAACGATAAAATCAAAATATACCTAATGTACACAAGTCTTGGTTCTCGATGGGTTTGGGCGTAGGCTAAACAATTCTGGTTCGATTATAAGCCGTATGAGTATTACGGGAGTAAAAATAAGCAGGTTTAATCCCATTATCATTCATGAGGCAATTCTTCGAACACCTGTCCCCCTGTGACAATATCATCCTGTGATACCGTGATAGACATTTAACACTTGTTTCGTGCAGGAAATAAAACAATACAGGTGCATAGAAGCGTAGCATGAGGATTCATTTCTCAGATCGTGTAAAACTAGACGTTGCATTCGTTTTTTCAATGAAGAGAGAAAATCTCAGATCAATGATAGAATGAAAGTATCATCTACTCATTCTGAAATGTATCTAACAAGTGTTGAAACATTGTTCTCCATGCTTGTTAATAGCATATACATATATGTGAAGTCGAAGCACAGAAACAAATCATTTACAATTTATACATACTGTCTGAATAATGATATCAAGAATATCTGAATTTCGAATCGATTGTGACAACTTTTTTTGAGTTGAAACAAATGTTCATTTTGACATAATATCATCGAAATATATGCTGGAACCAAATATATCATTATGAAATGACGAATATAATTTCTTCAACTTAATATCAATAATTCTTTTTCGAATTTTCCATCAATATAGTGTAATGTTTTGAGATGATACCTGCTTCATTTTGTTGAATCGAGATTATAGTACATACATCTTCGAATAAAGGCTATATTTTTTTATAATATGAAAAACCAAATATTTCGATTGAATGCTTCACTCTCTCAATCAAAAAATATGAACGAGAATAGATTTATCAGGAAAGTGTATAGAATCAATATAGTTGAATATCCATTTATAGTTTCACTGTCAGAAGTCTACCAGGCGCAGCCATTTATTTAAAATGCATGATTTAACTCACATTCGAATCAATTATGGCGTTAGATATACAGGGAGTCCCGAAAAGATACCGACAAACTCAATAATATGGATTAACAAGAAAACTGTTGGAAATAGAAATAGGGAAAGTTTAGTGGGTCGATGCAAAATTGAATTCCGTATCCAAAAATCCAATGAATATGGGATGTGACATTTGAATGAACGATTTTTTCAACCATGCAAGAATTATGTAATTGATCTTCGAATTTTGGATACCCTGTTTGCGATGAATCAATTGGTAATATGGATTTTGAGAGTATCATTCCTGGGCTTCAATACAATCGGGTTGTTTTTAATGTTTCTCACCACTAGCCGTAGTAGGTTTATATTTGAGTTTTGTAGAACCATAATGTTTGAAATACATTGCTTTTGGTGGAAATTATATTTTGTGAAAATTCTAGTCACGCGCTAACAGACTGTTGACCTTAGTTACCATTTGTCTTTATTCTCTCTTCAAGGGTATTTACTGTGGGTATTTTATTATTCGAACAAATATCGTTCCGACAAATTTCTGTTTATGAGTAATATTTTCAGAATAAAGACAAATACATGTTTGACAAAATTTCAATTCAATAAAGATATAAGGGTAATCTACATTGTGTTATAGCAGTTTTACGAGTGAATCTCAACACAATCGTTTTGTAACGAGTGGTAACGACTTCTACCTACTCTCCATTCTCCAAATCAGGATTAGGCGTTTGCTTCTTCATTTCAGGAAACTGTCAATATTGTCACAGGACCTAACATCATTTCACCACGCGTGTGAGATAAGGATTCATTGGCTTCCGCATTCTATCAGAAAATGCAATAAAACAGAGTGACAAGTAGCTTTTTGAAATCGACAAAATTCTTGATACGGAAGGGTATGAAGGTAAAAAATTGACTTATTTCAGGAATTCCTAATAACTGTATTGTTATTGTACGAGGAGAATGAATGAGTATTCTCTCAATCGCAGTAGCGCCAACTAGTAGGAACATTTCTGAATGCATTTACACATGCTGATCTTGGAAGGTGTAAGAGATTCTTGTATCGACTGGCAACAATCTATTGATAGAATAATGCGTAATTTACTGGGAAGTATCACTAAGGTAGAAGACCAAAGTGTTGCAACTAACATGTGATCTGAAAGACTTTTCAATAGATTCGTTGGTACTTTCTATTCACACTGTATAAGAAATCGGGGTCGATTGCCAACGTTTCTCGACACAAAGTTCAATACGTTTTTTCTTCTTCTTTTCTCTCCGGAGATATACCGCGTCGCATTACCAGCCATGAGAATTCGATAAAATTGCGAGATTATTTCATTTGTCTGCAATAAATTCGAGAGTGCATGGGCGCGCGCTATGACGGGTCAAAGGTTGAGAAAAAATCCAGATCATGACTGTCGGTTAATGGGAAAAACTGAATAGCGATGGTGTCATATTGAATGCCATAACGATTAGCGAGTCAACTAACACCAGTACTTCGTGATTCTTGGGTGCGAAAAAAACGGATTCCTGAGTCAGGATTGCCGATATTGACGGCTATGATTGGGCCAAATTCACTAGGGAGACCCAATTCGAATAAATACGTCAAATGGATTATTTATTTTATTTCAGTTGCTCTCGATTGGTGAATTTGTGTAACGTATTCAAGCCTACAGTGGCTTTATACAAGACAGTGGCGACAATGCATTGTCAGCGTTTTGATTGGCTGTTGGTGATGCGTTACGCCAGACGCCATTAAGAGGCAAGATTTCTTTGAGCTTACATTGAGTTTACATTGAACTCGTGAGTTTTCATTCAAGTTATTTCTATATTCTTGAACTTTCTTCATCAAATTCGTCATTTTATAATACCTACAGTTGCTTTCATTTAGAAATCAAGTGATACTTAACCAGATTTTTTTATTCGTATTTTCAACTGAAATCATTCAAATGTGTACATAATACCTCATTTTGTATCGTTTTTTTCTTCTAGTATTGGTACACAAAATGCCTGATTTTGCGGTTGTGGACTGTTTCAATTCTGCCAAGAAAGGGTTTCTGATGACGAACGTACGATACAAATATTGACGCACTCATTAGCTCCGCTGAACCGCCATTAGGAGGCAGATAGTAAGCTATTTTGCAGGTTGACTAGACAAAAGTGGACGATTGTTTTCATTGAAATGTTGCTGCATCATTTCTGCGACAGGTATGGTAATAATAATCATGAGGCAATATACTGAATGATGCATGTAAGATACACCTCTGCTTCATTAACAGGCTTTGTAATGGATTTATGACAATCATAAATATCAGAAATTTTTCCAGAATCTCCGGTATCTCTCATTTTCGGAATATTTGACTGCAGAAATATTATCGACATGTCTCACCTTTGTTCTTTTTCTGGTCATTCTCATGTCGATAAAATATAATGGCCAGTAGAAAGTACACCATTAAAGCGATTAATATAATTAGGGCAAGCAGCGATTACGTTTCTTATTTCACATTTGTTATTTCCAATGCAGGTGTGTGCTTTAAAAACGAATATTACATTATCTCGATCAATATTGCTGGACCATGAACCATAAGTTGAGAACTTCGTTCCCGTAGGATATATTTCAGTAGGACAAGAATTTGAGCACCTGGATCCGAAATCCGAAAAGTCAGCAATATACAGTGTGCTTCAGTCTACTTTTGGTTCAGAAACTACAGCCTCTAATTCCCCTTCATCCTGGGACAGCTCGAACATATATTAATATTTCACGTTCATTTCAATTAATTTCATACCGATTTTGTTTGCTGCAATCCGAGAGACAATTTGGTGAACTTTCTCCTAATAAAAACCGTTTGAGGTATTGTATAGCATAGTGAGAGAAGATACAGCAAAGCGTTCCAAGCGACATATTTATAAACACAGCAAGAGCTGTCTTTCCAAGTGGCATGTAACATGTTTCTTCAGCATCTTTACGACGCTACCGTATAAATGATGTATTTCGAGTTAATCGGGAGAAACTCGATGATCACGAGGAAGGAATACCGCATAAAAACGAAACATAAGTGAACGCAGTTTTTTTTATATTACAAAAAAATTTCTGATTATTACCATTCCTTCTGGGATGATAAGAAAATCAGCTCAATTCAGTTATTGTTTGGTAGTTTCATAATTCATGGTGAGAATCATATAAGAATACTGTTACTGTACTGTACTCGACTTAAAATCATTATACAACATTCACGATCCCACCTGTGCGTGTAACTTGACATCTGACATTCCTCACTTCATGACCTTAGAATGGTCATGAGTTGAGGGATTTCAGATGTCATAAATTCGTCATAAAACATCGACAAACTTGACAGTTATCAGGGCTACCAACCTCTATCATTTTAACATCCCTGAATAAGAGTACAAGACAATGAGTATACGAATCAGTCGTGATAACAATCACCACTGAATACCAACGAAGTCAGAAATGCGACTAAAGAGAAGCTCCATTATTTTCACTCAAAATCACGACCAGTAACAACATGAGTCTTGAAAATTCATGATGTAGATATATGAAATTTCGAATGTCAACAATAGTACTTAGTACTTGGAACTTGTAGTTAAGAAACCCGGCTGGTATACAAGAGGGAGATACTAGGTGGCCTGCTCTCTCCTATCATCCCATGACTTTGTTACAAATTTAAATAGGGCGGCATTTGAATATCTATAGAGAAATATTATGCAATATTCTGATCATTTCATGAATTCATGAATCAAAGTGAAATGAGGGATTTTCAAAGTACAGCATTAGCTGTCCTCAGTGGGACACTGTGCATAAAAGAATAAAATGATATATATGATTTTTTTCTTTGCTTGTGAATTGAAAAAATCGATTTCTCTCATTTCGTGTTCGTCTATCATAATATAATACAGTAGCTTTTCGAATTGAACGATAAAAATGCAGCATGTGTTCTTCTTTCTCTTTCGGAATCGTTATAGACCGCTTTTTTCTGTGGCGATTCGCACTGTATCTGGGAAAGCCGCTCCATGAGTGACACTTTTCCATATACGAAAGTCGTTTCGTACTGACTAATTGGGAGATTTACCGCCTCAGATATGCACTAAGTTAAGTTCACTCCAGCATATTTATGGGCTGTCTGAAAATGATGACATATACCACCATATTTATATACATAGACCTAGACAAAACATGGATGGAACCTTCTCGACACCTCATTTTATAGAGGGTGGTTTTTTGATTCAAAACCGTTCGAGAATACATCTCCGGACCATCTCATATGTACAGAGCTATTCAAACTGAAGTCTGCGAGGTCGGTAATAGCGAGAGATAGAGGCGGTTTATTAAAAGCTAAGTATCGTGATTTGGAGCAAAAGTACACAACTTTTTTTTGAAAAAGAATGACCTACCCGTACTCGTACCTGTCGGAAGTTATTCCTTTTATTACAATCTCTTGAAATGGGCTAACTTGTTTGAATTTCGTTTTCTTACGGAGGAATATTATTTCTATTTCAGTTCTACACATGATCCAAGGTTCTATCGAAACTTTTAGTTTTTACCATTTTTTCATATCAACTTTTCATTTAACTTATTTAACAAAACTGTTTCATACTCTATCATGCTACTCACTTTCACTCACTGGATATCGATGAAAATAAGTTTCTTTATCAAAAATTAAAAAAGGCACCGCTTCAAGTTTGCTATGAAAAACATTTTTTCATTGATATTCCATGAGTGAGAGTCAGTAGCATGAATCTCGTTCACATTCCTGAAATTTCGTGAATATTAAAAAATGTTCAAATATAAAAATGGCTCTAGAACTTTCAAATTTGGGACACATGTGTGGGATTGGAAAAGAAACATCTTTTCTATGTGAGAAATTTTTAAATTGAAACAAATGAGCCTATTTATTGATTATATGAAAGGTGTAACTTTTGACAGGGAACGATGGCCACGTGACTTCGTTGGAGTATGCCATTTTTCTTCTTTTTCAAAGCAAAACTCAATTTCCAAGTTACATTTCAAAATAAATTATAGATTGGAGTTTTTTTCATATGAACGGAAGGACATCAACTTTCTGAAGGACACTGTAGATTCGAAATCATCAATATCAATTTCAAGATATTTCTGGAAGTTTGCGATTTTTTTCATAATTTAACTTCGCTTCTACTTTCTACCACCATTTCTGATACAAAAATAGTTCACCATAATATTTGCATTTTCCTGTATCTAGTTCATCACCAGTGAATTTGAAATAGATCGTTAAATTCGAAAAGCCAGTATTATATATGTTCAAGAGTTATCACCGAAGAAAATCGGTCCCCCGATGCTAACACTAATTTTCCATGGATGTTTATCAAATTTCATTGTGACCGTTGACCTTGTTGTGAGATTCTCACTGTGGTCGTCGTCTTCGTGAAGAAAGAAATGCGATCACCAGGAGGTCGCCACCTTCTAGCGCATCTCTGCAGGAGACTGCTAATGCGCTCCGGACGCTCCGGTCTCGATTTATCATTTGTTTGTGTTCGTTTCCTATCACAAATCACAATGGAAGATGATACATCCTCAGAGCAAATTAAATATTCACGAAACATAATCTATATTGTAATTAAATCTTCATTCATTGTTCGACCTGCAAGTCGTTGAAATGTATGATGAAGATTTGACACTTCACACCTGATACCAAAAAATATTGTACTGAAATGTGCCGTAATGAGAAGTCGCGCCAGGCAGGCCAACCTGTAGATCGTCCTGTATTAAATCGATCTGTGAGACGTCAAAATTGATGTTGAATTGAAATCACTCACAAGTAGGTCAAACATAACAGACGCGTTCTCAAATGTTCTAGAATGGGATTCTAGAACATTTGGCATCCAATGAATGTTCTAGAAATATCTAGAACCATGGAAGTTCAGTCAGTAGAGGAGAGCAACCGTGAAGATATCAGTTATAAAAATGACTTATATCGAGTTAGTCACAGTACTAGTGTTAAATTATGTACATACATATTACATATATACATATACCTCATTCGTAGTCACTTCATATCAAGTATTATGGGTTGTGATCATCTGTCTCCGAAGGTTCAAAGCACGAGGTAACTTGGATATTTCATTACTTACTCCATGATAGGAGTCAAGCAATTGCCTAAAGTTAATTTGTTACTTGGTACTATAAGGATCCATTAGGTTGCTATAATAGTAATGAACGAAGAGAGAAATTTCTTTATTCGTTGTTGTTTAGTTGTATTCAAAAAATTGTAGCGAAGCGCTTTGAACATGTTAAGTTCTAACAGTGCGTATCTGGAAGTATTGATATTGATAGTTATTGATTTTTGAATAAAAATATGAAATAGAAATTTCGAGAAGTAATATTACTTAGTCTTCAAGTATACACTGACATTGTATAGACCACAGGAAAATATTGAATAGAAAATGTGAAAAAAGTTGACACGGACCAGGAGTGTGTATTGCATTTTTCGAGACTTTGTCACGTCATCGTATTTGGGAGACTGGAAGCTTTCTAAAATACCATCACGCAGAAATCACGCACCTTTGCCTCCATCTGGACTTATCTGAATATCTGACGATTTCCAAGATCACCATTCCTATGATGAATGGTTTTTACAGATAAAAACTTCAGGAATCAAATAAAATACCTCTTGAATATCTAAGACGAACCCGATGAAAAGCATATTGAACTTCTTGTACAGAAACCACTGAAACCGAGTGAAAACTGCGAAGAATCGAATCCTCAATATGGAAGTCTTACCTGATTGACTATAGAGGCACATTGATGATCTGCTAACCTGATGAGCTTCTGTGAAAAACACTGTTGAAGAATTCCCAGTGGGGATGTCACGTATATTCATTACACAAAAAGGCATTTTTGTTTCTTGCAAAACTCAAGTTAACCGTTCGCGGAAGGAATAACATTCCTGTCATTTCTCCGCTATAATTACTAATGACTGATCGATTTGATTGGACAACGGTTCGTTTCCACACATATTTTCGTGCTTCATTGGCGTAACAATTACCGCTTTCTCATGATAATTATTCCATTATGGCATAGGATGGTGGAAGTATGAAGTTTCTTTTTACCTTTCATGAGAACCCATTTTCATAATTCTCTTCTATTCCGAATCCAACAGATACATAACATGTGATAATAAAATGTCGTACGACTTGAAATTGGAACAAAATTCAATCAATGACATTTATTCGACATATTTACAACTGACGATCATAATTTTTATTATCCTGAACTAGTATTTTCAGACTATGAATTAATGCGCTTATTTTATGTTGGAAGTATGTTTAATGGAAACCCAATTGTCCCATCTCCATAGGCACCTATTTATCTTCTCATCGTAACTTAAACGATCATCAATGGCAGATGCATACCTTTAATAATATAATGTTCCAATACAGGGTGTCCGGAAAATACACCAACAAACAAGCATTCTTTTTACATCAACATTTGTCCGAAAATGAGCCGTTCGCGCTGTAGAGCAAAACAACTTGGATACTTATTATACTGCGCAATAATCAAATCACTATGTACGTATTAATTTCACTTTATTTACGAATAAATTATGGTTTACAATAAACTAGACTAAACTTTCCAGATAACCCCAAAGAAATTTTCAAATCAATAGACAACTCAGTTAATATAATAACGACAAATAATCACGAATAAAAAAAATTATGACGATCCAACCCAAGGTAGGAATTTTCGAAATGTTTATGATAAGGAAATGATTTTGCAGCTCATGTTCAACTAAATAAAAAACCGATTAAAAAAACTTCTTCAATTATTTGCATATGATTTGAATAGTTTTTTAATGGTGTACACCCAAACGGCTCATCAGCAGACATATGTTTGTGTAATGAAAAATGCTTGTTTTGATATCCCCTATCACTCCTTAAAGCGTGTCGGTATCTTTTCGGGACACCCTGTATAGGTATGAAATTACAACATTGAAAATAACTGAAATTCAACCGAGGATCATCTAATTGTGTTATTTTAGGTATCATATATTGCCTCCAACTTCTCCTAGAAACATTTCCTAAATAGAATTGAGAATTTTATGTTACTTGATTTCAATTCAATTGAAAGTTCCGTCACTATTTCTCATTTTCTAAGAGTCTCTGAATTTTGTCATGTTAATTCAATGATATAAATCCAAACTAATATATAATGATTCATTGAATGGCTGTGAATTTCTATATATTTCACCATAGAAAACATATCAACTGAGACGTATTTAATCCCTGCATCTATCCTAATTCATCGTCAAAATTCAAAAAGCAGTTATAATAATAATGAGATGTTCTGATTACCATGACTGCATATAATTCCCGGTTCTTGGATTCAAGCGATCAGATGAGATTAGAAGGGATTAGATACAATTAGATACAATCAGATACAATTAGCGATAGAAATCTTGACGAAAAATACAAAATTTGCATGCAGGCATCACAATCTTCAAAAAATCGGCAGTGAAAGGCCGTATTAACAGTACTAGAAGGAGCACCTGGGAGACTTAGGCAAAGGTAAAACTGCGATCAGTTCAATTAGGAGCACATGAGGCTCACGAAGGGTCATTAAGTTTGTAATTTGCATTGCAGCAGCTGCGTTACAAGTGTTCATTACCGATTGTAACGTAGTGCCAGCAATTGTTACTTCAATTTCCTGAAATGAATATGTTTCTATTGCCATTCATCTCTTATACGAGATGGTCCAATTTCAGTATAAAAAGCGAGAAATATCTAGAATTATTCGCTATTTTAACTAACATAGAGGGCGTTGAAATATTTTGAGGGGTTTCTCTTGATTATTTCAATATTTCTGAAATTGTGTGGGTACATGTATGTTTTAGTTATGCATCAAACGTGCATGACATGAAATTCGTGGCTGGTAAATATCGATTACATCGATTGTTGTTGTTGTGATACCCCATTCCATTAAGGAGGTCAAAAATTAACGGAATAACAAATTAAAATACAGGGCCTTTTTGACAAAATAAACTTGATGATGTTCTCTGGAAGACAGAAACTTGGGATTTGAATAATACCATTTTGTATGAGGGGAAAAAGTGAGAATGCTGGAGTGACATTAATTTTGGAAAGAATCCATATTTGAGTGGAAAATGATTTTGCATTCTTCTAGCAGAATTCAGTTTGACCTGCCTTACACAGGGTGACCAAATAGTGCCACGGTCTTCGATAACTGCTCATTGAGATGAGATATCGGAATACGACTTTCAATAATAAATAGATACCCCTCCTAGGTACAATTCCAAAACATTACATTCTCAGCTTTTATTTATTCGACGGAAGTTGAGTAATTGAACGTGATCACTAGACTTTTCAAATGGAACGCATCACGATGGGTTTTCGATTTACGACTTCTCATGCCTCTCCGGCGGCTTCTTTGAGGAAATCCAAGCAGAACTCATCCTACTGATGCCTAATTAGTCAACGATGAAATGAAATAGCCTCATTGAACATTTTTTGCTCGTTAGATGATTCGCTACCTCAAGAAATAATATCGAACTTGACTATTTCGTTGTTGGAAAATCAACTTATACAGGATACATCGAACATTAAATCATCCGAAACAACAAAAAATATTAGGAAGAAGCACTACATATCATGATTGATTTTCACACACACACAATTTATTATATCAGAAGATATAAAACAGTAATTCATCAAGTAATGAAACAAATAAATCAATCATGAAACTAGTTGTGATGAATGGAATTGTTCAGCATCATTGAAAACCAATAGACAAAATGGAGTAATTCATATTTCAATATGACCAATAATGCCTCGAAAATGAATCACCTTCATTGACTTTGATCTTTTAGTATTGCGTAGCTAGGTACATACATGACTTCGAAGATTTGAAACAGATCAAGCTTTGGTTCGTCAATATCATGATTTTCCTTTTCATGTTCTAATTTCATATTTCAATATTCTCTCCAATCTACATGAACCATTCTTTTCATGTCAGTACACCAGAGTTCTTGCCATTTTTTCAGATATTCGTCAAACCATGTATTAGAACTTTTACGCTGAACCTGGCGTTTTCCTTTCATCTACTATTTTTTGGTATTGAATTCAAATTGATAGAATCCATTCATAACTTTCACCGAGACTAATGAATAGATAGGAACCATATTGATATCTTGAAGCTAGAAGATTCTTGAATGTGCTTGAAGATTTATGGTTCAGAAATTAAATTACTACATGCAGCACCATATAATGAATGGGAATTTATCTATTTCACAAGCACACCTTTATATTCTCGAATACAATATTTTATGAATGGATTAAATGTTTATTGTCTCCTTCCTGTGAATATTTATTAAAACTGTCTATACCTACATTTTTCGACTGAACGTTCTCACCAATCCCACATTTTTTCAGGGCATGAACATTACTTAGAATACGGATATTTAAACATGTATGTTTGCACATAATATCTAATTCTAGATGAAGAATTAGATAGTCACCCTTTGCTAAGGTTTGGTCCATTATAGAATATTTATACAGGGTGTTTCATTGGGAAAGGTAAATATTTCAACTGGTGATAGGAGTCACTGAGGTGATTTCAAAAAACCCATGGTTAATGGGTCTTCGACATGTTTTAACCGAGATACGGGATGTTTCATCAATTTTGCTCATTTTTTTTTTCGTGTCATAACCTTCCAATCAACCTGTATATTTTTCTGGAAATGTGTACACTCATTCAATCTATCCTGCTGAATTGATTGAGATATCAAAAAAATATAGAATCCAGGTCCAGCTTGAATTTCCCAATTTTTTTGCCATATCTGAAAAGAGCATCGAAATGTCTATTCAACGATGTACTTTGCATTCTATAGATATTATCTTTTCCATGTTGTTGCGTTCTCTTGCAAAATATCATATGGTCAAGACTGACAATTAGGTATACTGAATAAAAAAACTGGTGAGACTTCTATCTCATCAACCGTTCTAGCATCATCATCATCATCATGAAGAATCCGTATGAATTTCGATATATCCCACATACCTATAAAAGGTCCTTTTGTTATTCCACATCTCATAGGACGTGATGGCAACATTAAAAATACGCTGTAAAACCAACGCAAGAAGAAAATCTGAAAAGAAGTCTTAGCGGGTCTCATCAAAGTCCGCCGCTATGGTGTATTCAAAGAAATCTCGAACAGATGTCCGTTTTTTCCCATCAGTAGTCATTGGGCGGATGTTCGTCGCACGATTATCACATGATCGAAGTAATTTGTAGCTGATGTAGCCTCAAATTTTGGGTTGATGCGTTTGTAATCTCGATGAGAAAGTTAAATCCTCATGAGTGCTATTACGATTATTCTTCGACACTTCAAAGTATGTTCTAAATGATATTCGATTAACAAAGATGTCGATGAACCATGCTCAGAATCATTGAGTGATCTCTGGAAACCGTCATTTCCGATTGAGTCGGAGATCATAAAAAAATATTTTTTAGCGTTATAAACTGATAAATCGATATGAATGAATTTCCAGATGAATAATATACCAGGTGTCAACGTATTCTTCAGATAAGCCATAGCTTCCGGAGTTCCGAAGGTGAGTTTAAGATTCAAACTTGAAAAAGGTGTTGAATTCAAGAATTGAAATATTTTTCAATATTTCATACTCTCCCATTACTTCTAGTTCCACCGGAAACGTCCCCAACAATTTCCAATGGACCACCTTTATATTTTCTCTTCTTTGGACGCTTCTGATCACGATCATACATATAGTTTTGAGAAAAATATAGTTTTTTTCAAATTCTTGAACCAACGCCCCTGCCAAGTTCGAATCTGAACTCTGGGGTTTGTCGAAAGAAAACGTTATATATACCAATATTCTTCTGATTAAATTCAGTACCAATTCATCATTTATAGTGAAAATCCATGCAATGCAATGTATTTCATGTCTATGTGTATTCTTAAACATGAGTTACATATGTGCACCATATTTTGACCATATTTTGACCGTACATTTGACCGAGTTGGGCACCAAGTGCTTCTAGCAAAACTTCCGTCATATGGTTTGCCACCTTAACTATGTCATTTACTATCTAGTTTCCTCGCAGACAGATCATTCGATATGGTGTTATAGAGAGAATCTCATCTGACACAATGACTATCGATACTGGTGTTCATTGTTGGATGCGTCCTTCAGCCAGTGACGGCTCGTGCCCTCAGAACCTGGGTCGGCCAGGATAGATGTTGCTATCGATATTTTGTTAGAATGCGGAAGTATAACGTGTAGGATCGGCGAATTGGATGGAATGCAATTGCAAATCATGTCTACATGATCAAAAAATCAAATCGTCCCGAGAGAACTACGAGGAGGTTAGAACATTCTTGACAGATAAATTGGAAAAGGACGGTGATAAGGGTCAGTTGGTAAAATATCGATAACAACATCATGAAAAAATTGACACTTTCTGCCGAAATATTATAACTCACAGTGAAAAATATATTCTGTTCGGAACGTAAACTACGAAAATGTATTTTGTGTTGATAGAATTCAAATACTTAATCACCACTGCACTGTTGAAATGCACCACCGACTAACCTGTTCAATCTTTCTCTAAACAAGCATGTGCCAAACAAAATTACCAGAATGACCGGCCGTACTAGGGTGAGCATTTCAACTTGTATCGGATAATCTGTGGATATCAAGAGATGAGAAGCACCTGCCTGAATTATTTCCTGAATTCCAAACCAACATCGACTCGCCGGCCCTAGTATAATGAGCTACGGGAGCCTGATGATGTGAAAACCAGATATCGATGTATCAAGAAAAAAAGTGGCAAGTTACTATTACATAATTAACGTTGAATACTGAATCAGTTTGGAAAAAAATATTGTTCCATCATGATATTCAGCTTCTTTTTCCAAATAATCTGGTACGGCCGGCCGACCCTGCCGTCCCTGACGAGCCGTCACTGCCTCCAGCCCAGTCAATAGCTTCGCTTATGATAGTACATTTCATTGCGCCTTCTCTAGATTGCCACAACGAAAATCTTAGTCACCAGGAGCGATCCCAGAGGTAGACAATCGAGACGAGCTCAGGCTGAACTCAAGAAGGTTCAAGAACTCTCAAGAGAAATTCCAAACCTTCCTCCTCACCCGACGTTCTACCGCTTACTCACATGATGGTCCTCGATCATTATAGGTGTTCTTCTGGTGTTTTCAACCGATAATAAACAAATTCCCTCAATCATTGTCTATGTAGAAACGAGTTTCTGACAATCAATTCTATCCTGCCAGATTGATTGATAGATATTTCCTCATTTCATATCAGTCGGCGGAAAAATATCGTGAACCAGTATACCCACCCAAGAACCAAGAAGCCTCGGAGAATAATCGGACCCCGTATAATCAGAGAGATAGAAGGATATAACTCACATCCATGTGCCGTTCCACTGCTGTCTACGGGCCGCTCCGGCAGAATTTATCGAGAAAACTCCCAGCACGAAACAAGCGAAGACCTGCATCGCACACGCCGCCAGCCAGCTAGATTTCCTCCTGAATTTCTCCGCCAACAGCGTCCGTCTGAAACGACAATAGAAACAAATTGGTATTCACGTCATCGGTGTTGTGATATGACAAGGAAATAATCTTTCCTGAGATTTTACAAAAGGACATTTTACGAATTCAATCTTGGGTGTATGTTATTCATGTTTATCAAATACCCGATAATATTCCCATAACTACAAACTGTCCCAATTCATTTAATTTATTCATTTAATAAACACACCATGAATTATTTGAGCATGAAACGAGCCAGGGCTGTCGATTTTTGTTCTCATTTGTATAATGTGAGGAGTACTTTCCGAATTGCATCCATAAATTTGTATTTTTGAGATTAGAGAAAATCTTTGAATTGTGCTCGAGCCTCATGAATTTCAAATGGCAATGGCAAGTCATGCACATTCGTGGAAATATCGCCAAAATCAAAAAAACTGACGTAGAAAATGATTGTTTCACTATAACATCTATTTTATCTACCGTTGAGTCTCGAAAATTAGGAAAATTATTATTATTTACGTCCCAGCAGCCGACGAATGTTTATTTTGTGATTTATGATATGTTCAACATAATAATAGTGGAAATGAGAACCGATGACGAATTAAAAATTCTCGTCGAATTGTGGTGAGCAAAATAATCTAAAAAAAAATGAATACTTCGCGAATTTGCGGATAACAGGGACAAAACATTTCTGAACGTTCCTCATCTTCATATATGTGTTAGGAAGAAGGCGACATCTAATGCCTTTAGGCTTTTTCTAAAGAAGCAGGGGGTAAACTACGGTAGCTTGACGATACTGGAGACAATACAAACTTTCAGATACCATGCCAACAAGGTACAACCAAATTGTCCGTTATTAAATTTATCGTAAATGATTACACATGTTTCAAAAATAGAATGGAAAACATATATTATATATTTACTGGTCTACTGGTCTCGAATAACTGACTATATTAAAAATGTTGTTCCTGTGAAGCAGCCCAATTTTTTAATGATTCAGTAGATGTTCATGCACGAATGATTGTAAATCTCGGAGCAGTCGGAAGTAACGTTAATCAACGGAGAAACAAAAGCATCTCGAATGACAATTAACGACTACAGTCGAGCGTTAATTGAGCAATTTGAGGAAACGATTTGCAAACAATGATAAGAAAAGTAGGACTTACATATTCCGAATTGACACGGAATAAACAATAACAGTTATAAAAGTGAAGGTGCCTATCTGAAGATATAAATCTTTGATCACTTCCGACAACAAAATTACGATCTGAATTACAGACCGGCATGAGATGTTCGATTCAGGCTTGTATTGTTCTTTCATGTTTCTTGTCACTAGGTATGCTTCGCCTGTGCGAGGATAGTCAGACAGAGAGTCAATCAGTAAATTCTATTTTTGGATGGTACAACTGGATAGAACTCCAAAAATTCACGCATTACTGAGGAATGATACCCAGCATACGTATCTACGTGTTACATACAGTGCTCAAAGGACCCGTGTGGGAATTACAAAAAATGAATAAAAACACAAATCATTATTCATTATTTGCGCTATTTCCTTTTGGGATTTTCAAAAATTATTGCTTGCAACATATCTGTACTTCTTAATATACAATTTATCGAATTTGACAGTAAGATTCTCGCTATTTTGCTGGCATCTACACAATTTTGTCATTCACCTAGCCAAATTTAACATATCTAATGTCTAGTGATGGTCTTCTCACTGCGTATTGATTTAATAGGTCACTTCTGGGGTGGATCAACCAGGGTTTTGGTTAAATTTCTTCAAATCGATTAGCAGGATTTCTCCATTTGAAGAAAACCAACAGTTTTGATCGTGATCACAGTTTTGAATCGTTCCGTTGTTATTTCCTGTATTTATGACTTTGTATTAGGTATCTTGATCTTGAATATGATAGTAGTGATGACGAAATGTGCATCGAGCCTCCACCAAATTCACCAGATAGGTATTTTCAGGGACTAACTAGAACTGTTTTTTTTTAGTTATTTAGCTCCTCTTACTGTCTCTTCCTCCATAGTTTTGAGGGCTATAGACAATATTGACATGACATGAAAGGTAGGTTGCATAAACTGAGATTAACTGAGTCATACAATACATAGGTCAACATGATACAATAAAACATATTGTAGGTCATTGAGCATAAGTAAACTAAATAACAGACATATGTATAAATGAAATCGAAACAGATAAGGCGACAGTACAACAGTAGGATGAGTATGACTACAATCATAACCTGAGTAAAAACGAACCACGACCATATATAATTAAAATCATTGAATTGAAGTTTTATTACAGATCAAGTAACAATATTAAAAGTAAAATAAATTCAATAAAATTCTAAATAATGGATAGTATAATAAATAATGATAACGTTTATTCATGAATAAATATACAATATATACAGTAATACAAATACAAGGAGATATAAATAAATTGAATAAACATTTACAACATCCACAGAAGTATTGTACATACTTGTACGTGGGATTGAACATGAACATAAATGAATAATAATCTCAATACTACATTTTCAATATTCATATTAGTTTCCAGAAAAATTCGAAATTGAATTCAGTAGAAATATTTTTTTTATTTTTATCATTATTTTGGGCCTCCTCTTCATTAATGAATCAGCCTTCAACCATTTCATATATTTTTTCTGCTCTGTTCTATCAACAAATAACAAAAGTTGGGTTTTGAAGCGTTTCAAAGAAGTTTCATCAATTATTCTTTTTTCACTGAATTATTCAGGTGTCAAATAATAATAACTTTCTTGACCTATTTTCTTAGAAATTATTGGTTTACAATATTGACTCTTTAACCTTGTTGCATACCTATGGTTCTGAGTGGTAAGTACGTTTCTATTTTAATATTGCTGGCATCCTATCTGAATAATATACAATTGTCTACTATCTAATATTTGTGTTTCAGTATAGAGTAGACAGCTTGGATATCTTACAGGTTTGTTGAGCAACATTCGGAGGAATCGCTTCAAAATATTCTTGATAGGAATATTAACTCTTTTCAGTCAGCAAACATTTTATTTTGTTAAAAAATATTCTGCACGTTCAGAATTTTCAATTGCCGTTGGCAGTTTGTTGTAGAAACTCAATGCTTTGTAGAGAGGAGAATTTTTTATTGGATGGATGAATATGTTGGTCTGGTATCGCCCGTTAAATCGACAATCATCTTCAGCTATTCATTGCTATTTATTATCGGAGACCCTTGAAAATTTCATTATGTTTACTGACTGAAGACAAGTTATGACAAACATCCATTCGCAATATGCCTCATTCAAATCCCTTTGGAGTTAGCTTTGAGTGTATTTTCATAAATGATGATGAATCTTAATAAAAGAACCGTTGAAGTCGAAGAAATTATTTTTATTTAAAAATCAGCAGCATCACGAATGCCTCGCCACCTTTCTATCCATCGTTAATCGTCTCGTAATCGGCATCGTTTGTAGCAATCAGTGACACCGTGGAGATGTCACTGAAGAACGCGATCGTCATGCCAAATAGATGGAATCCAGTGCTCGTGCAAGTGTGACCGAAAGAAGTCGGATTAGACTCATTCAAAGACTTTGTGGCATTTTTCATTCCTTTCGGGATTGACATCCAAAGAGGGCACTTCTGTTGCTCTAATAATTCAACCCCACTAAGATTCGAGAGGAAATTCATGAAGAAAATATTAGGTATTACTATACCCTGTATCCCATTTAAAAGGTTCAGAAGCAAATGCCATGAGCTGAAGGGCTTGTAGACAAAGCTCAATTGTGAAAAAATTACAAAAAATTTTTTTTCTGAAAATGTATTTTCACAGAAATAGTGTTTGAATGTACTCGGGTGGAACATTTTCCTTTTTCCTTTTCACAGAGTAGACGAATGATTCTGATTTTCCTTGTATATGTTGGTTTTAAAATAAGCAAGCATGGAGAAAATTCTGGGCACAACGGAAGCACTCAGTAGCGTACATTCTGGTATACAGATACCATACCTGTATACCTTATCTGGGATACACTATGGATAAAGGTATATAGAAAAAATAAAATTCTTCTCAGCGTTTTTTTCGGTATTTTTATTCTTTCATCTTCATTATTCATTTCCTATCAGTCTTTTTCAAATCTATACCTTACAATACAAAAGAATGTATTCAT
Organism: Gastrophysa polygoni; assembly: GCA_963576655.1. Taxonomy (NCBI): domain Eukaryota; kingdom Metazoa; phylum Arthropoda; class Insecta; order Coleoptera; family Chrysomelidae; genus Gastrophysa; species Gastrophysa polygoni. The sequence goes on from OY755090.1 coordinate 11,354,174, forward strand.
CTTCCAGATTCAATTTCGGGTGTTTGTATCCAAAATACTCATCAGAGATATTTTTCTACTTAGTTGAAAAAATATTGCATATGATATTGCAATAATGAGATCATCCTCCTAAATCCAACACTATGCAATGAAACTGATGGAATGTTACCTTTTGGGGTCAAATGAAAGACAAGGTTTATTCATCTCCAGTGGATACTGTGGCAGAATCGAGTGCTACAATTTCGAAAACGACCCCAACTAAGGAATTTCGAATGGAATACCCATTTTTTTTGGATTCTACAAACGATTCTGAGTGGCATGCAGATTTTGCATCATCATGCATGTGGATTCATTCTATTATAATTTGAAGAACTCCTTCTTGAAACATTCACCTTATATTTATATCCCATGAAATTTAGAATTATTAGTCACTCAGTATATGCAGCGAAACTAATTTCGCTGGGAATGATTTGCGGTCATTCGCAATTTAATGGACTCGAAACCACAGTTTCTCAGTTACAGATGACGAGGCAGACACAATGAGAATCGTAAATGAAAATTCGTTATTCATCTCGTACGATAATTGACTTACCGAGAGATAAAGTTCAATGCTGAAACCGCTATTTCGAATGATAAACTTTGCAACCAACGATTAAGTCTAAATAAATCAATTGTATTAGATACCACCGAGGATACCACATCGAATGATTTTATCAATGCCGCAATCTTCGAATGGTCATTTTACTATCATCAGTCTTATTTAGCATCAAACCTCTGAAACATGATTAGTCTCTAAAATATTTCTACACCCAGACAATCACTATCGTTTGATGGATTTGAAAATGATTCACACATTACTTAATCAGAACAGAGATGGATATGGTGAAATCATCAAGAAGTTCAATAATAGTTTTCAGTTTTTTTCAAAACGCTAATGCTCTTCCGCAATAATGAATATTAAAGATGTCATTTACCACGACTCGGTATACATTCACATCGTTTTTCAAGTATATTTCATAACGAAACATTTTTCATTTGATACTCACATTCTCATGATTGAAATAATAATTTTGACTTTTGGTATTATTTTCAAGAATGCAGAATGGTGTCCATGTATTTTGAATTCATACTTGTGTTTAAGTTCACCGAAATATTCAGCATATAAATAGAATATCTTTTTGATTGAATCTATATCTTATTCACTCCTTCCCGACTTCTCATTCATGAAAATGAATATTTTTCTGATCCATCGTATTTGTATGAAGAATTAACTATGACTTCGAAGTTGAGTTCCGTCCAATTGTGAACTAGATGCATTAATCAAACTTTATGCTGACAAAACCTTATTTCTGGTGGCTGAAATAGTGAACTCACAGAATGGAAGAATCAGTGAAAACTTGTTTGACTGTCTTCAAATTTCTATCTTTCAACTTTCTTTCAATTATATCATTTCTCCAAGTAACTTTTGTTTGTATTCCTGAAAATAAAGGTATAGTATAGGTACTTCAACCTTGAAGTATGTATTTCGAATTGTTTGTATCTCCACTAGTAAACGAAAGGCGATATTCGAAATTTGGATACTGTAAGTTGAGTTTGGTGAGATGCAAGCACTTTTATGGAGAATAAAAATGATCTGAGGAATCTGAAATGACCTATTTTTTATTTGTTGCTAAAAATCTGCCCGTCACTGCTTATGTTCGGAATAACAGATATGGTTGTTGAGCTGAAAGTTTCAATTTCACTGAATAAACTGCTGTCAGGTTTGGTTGAAAAAATCGAAAAAATGTGAGATATAAGATTAGAAGAATCTTCTGAATAAACGATGAAGAAATACTCGAACATCACTCCAGTTGTGGCTCTCATTGTGTTTTCGAAGAACCATTACGGATACTTGATTATTGGTTCGCGGAGGATATAGTTTTGGTCAATGCGAAACGTGAAACGAAAAAAAAAATCAATATGTAACGAGTAACTCGAACTTTCCCATGCATTTTTCGGTCGACGAGTTCGAGAAACAACAGAAGCTCGGCTCTGGAGACGGTGAACTACATAGAACGACGTTCACTCGTTTTCGAATGGCTCAACAGGTCTTCTAGGCGAGTGATACAGGGTGTGTATACAACAGAAGGTTACTAGTAATAGATTGCATTGCGTTAATGATATGATTCTCATCGTTAAATTGGTAACTACGTCTGATTAGATGTGAACTTGACTTCATAACTCCTGAAGTTGATGTACTCTGTCCTCGAGTTTCGCTAAAACACATTCGAATGATTTTGTGGTTATGGCTGAGCATACAAACTTAATTTACCCCAATAGAATGGCTGAACAGGTTGAATTTCCGCAAAATGTAATTAAATTCACTCAAACCAAATCTATTCTAAAAATCCACTACCTTTTTTTATGAAGGAACGATTTTAAATGTAATATTGGAAGTAATCCGAAGTTCAATTCTCTTCGAATACAAAATTAGCTTTTCCTTTGGGTTATTGGTAATTTCCTTTTTCTTGAGCCACCCCAGTAATGTGGCGAACAAATCAAATATTATCCAAATCGGTCGAGTCATTTTCGAGTTTTTGTCAGACTAACGCAAGGCAAATGGTTTTCATGTATGAAGAGATTATTATTGTATTTTTGGCTGTTCCTTCAGGATTTTCCTGATTTTCATTATCAATATATTGAGAAAAACAGAACAAGAAATAAAAATGGGGCTATTATATCATAATCACGTGGTGGCAAAATCCAATGCACAAGTTGCTACTGAATCCTTTATCCAAATGATATATTCTAAGCTTCTTTTGTCAGTCTCAAACACATTATTATAAGAATAAAATCATCTCACATCCATTCAGAATATTTGGTGTACATTCAGTGGATGGATCAGATCGGGTTGTCTTCTTCCAGTGAAAAAGTACCTGTGAATTATTGCATCAATTGCTATTGATTTTGGCTACCACATTGGGCTAATTCACAAGTCACTGTTTTGGCACAATCCCGCTTATCTGTTCTATTTCCTTCAGCCTGATATACTGACACGAGGCACTGAATGTAATAATTTCATAGTAATAGTACTACTTCGCACTGCCTCTACTGCAGTACTTTAATATACTCAGTATATAGTGATACTATACGTACCTCAGAATATTCGGATTATGTATCGGATTATAATCGTTGCATGATTTCAAAGAGTGGCAGTTTAACAGTTGAAATAAAGCGACCGCGAAGTTGAGGGTTTGTTCTGGTAATCCCATCAATGGTTAAACTGACACGATTTGTAATTATGTGCAGAAAATCTGAGGCGAATTGGTCCTTTGTTTATTCATACTGGAGACACCATGAATCCAAACATAATCATGGGAATACTTTTCCCTAGCAATTCTCAAAATAACCACAAAGCTCTCAACCAACGATAATGTTTTCTTTTCATAGGTTCTATAAAATATCCGCCTGTAGAACTAAAAAAATTTTCCAGTGGACACCCTGTATAGGAAGGGTGCGCGCTTTCTATTGCCATTGTTGGCGTGTTGTGTGGCCAATGAAGAAAGGGAAACTTGTCGTGCAATACTTGTTTGTTTGAGGGGTCATAGGTTGCTCTTATTTTTTGAGAAACTTCGCTTCCTCTTCCTTCTGTAACACCGTGTGAATTTGTGTTGGACCGAAGTAAATGAATGAAATATCATAATAGAGAGCAATGATTCAGTTTTAGTTTACTCAAATTCGTTATTCTTCATTATCGATTAAGGAAACTTGATGATTATGTAATCGGAAACCACCGTTCATCCTAACAAGAAAGGGGGTGAGGTATAGCTGCAAATTGTCAAATCTTTCAACAGGTTCGAAAAAGCCCACATTGTGAAACACTCGAAGAACTAGAGAACTATATCATTCGATTAATCATCATTATCCTACGACACTTCTAACGTTCATGAAAGTTCGATCCAATCAGTATATTTGCGAATGATTCGAAGTAAATTCTTGGTTTGTTAACCACGAGAAGAATGATGAATTGTTGCAACGAAACGAGTCGCCAGATGCCATTATGTTGCGATGCAACTTGGCCATACACATTTTAGCGGAAAGCATTCATCTTATTATTAACACAGATTGCCACCGTAAATATTGTAATAAATTACGATTCTATTCTATCGTTGTTAGATGCGTTTCCTTTCGGCACTTTACCAACATAAATATCGTGAACACGAATCTAACTGTATATTATGTTTTGATATACTCACCTACCTGTACTATTATTACATTTTATGATATACAGGGTGTGTATTTCACGTTAACGGACTTCTCGAATCCCAAGGTCGCTTGATTTTAGAGAAGTTGAATTTTCTGCTGCTCAAAGAAGCACACACACTATATTGCGGTTCTCGAGATTGGGGAAGTATAATTTGCATACATTTGTACAAATGTGATGAGGAATAGTGTGAAGTCAATTTATTTTCTATCAATTCATCCAGGGTGATTCTAGAGGAAATGTCAATTTTCTGTACGTATTTGTATACTCAAAATACACCAAAGTTCCTATAAATATGGGTCCGATTGCCGGCCGTTACCAAGATACAGGGATAATCAATATTCAAATTGAACTTTTCATTGAATTATTCATAACAGAGTATGTCGGCCAGCAAGATCGGCAGATCTTTATACTCTAGATTATTGTCGTTTGTGATGGTTCAAACCATTGGTATATTCATGTACAGTAAACACTAGAGATACATGAATCGATCGGATAATGAATGAAGCATAAACTGTAAGAAACTGATCCGCATCAATTCATAGAGCGACCCGATCTGGCATTTCTGAAAACGACCGAGAAGAGGATTTATGTTTATAGGCACTTTTGTGTATATTTTGGGCCTCCTCCCGACTCACCCTGTACATGAAAACGGTATGGAATATAAATTTATTTTCATATTTTAGAAGCCGTTTTTATCCATGAGCATACATCATTTATATCCTTCAACATTTCGGCCATCCAATCTAGTCCAGATTGATCATCGAAATTTACTGTCCACTAAAATACATCATTTCCTGCTTGGAAAACCCAGATATTCCTGTTGGATAAATACAATCTGGATACAATACAATTCGGGTTTGCAGATTTGAAAAAGACCGTTAAAAATGTTCTTTGCGCATTCTGACAGATCTGAGGAGATCACATTAATCGCCTGTTAAAGCACAATAAAACAAACAAACAAAGACAAACAACTAAGAACGAATTTCAATTCATTTCATTTCACTCATTTCATAATATTGGTTAGGTACAGTAATATTAATCTTAGTTTCAACTTAAGTCACAAGATTATCATAAGATACACCTAGGTGTTAACACATGTATGTGAATTTCCCTTTTATATATTCATTATATATCTTATATTTCGAAAGATAAACAATAAATGAACTTATAATGTACACAATTAAATTTAATGATAATAAATTCTGAATTGAGTTCTACAGTAATAACATCAGAGTGTCTATATACTTATATACTAAGTACTTTTTACATAAATACATCTCGAACAAATGTTCTGGAGAATTCTCCGCTCCATACCATGTGTAAAGTGACAAACTCTATCAGCAATGATCTAGATGTATTTAGCTGCAAGTTGTCGGATATAAAATCCCACTTTCTACAGTAACTATGTTGTTCTCTTATGATGTGTATGTATGTGTGTCCTTAATATTCATGAAATCTGTAACATATTCATCATAATCTGTCAATTCCTGCTCTGTAATTGGGTTTATGACCTGTAGACCTGTATTACAAATAAATGAATAAATAAATAAATATATATATTATATTGTGTAAATGTATTTATAATATGTTCATATATTATTGCTACTATGAATATTGGATTTTTTGGATTTTTGCAAAGGAATGCATATGAAGATATTAAAGAATTATGAATGCTATTGCCCATCAGAGGAATATGTGATGATGTTAATGCTTAGTAATGGTCCTATGCACCAAAAGTGTACTTGAACTATTTTCCCAACCCAGACGAAATGGATCTCCTCGGGATACCACTTTGACGCTTCTTTTTGCCATTTCTACTCTTTTATTTTTAAGCGCATAACTTGCATATATATGCCGTTCAATTTAGACGTGAGTTATCTACGCTCGTATCACAACGTGATAATGCCTACAATTTCTTACTGAGGATCTCGCCGCTATGTCATTCGAGCCTCAGGACATTAACATAGTCTTGTTCGTAACCATGCTTTGTAGTTGAAATCCGACGTTTTCGTGGATTCCATTATCTTCAGAACATCTATTACTCTAACAAAGGAAATCCAACGCTGAAAGGCATCACATTTAATAGTTGACAATTTCTCCTTGGCATTCAATGATATTTACGGTGAAATATAAGCTGTCAATGTGAATACTACAGCGATTTACGGAAACCACGAATGAATTGAAACCGCCTCGAGGCTACTCCAGTGCGATTCTAGTCAGTGTTAGGTTTAGTACCAGTCTTTTATTGTACTGGTACGTTAGGTTGGTTACTTTCCTTGGCTTCCACCTTGAATTTCACTACTCATTTAGAATATTGAAATACACACCATTCCAATTCGACTGGCTCACTCGACAAAAGAAATGCCGGAAAGGTGTATCAGTGTATCAATTGGCATGGTCTACGGTCTCATACTACTGAAGCAATCTGAAATTTATCGAGACCAGCTCTTCAAGGTCTTCAGGAATCATCAGTCTGATTTTAATCGGTCATCAGGACAAATTCGGGAAAAACCTATACGATCTCTGATGAGTCATCGAATGTCTTTGGAAGCAGTTCATATATACATATCTGCCTCTCTGCTACCAATTTGAATGCTGTTTGCTTTATTCTGCAGCTAAATTTTAGAACGTGAAAAGGTCTTATGAAGCAACGGTTCCACCTGATTGAACCCGAAAGATATATCGTGGGTACGCTCATGTTCAGAGAGTGGTTGAAATTTCTCTAGTGCTGCAGGTATTTATTCCTACAATTTGCACTCTCGCAATGCAGGTGCAGAAGAGCCATCAAGATAATGTACGGAAACTTTATTGAATTTTATAATTACCTTGGAATTCAATGCCAACATTAGATTGTCTCTGAAATTGAAATTGAGGAATGTCAAATCAGACATATGCAACACGGCAACATTCGTTGTATCGAATGATTTCAAGTAAGTTGATGCCAATAGTATTAACGATTATAGGAACAATCATTCACAGTAACCATGAGATACATATCTTAGAGAAGACGAAAACTACCAAGAAGCAATGTGTTGAAAAGTAAAAACTCTATCATATAGGAAC